>CM050163.1:195040480-195640480 GCA_027410445.1 Discoglossus pictus | reverse complement strand
ACATAGAGGTGCACTAAGTGCATAAGGTAAACAGCACGTGGCTATATACTGTACATTGTGCCACTGTTAATTAATTTTAAACTTTTATAGTTAATTTTGCTTTACTGGAGACTGACATTTGTTTTATTTCCACCATTAGTCATCTGGTCGTAGATAAAATCTCTGTTCAGTTTTTGAAAGACTGACATGTATTGTGACCCTTAACAATAGGACTGAATGTAGGTACAATTCACAGTAGGATATGCTCTCTGTCAGGCGTGAGGCCAACAAACAGTCCATTATAGAAGCCCCATACACACGGAGATTCTGCAAAAAAGAGGATTTTCTGTAAAAATCCTTATGGTCCTACTTTACAAACACGTAAGACTTTGTTAAAACCGTAGCCATTTTAAGATTTAAGGTCATATTAGTACTTAATAAATATTTACATTTACTTTCTTTTAGTTGTGACAATATAAGTGAAGGATCCAAAATCGACCATTATGAAAAACATGATTCTAGGTTTTAGTAAATGTAATCAGATATAGAATGTGCTTTCAGTCCAAATACTCCTAGGGAATGCGTACATTTTAGTAATACTCCATAAAAACAAATGGTTGCTTCTTGATATTGTTTAATCTACACCATCCCAACTATAATGCACACTTCATACATAATACGATTTAAACATTATTTAAAGGTCAATTTATTTTTCTATATGATCTTTGTTTTATATAATATCTTTTGGCATCCATTTTTTCATCTGATTTGTTTTTTGCTTATTGTAAGCTAATGAGCTTACCATTAGTTGTGTTAAAAGCACTGACAGTTTTAGCTGCTACATTCTAACATTACAGATAGAATCTTTCTTTCTGTATTTGAAGTCTCCTCCCATCTCAGGAAACAGAAAACAAAATGGCAGATTTTACAACAGCATTTTTGAATATGAAAGATAATCAATTAGATTTTCTTTAAATAGCATTAGTGTATATGTTAAGTGCATGGCAGTAGTGGTCCTTTAAGTAACATTATAGGGCACTTCTGAAGAGAGTCGTGTTTTTTTATGTATTCTGACTTTTCTTTTGGATGCCAGCAACTCTCCTTTAGTGACCTATTTTAGCATTTAAATGTACTTTGATGTATTTGGAAATGCCCAATTCAACACAAATTCCTTTTCTCGTGTTTTCTCTCTATATTATCCAGTATTTCACATTTCCCTTTGCTCATCAAGTCAAAGTCACAGATAAGGCTGGCTGAAATGTTCTGTAGCTGCCAATCACTTGCTGAAAAATGGAAATTTCTCAATCAGTCGATGTGGTGGTTGAATTTATCTGCATAGAAAAGATGTCAAATATTGTTTTTTAAGCAGACCTTTACATGTAGAAAGTAGCAGAGCATGTCTTGGTCTTTTTGTCTGGTTGAAGAAAGCATTGAATCGGGCATAATAGATTCTTGTATGCTTTGCTGTGCTCTTATGTTTAAGGGGAAAAAGTTATATTGCAAACACACATTAATCAATTAAAAATACTTATAAATTATACAGTAAGTTCTTAGAAAAACAGTAAGTTATGTGGAACAATCAATAGCAGTTACAGCTGTAAGACACGCAAAACATAACAAAAAATAATTCACGTCTAGTAATGTAATAAGCTATATAAGTAAATGTGCAAGTGCTATTTACAACCCTGGAGCCATGGAGGGTTGGACCTGGCCAGTACTTGGATGGGAGGCCACCTAGGAATACCTGGAGCTGTATGCTGTAGCCCTCTGGAGAATGAACTGGCAACCCAGTGGCTCAGCATGGTGTATTACAGAGTCGGACACGACTAAACGATGCAAACAAATACATAAACAAGTGCTAATTAATGAGAAGTCTATATGTCTAATAAAGCCACCTTATACCATCATCTTGGAATGCACTGGAAAGTGTAAGAAAAAGTCATGAAAACTAGGAATTGCTAGGCTGTAGTGAATATATTGTAGTGCCGGTAAGATGCATGCTCTCCTGGAGATGTTTAATAATGAATGAAGGTTGTCCACTTGTAGGAACTGGTTTCTGCTTACCGAATATGTAGATATAGAATATGAGGAGAGGTGGGCTTGGTGGCACAGTACCAGGTCAAGGGGCATGATTGTAAAGCTGTTTGTGTTTCCAATTTGAGATGATTCTCACTTCTTGCCTCATCTACTCAGTGGTGGTGTGGAAAGATGGTAACCAAAAGCAGATCTAGAGATATTTCAAGACAAGATTCAGATTTTCTATTATGACACTAGATGTTTCTCACTGAATTATGTCTGCCCTCTCTGTATATAACGCACAACACCTTGCACAATGAAACTATACTTAAAAGTACAGTGTATTTTCCTACTTATCAATGCCATTATTAAAGACCTCGACCTGCAATTATCACCAGGGCTAGGAACATGCTTAAGTAAACAATTCTAAATATGATATGGCTACATATAGCTGAAATAAACTTTAGTCCATATTTGCAATATGATGTCTTAAAAGCTAGAGTTAGTAACATCTTTAAAAAGGGACAGCGATATATTTCAGCATTTGTGTGCAATTATATGGAACACTTGGGAAACTGTTTAGCTGCTTCCTAGGTAAGGTCTTTCAAACATAGGAAATTTCTATTAGAGCAGCAGAAAGCATTGATACTAAGGAATGATACATTTCAATAGAAGTAGCTGAATAAATTGCTGTATCCGATTTGTAGAAACAAATAAACATAAACAGCTGTGCTGGATCCCCTAATATACAATTCCACAAATAATTAAGTAAAAGGCTATATTTTTTTTACTTTCTAAAATAGTTTTTTTTAATTTTAGTTCTAGTTCCTCAGTCTACATTTTGTAAATATGGATATCCCTTAATCATAAATAATCATATCATATATACATACCATTATTTGCTTGACACATTGTGCTTTTCCTGCTGTGATTTTGGTTATCCAATTGATCAGGCTCCAGAATACAAGTGACAGAAAGATAAAAAAATGTTATGTGAAGGGAGAGAGGCGATAATAATACACCAAAATAAATTCAAAACCTTACGTAATGATACAGTTGTTTGCCTCGCTTAGGGAACCAGTGTAAGATACAAGTGGGACGCTGGGATCATGACCAGATCATCTGGTAAAAATACTAAGTATAGCATTTTCAGCTTATATATCCTTGTAGAGTTTTTTTGATAATCTACACTTAGTACTTATACATATTAAATTAATTAATTCATTAAGTTCTGTCTCTGTGCTCTTAAGAACCTCATTTCACCATAGAAATGGTATTTAGAGGCTGTAAGGAATTAAGTTTAAGTGTGGGTTTTGGATCACTTTTATAGCTTTGGTGGTGGCAGTGTTATATTAACTGGTAGCTTGGATACGCTGTTTTGTGGTTAACCATTTCTTTCTGACACACAGATTAGATGGACACCTGAAGGGTTTACATCACAGAGAGCCACCCAGAGGCCAGGTCTTCAGGACTTACCTGAGGACTATTGATTAATATGTGACTGGCCAGAAAGCTGGTTGTTTGCATCTTTCCAGAGGAGGCCTTCTCCCTTTGGAGACATTGTGTCAGCTTTACAAAGGACCTTCATAGACCAGGTCACACAGCATAGCATAAATCAACACAAAACTATTTATAAAAGAATACACATAAATATCAGGCATGTTTAACATGAATATAATTTATACAATTATAGCAAGCTGTTACCCACAAATATAACACACCCAGTATTACAAAACAGTAAAGCAATACATACAGTGAATCCATTAGCCTAGAGGCCCAGTGCAAAGAGAACACCTCACACATTGCCAGAGATTGAAAGCTGGCACATGGTGGTTTGTGACAACTACTCATTTTGTTTCACGAAAATTGTAATTAATTGTTGCTACAGTTTCTTTTGTTTCATTATCTCATTTAGTCTCGTGAGCTTTCAATCAATGACAATGCTTTGTATGAAGGCATTATAATGTTTGATTGTCAGCTGAAGGACTGGGCCTTCAACTGCTTTTGTATAAGTCTGTCTAATATATGTATTGCTGTTCTAAAGATTTACTGTGCCCCCCGTACTACGGTATAAGTTGGTGTTTTAAAAAAAAAGAAGACAATAATAATACACAATAATGCCAGATTCATTAGTAATTAACACTCCATTTACAGTACCCTTGAGCTTGCTTCTTTCACCGCCCCTCACAAAACTAATATAATTTGGACTACAGTTTTGTCCAGTTCAGTATCACATATATAGCTGTGAGCATGCGGGCTGTTGCTAACGCTTGCGGGCTCGAAGGCGCTCCTTGCCAGCAACTGCGGACCTCGCAAAATTTACGTAGTTACGAAAGCAAAATACGAGACACGTTACAACCCGCGCACATGAAAACATGAAAAACACAATAAATACACACAACAAATACATAAAAAGCTTACCTACAGCAAGGGGGGCAGGGGGCACCCAGGACCTCGAAAACTGAAGTTACACCTCAATTTAAGAGTTTAGATACTCAAAAATCCCCTAAGCGAGAGAAAAAATGGCCACCGAAAAAAACGAAAACGAGGCTACAGCAGTCTAAAGACGCAAAACACCACCAAACACCTACAGATTTCCCGAAAAAGACGTACGAGATCGGAAAACAAGGACGCAACCCGCGCAACCCCAAAAACATTACAAACACAATAAATACACACAACAAACACATAAAAAAGGTTACCCACAGCACGGGGGGGGGGGGGCACCCAGGACCTCTGCAAGTAAAGTTACACCTCGATTTAACTCCAAATTACAGAGTTTAGATACCCGAAAATCACCTAAGCGAAAGAAAAAATGGCTGCCGAACAAAACGAAAACAAGGCTAAAGGACCCTAAACACGCAAAACACCACCAAACAGCTACGGATATTCCGAAAAAGTCGGACGACATCCAGAACGAAGTACGCTAAATCAGCCATAGCCGCATACCACACATTAGCCACCATTTTAGAACACTAACTTATACAATCCGGAAGTACACAGCTACTCTAACGGATTTGCCTCGTGCACGCACACTATTACACTGCACACATTCAGGACGCTTACACAGCAGCTCCACAGCACTGATGATGCAGCAACATGAAAACAGATTGCCAGCTGTTCAACACAATGCTGTATATATTACTTAGCAATAGGTAAAGTCTATTAATTTCTTATTTTATTAATTATTCATTGCCATACCAATAAAAAACACCAACGCTGCTCATTGGACACAAACAACCAAGAGCCTCGCAATGAGCGCCGAAGGCGCTCAGCGCGAGGCTTGCAATGAGCACCGAAGAATCTTAAAACACCAACAAAATTAATTTTGCACCCAAACAACATTACCTGCCTTACAATCTTATTGCTGTCATTTTTTGGCGGGGAATTCGCTCATAATAAAAATAAAAAGTAGAAGAGGGGATATAATTTGTTAATTAAATGTTAATCTCTAAAACATTTAATCTTTTTTTTATTACAGCTTTGAATGTAATCATATTCCCTTGACCCTTCAGCCATCCTATTTTAGTTCTTTATTATATTTATTTTCATTTGTATATTGTGAATGATTTGTTTTATTTCTTTACATTTTTATATTATGTCTTTATCCAAGGTAAATTACATAATTATAAAAAGGTATACCAGAGGTAGGTGTAAGGTGCCATAAACACAATAGGTCTAACTGAGAGACCAGGAGGTTTTGGGAGAATCTAAGTTGTTTCAGAGCTGAATAGAGAGAGAACATGCATAATTTTTGTAGGTTGGGAGACTGTCTTATGTGAAGTGGGAGTTTATTTTAGTGAAGGAGACAGAAAGCACAGTAGTGGGATTGGGTATAAGGCGGGAACTGAACTGAGAGGCATGATTTATATCAGGAGTAGTATGTTAGAATATTCTATTATGTGTATTTCAGTTTCCTACTGAAATATAAACAAATAATCCTTTTGGAGGTCTTTAATCACATGTTAAAAATGTTTATATACTATTTCTTGTTAAAATGAGCATTTCAAAAAAGATATTCAAATTTAAACCAGGTTAAGGTATAGCATATAGATAAAAACAACTACACTTTATGTGAAAAATATGCCCTATAAAATAATTCCACTATTGTATATTTGACTTTTTTATGCATTACAAACTGGTACACTAGGGAATATATTGTACAGTTTGTGTATGTAGAGCCATTATTATGCACCATACAATGTGTTTCTAATTAAGTAAATTAGTGCAAATCATAAAAAAATAAATATGAGGTAAGCGATACATTTTCAACGATCTGGAAAAAAAATATGTATGATCAAGCACCTATAATATTTCATTTGTATCAATATTTTTTAAACATTTTTTAACATAAGTGTCATGAAAGAAGCTGCTATAATTAAATTCCTTTAATACTTATTAGTAAATAACTGATGATTATCAGTGTTCTATTTTTTTTATCTAAATTAATTTAATCCAAACAACTGCTAGAGTGTTTTGTGAAAGTGCTCATCTATCATCTTCTATATTGATTAAAAAGTGATTTGACATTAATTAAAATATTTTATCAATGTTTTCTTGCCTTTTAGTGAAAATATATTTGCAAGATGAGAGATAATTGAAAAATGTTTGTATTTTCTATTATATTCTTTATTTAAGAAATGTTTGCATATCTGCTATATGTGATTAAGTAGAACAGAGCTGGCTTACTCAATTCATACAATTTTGCATGTTTATTCTTATTGCTATATGAGTATTTGCTGGTAAATAAAAATTCAATATGGCCTTAAATTGCTATTTACATCAATGAAATTCACTTAGCTTTGGTGTTGCAACCTCTTAATCGTGTTACTATTTCAAAATTACCCCTTGAAACATAACTTCCTCTTAATATGTACTTAACAATTCCAAAACTGAGACCATGGGAGTTGGCATTGCTCATAAGACATTGACAATACTTAAGACATGTTTTCTATATGATTGGCAACACAATGTAATAAAGCATTTGGGCATAATAATTTCAAATCATCTGGACAATTTAACTAAAGATAATTATGGCTGATGCTTGCACATCTTCAAAAACTGACAAAAAACTGGCAATATCTTAAGATTTCCTGGCAAAGGAAAGTCTTCACTCTGAAATGGTCTATACTTCCCCAACTGACACATTGTTTCTGGTGCTTACCAATCTGGCTCCCAACCAGCACATTAAATACAAAATTGTTCAGCTATTTTGTATGGAAAAGTAAAGAGCCTGTAAATAAAGACTCAGAGGTTATACAAGATGGAACTGAGATGTCTAATCATTACAACATTTCAAACCAGTAAGATGGCACCATTATTGAAATGAAATACAACATCAATATAATTAAATTAGAGGTATGCTAAAATTCCAATGCAATACTTAGGTATTGTCATGGTTAAATAAGGCAAATAAACCAAAATAAACCACAATTTACTGTAATCAATAAAAGTGGGACAAAAATTTGGAACTACAAGCCAATAACAATACGACTGGCCCAGCATCCACTCCCAAAAAGAGGTATATTTGATTGCAATAGCTATATATTCTATAAATCAGCCGTGACATGAATTTTGCACTAGCTACTGGACCATTAATAAACAAGTTGAGCATTGACAGTGGAAGGGCATGGTGGTTTAAAAAATGTATTAAGATAATTCATCAGTCCAAATGCTTTCTTAACAAAAATATTTGTCAGGAAACAAACTAGCAAGGTGAAAAACATGAAAAAGCGTGTGAATATATATATTGTTCTGAACAAGATAAAGGATCTTGGTACAAATAAAAGTATTCTTGGATGTACTGCCAGCCTTGATTCATCGAAGGATAAGTGAGAAATCTGAAATACAAATAATGTAAGAAACCTGCCTTGCTATAATAAAATATATTAATACAGACATTTAAAAGACATTTTCTGCGAGTCCTCAGGGAATCAAGAGGGGTGGGTCAGAAAAAGGGTTGATTGAGACTGGCTGTATTGGCCGGCGCGGAGGCAGCCCAGGCACGCCGGGTCTGACGCAGCGCTGCGTGACCCGGCGAAGCCTGGGCGATGCTGATTGGCTAGAAGGAGGGACTTAAGCCTGTTTCACGGGCTTTCTCCTCACTCTGCGCCGGCCATTGAGCTGATTCCCTCCCCTTGAATGGTGCTCAGATAGGAAAGTAGCAGATAAGGAAGTAAGGTATGTTTAGAGGGCGAGGCTGGTTGAGCAAAGTTCAGGAAGCTTAAGCTAGATTAAAAAAAAAAAAAAAGTGTGGAAAAGAGTTGAATGGTTAGGATTCTGTGAATTCTAAGTTAGGATGCAAATAGGAATGTCTTTGGTTGGTGGGAGGTGAGGCACCCGGCCCACGGGCTTAAGTGGGCGTTGCCCTGCCTCATGGGAGTGCTTAGTAAAGCACTGGGAGGCTCTGGGCGCGGGCCCAGGGCGTGAGGTTACTGACCAGGCCGGGCTCCTCCTCCAGGATGTTATTTGAGCTGTGATTTAACAATGTTAATTATGTTATTTGGTTATTGGTTTATGGTTGCTTTAATAAAGCTGTGGCCCGTATTTTTCCCAAGAAACGCTGTTTCAGTGTGTTTATTTATTCTAAAGCCCAATAGATCTTGCCAGGGTCAAGTGGTATACACAGGTCCTAGGCTGGATTGTCCCTTTAAATATGGCATTTGCTATTGGTGACCATTTTATTGTATCTTCCTGCACATTATTCATTTCAGTGCAAGACCATTTATACCATCATATCATTCATAATATTGTAGGCTTCATAACAATTTAGAGGTGCCTCTGAACCACTATTTTAATACATATAATAAAGTCTAGTGTAAGTAATCAGCATCCACAATCCCAAACTCATGGTATGGAAAAGTAGTTTTTCCAGCCAGCGACGTCTAAGTGTTGAAACAAGCTCAGTTAGTGAATGGACTGCTTGACTGCTTATAAACAATAGTCTTACAGGTTTCCATTTCTAGATTCCAAGTTACCAGACAGGTCACAGGTTGTATAACATACCACATGACAGGCCATTATGTTTTCACTCTGACTTGCAACACTCTTCCAGCTACTTAAAACTGTATGGCACATAAATCTATATTGGACTTTTAGAGGTGCCTCTTGATTTTCATGGACCAATTTAATAAACTCCGTAGCTGACTACTTCTACAGAATTTGTTTTTATGTTCAATTATATGTTTAGTCACTATATGGAAGATGATATAAGAACATATCAGGCAATATATGAAGTACAGATATACAGTCATCCACTGTTCCCATGGTTTGCATATAATCTAAATAGTAGCATTGGTGAGTAAATACACATGTCACACTTTATCTTGTTTGTATTATTTTTCACTGATTGCACTCAGTAGTATTCTGGATGATAGGTTGTTATGACCAATTTGTTTTGATATTTATAACTTTTCAGAGGGTGTCATGAGCATTGTTACTGCTGTCACTATTAAAATGATAATAATTCTGACCCCCAGTTAGCAATTTGTATTTTAGGAATAGCTGTCATTTACCATTTGGCGTATGTATATTTGTGAAAGGTCTTATTCGACATGGTAAATAGATTCTACACCATAATCTCTATGCACCTTACTTTGCACAGCAAAACTTTAGTGTGACTAAGTAGACAACCACTAACAAATTATATCCATGAAGAGACATACTTTAAAGATGATATTTGTTATAGACATTCAAGGCTAATAAGAATGTATGTCAACCTTAGAAAAAAATGCAAGTGGATAGCTTGCTAAGTGATAGCTTGAGAATGACTTGACCAGTGTAACTTAACTTTTGCTTACTCGACTTTGTCAAATTTAGTAAAGTATAAGGATATTTAGGAACCTGTTTAAAGCACTGTTGTGGCAATGAAATATAAGTTGCAGCACTGTACTGTAGGAAAATTATGTTCAGGCACATGGGGCCCACTTTATCAGGATTTGCCCATTAATTTGCAATGTGGCTGATATTTCACTCTTAAGGTATCATCTACTGAACAAGAACCTTGGTTTGTGTATTCTTACTCAGTGGATAATAGTATAGTAAGATTTTTATATTCTGTACTCTGGAATATTTTTGTTCTGTAACCAATCTTGCCTCCATTCACCTAAATTCTTACCTTTGTGACCTTCTCTATATGGAAATCTAGAAATACCTATTCGGTTATTATGAATTTATCACTAGGGATTTCACAACAAGAGACAAACAGCTGGGACTATTTCAACCCAATACACTGTTGAGCATTTCAAAAATAAATTTGATTCTATTAGATATATGGTTAAATCAAACTGCAAATGCTCCACTTTTATCAGCCTCCAGTCTCAAAGCCTCACTTAGGCTCTTGACTTCAGTCATAAAGAAAGCAGTGGCTTCACTTGTTTCATCTTACAACCTGTCTACTTGACCTGATTCCCACTCATCTCAATCCCTCAACCCACTCCACCTCAATCTCTATTGTCCTATATGCAGCCCACCACTTCAATCCCTCCCTTAAAACTGCCACATTCCCTTCTCCCTTCAGTCACTTATTACACATATAATAAAGAAGTCCTATCTTGATCTATCCATGCTTTGAAATTGCCACCCTATGTATTTGCTTTCATTTACCTCCAAACTACTAGATCAGGGGTGGGCAATTAATTTCCCAAAAGGGGCCACAAGAGAAACTGGGACTGTTGTGGAGGGCCGAACCTTAGGCTGAACTTATTTCTGCTCAATATTAATTTTATAGCTTTATAAAAAACAGTAAATTATATACTTTTGATTAGCTGCAACTGGTCAGATTACATACTAAGATTTAAGTAATTTTCATAAAAACCTTTTAATCTTCAAAAAAACAACACCGAAAATGTCTAGTTTTCCAATTGATAAACTTGACTCATTTTTGGTCAGTTTTTACTCTATTCAGCAATATTCAGAAATGAGACTTTTTACTTTATTCAGCAGTACTCAGAAATGAGACTCCTTCTCCCAGACTATTTGTAGCAATCCTTTGCATTGATGCAGTGGTAATCACATCTCCAGACTCATTTTCTCACTGCCAAGAGCAGTATCTACAGAATGCTATCCATCCCAGTCAAAATACTGCTGCTCACAAATTGCCCCCTTTTACAATTGTCATGTGCAGTGTTTTTGTCCAGGACATAAGGCTTAGGGAAGTGCAATTTCAGAGGGCAGCAGACTTGTGTTGCTGGTTCCCTACTCATACTGTAACAGACATATCTATAAAAAGTTCTATCTTAGTTCTATCTTAGTGTACTTGACACAGCACAGCCTTTAAATGTTCAACTGTGTCACAGTGTGACTTGTCATGCAAGTACATTGACATACACAGACAATAACAGGCAGTCACACACAGCCCAATACAATACATCACATGAGTGAATATATATATATATATATATATATATATATATATTTGTGTTGTTTTGTCTTATTTATCCTTAAATAACCATCCCCAGTGTCTCTCCCTCCCCACACTGTGCACTGGGTACGGCTGGAACTTCTATTCGGTTGATTACAGTGACACTGCTGTCCCTGTGCTGTGATTGACTGAGCTGGACTATGGTCCCTCCCCTCTTCTGGTCACACAGTGATGCCGCCGCGCTGTCATTGGCGATGCTGCCGCACTGTGTCCTCCCCTATACTGGTCACACTCTCCCACCCTTGCACTACTGTTTCTCCAAATTTGTATCTCACTGTAGGCCACTGTAGCGTGCCGGACAGGGACAGCCAAAGGGCCGGATGTGGCCCGTGGTCCGTAAAATGCCCTGGTCTGTACTTGATCAATTTGCCTATAACTATTTAACCCATTTTCTATTATAAAACTCCTTATTTGACCCTCTGCAATTTGGTTTCCTTGTGCAACACTATACTGCGATCGCATTTACTAACGTAGCTAATAATCTCCTGATAGCCAAAACAAAAGATCAACATTTCCTCTAAGTTCCCTTGGCTTCTGTAACACTGCTCATTCCTAATTCAAATCTTATTTATGTAACCACTTCTTCGGTGTCTTGTACATGGGCACCGTCTTATCACTGTTACTACTCTGTCAGGGTACTTAATGGCTCCATGTTTGGTCACTTGCTTTTCTTAATCTATGCAGTTTTTCTTGGCAAACTAATAAACTCTCTTGAGTATAAGTATCATCTCAATGCTGATGATATCCAAATCTACATCCCTTCTCCCGACTTATTTCACTTTCAACTAACTCATGTCACTACCTGCCTATCCAGCCTCTCCTCCTGCAAGACATTCCACAACCTAAAACTAAACTTGTCAAATATTGAGCACTTAATAATATCACCCCCTTTCACATCTGTGCTTCCTTACAAACAACTGTCCTATCAGCTACATCCTAAGTTAGCTGCCTTTGTATTACTTGATTAATCACTCTCTTACACTCCACACATCCAATCACTTACCAAAACCTGCCAATAGCACATGAGAAAACTTGTACAAAGTCTGTTATTTTCTTAGTAAAGAAATCATCAGAATCATGTTTCAGTGAATTATCTTTTCCTACTAGACTCTCCTGTACGTATTTTAGGGTTTAGTAGAAGGGACTATGGAGGTCTTTTCTTGGAATCTATAGGTTCAATAGAGCTGTTAGTGTTATGTGCTATGGTGTTAGTTTAATGTACCATGGGGGTGGGTGAAGGGGTCCCAGAGCCACTTAGGCTTATTTTATATATGAATATGTAATGAGGCATAGGTAGAGGCATCATAAACACCAAGTTCATTTTTTATTTTTGTTTAACCACTTCCCTGCCAAAATTGTTACAAGGAAGGGTATAGCTTTAATTAGAGTGAGGGCTAGTACTTACCATGTAACAGCTCTGGGTAGAGGATTAGCTAGTGTTATTTTACATGTCGGGTTTATACAACTGCGAGAACCGGCAGGTCTTTTAATGCAGCATTAGCTATGTTTCTTACAAGAGTCATGTAATTACACTTTAGGTAGAAACAAACATAGAGCAGATAATATATTACATGTAGCAATTGCTTGTTTGGGTTTACACGTAACGGTTTGTGATAGGCAGCGTATAATAGCTATGTTAGGTTTTTTGAGGGGTTTTAAACTTTCAAGATTTTCTATGGGGACCATGTAATTAAGCTCATAGTCTACTGACTGAAAAAATGAGGAAAAGCTATATGCTACACACTGAACATCTATCAAAGCTATGTTTTCTTCTAAATGTTTGTGACGTCAATCGATTTTGCTCATTTTGCCTTACTTCCTTACTTAATATCGATTTAATAGAAGTCAACTTTCCTAACTGCATATGAAAAGACACTTATGCTCTCTTATAGAAACAAATTTGGTTGGACCTTCTATTGGGTGTCACTCACTGCTCCTATTGTTCTCTGCAACCTAACCCTGGTGTCTGACTACACTGCACTCCTTTATTGCCTTGCTGTCTATTTGCATCTGGAAGTTATTTTAGCTGTCTATTTAATGACAACTTTGTACTGGTTATGACAAATTCTGTACTGTAACCCTTTGCCTTTTATCTTGAATTAGCAAGTACCCAGCCAGTAACGACCTTTGTTAGCTTAACAAATCTTTTCTCTAACTTCAAGATCTACTATTTGTCTAACTTTAAGATCAACTATTCCTCAATTTCATTGCTCCCATAGATCTCCCTCAAGGCTGATTCATAGCTACTGGAGTCTTTATGAAATCATTTAAATAACTATCACATTCCCCCTTCAACTATATTATGTAAGAACTTAGAAATATGTAGTCAGGGGGTTGTCCCAAGGGAAAGTAGTTTACAAGATTTAATAGGCTCCTTACGAGTACACTTCAGGAGATGTGCGTGTAAATGTACGCATCAGAGCCCAGAAATACAGTAATTCCCATAACAACCCCAGCAAAAGTTAAAGAACATCACTAAATATTGTAACATTGGTCTCTGTGTAAATCAAGAGAGCTTTCTTTTCTTAAGTTCTACACTAATGTAAATCTTTCACTCCCCCAGATTAGAGCTCTCAGTGCACAGCCTTAAATCCTGCCTTAGCCACAACTGATTTCTGTGTAGGGAGTACCCAAACCAAGCTTTACGGATGATACATGGCTCTGGGACCCAATAGGAAATGCAAACGTCATGAATATTATAATAAGTGGGAAGAGATGTAACAAGTGCCATAACTCCTACGGCAAGGAAATATTTGAGATGTATATAAAGTAATAGTTTTTTTTATTTATTAATTTATTTTGATATTAAAAAGATGTGAAAATTGTATTTATAGCTTCAATAAATAAAGATGTTTATTTTGTGTTAAAATATGATATATTTATAGACAATGCATTAGAGCATTTGTTCCTAGGCAGCGTGGTGTTGTGATTTGTATATTGTGTTGTGATTTGTATTGACCCATTGAGTACTGGGTTGTGTGTTACCCTCGATCTGTATCATAAAATGGGCTTAATACTAACTAAATAATCATAATTTTTTAAAAACACACATTTTTATATCAGATTGTTCAGTTCAAATAATGTTGACATTTCATCCTTTTATATTGCTTTCTGTGCTATTCTGTCACTTTAAATTCTTCTGGGGGACTCAGCAAGAGTTTAAAAACTACTTGTTAGTGGTTTTGGTACATGTACATCTTTTTTTTGCTTTTTGCATTTACGGCAGTGCCATGATTTGAGTGATCTGTAAAATCTTTTTAGCATAGGGTTTGGGTGTCAGAGTGTAAGGGAGTTACTCATAATATATTGTCAGTGGAGATTTTTTGCCTTTCTTTTTGACTTTGTTGTTCAGTTCACTCATAGCAGTGACTCGTAGCAGTTCTCTCACAATGTTTTTGGGATAAGAGATTAACATAGCTAAGTAGGATTTACTGTGCTGCGATGGCACTCATCTCAATCTATATAGCTATGTGTTTCCATCTCAGGCATTGAAACATTGATGTGTTTTATTGTTCTTGCACATGATCATTGCAATAAAGACAAATCATATTATATGTTAATTTCTCACGTATTACAAGTTATTAAATGGCAGGTGGTATATACTGTGCCTTGCAAAAGTATTCACCCCCTTGACTTTTTACCTATTTTGTTACATTACAGCCTTAAGTTCAATGTTTAGTTAATCTGAATGTTATGTGATGGATCAGAACACAATAGTATAAGTTGGTGAAGTGAAATGAGAAAAATATATACATAAAGCTATTTTTTAGAAATAGAAAACAGAAAATTGGTATGTGCGTATGTATTCACCCCCTTTGTTATGAAGCCCAGAAAAAGCTCTGGTGCAACCGATTACCTTCAGAAGTCACATAATTAGTCAAATGGTGTCCACCTGTGTGCAATCTAAGTGTCACATGATCTGTCGTTACACACCTTTTTTGAAAGGCTGCAACACCTAAGCAAGAGGCACCACTTACCAATCACTGCAATGAAGACCAAGGAACTCTACAAACAAATAAGGGACAATGTTGTTGAGAAGTACAAGTCAGGGTTAGGTTATAGAAAAATATCCAAAACTTGATAATGATCACCAAGAACACAATCAAATCTATCATAACCAAATGGAAAGAACATGGCACAACAGCAAACCTGCCATGAGATGGCCGCCCACCAAAACTCACGGACCGGGCAAGGAGGGCATCAGAAAGACAGAGACCTAAGGTAACCCTGGAGGAGCTGCAGAGTTCCACAGCAGAGACTGGAGTATCTGTACAGAGGACAACAATAAGCCGTGTGCTCCATAGAGTTGGGCATTATGACAGAGTGGCCAGAAGAAAGCCATTACTTTAAGCAAAAAACAAAATGGCACGTTTTGAGTTTGTGAAAAGGCATGGGGGAGACTCCCAAAATGTATGGAGGAAGGTGCTCTGGTCTGGTGAGGCTAAAATTTTACTCTTCGTCCATCAAAGAAAACGCTATGTCTGGCACATACCCAACATATCACATCACCCAAAGAAAAACATTTTTCAGCAGCCGGGACTGGGAAACTGGTCAGAGTTGAGCGAAAGATGGATGGTGCTAAATACAGGGATATTCTTGAGCAAAACCTGTACCACTCTGTGCTCGTGCTTTGAGACTAGGACGGAGGTTCACCTTCCAGCAGGACAATGACCCCAAACACACTGCTAAAGCAACACTTAAATGTGTTGGAATGGCCTAGTCAAAGCCCAGACCTCAATCCAAAAGAAAATCTGTGGTCAGACTTAAAGATTGCTTAAGCGCAAACCAGCCAACTTGAAGGAGCTGGAGCAGTTTTGCAAGGAGGAATGGGCAAAAATCCCAGTGGTATGATGAGGCAAGCTCATAGAGACTTATCCAAACTTGGAGCTGTGATTGCCGCAAACGGGGGCTCTACAAAGTATTGACTTTAGGACGGTGAATAGTTATGCACATTGGCTTTTTCTGTTATTTTGTCCTATTTGTTGTTTGCTTCACAATAAAAAAAAAAAAAAAAAAAAACATTTTTCAAATTGTGGGCATGTTCTGTAAATTAAATGATGCAAATCCTAAAACAATCCATGTTAATTCCTGGTTGTGAGGCAACAAAACGCGAAACATGCCAAGGGGGGTGAATACTTTTGTGAGGCACTGTATGAGGGTAGGTGGTAGGCTTTAATCGTTGAGGCTCTGTATTAATCAGGTGTGACTTAGCATTAGTTGGGTGTTTAATTGTGTGAGCAGGTATTTGTTATAAACAATGGAATTTATTGTTTTTTAATATAGGGCTTGGTAAACCAATATATAAGTTTATTTTGTGTTTTATGATATGTAGGCTTCAAATTTATGTACTGGAAAATGCTTCTTTAATTTGTTCTGCTCTTGCAGGAGTTTGCATTTCTTTCAATTAAAGGATCACTTAATTCTGCACAATTTGGATATCACTACTGTAAATATCTCTCAAAAGCATTTTGAAATTCTTTTTGAAATGCTTTTTTTTTTTATGTGTGTCCCATTCAAGTTTATGAGAAGTATTTTGACTGACAGTGAGTGCCTGCCCAGGAGACCTGTGACATCATTGATAAAGGCTGTTCCAATTAGCAGTTTTTGTAGGACGTTGCCTTCCTTTCCCCTGTACACACTGCAGGAAAATGTTTGTGAAAGAAGCAGCTCCTCTCAGTGAAGTGAGATGCCCCCTTCCTTTATATTTTGTAATATAATTAATTTTAATACATTTTTGTACTTTTTTCAAAACAAAAACATGTCTTGAAGAGTATTTTTCTATAACTATTTTTTTGTATATGTATGTATGAATATGCATTTATATTTGGGATTTGAGGGATCCATCATATAATCAGCAACATAATTTAGTTATGCTAATCAATGGATGTACATGCCTGTGGTGGGGAAGATCTGTCAAAAACTAACTTCTCCCATAGAGCGCATTATCCTGTATTGCACGCACCTCACCAGGATAGGGTATGAGAGAGCTGGGGGTCTGGGAAATAAGATAAACAAATAAACTTAAACAAAAGTAACTTTTAAAATTAGTCATAACATGCTCTGTCACAGACAAGAGCAAAAGGAGGAAGGTCAGTGGCTCACTCCCAGCACTCGCAGAGTCTTATGAGAACAATTAAGGTTTTTAGTAAGCTCTTATGGGAGACATGTAATCGAGCCCCATGTATTGACAAACGAGCAAAATCTTTGCTGTATATCTGCATATTATAAAGGTTCTTGGTGTTTAACAACATGTAAAAATTAAAAAGTTTACTCTTGGGAAATAGTTTTACAATTTTTTCACCTGATGTGTGTAAAATGCAAATTAAACCTTATAGCAAACCAGTTCAATATAACATTTCAGTAGGAAGTCACTCAATTTACAACAGTGCTATTTCTGGCCTAAATGCATGTAATATTAAATATATTTTCACTATTGTACACAATTATTATTTTTTTTCTTCCCTCCACCTAAAAGATTTCAGTTTGTTTTTCAAGTGAGTTGTACAGTTTATAGGTCCCATTAAAAAGGTGGAAACAGTTCTGAAATGATTTATCTTTGTCTTATTTTTTTACAGCACAGAAACCTGACATTTTAAAAGGGGTGTGTAGACTTTTTATAACCACTGTATATCTGGTCTGGTTGCTCAGGTGGTCACATTTTATAATCCACTTCTCCTGTGGTCTTGCCATCTAGCCAGAAGTTTGCTTTCAGCTGTAGGTACTAGTAGTAGCACTCTGTCTCCAGACTGAAACCTCCTTATGTGTGCACTGCAATTATAATTACTGATCCCTCTAGGCTTTCTCCATATAGTCTCCCACCAGAGGGGCAACTTGACAAATCATTTCCCTCATACTTCTCACATACTCCACAATATTTTCACCTGGCACTGCTTGCTCTTCCCATTCTTCTCGTAATATGATTAGAATCCCTCTTCCACGAAAGCCATTGAGAAGTGGAAAAGGGGGAAATCCCATAGAGGCTTGAGGTACTTTCCTAATAGCAAAGAGCAAATAGGGTAAAAAGTGTGTCACAGTTTTTACTGTCTTGTGCTACAACTTTTCTAAGCATGCTCTTCAAGGTCCTATTAAATTGTTAAACCAATCCTTCCGTCTCTGGGTATTAGACAGAGGTTTTCAGTGATTTAATCTTCAGGAGCTTGCACATATCTTTCATTAACCTTGATACAAAGGGTGTTCCTTGATCTGTCAGGATTTCCTTTGGTATCTCTACCTTTGAATAAAGATGTTTAAGTTATTTAGCAGTGTTCTTTAAAGTTGCTTTGCTCAATAATATAGCTTATGGATATCTTGTGGCATAGTCCAGTATCACTGATATAAACTGATGTCTCTGGCTAATTTTTCTAGAGGTTTCTCAAGACCCATCTCTATCCTCTCTAAAGCCTTCTTGATTATTGGCAATGCTGCATTCACCTGGCATTCTGGACAGGATGCACAATACCAAGCCACTTGTGCATATATAACTGGCCAATAAAGGGGTCTCAAAATTTGTCGCAATGTTTTGACTCTTCCTAGTTGACCTCCAAGCATGTTTTGATGAGCCAGGACTTTGACTTTCCTTCTCTGTGTTTTAGGGACCAGAAGTTACCCCAAGTCCTCATCACCTGAAGGAACAATGCTGTACAGCAGATCATTCTCAAGTTTGAAGAATGGACATTGGTTCCTCTCTCTTCCAGCAAAGGGTACCCAATTTACTTCTACCAGCTCATTTAGAGCATTCTGAAGGAGTGGGTCAGAAACTGCTGTATGGTCAACTCTTCCTCTTCAGGTTCTCCTATACTGGTTTTCTCTTCATGCTTTTTATGTTTTCCATCTGTTAATTTGAAGGATGTCTTGTAAGTTGGGAAAATCCCTGCCTAGCATTATAGGATAAGTCAGTTTAGTGACTACAGGCTCAGTGTTTGTTATCCTCTAACCACGTACCTCCAGTGTTGCTGTACTAGTAGGGTATAGATTCACTGTTACATTTTATAAAATATTTTTATTTTACCAGACTTTATGATTTTGCCTAAAAAGAGAGTTACTGCAATTCCTGAATTAATTAATACTGTTGTTTACGGTTTTAGTAAATTGGGGAAACTTTTCTGCTACTCCCACCAAGTTGATCAGGCCACAATTGAACTGGTGCTTTCCCATGTTACATTGCATTGGTCCGTCCTTGTTTGAACAATAGGGCACTATATGCCCCAGTTCTCCTGCTGAAGTCTTATGTCTTCTGTGGCTTGACCCTGTTGTGCTGGCAAGGCCTGTGTCATATCGGCTCTGTCCTCTGAGAATTTTCTCAGTAATTGCTTTGCATTCTCTCCATTGCAGTGGCTTTTATCAGGACTTTCATGAGTTCCTTCATTTTAAACCCTTTTATAACACCACATGTGGCAAGTCTCTCTTTACTGATAGATAGTTCCCTCACTATCAAACTCCATTCCAGCTAAACTTGGGTAGAGCAAAAACAAACAAACAAAGAGTCAGATACTTTGTTTACAATCCCTGGCCTATATTCTTTCACTGTGCTTCAAAAGGAACATCAATTCCAAGTTGCTGTCTCTCTGTGTGTCTTTTTTCCAGCTTCAGACAAAACATTTCTCTCTCTTTGTTTCTCTCTTTAGTCCAGACTCTGGTCAGGTGTCTCAGCTGGAGAGAAAAACACAGGTGCATCTATTCAACTTCTCAGGAAAGTTAAGTCGTTCAGTCTTCTTGGGGGAAGAGCTCTTTGCAGAATCTGTTGCTCACATAAGCTCCTAGTATAACTCTGTGACAAGAACAAGAATGAATAAGGAAAATAATTTTAGAATGTTAAAAAAACAAATCTATCACCTATTATATGCAGTCATATGCAGATGTGGTCCTTTTCATTACTTCTGTTATTTTCTCAGAAAGAATAGTAAAATCAATTGTCTATGGCATAAAGTGCAAAGAAGCAATTTACCTTGTGGCAATAAACTAATGTCAGTCTTCAATGTTCCCACCTACTTACTACAAAATATATATTCACAGAAATGGGGAGGTATTAGAGCTCAATGATCAATATGAGCATGATAGTATACAATTCTATTAATAAGTACGCTTTTTTTAGTTTTACCTTACAAAAAAGTTGTTGCCCATTATAAATACTAGTTCTTTAAAAAAACATATTGGACAACAGTGTCCCCCTAATTATTCATCATGGATTGGACAATGAACCTGCAGTTAAATTACAGATTTCTATTTATATGTATTGTATAAATAATGAAAACATAGATAATTACAGCACGTTATTTACATTTGCAATTTAAGGATGAGAGAATTTGCCTATTTTGTGCATTGCTCCTGTTTGATAGATATGCTGTCACTGCTATGTCTTTCCATTCCTGCTGGTATTCAGAATCTCAAGGGAGCTGTATCTTGGTATGTGAGAAACAGGAATATGACTCACGCCGATAAAACCATTGCGTTAATGGGTCACTGAGTGACAGCTGAGTCTTCTCTCTGAGGTATCAGTCGTACTGTCACTGTCAAGTCTTACAAAGTCTTTACTTTGAAATGTGCCATTTTTATTTTGACACATGTAGCCTGGTCTTTAAAGATAGGCAACATTTTAATAACGAAAAGCTTAGTATAAACTGTACAAAAACTAAATATTTACAGTTTTGATTAACTCCCCATTTGGAGTTATAACTATGCTGCAACCATAACATAATTTAAGAAACATATTCTAAAAATAACCTAATAATAATGACAACATCTAAGAATGTCTTATGTGATAGGTATTGCACCTTACATATTTTACTTTCTAATCAATTCAAATATTGCCGCATTGTATTATGCATTGTATTCAATTACATTACAAAATAAAATAAAATAGGATGAAAATGTGTATGAATAATCTAGAAAGTTTAGTGAAAAGTTTAGATACAATACAGCAGTTTGGCACAAACAACTCATCATATACTCCTCCGCTTGTCATCCTTTTACATAACAGGCAGTGATATCTATGCAAGATTAAAAGGGTCTATTCAGGATGACACAACAATATGCTACTATTGATTATATACCCCTCCTATGTACAGGCCATGGTGAGTAGTAAGGGAGGAATTATTGTCTCCAAACAGCTGCATTTTATCTAAAGTTTGTTCTGTTGTTAGGATACAGTTTTTCGACACAATGAAAGTCTAATATTTTATAAACCAAATGGAGAATGGACACTGCTAAATATTCCTTTGGGTATAATGATCATTCAGAGTGCAGACTCTCAAATTGTTGTTTAATTGACCATTTACACAAAAGAAATTTCCTTTTCTTGAATATACTGGCCCCCT
The DNA here is from genome assembly GCA_027410445.1 of Discoglossus pictus. NCBI lineage: Eukaryota > Metazoa > Chordata > Amphibia > Anura > Alytidae > Discoglossus > Discoglossus pictus. Next base: position 195,618,751 of record CM050163.1, on the reverse strand, counting down.
AAAAGTAGTCCAATACTGAAATGCCAGACACGTTTCCTCTGCACCAGAGAATCAGTAACGCCCTGACATAGCTTTCAGCTAAATAAATACCTAGGGCCTCATTCTTATCGGCTGTAAAACGGCCGCAAGGCTGCGATTCCTTGCGGGGGTTCCGTTACCTCGCAATTCTATTAAACGGCTCCGCAAGGATCTCCTTTTACGGCCGGCTGTATATCTTGCAACCGGCCGTAAGCTCAGAAATCTTTAAAGTCAAAAATAAATTCAAGACAGCACTGTAAAGCTCTGTAAATGCTAGGGATCATATTGGGGGACATGAGGATTAATAGTAACCCACTCTCAAGCTTGCACATCAGCCCAAATCTGAGTTTACATTAACTGTTTATTTTTCGGCCGCAGAATGGCCGGGTCTGAGGTGCTCCAAGCACTCTGGACTTTTTACATGGATATTTGACATATATATAAAAAAATTTTTTTTTTACGGATTTGAGTATAGGGGAATGTTGTGCTATTTTTGCTAACACCTACAATCACTTTATAGTCTCCTCTGAGTGCAGGATGACTTTATTTCGGCTTTATAATGTGCTTAATTGGTGCTAGCGGGACCTTTTTTCCTGCAAGTAAGCTGCGGCTCGCTTTTAGCCTTGCAGAGAGGGTTCCCGGAGTAATAGAATAGCAACCAGGCTTTTCTTGCGGCCGAAACTCTTGCGGCCGTTTTCGTTCAAAGGCTTTCCTCCGGCGCGAGCGGCCGCAAGGGATAGCAAGGCGCCGGCCGCAAGCCTGCCGGAATCCCCAGCCTGAGGGGAATAGAATAGAATAGCCCCGCATCTCCTACGGCCGTTAATAGAATGAGGCCCCTATTGTGGTGCTTCTGATGTGGCTAGCCACAGTGAATAAAAGGCATGTGTCTATATCACCCTCTGTGTTTTAGTTTGCATAAATAAAACCATAAAATGGGAGATTCACGTCTGAGAATAGATATCACTTAATAGCATGCCCTATGGGAAAATTCCAATTCAACTTGCAGTGTCTTGAATATTTGCTCCCTTGCTAAATATTACAGGGTAACTGTCAAGGACCCCTTTTACCAGTTCCTGGAACTTAGCCCATTAAAGGACAGACAGCTTGGCTCCAGCCACTTCATTGTATTGTTATCTGCTTTATCCCATTGTTGGCAGATAATCAAGTACATCTCTGATGTGCTAAAGAGGATGTGCTGAGTCTGCAGTGAGCAGACACCTATATTGAACTATTAGCTGTTTTGTCCCATTGTTTGCCCAGATAAGATAATTACCTCTCCCATGTGCTAGGTACTGTTAGACCCCATTTGGGGTCATCTCCTGTAATTGTCTGCCACATCCACTCATTGTTACATTGTGTATACCCCTTGTATCTAACTGCTATAAATATTGTTGACTTTCCAAAAATAAAACAATTCACTTCTGGAGATATATAGCAGGTGGCCCGGGGCTTGTATAGCCCCTACCCTTGGATTGTCACAGTAACCAAAAACGGGCCCTTCCTTGCTATGCCCAGAGAAATCAGGTGTGTCTCAATGACGAAACTTCAAAGGAAATATATGTCTACGGAGGTCTGCTGTTTTTCCTGTGTAGAGCAGACATGTCTGGCATTTCGATTCTGCCTCTCTTTTAGAAGCAAGTTCAGTCTCATATACTACAAAGGATTTCCCATCAATAATCGCACAAGCAAGATAATACTTGAGAGACTGCACCCTGAACAGGCACCATTTAACAGGGCTAGCTAATTAGTGGTGGCTGGTTCTTAGATGTGTGACTCTCACACTTATCAAAGAAATCCTTGAGGTCACTATAGTCCCAGATGTGGACCCCTTGCTTACTGTCCCAAGGGAGAACAGTGGCCCAAAACCGAAAGGCAAAAGAGTGCATCTGGGGTTGTTTTTCCTGTGTTTTCCTGGTATTTTGGGTCTGATTCATTTGGATATGCAATAGGAGTTTTTTCCTCAAAAATGGCACAAGTGAGCTAATGGTTGAGAGACCGCACCCTGAGTAGAGCTCATTTCACAGGACACTCTACTTTGCAGCACTCCATTCTCTGGTATGCATATCTTACACTTAATTTATATATTTTTTTAGTCTAGTATGAATGTTGATGACTTATTAGCTGATGAATTTGGAGAGACCAGGTAGTGATGATTTGGTTTTTATAAAATCTACTAGCGACTTGCCCGTCAAAAAATGACGGCAATGTGATGTATATGTTTGTCAAGTTGTTTAGTTATTAATACAGATATTTGACACTTGTAAGTATCGTGATATGAATGTGTATTTTTGTAAAATGTTGAGGTAATGATTTTTTAACATGAAATTTGTATCTGAAGAATTGTTAACTTCAATATACATTGAATCCAGAGTAAAGCAAAGAGTAAAAAGCCTTGTTGAAACGTCCACAATTTTAACATGAACTTTAAAATATATGTAAGCAATAAACTTGAAAGTATATTTTTTGAAACTTGAACTTTATTTTCTTTGTAACTTTGTAACTTCACAAAACATTTGTCGAATTTGGAACATTATAAACAGTAACATAGTGAATACATTTTGTAACATAATTTTGTATTAAAAGTATTAACAATTGAATGTAAAGCCAGTTGCACTTTAAAGTAATCATTATATTAAACTTCAGGTAATGTTTTTTTAACATGCAATTTCTATCTGAAGAATTGTTAAATTGAATATACATTTAATGCAGAGTAAGAGAAACATTATAAAAACCCTCCTTTAAACGTACCCAATTTTAACATGAAGTTTGTAATATGTTTAAGTCAGATACTTATTATGTGTGTAAGTAAGAAACTTTAAAAAACATTTTTACAACTTGTAACATTATAAACAGTAACATAGTGAATTAATATTTAAACATAATTTTATATTAAAAGTATTAACATTTGAATGTAAAAACAGTTGAACTTTAAATTAATCAGTATTAACATGCAATTTCTATCAGAATAATTGTTAACTTCAATATACATTGAATGGAGAGGAAGGCATACAGTAAAAACTCTCCTTAAAATGTACCCAATGAAAGTAACTCCTTCCTGACCACATGAACTGGCGATAAACATTAATCTAGGGAGTAATCTTAAGATAGCAGACAATATTTACATTGTGACTTAAAAGGTGCTTTAGCTCTTAACATGAACTTTGTAATATGTTGAATGAAAGAACTTGAAAATATTGTTTTAAAACTTGTAACATTAGAAACAGTAACATAGTGACTTAACATTTTAACTTAATTTGTCATAAAAAGGCAAGGCAAGTATTTTGTGAGGCGAATCATCCATAAACAGTACTTCCATTAATTATGACTGAATTAAACAACAAATTCTTATGTATTTTTGAATGCTTTTAATAATTTTTTTGCATGGCTTTAATTTGTATCCTGCAAAGTTATAGTACTTCATAGTAGACAATGTTTTTAGTAAAAATACATCCATCTTCTAATAAATCACCTTGACTTTCATTCTTTTCAATGTAAACTTTAATAGCCTGTGAATTTTTGCACCGTGACAACGCAACGTACAATTGTCCATGTGCAAATACTGGTTCTTCCAAGAAAATACCCACAGATTTGAAAGTTTGACCTTGTGATTTATTAATGGTCATGGCAAATGCCATAATAATGGGAAATTGTCTTCTTTGAAGTATAAAAGGGAGACTACTTTCACTTGGTGCTAAATCTATTCTTGGTATGAAAACTCTCTGCCCTTTATGGGTACCAGTTAAAATTTCAGCATCTCTAAAATGGTCCTTTAATTGTTGAACAATTAATCTTGTCCCATTGCATAGCCTTTTTGGGGGTTTATATTTCGCAGTAACATGATAATTGCACCTTTCTTTAGCTGCAAAATATGTGGTGGCATTCCAGAAGGAGTTAGTGAGTTTATGAATTCAGTCGAAAAGTTAGCCTGACTTTCATTGTCATCAGCAAGTACAGAATCAGCACTGTGATAATTTATTTGTGGTGCATTAATTTTTTTAAAGGTTTCATTATTGAGGATTAATGCATCTTTATTTTTACACGTCAGTATAACTTGGTTGGCAAGCTCGGAATATTCTTCGTTATTTATGCTCCCTTCAAATATAGCCGATATAATATCTTGTTGACAAATCATATGAGGTGGGATCTCTACAGTGTCGTCAGCTAAATGTAGTATTTTTTCTGTTCTGCCTTCTCCAATTTTAATAAGCCAATCATTGAAATCAGTTTGGCCTTCTGATCTCATATTTTGTTGCAGTTGAAGATGGGTAAAATGTTTCCATACTGTGCTTGACTTGATACAGGTTTCGATAATGTCAGTTCGATTTCCATGTACAACGACAGGTAATGTTTGTCTAAAATCGCCACCCAACAACATTACCTTTCCACCAAATGGAAAAATATTATCCATGACTTCACGAAGCAAACGGTCAATACATTGGAGGGCATAGCATGACATCATTGTGGCCTCATCTATTATAATTAATTTACATTTCTTCAATTTCTTTGCTTGTAATGATGTCATGCGAATATCTGACACAGAAGTTTCTAAAATAGGTACTGGCAGTTTAAATCCACTATGAACAGTTCTTCCACCTTCTAATAAAAGTGCAGCAATTCCAGTAGTGGCAAACGCCATTGCTATTTGACCTTGTGCTCGTACTGAACTCATTAATAAGTTGTACAGATAGGTTTTTCCTGATCCGCCAGGTACATCAAGATAGAAATAACGCTCTGTCACCATGTCATCATCTATTGCATTTTTAACGGCATGAAATGCTTGCAATTGTAGTGTATTTAAAGTTGCAAGTCTTTCTTCTGTTCTTTTTGCTTGTAGTTGAATGTCATAGTCTTCAAAGTTTATGTCATCTATAAGACCTGGATCAGGCAAATTAAAACTTGCACAACTTAATCCATGAGTTAAAAATACTTCTTGGATTTCCATTAACGCTTTTAAGTGTGCAATGGGTTCATTGTATCGTCGCATAAAGTCTTCAGCCATATTACTTTTAAAAGTCTCCCACAAAGCTAATGCATTTGGAGCATTTGAGAAGATACAAATAAAAGCAAATTGTTCTCTCTTTTGTCGTGGCATTTGACATTGTGCTGCATCTTCTAAACATCTTTCCCACTCTGTATCATCAGCGAGTAAGTTTCTATGTCTTGCAGCTAAATGGAAGGATTCATATACAATGTCATTAACAGTTCTTAAGTGTTCAAAACTTTGTGCTCCTGGAACATTTAAAAGTAATATCCGTAAGCAAAAACGTTCAACATCTCTTGGACTGACTGTGTAAATTCTTGGAATTATTTTATTGCCTCTGGTTTTTCTTGGTCTCCATAATCCATTCACAAAAACATAGTGATATGGAATTTCAATATATAAGTATTGTGTTGCTTGAGCATCAGTGGTTTTTAATTCAAACCATGCAGTTAGTGTAGTGTGACAATCTTCACTTTGGGCCAATGCATTCATTTCATTTCCAGCTTGGAAATAGACTAAATGTCGTTGTGGAAAATGTACTGCTAATCTATATACTGCATGTGATCTATCATGCATTTCAAATTTTAAAAGCCGCCACATAGCTTCTGGCGCACTGACATAGCGAGCATCTACATGAGATGCAAGTTCATCATGTAAAACTCACTACATTCAGGGTTGTCTGCACTTTTGACGACTACAGTAGCTGCATCATAGCCTTTGTAAATATATTTGTAGACATATTTAATGGATTTGATGGAAGTGCAGGCTTCTACGTTGATGTGGGCGTTGTACTTCATGAGTAAATGTGGATTGTAGGGTACTACATATCTATTGTCCACTTTTTTTCCACGAATAATGGCACTATCTCCTTCTCTTCTTTTATAAAGTGGATATCTATCACAATTTGCATATGTTTTGTCTCTATAATCTTTTGGAAACTCTTTGGAACATTTATTATTTTCCATACATGGTGATTGTGGATTAAGGTCTCCACAGGGTCCATGAATCATGCGATGAGTAACAATCTCATATAGTCTACCATATAGTTCTGGATCTGGTAGTTCAGCAACTATGACTGCATCCACTTTGTCCGAAGTATCTAATTTATCTTTCTCTTGAAGTATGAGGAGATGTGCATGTGGAAGGCCTCTTTTTTGAAAATCAATGGTATATACATAAGCAAGACATTTGCCAAATAACTGTTTTATAGTGAAGTCACGTATTAATTCATTTAATTTGATCTTAAAAACTCTGGCTACTATATCTGGTCGATCGGAAGCAGTTTGTCCAAGAAGTAGATTTTGTGTAATTTCTGGCCATTGTGGATTACATGTAAATATCAGAAATAAATCTGGTTTTCCAAATTTGGTGACAATAGCCATAGCATCATTGTATCTTTCTCTCATATTTCGAGGAGATCCTTGAAAGGAAGATGGTAAAATGATGGCTTTGCCAGCTGTCATGTCTCTGCTTGTAGCCACGTCAGCAACATAGTCCATGAGTCCAGAATATTGTTCTACACGTAGTTTATCTTGTTGATATTTTATAAAGTTTAAATTATTTGCCTCAACTTGCAAATATGAGTAGATAATCCATTGTTGGGTTAGTTTTCCACCACATAAAATTGGATTAAATCCATGTCGAATGGCAATTTGAGCTACTTTAAATTCAAGCATAGAAACATTATTTCGGATTCTGGCTTTAGCATTTGGGTAACTGGGAAGGGTTAATTTTGGTTGCCAACCTGCTTCTCCATGTGGGAAAAAGATGGGATATGTCATTGGATCTAAATTTGGACTTAAGATATTCATATTAATAAATGGTTGCTCCTCATTTCTGGGATATATTCTAATGTCTCTTTGAAATGGTGGTTCTCCTTCATCATTTTGAAACACCATTGCAACCTCATTTGATGTTGGCAAGTTATAACGACGTTTATCAGTATGTCTGTCTCTTTTAAGCACCATATTAACCTTTGGCATTGGTAATTGATGTCTTTGTGCATGAAGTAGTTGTTCATTTTCTACTTCTGCCAATTTTTTGTAAGCTTTACTGTAGGTATTGTTGTCCATAACGTTATTTAGCTCTATGAAAACACTGGGTAAGCATTTTTTATTTTCTTCCATCTGCATACATTGGTCAACAGCTTCCATTGTATCTAGGACATATAGTTGAGCAAATTTTCTTTGCTATCCTTCCTCTGGATGTAAATGGGAAGTACGATGATAAATTTGGCCTTGGACTTTAAAACAGTAAGGACCATGTCCTGGTACATTAGCAGCTAATGTTGCCCCCATAGATGCAAAGGATATGGCACTATTGTACGATCTTATGTTTGTCTTAAAATTTTTGTAGTTTGGAAAAGTAGGTTCAGTCATAATATTTGGTAAATAGATTGGAAATTCTTTCCTTTCTGGAAGTTTGAACTTGCCTTTTTGACAGCAACTAATAAATTGGCCATCTCTGGGTCTCTCTTGTTTAAAATAATAAGCCTCACAAAACTGACATTGAGTAGTCATGTCCCCACAACTATGAACCTCTACTGCTAAAGACTTGAGTAAAGGACAATTTGCAAAGCATATAGGAGTTTGACTTGCATATTAATCAGGTGAAAAGTCATGGAATGTTTGAACAACAGGTTCTAAAGGCTTAGTTTTTTTCGTGGCTTTTCTTGGTATATGTTGTCTTGGTTTTGGTGAAATGTCCTGTAAGGTTTCAGTAACAGGTTGTAAATGCTTTGTTTTTGTAGTTGCTTTTTTTGGTCTGTCTTTAATTGTATCTTGTAAAATGTCATCTGATGTTTGAGGAACAAGTTGTAAAGGCTTTATTTGCTTTGTAGTTTTTTTTGGCGTGTCTTTCATTTTTGCAGCTGATAGTCTTTTGCTTGCAAGTCTTTTGCGTTCTTTTTCTCGTCTAATTTATTTCTCCTCTGGTGTCTGCTGGGCGGCCCATCTCTCTTGTCTTTCTCTAGTTTGACGTCTTTTCTTCTCTTGTTTGCTCTCGTTAGTAGCCATGTTAATCTGTAAAGGCAAAAAAAGAAATGTAATTGAGTATATTTAAATTTGTAATTACTGTTAAAGATTATTGTGCATAATTGAGAAATAAAAGGTAAATCATTAATGTATCAGTTATATTTTGTTAAAAGTTATAATTCCTGGCCTCATTGAATAACAATTTGGCCAATTGAATACTGCTGTAAATAAGAAGTTAACCTTTTTTTTTTTTAAGTAAGTTTTTAGTTATTGAAAACCTTTGTTTGTGGATAGATGTTTACCAATTAAAAACTTCTTTGCAAAAAAAACATTGATGTGGTTATTGACACATGTATTGCATATTGCCAGTCGAATAAGGGACATAGTTCTTAATTTTTTATTTATTTTTCTGTTGACACGGATGCAGATGAAACATGTTTCTTTAGTTTTCTCCTTTTGTACTTATTATACTGTTCCTTGGTTGAAGTGTGATTTCAATCCGAATGTTTGCTGGTCCTCGTTTGAAAATCTTTGTCCAATGGTCTGGTCCTTTGTTGGAAGTCCTGGTCCGATGGTGTGGTCCTCTGTTTAAAATCCTGGTCCTATGGTCTGGTCCTCTGTTGAAAGTCCTGGTCCGATGGTGTGGTCCTCTGGCGATAGCCCTCGTCCGATGTTGTGGTCCTCTGGCGATAGCCCTCGTCCAATGTTGTGGTCCTCTGGTGAAAGTCCTCGTCCGATGGTCTGGTCCTGTGTTGAAAGTCCTCGTCCGATTGTCTTCACGCAGTATCTGTTGTAACATAAAATTGAAAATGTTGTTTGAGTGAAATGTCTTTTATTTTGGTGTATTGTATCTGTTATGGTTAATTTTTTCTATGTGTTTGTCTCACTTTATCTACAATCCTGATTTTTCGCACCACTTTTGTTATGCTTATTTAAGCTTGTTAGTAAGGCTTGTAGGTTGTGAAACATTAAAGAACATTATTAATTCAGTTTGCTATGTGTTTGTGTGTTTTTTTCTACAATCCTGTTTTGTGCGCACCACTTGTGGTATACTTATTTAGGCTTCATTGTAATGGTTAGAGGTTGTTAAACATTAAAGAAGAATCTTAATGTAGTTTCCTATGTGTTTGTGTGAGTTTTAGTACAATCCTATTTTGTGCACACCACTTCTGGTATACTTATTTAGGCTTCTTTGTAAGGCTTATAGGTTGTTAAAAATTAAAGAAGAATCTTAATGTAGTTTCCTATGTGTTTGTGTGAGTTTTAGTACAATCCTATTTGTGGGCACCACTTGTGGTATACTTATTTAGGCTTCTTTGTAAGGCTTATAGGTTGTTAAACATTAAGGCCCTCATTCAATTGCGATTTGGCCAATTTAATAGTGCTCTAAATAAGCACATAACATATTTTTTTGAAATAAGTTTTTAGTTAGTGAAAACCTTGCTTTTGGATAGATGCTTACTAACTAAAAACGTATTTAAAAAAAATATGTTATGTGCTTATTTAGAGCCCTATTCAATTGGCCAAATTGCAATTGAACGAGGGCCTAAGTAATAATATGAATTTAGTTTGCTATGGCCCTCATTCAATTGCAATTTGGCCAATTAAATAGGGGTCTAAATGAGCACATAACATATTTTTTTAAAGAAGTTTTTACTTAATAAACATCTATCCAAAACCAAGGTTTTCACTAACTAAAAACTTATTTAAAAAAAATATGTTATATGTTTATTTAGAGCCCTATTCAATCGTCCAAAATAGCAATTGAATGAGGGCCTATGTGTTTGTGGGAGTTTTTCTACAATCCTTTTTTGTGCGCAGCACTTGTGGGCCCTCATTCAATTGCGATTTGGCCAATTGAATAGTGCTCTAAATAAGCACATAACATATATTTTTTTAAAAAGTTTTTAGTTAGTGAAAACCTTTCTTTTGAATAGATGTTTACTAACTAAAAACTTCTTTAAAAAATATATGTAATTAAGTTATTTAGGGCCCTATTCAATTGTTCAAATTGCAATTGAATGAGGGCCTTGATTCACTTAATGAGACCGTCATTCAATTGCGATGTTGCCAATTCAATATGGCTGTAAATAAGCACATAACATATTTTTTTATGAAGTTTTTAGTTAGTGCAAACCTTGCTTTTAGATAGATGCTTAGAGCCTTATTCAATTCCGAGTTGCCCAATTGAATAGGGCTCTATATAAGCACATAAAAAAATGTAAACAAACTTTTTAGTTACTGAACCTCTATCCAAAACCAAGGTTTTCACTAACTAAAAACGTCGGTCAAAAATATATGTGATGTGCTTATATAGAGCCTTATTCAATTGACAAATTTCAAATTGAATGAGGACCTTAGTAAGTAAAAAGTTACTTAAAAAATATGTTATGTTTTTATTTAGAGCCCTATTCAATTTTGAAAAATAGCAATTAAATTAAGGCCTTTGATTGCTGCATTTGTTAAATTGTCACCATTAAACATATATAGGTCCTCATTCAATGTATTAGGGGGAGAGACAGAGTGAGTAGTGGGGAGAGAGAGAGCTGGAGAGAGAGGGTGAGTACTGAGGGAGAATACCTGGGGTTAGAGAGTGGGTACTAGGGGAGGAGACAGAGTGAGAGAGAGAGCTGGGGAGAGAGGGAGAGTACTGGAGGGACAGAGCTAGGGAAAGAGGGTGAGCACTGGGGGAGAGACACCTGGAGTTAGAGGGTGGGGGAGAGACAGAGTGAGTAATGGGGAGATAGGAGAGCTGGGGAGAGAGGGTGCGTACTGAGGGAAGGAGGGAGAGCTTGGGAGAGAGTGGGAGTACTGAGGGAAGGAGGGAGAGCTTGGGAGACAGGGTGAGTACCGGAGGGACAGAGGTTGAGTACCGGGGAGGGTGAAATGGGGAGAGGTTTAGAACTGGGGAAGACAGGGTGAGTACTAAGGAGGGTGAATACTGGGGGAAGAGAGGGTGAATACTGGGGGGTGAGTACTTGGGGAGAGGGTTATTATTGAGGTTTGTAGAGCTGGACAAGGAGGGGGAAGAGAGGGTAAGTGCAGAGTGCTGTACTGTCGCGCTGGTATGGGTGCTCGCATTTGTTAGCCTTTGTGGGCGTGCACATGATGGCATGCACCTCTCGTGCGCCCAAAAGTCGTGCTACCCATCTTAGAAGCTTCAAGAGCGATACAACAAACCACCTTTTTAATATGTGATTATACCTTTTTAGTTTTTGCTGGCTCATAGAGCCCTTCTCACTTTAAACAATAGCCTTGACAATTTCCTTTATTTATTTATATATATATATATATATATATATATATATATATATATATATAGCATTAAATCATTAAATAAAAAGAACTCTGTATATATGAAATATAAGGTGAAATATGTTCAAATCCAGGTAAAGATAATTGTTCACTGCTTGTGTCAGTCCACATCACACCTTACTGGTAAATGGGCCTCTGGCAATTAAAATTTCATTGTGCAATGATCCAAGAATGACAACAGCAAAAGAGCAGCTGAGATATAGCAGCATAACTATTATATATAAAGTATGAATGGACTACACTGGAATATTTTTTAACTTGACACATTATTTTTTTTGTTTCAGCAAAAGAATATCTTAAAATGAATGCACCTCTCAGAAATGTTATCAGTAGCATCACAATACAGACTAAAAATTATATACTAACTGTTGTAAACATGCTGTAAGACAGCCGATGACCTGTGAGACATTAATTTTCTTATGTTTATCGTTTGGAGAGTGGTAGATTTATGAAAGTCTCCAGTTTTCACTGATTTATACTGTTTTCAAGGAACCTTCTTTACTCTACATGTTCGAAACTTTAGAATACATTGTTCTAGTTCAGATAACTCATAAATCTGAGAGAGACATAGACTTAGAACAAGAGATAAAAATAGCCACTATATGAGTATTTATTTTTTCCTCACAACAGCCTGCAAACGGCATTGGTGGTTTCCAATTTAAAAAGTAAGCAATTTACCTATGTAAATTATTTTAATGTATAATATTTTATACATAGACCAAAAGTAACATTATATGAAATTCATCTTATTTCAATTTAAGTTTTAAGTTGCTTTTCACAAATAAAAAACAAAAATATTTCTTTTAAAGGTTAAATTAGAGACTAAAGGGCTCATTAAATTGTCCAAATTGTAGTTACTGTAACCCGTAATGTAGCTATTTAATTGGCCTCTTTTAGCTACCCACAATCAATCTGCGGGTTACAGGCTGAAAGTGAACTGCGGTTGTCAAAATCGTAATTGTGACCTATCAAACCCGCAAAAGTTACAATCACTAAAATTGCAAATTGCTATTAAATTGCTACCATTACTCAATCCCGCAATTGCTTTCACACCTGTAAATGGCAAATAGAGCCAAAAATCCTACAAGTACTCGAGAGGACTCACAAGGGCTTTAAACACCTGTTCGTAACATTACAAGAGCAAATAAAAACTCAATACTGGACTTTAAAACAACAGTCTAAAGCTCGTAAATCTGCAATCAAAAATTATTATTTTCAGGTTTTATTCCTATGTTATATCAAACTCAGGAATCAAGGAGTTAATATATATCAGACCATCTACATGGACTATAAGATTTTCTTCATTCATTTTTATTGATATTTACATCGCTGGATTGAGAGCCCAATTGCATATTGGACATCAAAACACTAATTAATTGATGTTTACATGCCATGTTTTACTGATGTCATGGTGACGGTCTCATTTACTATTGGCTGTTTCTAAATCAGTAGTTACAGGTTTGCTTAATAGATCAAGATCCTGCCCTGAAATGCTACAAATGGAAGCATGGTTTATGGTTTTGGATTTCGACCATGTAGACTTACGGGCTGTATGAAGGCAACTGCGGGCTTGGAATTTAATGAGGCCCTATGTTGAACTTGTGTACCTGTATTGTTAATTAGTGTATTTTAATAACTCAGCTCCACTACAACCCTAAGTCAACAAACTACAGTAAAATCCAGGTTATCTGGCACCTAACTAACCGGGACTCTCAAGCAACCGGCAACTGCATCAATTCCCCATTTAAAAAAACTCCCACTAAACCGGCATAAATCGGCACTATACGGCAGTTCGAGACTGCAAAAAAAACAAAAAAACTTTTTTTAAAAATGCTTTTTCTGGTCCTAAATGGCCCAGTTTAGGTGTTAATGCCTTTTTAAAGGCATTTTGAGGGGTTCGGAGGGGGGGTTAAGGGTTGTTTAGACCCTTTTTTTCAGGGACTCACGATTAACTACAACTTAAACTTCCCTTATCCGGCAATAGGGATGGGGAGTCTACTGTATATTGTGAAATCGGTATTGATTATTTTTGTAGATAAGTGCAACAGCCTTCCAATGTTATTGGGACAGTCAAACACAGTTAAGCATGTCTGGAACAAACATAAGTCTGTACTGAGCCAAACTTTTAGGTAGATGGAAAGAGCAGAACATAATGGGATTTTTATATCTATGTTTCTATGAAGACATTCTGTGCCAACAACTGAACTACTTAAAAGATCACTGTAGTGGAAAAACTTCACATGCTTATGAATTATATAACAAAAGTCACAAGCATAAAATATTTTTTTATTGAATATCTTTATTTTAGTAGACCCTGCTATGTGTAGAAGCTGACATGCTTGTTATCTTTCCTATTCAGTGCATGAGTTGATGTAGAGTAGGACAAGCAGAATTTACACTTTAGAGTCTGACCGCCTGCTTCTGAAGATATAGGGGGTCCTGTGAAATACCAAAGGATGAACTCTGTTATTAATGTGTCAACAAATCTGCGTCCTCTGCCCCCACTGATAGGTTAAAAAAAATGGCAGTGAAGACCCCTTAGGTTCCAAGCCAACAGCCAGTGATGAGACGAGACCACATGGAAGACCTAAGACAGAAGCAGAATCAGCTAATACTAAGATGTCTCTAAATATGCTTTAATACTTGTGGCTTCCATCACAAGTGATTACTTTTTGTATGTATTTCCTTGTTCTTTGTGGTTTCTGTTTTACTTCACTCAAATTTTTTTGTTTTTTCATTTTGTTCAAGCAGTTTATATTTAATAATATTTTAACACCATATATGGTATTCTTGCTTTATCAGTTAACAGTGTTAGGAGAATTAAACTTAGAGACAGGTCAAATAATACCTGGCTTTGCAATCAGCAACCTACATCCCTATGGTATATAATTAGATTATATTGATTTTTTTTTTTAAATGAATTCTTCTTAATTGTTGTACTGTCAGTAGCAACTTGGTTACTGGAATCTAAAATGCTGTTTTAAGGGGACAGAGAAATGTTTCCAGTTGTTGCAATACTTCAAACTATCAGTCTAAATAGGTTAGATTACAATGTATTGTTATTGGTAAAAAGTAAATTCACTGCCAGAAAATTTGCATTTAAATTTGCACGTGTTACCCATAATAAGACTCAAGGATCCTTTCTTCTCAGCCTCTTACAAATGTGAAGAATTAATGACAAGTTAATGAATGCAAATAAAAATCAAAAAACATTTAATGAGCACAAAAATTCATAAACACAAAAAGACAGTTCAGACACCCAGATCACACTCTTTAATGCATTTCAAGCTGTTAAGTTTGTACTCCCTACATTAATAGGGCTTAAATGGCCACTTAAGTGGTCTTATCAAGGGCTCTCTAAAGAATTTTTAGCTAGGGAGTGATAATTAAAAAAACTTTGAATAACATTTTTTAGCATGCACTTAAACAATGAATTACTATTTTTCAATCATGACTCAGGCTATATAAGCTTAAGGTTTCTGAAATATTGTGTCTGGAGTGGAGAACTGCAGTAAGATAGTGGGCAGTGACTAGAAAGTGTCTTTGTACTGTACATGGCTAGCAGTTCAGGTTACACTGCTCCTTTCTACTAATGTGTGTTTCAGAGAGTGATTTTGAATTTGGCATTTCTCACTGGGCGGGTCCTTTAAATGTAATAGTATCAATCTGTACTAAATGCTGCACAGTTCCCAATATTAAAAATAAAAATTAATGGTTCACCCTCAAGACCTAATTTTCAGAGAACAAAGAACAAAGAGCTAAATATAAAATACTCCAATTTTGACAATTACACAGATATAAAAATATTTCTATAAATGTAATAAATTATTCTCTAAATTATAATAATAAACATAATCCTCAATTGTATAATATGACAATGACAGCAATATAAACCAACATCCAACTAAAGGCTAAATCATTGTGCAATGTGGAGATTAATCTTAATGTTTGCTGAGGATTTAATCTCTATTTTTTGGAATTCTGACTTCCTCAATTACTTGCAAAAAAATTAGTTCAGATTAGAGTTATGAACACTCCCAAAATGGTTTGCTATTGGTGTACTTATTAATATGGTAAATATGCTATGCGTTAATGTCAATGATTGGACAAGTGGTATGTCACATATTGTTATTAAAATTATTGCATGTAATGAAATACACTACAAATATGGGTAGTGCACTGAGAAAGCTTTCTATATTTAAACACATTCCTGCCAAGGAAGACTGAAAGGCTTTTGAAAACTTCTTATGGTGGCAACATTTATATATCACACTCCCACATCTGTAACAACTTTTAAAAAAACAACCAGGTATTTCCAATGTCACTAGGTGCTAAAATATTGGGCAAAATACAAGCTTTAAAAATCAAAAAATCTACATCTGGATTGCAACATCATATTAAGTTGTTTGTCCCTATAAAATACAGGTAAATATTCATGTTACAAATACTATGGAATTATTTGCTGTGTAATATGTAAGAAATGTTACTTGATTATCTTTGTTATTTTGTTTAATCTCTCGTTTTATAATATAATCTTGTAATAACACACTTCTGGTGGAGGTAACTACATTATAGGCTCTTTGATAACACTTATTAAAAGGCGTTACAATTATATGCAACCTGATAAGAGCACTATGGTGGGTCTCAAGCATAGCAATTTTTGGTGAATGCTTCTATTTTAGGTTATACAACAAAACTCCCACCACAGTCATTCAGCAACAATCACTATACCTGCAAAATTAGGGATTGATTACTTGCAATAGACTTATACTCCAATTTTGGGACCTGTGGTTTCCTCTGCTGCACAGCATAGTCAACATTTGAGCAGAAAAAAAGTACCGGTAACTTTATAGTCTCCATGTTGCAATATTTTCTGATATTCTTTAACTTGACTGGTGTTGCTACAGGGATTATTGTATTTAATGGCTTTTGTTCGCTAGTTCAATCACTTAGCTGCTTATGTAACAATTTAAAGCTAGTTAAAGGCACAGTTAATTCAGCACAACTTGGAGCACACCACTATAACATACTCATAAAAACATATTTAAATAATTTTGGATTTTTAAAATAGGTGCATTTTTCACATAAAAAATCCTAAAAGAAGTGTATGTTTACTTGAGCTATGGCAAGTCCCACAGGCAGACTGGCAGCAAGAGCTCTTTGCTCAGAGCAGAAACAGAGAGTGATTTAACCCTTCTCAAGTACATCTGTGCAGAGAAATGACTGCTTCAAACTGCTAAATATGTTACTTGAGAGTTAACCAATAGCTGAATGCATCTCACAACAAGAGATGTGTGCAGAGAGCAGAAGCATAAAAAGATTTAACCCTTCAAAAATTCATTTGTGCAGATATATGACTGCTGGAATTAGCTAAAGAGTATAGTTGGGGATTAACTTCTCCTCCTGCATTCCTGAAGTTCAGTGAAAAACGATAAGTCTTGTGTTCACCGGGTCTACACTGGGCCGGCAGATGTTGTTAACCATGGAACAGTCAGGAGTGTGTATGTTATCAGACCAAAGACTGAAGATATTTAGCTGCAATTTAAAAAAGCAATAGATCATTTTAACCTAGAATCTTGTGCTCTTTCACATCACGAAGAGCACTTATAGTAAGGTAAATGGCCCTTTAAAGAACTGAAAATAAACAGAACTTAAACTCAATATTGTGCATCATACACAACATATTATGTGTAGCACAATTATAGGTACATTTCAAGTAATTTGTTTTTAGGACCACTATAAACTTAAACAAATATTTGTTTGAAGTCTAAGAGCATATTTAAGCAGGCAAAAGTACATTTTTAAAGAAGAAAGTAGAAAAACAAAAAGTTTGTGATGCCCCAGCAGCTCCCTGAATGCATCCATGGTGTTTTGGTGGAAGCTGTGTGTGTGTGAGAGGGGTGTTCACATTCTGGGAGAGCAATGACTTGTTTTAATGATCAAGTTGCTTGCTATCTTGGCTTGTTAGATGGAAGGCATTCCATATCAATGCCAATGCATTGCAATTATCTAACAGAGTTTCTTTACCTGCCTAGCTTCGCTCCTTCCCCATCATTCTCCCCACCCATTGATAAACACACCCTCATGTCCAACAGGAAGTGATGTACTAAAAACAAATTCAATTCCACTGTTCATAAACAGAAATTTGAAAAGGTTAGACTTTCTGTAAGAAAAGTGCCATTTTCTTGAACTACTGTGGTCCTTTAATTACTATGTTTTCTTTAAAAATAATGAAAGTTCACATACAGTAAATAGTCACGCTAAAATTACTCCACTTGACTAAACTATTATCAGATTTGTAATTGCAATTAACTAGGAGACACTTAACTTTGTTATGAATAAAACCTAGTAATTCTGTAAAATCACTGTTAGCTCTTTTAGTTGGGAACTATCATACCAGCTGGGGGTTGAAGTTGTATTGTTGCCTGTAAAGTGATTTAATAAAGCCAATTACCTCTCTTCAAGTACTTGGTTTTGTTTAGATCATGTTGTTCTCTGTGGGACGCACATTTTTAATTGTGATACTGGAGGTTCAGTTAATCAAACTTGCTCTGTATAAACAAAGCTACCATCATGAATTACCATAACTGCACTTTTGGAAACACTGTATTATATGTTGGCCAACTTTACATGGATCCACGTTGAGATATTGCCACTAAAAGTTATTACAATCCGTTCAACTTTACAGCTGTCTCTTGATTTGTTCTTTAGGTTGACTGGCCACATATAGATAAGGTGTGTGGAGGAGAAACCTTTGGAAAAGGCATAAGCTAGTAAATTGACAGATAGCTGAGAGTTAGGGCTTGACTTTTTAGTAATTTTACCTTAAGGCAATCAAGACACAAGAACAGTGATATTCCAATTACTGGATTAGCAAGTAAGCTTTTTTTCTGCATGTCATTTGCATAATTCACAGATGTCAAACAGAGAGCCTTTTGTTTTCGGTACAAATCTATCCTCTTTACTGCTGTAATTATGGATGCTATGGTGATAAACTGGTAGGTGAATTATCTGGAACTATTGCAGGAGTTTTAATGTCTCACCAGGCTTCATTTTCTCTTACAGTCAAAAGTAGATGTACCTGATGAAATGTTTCTTAGTCATTTGCTATAAAATATACATTTATGTAAATGTCTCTCAATATATAAACAAATGCTAAATATAAATATTAAAAATAATGGCACATTTAAATATATAGACAGGTGTTAAAATCCTATTGCAACAAAAACATCAACATGGTTATAAACACATTTTCATAACATATACAAATAGAACTGACTAAACTTAATGCTTCGGAACTATAGTTTTTAATAAAAAGATATTATAGTATCATTTCACAGCTATATGTGTTAACACTTGGGGACTGTAAAGTTATGTGGATAAGCATTGCTTTAATGTTTAAAGGGCCCTTTAATTCAGCACAATTTGGACCACATAATAGTAAAGAGCTCCTATAAGCATGTTGAAATACTTTTTGAATTCTTGAAATACATACATTTTTCTCTGACAGTTCAATAAAGAAAAATCGATGTTTACATGTGTCACTGACTGCCCACTCCCAGACATGCAGCTTCTGCTGTGTGTAGTGAGCAAAAGGGAAAACAGTGTTAACCCTCAATTTATAAATCTGTGCAGATCATGGAATGCTGGAAACACCTAAATAGGTCAGGAGCATCTTTGCCTGAACTTAGGAATGCAATCAAGCTCTTTCTTCACCACGCCACAGCTCTCTGTTATTAATCATGGAACCACCAGGACTAAGCACAAAGTGTGTTTGTGAACAGACTTAAACATTATTTATTTATTTATTTTTCGCTGTTATAAATGTAATAAAAAAAACAGATTATTTTAACATACAATCTTGTGCTCGTTCACACCATGAAGAGCACTTACAGTGAGGTAAATGGCCCTTTAATTCATTTATGCCTCAGAGTAGTTGTGTTTTGTTAATGTAGTAGACCTTCCACATTCAAGGGGGTTCTGTTCCTGGGGTCCCCGCGAATGTAAAAAAAAGCGAATCAGTTTACCCATGTTTTGTCTCTTGGGAAAGGGTCTAGGTGTTGGGTGGCACTCACCCCGCGGGGAAATGCTGTATTTGGGCCATCTACTAGGGCAAAAGTATCCTTTTAAGGCAAGGGAGTGGAGTTTAGCATCCCCCTCGGCACCTCAGCAAAGGGCTCCATGGCCAGTTCTCGTGTAATTATAGTAAAAAACAACAAATTGCGAATGTCGAATCTGCAAGTTTTAAACCTGCGGATGTCGAGGGAGGCCTGTATATTTATGTAGTCCCAAATATTCACATGAAATGAGTGTTTGTGCATTAAATTCTACATCTAAGTTTTTGTCTGAGGTACCTACCAAATTCTTGTCTGAGAAGCCTTACTATACCATAGCTTGAATCTATGGTCATAAAACAAGTCATGGTATGGCAGGAAGTGGGGGACATATGGTGCAATATTTAGAAGTATCTGTAACAATATGGGTAAGAAGACTGCTCAGGTACTGGAAACTCAGAACCTTACCTTAAGATTTGTAATCCACCTCGTCGGTCAGAGATGTGATATGGTGAAACAGAAAAAAACAACAAAATGTTCTATGAAAGATGGCAAGTGTTCGGCACCAAGAAGCACAGCCAAAGCCTGTACCCTGATAGGAGAACACAAATCACCACATGATTTCCATCTTGACACATCCCTCAGGCATATAGTAAGGCATCAATGAAGTAAGGATCTTAAAAAGTCCTTGAACCCATGTGCTGGCCCTCCAGATCAAGTGAATATGCTGTAACCCTCATGGACTAACCCCTGATTGCCAACTCTCCAGTCTCATAGGTTTACACAGAACTGCTTTACAGTCATAAAGCAACTTTGATGAATATTACAATCCAGTAATACAAATACTGTATAAATAGTGTACGGTGTGCAGACAGATATACCATTACTATTAAAGTATAACAATTTTCTGAAAGGAAAACTGAAGTTTAAACAGTAAGAATGACTAATCATAAGAATGACTAATTATTAATTTGGATTGCTACCTTGTCATGTGGAAGATGCCTATATTCCTCAATGAAGCTGTGGCTATACCATGTAGGGTCAACCAAAATGAGCAGGTCATAGCAGAGAGTTCAAACAAACCGTAGACCAGTGGAGAAGAAACTGGCAACCCACTCCAGTATCTTTGCCAAAAAAACTTGTGAAAATAACAATATGGCCCTGAAAAAGCAGCCCCTCAGGCCAGAAGGTGCCTACAACATTCCTGTAGAAAAGCAGAGGGTAAGTATGAATAGCTAATGAAGTGGTTGGGCCAAGGTCAAGAGAACGCCCTGCTGTGATTGTGTCTGGAGGGAAAAGTCTGCTGGTGCAAAGAACAATTCAGCACAGGATCCTGGAATGTTAGATCTATGAACCAAGACAAACTGGATCTGGTCAAACATAAAATCACAAGATTAAGCATTGATAACCTGGAAATTAGTAAACTCAAATGGACTGAAATGGTACATTTCATATAAGATAACCACCAGATATTCTACTGTAGTCAAGAATCCAGCAGAAGAAAGAGAGTAGCCATCATAATCTAAGGGTGGTCAAAGCAGTGCCTGATTACAACCCAATAAATGATAGAATGATTTAAATTAAAGTTCAAGTCAAGAACTTAACATCACAGCGATCTAAATCTGTGCTTCAACCATGGATGCTGAAGATGTTGCAGTTGTCCAATTCTACAAGGATATTCAACACCTCCGAGATATAACATCAAGAAATTATGTCACTTTTGTAATAGGAGATTGAAATGCTAAAGTATGGATGCAAAAGATACCTGGAGTAGCTGGCAAATATGGCTCGGGAGTATAAAATAAAGCAGGTCAGAGATCAGCAGAATTCTGTAAAGTTAATTCTCCGGTAATAGTAAACACCTTCTTCCCATAGCCTCAGACGCGACTCTACACAAATCACCAGATGGACAATATATAAATCAGATTGATTTATACTTTGTAGCCAAAGATAAAGGAGCTTCACACAGTCAGCAAAAACAAAACCTGGAGCTGACTGTGGCTCAGATCACAAGCCTCTTATTGCACAGTTCAGAATTAAACCAAGGAGAAAGGGAAAAATCATTAGACCAAACAAATAAAAAATAAAAAATATCCAATATGAATATGCAGTAAAGGTAAAAAAAGATTTAAGGGACTACAGATGATAGAATGAATAAGAATTTTAGACAGAAGGTTGTGACATTGTCCAGAAGACAGCAACAAAGTATATCCACAAAAGAAAGAAAACCAAGGTCTCCGTGTAAATCTAGTGCTCTAAGTTAGTGCACTGCCATAAATGGGCTGTAGGAGCCTTTTTCCCCAAGTTACACCTCTGTATATATTTTGCTTCCCAAGTTCGGGGCACTCAGCCCACATCCTTAAACACTTGCCTTGTGGCAAGCTTTACGGATGAGAAACTGCTCTAAAAGCCAATAGAAAATCCTAACGTCATGCCCTGGGGATTCCTTCCATTTATATCTCCACTGGAGGAAATCCCTGGGCATCCCCTACACTGCCTGAAAGCCCCCTTCTCCACTCAAAGCCCATCTACATATCCATGGGGTTTTATACAGTGGTATAATTATATGTCTATACAGGGGTTAATTAGGTGCGGTGTGTGGGGCTTAATTTTAGTTGCCAGGAGTCCCAATGTTAGGTTGGGTCGGGACTCCCGCAGCACAAGGGTTAATTTTAGGTGCAAGGGGGTGTCATTTAAGGAGACTGATGGAATACCAGTAAAAACTGTTCAGTATGCGACAACATAATGTTGTGAAAGTGTTACTTGCCTTATGCCAACACATTTGGAAAATTCAACAGTGGCAAATGGACTGGAAAAGGTAAGTCTACATCCAATCCCAAAAAAGACAGTACCAAAGAGTGCTCCAGTTATCAGATTTCACTAATTTTACATGCCAGCAAGGTAATGCTTAAGATCCTGCAAACTCATTTCCAACGAGACTTAGAACTATCAGTTGTGCAATCTGGGAATCACAGGGCAGAGATCAAAAGATCAAACCGCCAATGTACACTTAATAGAGAAAGCAAGACCAGGAAAACATATAACTCTGCTTCATAGACTGTTCTAAAGCCTTTTACTTTAAGTATCAAAACAAAATGTGGCAAGATCTTAAAGAGATGGATGGTACCAGACCATAGGAATCTGTATGTGGACCTAGAAGCCACGATCAGAACTGAACATGGAGCAACCGAATGGTTCAAGATTGGGAAAGGAATAAGACAAGGTTGTATATTTTCACCTTATTTATTTAACTTATGCACATAATTCATCATGAAACCTGGCTAGGCAAATCCAAAGCAGGAAGTAATATTGCTGGGAGAAACATCCACAACTTCAGAAACATGGGTGATACTACTCTGATGGCGGCAAGTGAGGAGGAATAAAATAGCAGATTGATGATGGTGAAATAAGAGAGCGCAGAAGCTGGCCTGCTGCTCAACATTAAAAAGATGAGAATTAGAAAGGAATCTATACGACATGGGCATTGTTTTACCCAGGTTTAACAGTTGGCTGATTTGGGATAAATATTTCCATTTTTTAAACTCATAAGACATAACCCTTTTTTTTATTTATTTTTTTAGTTTTTGTATGACTGTAATATATCTTGTATTTGTATATTTGTGTGTTGTATAATTTTGTAATATCTGTTTGTTATTTGTAGAAACTGAAGTAAAAAAAAATAAATAAAAATAAATAAAAAAAAGATGAAGATCATGGCAAACAGCAATCTCAGTTCCTGGCACATAGATGATGAAGAAGCGGAAGTCGATGGTGATTGCAGCCACCAAATTAAAAGACATTTGCTCTGGAGGATGAAAGCTAATGCAAGTCTGGACAAGTTGTTAAAAAGTAAAGATTTTACAGTAATAACAAAGGTCTGCATAGCTAGATATATGGTTTTCCCATTAATAAAATATGGATATGTGAGCTGGCCCTTAAAGAAGACTGAGCTCTGTAGAACTGACACCCTTGAATTGTGGTGCTGGATAAATATGCTTAGTATCTCTTGGACTGCAAGAAGATCTAGTCAATCAATACTACAGTTAATCAAACCAAACTGTTCACTGGAAAGTTTAATCATGAGGCTAAAGCTCAAATATTTTGGCCATATCACGACAAGACAGGTTTCCCTTGAAAATGCTTTGATGCTGGGAAAGATAGAAGATACACAAAGAAGATGATGGTAGAGGCGGAAGATGGAGAGATGAGTTCAACAAATATAAATGTAATATAATACAAAATGTGCTGAGGTATTATGTATTAGTCTTTGTCGTATGCTCTTTTAAAAAGGGAAGTTCAGTAGTCTAGCAGAGCCAATGGTAGATCAGATAATTTCCAATATCTTTGTCCCCTCTTTTCCGTATATCTCTTTAATTGGGAATTCTGAATCAGCAATAGAAAGGTTGGAATTTTAGTTATTTGCTATTAATCTATTTGTTGTCATTTTTTATGTTTTGATTTGGTGTTCTGTGCCTATTGATGTCCGAGAGCAGGGTCCACAAGTAAAACATTTCCCTTTAGGCAAACACTTCTGGGACAACAATAAACTACATTTTCAGAGTGAAAAACATAGTATCTGAAAAACTTCAATGAAGTGCAACTTTGCAATCTTCTTTGATGCCTGCTGTATATGAATTACAGTACTGGACAATAAGTAAGTGCACTAATGGAAAAGCACCACTGTGGTCACTATTTTTTATATGTGATGATTCTGTTCCTGTTTTCTCAGGATGGTGTGTCTTTGTTAACTAATAAACCTTTAATTTGTCCTGTTGAAAGCATTGCCAATTTTACCTACCACATTCCCATTGTGTAAATGTAAACTTCCTTATGGTCAAGGTCTCTGCCCACCTCAGGACACTGATCAACAGAAAATAAAATATTAAATTCTACATCACCATAATCACATATTATAATTGTCAAACTGTGATTCGTCGTCACGCTTTGTGACAAATTGCAGTTTGACAACCGATCGATTGCAAAGCCACGCAGGGGAGGGAAATGGAGGGGAAGAGACACGAGGGAGGGGGGGAACAGACAGAGGGGGAAGGGGGGACAGCGGGGAAAGAGACACAGGGGAGGGGGAAAGAGACACATGGGAGGGGAAAGAGACAACAGGGGAGGGAGGGGGGGGGGGAAGAGACACAGGATTGAAAGAGACACAGGGGAGGGGGTTAGAGACATGGGAGGGGGAGGGTGGTAAAACACAGGGGAGGGAGAGGAAGGGGGAAATGAGACACAAGGGAGGAAGTAGACAGGGGGAGAGACTCACAATGAGTGCCAAAGGCGCTCATTGTGAGTCCCGCTATGAGCGCCAAAGACGCTGATCACGAGGCCAGTAAAGTAAAGGGGGGAGAGGCTCCCATTGTGTGGCAAACAGCATCACCAGGCTTTACATTGTATTGCCATCATTTTTGACTGCCAAGTTCGCTAGTTGCATATAAAAGGTAATAAATCAGAGGGTACTGTATATTATTTACAATCTCAAAAATGCTTCTATTTTTTAAGTGCAGTTATAAACAAAAGTAGTCTTTAAATATTTGACTACAGTGGTCCTTTAACTAGAGAATCACATATCTATAATAAAGTAAATAGCCTAAGGGGAAAAGGTACAATATGTTCCTAATAAATGTATTTCTGGACTCATGCCAGATGAGCAACAGATCCTGAGACATGTATCCTACTCTCAGATACATCAGTGTGCAATGACATGTTGAGATAAGAAGTTATAAGGAAAATATTTAATTTAAACATCAAAATACTACATTATACTATGTGGTTACACAAAATAATACTTTATCTAGATTGGAAAAACTTTGGAGAAATAAAACTATTTGCCCTTTATCTATGTTCTAAGCTGATTTATTTAAATATAGCCCTTAGGGTCATGGGAAGGAGATTGTATGCTAAAGTAACCTACTGCAGAGAACGTTATAAAAAAGAGACAAGGATGAAAGGATATGTGTCAGCTGCACATTTTAAAAATATGATACAACCTTCTTGCACAGATGCACTGTGAAAACATTTCATGAAGTTTGGATTTCATCCAACCCACATATTGTTCCTTTGTAATATATGTATTCAACAAAAGAGTCAGTCACTGTGCCAGGCATATGTTAATTAATACAATGCCGAGTGAATTGACTAAAAACTTCATGCAAAAAGAAGTATGTTCCCATTGAGACTAAATTTCTATGTAATCACTAATTAGAGAAGATTCAGTCTGTAGTTCTCAGAATTTAAAGAGCAGGTGGTAGCTTCATATCGGGTTATGAGAAAAAGAGTATCTGGTAAAAATTGTATACGTTTAGAAGCATTATTTATAATCTCTGTTTAACAAGCAGCAATATATCATCTACTACTCTCCGCAAGGGTTTCAAAAGAGCAATTGGGTTTCAAAAGCAGTGACATGTTGCCCTCTACACGGTGTTTATTTCTGGCAAAGAAAACAGCAACCACTCCAAAAGCACAGCATGCCATTTTTTAATTTACACTTAGGTTTCCACTTGAAGAGACAAGCCAAAACAAACTATTCTTCCATAAAAAGCTCCATGGGAATAGTTCCCTCCCAATATTAATAATTATCAAAAAATATATAATCCTGCTCACTGTCTCTTTTCCTTCCCTACCTTCCTGTCTGTCTACGGCCACTTCATCAGGACATGGCTGTTTTCTATACTCTCATTTGCATAATTCACAGATGTCAACTTGCTGGCCCACTGTGTCTCTCTGAATTATAGCCTTTTGTTTTCTTAAAAAATCTATCCCCCTCCATAGCTGTAATTAGAGCTACTGTTGGATTAAAATTGTTAGGTGAAGATCAGTAATCATCAGCCTATAAATGATATAGGAATTTTAATTACACCCTGAAGCAATAATTGCTTTTTCTTTGTAATTTAGGATGGCTTTAACAGTTTTCGTCTCCGTAGATGATAGACTATGTGTATGCAAAACTGCTTTTAACAATAACTGGTTAAGTCAGTTCTTTGCAATTTGATTTTGAATATTTCTTTCTAAGTGCAGCAAATAATTGCGATGGCACAAAATAGATATACATTATTTTATCTGTAAAGAGAAGATGAATACTGATTTGAGAAGTCTTTTAATTATTTTTTTTTAAACTTTATTGGGATTTAAAACCACTACGGGGGTGAAGTGTGTAAATTGAATGATCAAGCTAGTTGGATACTTGATAAGCATGTCATTTCCACAGGGGAATCTCTGTTCAAACTGAATAGGAAGCAACATTTCCATTTTTATATCACCTTAGTGTGTGATACAAACAATAAAGCAGAAACAACCTTTCTTAACAATGGGAGAAGAAAAAACAGGTTAGTCTTAGTACATCTGATGTTTGATGCAGACCCTCAAATTAAATGTGGAAGAATAAAATTAACAAAATCTACACCCTACACATAAAGGGACAATCACCTAGACTCTTCTCCTATCTTGTCTAGACTATAGTAACATTTTAGTCACTGTTAGTCTTGCTTCTCATTACTCTCTGCTACAATCAATACTTAATGCAGCTGCTCATATCATCTCACTCTCTCCTAAATTTCTTCTCCCATGCTAAAATCCCTCAAAATCAAGACTTTCCTTATACGTTATGCCTTTTAGACCATGCACCATTTTGGTTGACCTTCTTTTATCCAATGTATTAATATAAAAACTGTAAAATAAATAAAACTCTAATGAGCGGAGTGAAATTAAATAAATCTTGATAGAGTATTCCATCTACAGCCCATGTGGAGGTGAACTCATACATCCTTCAGTGGACAAAACCAGGGGTACTTTTCATGGATACGGTAGCACACCAGAGCCTGGAGCATGGTCTCACATGGCAGTAGAACTTCCCCTGCTAGTCACTTATTCCTTGACTTAATATCCAGCTTGGCTAATGCCAAGAAGCTGATTGATAATGAGGTCCCTGGCCTAAATGCCCCAGGACACCCAAATATAAACAAGTGAGGGGAGAAACACAGCTAGAATGGCATAAGGAGGCCCCTCAAAAGTGATGAGTTGCTGCAGTCTGCTGCCACTAATATAAATATAAAGCACATATTCTGCCTTACCACAGAATGGAAAAGTGTCTGGAGAGTCAGTGAAATTAGCAAGGAACTTTTTTTGTGGTTAGTGCACCAAAGAGCACGCTCCAACTCAAGTCCCCATTGTTTTGTGGAACCAAAGAGGAATAGTGTTCCCTCCACCAGGGCTAGCAGGTAAGATCCACATCCAGATGGTATCTGGATTGGTCACAAGGGCAAGGATTAGCACTATATGGAGCAAGAGAGAATACTCTTCCTCCTCGTGCTGCATAAGCATGCCAAAGGTATGTCCCTCAACCTGAAGAGATTGGGGACATGAGCGCGAGGGGAAACATTGGGCTTGGGTCTAATGTAAACAGTGGCAGCTGGGGTGTTGGAAGTGACATGTGGAGGACTGGACATAGTGTATTAAGCTGGTTTAACATGACCGGCTTTTTAAAGGGCCAGTCAAGATGAGGAATCAGGACCCTGCCTCTTGGCAGAGAAAGAAATTCAAACCACAAAAAAAGGAACAACTGTAAAATAAACCAACATCTAGACAAGGAGGTGGAGTTCAATAAAGCCAGGTGGTAATCTGCACGGATACTGGAGCTGTCCAGTGCCCAGATCATGAACTCACATGTAAGTGAAATCTCCACTGTCAGACACTGCTTCCTAGACTTATATGTAGCCAATTTGGCTAATGCCAGGAGCAGGTTGATGAGGATGTCCCTCATCCTATTGTCTTGAGAAACTGGACACCCAAAAAGCAAAAAATGGGAGGAGAGAAATGCACCCAGACTTGCAGGAGGAGGGCCCTCAAAAGTGATAAGACTGGATGCAGCCAACTGAACTAAACATGGTACATGGACTCTCCCTTGTCATAGAATTGGCTTGTTTCCGACGCAAATAGCCAGATTGGGGGTATTGGAAGTGACATGTGGAGAACTGGACACTGTGTATTAAACTCAGGTTGACAAGGATTGTCCTTCTATAGGGTTAAACTGGAGTTAGTCACAGCCCCTGACTAACTGTTAATGGAAAAGAAGATCAAAATTCCAAATATATTAAAAACAAATAAGGAGCGCAAGATGAAAGGAGACCTTTGGATACCGAGCAGAGTGCTCCATCCACGAATTAGAACTACAGTTGCCCTTTAAACTGTAGACATACTGTATGTTTTAAGTGTTGTACATTTGCCATATTCATTTTAAAGTGATCAATCCAAGTTGGCTTCTGGGATATTCTACTGATTATGCTATGGCATGCTTAAATAGATATGTTGTGTCCATTTTTGACATTTACTGTATTTTTATGCTGATTAGATGGAAAGGAAACAAGTTTATATCATTAGGAATTGGCCAGACATATTAATACATACAGTACATTTTATAACCTTTTCACTAATGGGACTAGATATTACAGTGTATCATTTTAGGAAGTAGCAATTTTGCAGCAAAATATATCTTTTCAATGATTTGTTTCATTGCTAGCTATACGATTGTGAATAATTTGTTCTATAATGTTTGCTACTTTGACACTTAAATGATAATAATCCATATTCTATTCAGCATAGGGTGCAACTGCTACACTTTATTAGCCTTACTTTATATCACAAAGCCAACCACTCTAGCAACATTGCCATATCTGAAAATATGTGCTTCTTCTAAACTAATGTTTTGAGTTTGTGAAAAAGAAAATCGGACTTTGATCTCTTTGGTGTAAAAAATATATAGCAGCCAGACGTTTGTAATTTGCCTGAAATTGTGCAATTGTTGCATTTAAATTATATTTTGTAAATATCAGAAAATCCATAAAGCACAAAATTGTTCTCTGGAATGTAAATAGGAGGCAGCTTTCAGAATAAAATACCTTTTTTTCTTCAGCTTTCAGCTATCATTGGTGTGTTATTTCTAATAACTAATCTTTAACCTCTCTCAGTTTGCATTTACATAATAATTGTATATCATTTCTATAGTTTGGAAATATATTCCAGCAAAAACATATTTAAGATTAGAAATAGGCAATGTGCTACTGAGTGCCACTTTTCAGTATGAATTAAACTTTCCATCATCATTTAAACATACACACACTCCCATTCTAAAGAAATAATCTCTTGACCCCTTTTTTCCCTTCAACGAACGTCCTATGTCCCTACTTACTCTGTTTTAAGTTTCTTACACGGTTTGTCTACAACAAATAAATTCCTCACTTCCAACTTCACTTCTGTATTTGACAGACTGCAATCTGTCTTTTGTGCTCAACACTCCATAGAGATAGGACTCACCAAAGTAGCAAATTACCTACTCTCAGCCAAGTTGCTACTCTCCTATTTCGTCTTGACTTCCAGCCCTATCTACCTACTTCCTCTGGATTCCAAACTTATTGAAAGGCCTGTCTACAATTCCTTTACTATTTTCCTCACTTCTAATTCACTATTTATGTCAAGACTGATTTTGGGACCATGATGGGACCTCCCTGCACCCCACAAGTTACTCTGTTTTTTGGGACTCTATCACATCTAATTGTTAAAATTTCTATTAAAATGGACATGGGACGTGTTGTAATGACTCTGTCAATTTGTCTTTCAGTTATGTCTAATTTTTCTCTTTTATGTATTAAGTGCAATGTTTAAAAGTTATTGTGTGATTCACTGCTATTGTAATATTGGGTCACCAGTAGCTCACAAAATTGAGGCCATAGCTTGTAACCAGTATAATGTTAGACCTGTGAATATCCAGGCCTAATAAGAATTGTTTTTAGAATGTTTAGTTTTCAGATTGTGGTTAGTTCATGACACTGTATGCTAATATTATATAAAAGCTACTTCTACAAGAATGTATATGGTCCTCAGAGCCGACCAGGCATACACTCTCTCTGGCCTCAAAGAGTCGTGAAAGTTGATAAGCCCACCAGATAGATAGCCCCTACCATTCCTTACAGCAGAACAAAACCAGGGCGGGAAGGTTGCCTATAGAACTGGGGGGATGGCTGATTTTGTAATTTCTGCAAACAGCAAGTAAGAATAAACAGTGAGTTGAGATTCTGATAACCAGGGGTGGTAGTTAGTAACCTTGGTGATGGGGTGTGGGGAGGTCTTTGTTGACAATTCTGTAAAAGAGACTGATAATAAAGTCAGTCCTGTTTTGTACTACTCAAAAGTACTTGTGCTCTTCTTATGTCCTAAGAAAAGGGATGTGATTGTGCCTGTAAGTGATCTGAATGAAATTGCTGGGATGCTGAGATCTTCAACACAAAAAGTCACAGCCCAGAGAGAGGAAATTGGGGTGTGCCTGGTTCCCCAAATCTGGGGTTGTCACGATTTGACTCTCTGCAATCTGATTTTCATGCTGAATGTTCCACAAAGTCAGCGATCACCAGACTAACAAATGGTCTCCTCTCTGCCAAGCTCAAAGGTTACTATTGTCTCCTAAATCTTCTAGACTTATCTGCTGCTTTTGACATCACTGATCACCCTCTCATCCTTTAATCTCCATAGTCATTTTACAGCTGTAACAATGTAGCTGATATGTCTTCTAGTCTTCTCCTCAAACAGTTACATAGTTACATAGTAATGGAGGTTGAAAATATTTTTTTTAGTCCATCAAGTCAACTTTTTTAGATCTCCTCTGATCCTTGTAATATGTGGATTACTTCTTAATTGATCCAGAGAAAGTCAAACAAAAAAAGCATTGAAACGTTGCCAATTATCTCATATTATCTCATTGCCCCATTTTGTTGCAACCAGGGGTATTTCCATTGTGTATACAAAAAAAAAGAAACTTATTTAGCTCATCTGCCTTTTCCTGGTCACTATTTATCAGTCGGCCTGTTTCACATTGTAATGTTCCTATAGTTTATTTTCTAGCTTATTCCCATTAATATATTTAATAAAATAGTGTTAGTCTTACCCTCCTTTGTAATTAACTCTTAATTTTGTATTTAATAGCTCTTTTGCAAGTCTTGTTACATTTCTTGTACCCAAATAAAGCCTCGTCTATACAGTCTTTCTTGTATAATGTAAATACCTGCTTTTTACTCCTTGTATTTATATCATTGTTAAGTCACTTGGGACGTGATTTACTCTTTTATTTCCCCATGGTATACACAGTTGGGGTAAAACAAGGCTCAGTAGTGAGACTCTTTTCTATTTACCCTGTTTACTTGAAACTCCTCCTGGATGTCCTCACAATATTTAAAGCTCAGCATATCACTACTTTAAGATCAACATATCTAAAACAGAGCTCCCATTGTTACCTTCCTCTGCAACAACCATCACACCCAATATCTACTATTTACTATTGAGGACTAAGTTATCATTTGCAGCTCTCAGGTCCACTGCCTTGGAGTAATACTGGACTCTACACTTTCCTTTAAGCCACATATACAGTCTCTAAGTAACTCCACCTAGATTCATTTAAAGAACATCTCCAGAATTCAACACTTGCTTACATGTCACTACAAAAAATGTCAGTGGGCTACCCATAAATTATCTATCCATCATGAATGTCAGGAAAGGACTTCATGAGAAGGCTCTCACACTGGGAAAGATTTAAAGCACACGAAAAAGGGGACTGCAGACATGGAGATGAATAGATGAAGCCATTGACGCAATAAACCTGAGCTTGAGGGTGCTCCGTGGGACATTGGCTGACAGATATGACCGGCGTGCTGTCCATGGGATCAAAGAGTCAGACACAACCGAAGGGCGGAAAAACAAATAATTATGATAATAAAAATACATGGGACACAACAATTCACATGAATAAATGTGTGAGAGTGAGAAAGGATGACAATTTTCTATGTGGTGCTTTCTGGTGTAGGATTGTCCTCTGAGATGGAAAACGGTAATACTAAATAAAGCTATAGAAGAGGAATGTAGCCCCATATTTAAAATATACTCTTAAAAATATTCAAAATGCTTTTAGAATGTAAAAATACAATATACTTTCAATTATTATATATTTTATATGCAGTTATGATAAAATGCGGATGTACTTCTTGAAATGGCAGACCTTGAATGCAGGGGAAGCTTCTTCTGTCAGCACAGTGGGAATGTGACAGCTACAACTGAGAGTACTATCAATGGGCCTAATGGAAGACTCATTATTTCAGGATATACTCTCCTGAGAAAGTAGCAGACAGAACAAGCTCAGATAAAAGTTTAATTAAAAAGTAAAAAATGTAATGATTATGTTTATTTTATTGGTTTATAAAAACATATTGCCTGCTATTGAAGGGATACCTAAGTTTGCTGGACTTTGAGTGCATCTGATAGAGGAGAATTAGTAGTGTATACAAAATGTTTTTTTGTATGAAATCAACATTTAAACACTTACCTTGACGTTAGCAAGATGTCTTGTAATATCTGACAGTTGAAAATCAAGGTTAACACCCCCTCCAAACACAGACTAAATTAGTATTCATTTCAAACATTGTTTTGGTCAATCAGGAGGAAGCAGAGGCTGAAAAATTTGGTGTTACTGTCTGTGCTGCAAAGCAGCCTGGGATATGTAGTCAGACTCTTATGAAAATAAATGGTACTTTCTAACATGTACCAATCTGTACAGCACATCACACTACATTACAAATGCAGCTTGTCTGTCCTGCATCAACTGCTGCTGGTGTTTAAATTTCCCACAAAGAGACAGGCAGAGAGAAATAAGCTGTGACCCCAGCAACCATATGACTGGCAGCACTTCCTCTTGGAAGTCACAACTTGTACCCAGATTCTGTGCAACCCATATCCACTTTTATGTAACCCCCCCTTTAGGAGTGTGCAATTCCAGAGAGCAGTACCCAGCATATAAATATGTAAGTACATTCAACTTTTTTTAATTTAATACATTTTTTTTTTACTAATCAGTGGCTGTTTTTTTTATAAAACATTTGAAATCCAGGACATTTCTATATACCTTTAAGTTTTGACCATGTACACAAAATTTAACCTCACTGGTTATATTATATTTTTTACACTGAAAAAATATTTCTCAACACACAAAAAGATTATATTCCAGAATGAGAAAACATATTCCAGTCATTTGAGCTAACAATTCCTTCTCGTTTTATTTATTCTGCGTAACAGTTTTTCATTTCTTTGCAAGATTAAACGTACACTGTAAGCACAGAGTATGTGACGTACATCAAACAGTCATTGTGATTTGGTAATTACATTAATGAGCAAAGTGCTGAAGTGGCTGTTTTACTGTACATCATCAGCACCTTTATCGCCATGAAAAAACACTAATTTCCCAGCTGGAAAAAGCAAAGGCATTTTAAGATATCAGTTGCATAAATGCATTAAACGGAAACATAATCCGACAAACCATGTAGTGATTTCTTTTTTCTTTGTTATTTTCTTTTATTTAATTAGGTGTGGAGGTGGCTGGTTCCAGGCGAATTGTATTTATAATTCAGTGTGATCCCTACGTTGGCCTTGGGGATTGTCTAATGTATAATGTTATTTCTGTTCCCATATTCCTTCTTCAAAGAACAATCAAGTTTCAAAAGTCTGCAGTTTAAGAAACATTACAGAAGGACTGGGAGGAAACTACTGCTCCATAAATCTTTGCTTATCTTTATTCAGAATGCTTTCTCAAGCAAAGAGTTCTAGATCTCAGTGTACATAAATCTTTCTGTGTCTTTTTTAAATTGATTATTGCTGTTTTGAATCTTGCACAATAACATAACCAGAAGAATTATGGGATTCTTTAATGGGTTTTAACTTGAAAGGAATTCTTTATAAAAGGCAAATAACAGCTGCTTTAAAATTTCCAGTTTGGAGCATGGCAGAACAGTAAAAGGCAGAATGTAAGATAATGATTTTTATTTCTCCCCTTTGTTCTTCTAGGGGGCTATCAAAATATTACAGGGGGAGCGATCCTGGATTAATGAGCAGATATAAGGAGATTTATTAAATGTTTGTTCTGGAATGTACAGCCTCTGTTTTTACTATATATATTATATTAGAGTTTATATGATATGCATTCAGCAATTCTCTAAAATCTAAAATAGCTCACATATTCAAGTAATATGGTCAATTTCTTGGCTTTTAATGGTGATTTAAAGGACCACGGAAATGCATTAAAAAGTAAAGCAAATATGTTTGTTGGACATAGGCTATAAAAACTGTATACAGTTTGAAATAAATAAAAGTGAATATTTTGTTCTCAACAAAATGAGTCGAGGTGCTCCTCTGAGAAAGAACAACACATAGTTAGATTTGGTCAATAGGTCTGGTTACTTGCTCGGAGAGCAGGCTTTTTTAGCTCATTTGTACCCTTCACAGGGAGAAATATCCTGTAGTATATCAGTCTGGTCTCACTCAGAAGAGTGACCCAGCCCGAAATACCAGGCAATTCTACCCTGAATAGGAGAAATAGCAAACCACAGACGTACATTTCGGCCTCTCTTGGGCCCCGTCAGTGAGGTGCAGCTGTACTCCATAAGGCACAGTGAGTAAGGGGTCCACGTCTGGAGCCATCTATCACCCTTAGGGCAGCTCTTGACTCCTTTTGTTTAATATTTTGTTCTCTTGTTTTAAAATTTTAAGTTTTTTCCCCAGATTAGGGATGCCTTTTCTCACCCTTTGTGCCTTATCAGGGGGCATAGCCAGCTCTGTTTGGAATCTGAAGCATCACAGAGCTTGGAAGCAAGCTAAATTATGATGCCATTAGTCTACACAGAGGTAACTACTCTATTGTAACCTGCTTGTAGAGAAAGGGTGGTGGGAAGAGAGCACACAGATCGTAGAGAGAGGACACAGAGAGTGGCAGAAAGAGAGGGGGACACAGAGAGAGAAAGGGGGTGCACAGGGAGACAGAGGACGCACAGAGAGAGAGGGTGCACAGAGAGACAGAGGGCTCACAGAGAGAGAGGGCACATAGAGAGAGAGAGGGCGCACAGAGAATCAGAGGGCTCAGAGAGAGAGAGAGAGGGTGCATGAAGAGGGCGCACAGAGAGAGAGGGCACAAGGAGAGAGAGGGCACACAGAGAATCAGCGGGCTGACAGAGAGAGAGATAGGGTGCACAGAGAGGGCTCACAGAGAGAGAGAGCACATGGAGAGAGAGAGGGCGCACAGAGAATCAGAGGGCTCAGAGAGAGAGAGAGAGGGTGCATGGAGAGGGCGCACAGAGAGAGAGGGCACAAGGAGAGATAGAGAGGGCACACAGAGAATCAGAGGGCTGACAGAGAGAGAGAGAGGGTGAATGGAGAGGGCTCACAGAGAGAGAGGGCACATGGAGAGAGAGAGGGCGCACAGAGAATCAGAGAGCTCAGAGAGAGAGAGGGCACAAGGAGAGATAGAGGGCACACAGAGAATCAGAGGGCTGACAGAGAGAGTGTGCATGGAGAGGGCGCATAGAGATAGACATAGGGCACACAGAGACAGCACAGACAATTGAATATAACATATATGACCGTCAAGTTACCAGTAATAATAATAATAAATAACATGCTTTACAACAATGGCTCTTTAAGGGGATGTATAGGAATCTGTCCAATTCAGATCTACAATCAGTAAATCTACAAATCAAAGCTTTAGCCAGAAGTGTTGTTTTACAAATATATAACTCATTAATAGCTGTTGCTATAACCTTCCCACATCTCTCATTGTCCGTAGCACTGCTGAATGGAAGTGAGAGATCAAGGAAGATTAATCAATGTAATCCAGGTTGAAATGTTTCACTTCATTCCAGTAGTGCTCAATGAAAGGTGTGGAAGGGTACACCGCTGCTGTTTTTTTGTGAACTAAAATAAAATAGATTTACCATAAAAAGTGCCTGCACTGGCCCTTTAAGGCTCTACTCATCTCTGTTTTCTCACTGTTTATCTTTCTCTCTGTTTCTCTCTGTCTCTTTTGCTCCCACACATTCACTTTCTCTTTCTTTCTTTCTCCCACAGAACTCTTCTCAACAAGCGTTTATACTACATTTTTGTAAACATTATAAAAGTTTAAATTACATGAATAATGAGCTTGTTGCGCAAATATACAGTCCATTCAAATATACATTTAAACAACAAGCTACATGGGAAGTGTTAGCTGTTCTCCTGATTAAACTTGACTTTACAAAGCGAGAGAAAACATTTGGATATGCCAATAATAAGAACACGGTTCTGTGCTTTAGTACCTTACCAAACGTGTAAAACTGGTAGAAAGTAAGTTTGAGGCGGCTCCAGTATATGAAGTGTTTGGAATAGCGAAGGTCAGGAGAGAAGTGACATTTGCTTGGGTGAGAGGCCTAGAAAGTGTTTTCTGCAATGATGTGTCAGCTAGCATGCTGACAGGAGTGAAGTTACAAAGAGCAAGGGAGGTTGAGGTGTCAGAAGAGTAAGGAGGTGAGCAATGAATGCGTGTCAGTAGCAGCTGTGAGAAATGCAGGTGGCCTGTGTTATAAAAAAAAAAAAGAATCATAGGTGGGTGGGTTAGTGGGCCCAGGCTGCAGATGGCAGGAGAGATGTTATTCTGTCCAGGGGCTCAAGCTAGCGGTGTGGGGTCCAGTTGAGCCCAGGTTGCAGGTGGCAGGATATATGTTATTCTGTCCAGGGGCTTAGGGTAGCGGTGTGGGGTCCAGTTGAGCCCAGGCTGCGGGTGGCAGGATATATGTTATTCTGTCCAGGGGCTTAGGGTAGCGGTGTGGGGTCCAGTTGAGCCCAGGCTGCGGGTGGCAGGATAGATGTTATTATGTCCAGGGGCTAAGGTCAGCGGTGTGGGGTCCAGTTGAGCCCAGGTTGCAGGTGGCAGGATATATGTTATTCTGTCCAGGGGCTTAGGGTAGCGGTGTGGGGTCCAGTTGAGCCCAGGCTGCGGGTGGCAGGATAGATGTTATTATGTCCAGGGGCTATGGTCAGCGGTGTGGGGTCCTGTTGAGCCCAGGCTGCAGGTGGCAGGATAGATGTTATTCTGTCCAGGGGCTTAGGTTAGTGTGTGGGGTCCAGTTGTGCAGTTCCATGGAATAATGGTGCAGTTCCATGGAATAATATGTGACTATGCCCAGAAATGTCCATCTAGTGGCTTATCTGTCTTTAAGTTTCTGTCTTTAGCTAGAGGGTGGGGAACATGGCAAAAACTTAACTGCCTGGTGACAAATAGTTAATAAAAAAAACTATGACTTACCAATGAAAACTTTCTTTAAAATGGCACTACATCAACCTACTACACTTTAAAAGACAGTGTAAAAATGAATATATAGAGAATAGGATGTGTAACAGTTACATATGCAATCATTATTATTTATGCAGATTCATGTGGAAGGGCTTCAAGGGCTAAACTAAAATGAAATGATCTAAGTCAATTTTAAAAATGGAAACACTTTTTGCATTTGGTATTCCACCCTCTAACATATGGCGCAGATCACATATGGCAACATTTGGGGTCCTTTAAGAACAATAAAAGGTTAAGCAATGATTCATAGAGGGACTGAAATTATAGTATTGCCTGCTAAACAAAGTTGCTTCCCCACACTGGCTGGAGAACGGCAGGAGTTGAATCATAAAAGTAGGTTTAATATTCAATATTGTTTTTTAAAACATTGAATATTATGTTTTTAAATGATCAATGCCACAATAAAACACCTAGTTCATGTTGTTAGGACATTACAGTGGTCCTTTATTTGTTTTCTTTAATGTTTACTTCGGTTTCACAATAGAAATGAGAAAAGTAGGTTTTAAGAAACAGAATTTTTAGTTGAATGTGGTAATGTTAAAATGTATAGCAAAAAGCAACAGGCAATAATAACACATTTGACAAGGCACTGTGCCTCATTTCCATAGCAACACTGAGGATAAAACTTAAATTATCCAAGTTAAATTATGTATCCTGTAATGTCCATAAAATCAATGGACAGATGCAGATATCTCTTACTCTGTAACAACTGGAATGCGGAGTGATCTTGTGGTGATTGAGAGAGAATCATTTCATCTCAACAGCTTTATCTTTTACTGTGTAAGCCTGTATTTGTGTTCAGTATTAAGGAGGATATATTGGGTTCTCGTCTATGGCGCAGTACATTACAGATCAACAGGTGCTTGTTGTCAGTTAACATGACACTAGGAACAGCTTCATTATTGTTTTATTGTTAGATTGCGTTTAATTCCATCTGCTGCGCCTCTTGAATTATGACAGCATATGACAATACTTATTCCCTCTCCCTGTATGCCAATAAACAGACTACTGTCCTAATGATGCACTACAGTTTATGTAATCATTGTTTGCTAAATTTACAGTTTACTCCATATCAAAGTTTAAGACCCCTCCTGGAAGTTGCTC
The DNA here is from genome assembly GCA_027410445.1 of Discoglossus pictus. Classification (NCBI taxonomy): domain Eukaryota; kingdom Metazoa; phylum Chordata; class Amphibia; order Anura; family Alytidae; genus Discoglossus; species Discoglossus pictus. The sequence continues at coordinate 195,580,117 of CM050163.1, read as the reverse complement.
ATAAACTGCTAATAGTTGCAGATTATACAGGGCCGAGTCACATTACTAGGACCACTGACTACTTTTGATGTTAGCAGCATGTAGCCAATGAAATACTGCAACTGTCATTAGCTGGATTGGTGGGGATATAAGGTGACATGTAGGCATTCAGCCAATTGTTATGGGTAAAACATGCAATTTATCTGATTTTGAAAAGGAAATGGGGCCAAGGGTTGCAGTATTTCTGAAACTAAAGTGCGCTGCCGTGGTTAAAGTGGTTAAAATGTACCATGACTGAGAAAACAGCACCATTGCAAATCAACAGTGACAAAACTGTGGAGCACCAAGTGCCATTGATGTCAGAGATGAACTTTGGCTGAGAAGGTGTGTGAGGGCCAACCGACATGCTACAGTTGAAAAACTCACAACCCTAATGAACCAGGGTACTACCAGACATGTGTCTAAAATGACAGTACAGCCAAGCCTGTTATGTATGGGGCTCCGAAGCAAACGGCTGGTCACTGCACCCATGCTCACAAGGGTTCATAGTCAAAAATGGCTTCAATTTGCACAACAATACCAAAATTGGACCTCTTCTAATGTCAACGGGTTGGATTCTCTGATGAGTCCTGTTTTCTGCTCCATCGACAGGATGGTTGCTGCCATGTCAGGCGAGAAACCCTTCTGAGAACAAGCCCTCAGCAACCATTGTTGGAAAAACACAAGTTAATGGTGGCAGAGTTATGGTCTGGGGAATGTTTTCTTGGCATTGTCTGGGGCCACTCATACCTCAGATCAAGTACATACATACATGTTGACTGTCTTCCCTGGAGTGGATGAGATCTTCCAGCAATACAATGCAGTATGTCATATGGACTGAATTGTTTGGGAGTGGTTGGAGGAGCATGATGAAGACTTCCAACACTTCCCAGGCCTCCAAATTTCCAATGTATTATATATCTGTTGTAAATATGTTGGGCTCTTCTATAACCAAATTTACAACCACTTTGTTGTTTTACCTCATACTACTTAACCTCACTACCTAAGTATGAAAAATACTTGAGGTATCTTCTGCTGTTAAAGTATATGATGTTTAGTTAAAATAACACTGTCCATAATTAGTGGAGGTAGATGTACATCATAGAACCAAAAATCTCAGTCTCAATTATACCATGCTATTTCAGCAAAATAAGAATACAACTATTAGGCAACAGATCATGAATTTTACTAACAATATTTTCCAGTGTTTAACATATGCTATATACATTAATAACAGAAAATATGTACTTTTACAGTCCATTTAACTACCATTCTTTTTTTGCGTTTGGTGGCTTTGACATGTTTCTCTCTAAATATATAGACATTTCTTCTACTTCACTATCTGCCTATATCTAGCTAGAAAGAAAGAAAGATGGTATGTAATTTTTTTAGTGAGAAAACTCACTTTTGTTCTTTTAAGGTTGAATAGTTATTTTCATGCATAGTGTGCACTACATAGGAAGCCTGTCTGGTGTTATTTTTTTTATCCACACTGAAATACATCCTGTGGTTTATTCATTAGACTGTGCCAATATGGCCACTTCTGCAAGAAAACTCAATTTCTTGATCATATTGTGTGATTTTTATGAATATTTCCTTTTGAGTTTGCTTTAGACTGAAGCACTTCATTATTCTTTAATTTAAGATTTTTATTTGTCATATTTCATTGCCAAAGGAATGAGGGAGTTAATTTAGACTTTGTCCAGTTTCAGGTTACAGTATCTAATTGTTACACTTCTCATTTTAGACGATGTGGGCCAGATTAAATTGCAAGCCCACAACTCGATCGTTGTTGGCCGTATGTCTGCGGGTATGTTGCGGGCTCCTGTTGGTCTCTGATTACGATGCTATTCAATTGCTCAAGCCCGCAAGTCCCAAAGCCGAAACCATAAACCATGCAATGGCTCCTAGCAGTTTGGGATGGGAACATGATCAATTAAGCAAGCCCGTAACCTCCCATTTTGAATCAGCCAATAGAACATAAGACTATCATTATTATGGCAGTAAAACATGGAGGTTACCTGTCAATCAATTAGGTACGTGGGTCCGATATGCGATCAGACTCGCAAACCCGCAAAATAAAGAATTATGAAAATTAATGCCAATACTGTTTTAGTCCACATGGGTGGCCTGATATGTATTAACCCATTGATACCTGAGATTGATTTAGCCCCGAAACGAAACATAAAAATAAATTAAATTTGCAAGCTTGAGACTGTTGTGCAATTAATTCTAATGTTTTTTTATCGCTTTCTCACATTATTTACAGTGCAGTAGTGATTTTTTATTTGCATTTGCAGTGCTACCAATAGGTGTTTAACCCCCTTGCGGGTCCTCTCTAGCACTCGTAGGATTTTCTCCTTCTTTTGCCATTTACAAGTGTGAAAACATTTGCGGGCTTGGGGAAATTGAACAATTGAATAGCGATTTGTGATTCTAGCCATCCTAACTCTTGCAAAAGTGAAAGATCAAAGGCTTTGAGAGGCTGTAAATTACGGGTTTAACCATCGCAATTGTTTCAAGGCTGTAACTCGTAACCCATTTGGAGCCCGCAAAAAGACGCCAATTAAATAGCATATTATCTTGCAACCTCACTTACGGCTACAGTAACATGCGAAAGCTCAATTGAATCGGGCTTTGTGTTTCCACAGCTGAAACCAGCATGGATTCAATGCTCTGTGTTCCAGGTCTCAAAATTGCTCAGAGCAAATAATTAAAACAAGAATTCTCAAAGTAGATTTGATGTTATTTTTCTCTTTAAACTGATGCTCTCTTAACTTTGACAGTTTGCAACTTAAAACAGGAAATGGCACTGGATATTTTAATAAAAGTACACAGTATGAACTCTCACCTTTTATACAGTTCTGTTTTTCCTTTATGAAAGGAAGTTCTTTGCCTTAATTATAAAAGACATGTAGTTACAGGTGTTGCTTAATGTATTCTCTTTTCAATGTCACAGTAATGATTTTTTATATTTCATAAGAAAAAAGACACAAAAGCAACATCTTGATATTAATTATGAAGCATATGCAACATCTTCAAAACCACTTTTTTTTAACTCACTTTAATTTGTTTCAAGACATCAACCAACAAAAGGCTCTCTTCAAACCAGCAAGAAAATGACTGACACGTTGTACATTAAAAGAAGTAGTTCAAAGAGATGTGTAGTCCTACATAGGTGACATGACCACCTGAAGTGTGAAGAGCTTCTTTCTAATTACAGTTCTGTATAATATAATTCCAGTTTTGAGTAATTTGTGAAGGGTTTGTTGCACAGTATTATTTCTTTTACCTTCAAGAAAGCAATTTTCAAAATGAAATCTTAAGCCGCTTACTAATAAGAAGATGGAGCACATACTTGTCAATTCAATATATATTAATAATGAAAGGTTCTAATATTTAATTTAGTCAGAAACCACAATCATGCTCACAATTCAAAACAGCCGCCTTTGGATTCATGTTTGATGCTAGACAAATCAGTTACTGCATCAGTTAAGGCTAACATATTTTAAGTAAGCATTAGCATAACCGTCATTTTGGAAGAAGGTGATGGTTATATTGGCTTATTTCTCTGTGGCATGTTGAATTGCTACAAATTAATATATATATATATATATATATATATATATATATATATATATATATATATATATATATATATACTGATAGTACTTTTTGTTTAAGGGATTTTTAATATTAATATATTAGTGCTTAACACTATCAGTGGAAATTTGCAAAAAAAATCAGATTCTATAAAAGGGCCACTGAACTCATGTTATCTGCTCTGCAGATTCTGAACGAACACATCGAAATTACTAGGAATGCAATAATGTTTTTGATTGTGCTAAAGGCATTTTATATTGCACAGTGTTTGGCCCTTTTGAAGATATTATGTTTGCTTTGAGTGCCACGGTTGTAGCTGCCCATGTTTAAGACTGTGCAGTGTAGGGGAGTGCATAGGATGGTGAGTGGTTGTATTGTGAAGCAACAATGTTAGGTTAGAGAATTGAAAGACAGTGTAGAGATTAAAAAAGTCAGTATCAACTGCATATTATCAGGACAGGCTGTGACAATACTGTACAGTATATTGCATAGGTCATCCCCTAACAAAGACACCTTATCACTGTTAATCACGGCTATTCTCCTTAGCGTATAAAATAACTTCTTCTCCAATTGGATGCACTGCTAGGCCCTCAACAAACCTTCCCTCCAGTTCCCACACAGATTCATATGGCAGCTGGAAGGAAGGCTTGCTTCAGCCAAATCTCAGAAAATAAAAAGCGGCATACATTTAAGAATAATTGATATTATTTTGGAATACGTTTTTTCAAACCTCTATCTGATGGTGCAGAGCAAATTGTATAAATTCTGAGTCTATTTAAGTCAAATATATATAACTATACATATGAAGAAAGTGCTGTCATCATGGTTAGCCATGTATGCTACAGTGCAAATAAAATAACACTTAGAAGGCCAAAACTAGAAGAGTAATGTAAAGGCAGGAAAAAATACAAGGGTTTAACAAACATTTTGTCAGATGTAAATTTTATTTATTTCTTATTTATTTTTGCAATCAGAACATCACTCAATGTTTTTGAATTACAGTGGTACTTTGGGTTACAACTGTTACACTGTTTTTGTGTTACACCGCTTTTCCTCTGGAATTTTCTACCTGGGGTTACAACACTACCTCAGGTTACTAGATAGAAACTGAAGGCAAATGCTACTGTACACGCAACCGTGCAATAGAATACGAAAGAAAGGTAGCAAGCTGTAAACACTGTATTCGCCATCATGCAATTGAATCCGAAAGGCAGCAAGCTGTAAACACTGTATATTATTGCCTTATGGTCTGTGCCTGTATGTGCCTCCAAGAGCCCAATTTGCCTGTGCCGGTAAGAGTCTGTGCCTATGTGCCAATGTACTCAGGCCATTCCTATGAGCAATGGGCCCAGCCTGTGCCTATTAGCCAGTGTGTCAAGCCTGTGCCTATAAGAGCCAAAGTTCCAAGCAATAACCAGTGTCCTTCTCCTCCTCTACATCCCCACCATCCCATTGGGCCCTCAAGCCCTCTCAGTACAGGTAAAGTGAAATTAAATTCTAAGTTATTTGATGCAATTATTGTTGTTTATTAATATTTGTTTTAAGGGTCTGTATCCACAAACAAGACCATAAGTTCAAACTAAAATGTGAAAAATCTGAGTTCCGGAATGGATTAATTGAATTTAAATTGATTCTTATGGGAAATGCTTCCTTGGGTTACACCATTTTCGGGTTACAACGTCCAGTGTTATAACCACTGTACTCATATTATAATGTTCAATAATAGCATATAGAGCAATAATACTAAATGAGGACTGTTGGGATAGGGTTATGGATTATAATCAGAAGTCACTGGTTTGCCTGTTCTTGCCAGACAACTTAACTAGACTGTAGAAGTTTGGAAATGCACTGAGTCTGGTATTAAAAGGAAATTAAAGGTTTCTGGATTTTATTAGGTATATAATATACCTGTGTATCTATTTACTTTAATATACTTTATTTTATTACTTACTAGCGGCTTGCCAGTGAAAAATGACAGCATTAAAATTTGAAGCCTGGGAATGCTGTTTGCCACACAATGCAATGCTCTCCCCTCTCTAACCTTAGGCACTCATTGCAAGCCTTTCCCCCCTTTCTACTTTACGGACCTCATTGCCGGTTTTGGCTCAACCGACACTTTCGGGCCTTGCAATGAGCGCCTTTGGCGCTCATTGCAAGCCTCTCCCCACTCTCTCCCTCCCGTGTCTCTTTGCCCCCTCTCCCTGCCCTGTGTGTTTTTTCCCCTTATCTCCCTCCTCTGTGTCTCTTTGCCCCCCACTCCCTCCCCTGCTTTAATGTATTAATTAGGATTACAGTTTGCTTTTCTGTCTCTATAGTGGCCTAAATAAAGGCCTCCAATGGTATGTTGCAGTTAGACAACTTTTCCACCCTCATTAAGTACTCTGAGCAGAAGATTAACATACTGAGCTGCACATTAGAATACTGAGTCACCCATTGGCACACTGAGCTGCATATTGGCACACTGGGACGCATATTGGCACACTGGAATGCATATTGGCAACTGTGCCGGTGTATTTTGACCCTATCCATGCACAAGGACTACTAGATTAGGAGTGATTATACACTAAAATATCTCTTAGTGTAGAGGTTACTAAAGGTGTGTTCATTTGTGATTTTTATACATTGTGAATTTGTTTTAAAATAAATTACACTAGGAAGTGGTGTGCACTTTCTCTTTTCTCTGCAGCCTGTGCTTGTAGGTGCCAATGAGCCAATTTGCAGCCTCTCCCTTCCCTCACGCTCTCCCTCTCCCCCTTCTCTCTTTGCCTTTCCTTTCTCTCTCTCCCCCATATCTCTCTTCCTTCTCTCCCCCTTTTCTCTCTCCCTACCATCTCTCCCTCCTTCCCTTTTCTCTTTGCCTCGCCCATCTCTCTTCTCCCTTTCCCCCATTTGCCTCTTCCTTCTCCTCCTCTGCCTTCTCCCTTCTCTATCTCTCCCTTCTGCCTTCCCCTCCTTTTGTCTCTCCCTCTCTCTTCACTCCCTTCTACATCTCCCCCTTGTTTCCCCCACCATTGTATCTCCCCTCCCCCCTTGTCTCTCCCTTTATCCTTGTCTTTCGACCACCCTTGTGTCTCCCCTCCTCTCTCTCTCTCTCTCTCTCTCCTCCTCCAAATCTTCTCTCTCTCCCCCTCCTCCATTGTCTCACCCCTTCCCTCTTGTCTCTCCCCCTCTTGTCTCTCTCCCCTCTCCCTCTTTGTTCTCTCTTCCTCTTACCTTTTGTCTCTCCCCCCTCTTCTGTTTCTCCCTCTCTCTTCTCTCCCTTCTTCCTCTTCCTTTGTCTCCACCCACCATTGTCTCTCCCCTTCTCCCTCCAACTCTTCTCTCTCTCCCCTCTTGTCTCTCTCCCCTCTCCCCATTCTCCCCTTGTTTCTCTCCCCCTCTCTTGCCTCTCCTCCCCCTGGTTTGTCTCCCCCTCTATCCCCCTCGTCTCTCCCCCCCTTTGTTTTTCTCCCCTCCTCCCCCTTGTGTCTCTGCCCTTGTCTCTCCCCTCTTGTCTCTCACCATTGTTTCTCCCCCCTCTTCCCCCTTGTCTCTTTCTCTACTCTCTCTCCCCCTCTCCCCCTTGTTTCTGTCACCTACTTGTCTCTCTCCTCCTCCTCCTCCACCTTGTCTCTCCCCCCTGTCTCTCTCTCCCACTCCTCCCTTGACTCTCTCCTCCCCTTGTGCCTCCCCTCTAGTTTCTCTCCCCCCTCTTGTCTCTCCCCCCTTGTCTCCCTTTCCCTCTTGTTTCTCTCTTCCTCTTACCCTTGTATACCCCCTCTTCTGACTCTCCCTCTCTCTTCTCTCCCTTCTGCCTCACCCCCTTGTCTCCAGCCACCATTGTCTCTCCCCTTCTCCCTCCAACTCTCTCTCCCCCCTCTTGTCTCTCTCCCCTTTCCCCATCCTGCCCTTGTTTCTTTACCCCTAGCTTGCCTCTCTCCTCTCCCTTTACTCTCCCGCCTCATCTCTTGTTTGTCTCCCCCACTCTCCCCCTTCGTCTCTCTCCCCCTCTACTGCCCCTTGTTTTTCTCACCCTCCTCCCCTGTCTCTCTCCTCCTTGCTACTCTCCACCTCCTCCCCCTTTGTCTCTCCCCCTCTTGTTTCTCTCCCCCTCTTGTCTCCCCCTTGTTTCTTCCCCCTCCTCCCCCTTGTCTCTCTTTCTTCTCTCTCCCCCTCCTCCCACTTGTTTCTGTCCCCCCTTGTCTCTCTACCCCTCCTCCACCTTGTCTCTCTCCACCTGTCTCTCTTTCCCCTCCTCCCCTTTCTCTCTCCTGCCTCCTCCCCCTTGTCTCTCTATCCCCTCTTGTCTCTCTCCCCCTCGTCACCCATGTTTCTGTCCCCCTCCACCCCCTCTTGTCTCTACCCCTCTTGTTTGTCTTCCCCCTCTTGTCTCTCCCCTTGTTTCTCTCTCCCCCTCCTCCCCTTTCCTCTCTTCCCCTTCTCCCCATTGTCTCTCTTCCCTTGTCTCTCTTCCCCCTCCTCCCCCTTGTCTCCCCTGTTGTGTCTCTTCCCCCTCCTCCCCCTGTCTCTTCCCCTCATCTCTCTCCCCTTATCTCTCTCTCCCCCATCCTCCCCTTGTCTCTTTGTCCCCCCTTTTCACCTTTTTCTCTCTCCCCCTCCTCCCCCTTGTGTCTTTCCCCCTTCTCCCCCTCCTCCCCATTGTCTCTATCCCCCTTGTCTCTCCCTCCTCTCCCTTGTATCCCGTCCCTCTCCTCCCCCTTGTCCCCCCTTATCTCTCTCCCCCCTCCTGCCCCTTGTCTCTCTCCCCCATTCTCCACCTTGTCTCTCTTCCCCCTCCTCCTTCTTGCCACTCTTCCCCCTCCTCCCCCTTGTCTCTCCTCCCCCTCCTCCACATTATCTCTCTTCCCCACTTATCCCCCTTGTCTCTCTGTCCCCCTCTTCCCCCTTGTCTCTCTCTTTCCCCCTTTCTCACCCTTGGATCGCTCTCCCCCTCATCTCTCTCTCCCCCTCCTCCCCTTGTCTTTTTCTCCCCCTCTTCCCCCTTGTCTCTCTCTCCCCCTACTCCCCCTTGTCTCTCTCTCCCCCCTTGTGTCTCTCCCCCTCTCCTCCCCTTGTCTCTCTCCCTCTTGTTTCTCTCCTCCCCCTTGTTTCTCTCTCCCCCTCCTGCCCCTTGTTTCTCTCTCCCCCCTCCTCCCACTTGTTTCTGTCCCCCCTTGTCTCTCCCCCCCTTCTCCACCTTGTCTCTCTCCACCTGTCTCTCTTTCCCCTCCTCCCCTTTCTCTCTCCTGCCTCCTCCCCCTTGTCTCTCTATCCCCTCTTGTCTCTCTCCCCCTCATCACCCATGTTTCTGTCCCCCTCCTCCCCCTCTTGTCTCTACCCCTCTTGTTTGTCTTCCCCCTCTTGTCTCTCCCCTTGTTTCTCTCTCCCCCTCCTCCCCTTTCCTCTCTTCCCCTTCTCCCCATTGTCTCTCTTCCCTTGTCTCTCTTCCCCCTCCTCCCCCTTGTCTCCCCCATTGTGTCTCTTCCCCCTCCTCCCCCTGTCTCTCCCCCTCATCTCTCTCCCCTTATCTCTCTCTCCCCCATCCTCCCCTTGTCTCTTTGTCCCCCCTTTTCCCCTTTTTCTCTCTCCCCCTCCTCCCCTTGTGTCTTTCCCCCTTCTCCCCCTCCTCCCCATTGTCTCTATCCCCCTTGTCTCTCCCTCCTCTCCCTTGTATCCCGTCCCTTTCCTCCCCCTTGTCCCCCCTTATCTCTCTCCCCCCTCCTGCCCCTTGTCTCTCTCCCCCATCCTCCATCTGGTCTCTCTTCCCCCTCCTCCTTCTTGCCACTCTTCCCCCTCCTCCCCCTTGTCTCTCCTCCCCCTCCTCCACATTATCTCTCTTCCCCACTTATCCCCCTTGTCTCTCTCTCCCCCTCTTCCCCCTTGTCTCTCTCTCTCCCCCTTTCTCACCCTTGGATCGCTCTCCCCCTCGTCTCTCTCTCCCCCTCCTCCCCTTGTCTTTTTCTCCCCCTCTTCCCCCTTGTCTCTCTCTCCCCCTACTCCCCCTTGTCTCTCTCTCCCCCTTGTGTCTCTCCCCCTCTCCTCCCCTTGTCTCTCTCCCTCTTGTTTCTCTCCTCCCCCTTGTTTCTCTCTCCCCCTCCTGCCCCTTGTTTCTCTCTCCCCCCTCCTCCCACTTGTTTGTCTCTCCCCTACATCCTTCCCCCCGGTTTCTCTCCCCCTACTCCTCGCCCTTGTTTCTCTCTCCCATGTCTCTTACCTCTGTGTATAAGCCTGGGTGATGTCTCCTTTCCTTGCCTGCTCTTCCTCTTCTGGGTCAGATGAGAGCAGGGGCCGGAGCCATTATCCAAGCCCCGGTACACAGAGGTAAGAGACAGGGGAGAGGGGGAGAGAAACAAGGGAGGGGGAGAGACTAGGGGGAGAGAGACAAGGGAGGGGAGAGACTAGGGGAGAGACACATGTGGGGGCGCCACTCATAGCCACTGCATACAGGGACTATTTGTTTTGATTGTGGGCAGAAAAAATAAATAAAATAAAGTACATAAAAGTAAATAGACACAATATACTATTGGAACTGTAAATTTGATACCAAACATTTCTCACTCATATATACTGGAATATATGCATTTCCCTAAGCAGTAAAAACTGCAATATGATGTTTGCCTTAAGTTATTTAACTGATAATGATAACTGTCATAAGCTTAACTTTCAGTGTTTTTTTCCCCTTAGTCTCTCCTAACTTATCCTTCAGGCTTTAGCTAATACTGTCCCCATCTATATCCTGGGCCTCCTTCTGTCTCTCCTTTGCTTTCTCTCATGGTCTTTATTAGTGAACTGTTGCTAGCTTTCACACATGTGGGGGGAATCAATTAAGCTTCTCACATGATCTCATTAATTTAATATGCACTATTTCCTTTGGGGGAAAAAATCCCTCCTCGGCTCATATCAAACCTCTCACCTCATATCAGCCCTTTACACCTCAATTCAAGTGAGAATATGCTTAGTTTATGTGACATGATACCCTTCCAAGTGCTTCAGATTCAGTCCAAGTCCAGGCGAATCTCTCCATGCCAGCAGGATCTGTCCCCTTTGTCTGCCTCTTGCCTGGTTCTCTTCCTCCCACATGTCACACCTTGCCACCTCCTGGTGCTCCCATCCCCAGGTTACGCCCCAGTGGGGAGAAGTGTCTATGTGCAATGTAAACATGCTGGGGGATTTTAGAAAGGATTGCTGCACTTGCCGCAGGAGTGCGATAAGGAGACCAGACTTGTCAGTGCTACCCCAACCATATAGCTTTCCCTATTGAAAGCAGATGCACACCGGAATTTCCCAGACATGGAGCTATCTACCTGATTGGATAATTGGATTCCTCAGCACCCAATCCCGAAAGAGCCAATGTTTGCAGGTCCCTAATTAGAGGTGACTCAAGGGATGGGAAATTCAAGATGGACATGTTGGAATTGTGAAATGTTAACCTTTGATGTTTAATTTCCCTATTGTTCCCTTCCTAATAAAATGTTTGCCTTTTCCAGAATAAAGGTTGTTGTTCTGGTTAAGGAATACAAACACGAGAGCTGTATTTTGTAATTTCAGGGAGCTTCTGTGGACACGAATGCCTCTACTTTCACTGAGGATAAACATCCACATACAGCACAATTACCTAACAGGTGGAAGCTCCAGAGCATTCTGGTCCTGTATTGTGACAATATATACTCTCCATTGTCTTCAGCAGTGAACTGTTGCTTGTTTTCAGGAATACAGCCTCCCTTTGGTCTTGGGTTTTATCACTATATATCTTTCTTATCAGAATCTTTGTTTTGTTAGTCAATCTGAACTACCTCCCACAATAAATCATTTGTCAACATCCATCAAACCCATTTTACTATCTTTATTATTATTATTATTATTACTAGCGACTTGCCCATCAAAAATGACAGCAATAAGTTTGAAGGCTGGTAATGCTGTTTGCCACACAATGCAAGTCTCTCCCCCCTCATTGAAGCCTAAGTCCTGCGGGCATGGAGATGAGCACCAATGACGCTCAACGCGAAGCCCGCAATGAGTGCCTTTGGCGCTCATTGGGCCTGTGCAAGCCCATAACTTTTAACATTGCGTGACCAACATTCAAAATTACCACAACTACATATGTGATCTATTTTTGGATGCAACAACATATTCCATAGCACTGTACTGGGGTTAAGTACATGGCAAAAAAAAAATTAACACATTGCAAAGAATGGAGGGCCCTGTTTTTGAGCTTAAAATCAAAACATACATAGAGCTTGTTTCCAAAGCACCAACATAACCGAAAATTTGCAAACTTACAATCTAAAGGGTTTGGGTCTGATACAAGAGGGTGATAGATACAAGATGGCAGTGTGAAAGCAATTGGTTGAATCAAGTGGAGGCATCTGTGTGTTTCACTGTAGATTGTGGGTGTGTGAGTGATATGAAGCTGTGGAGTGTGCAGCTGTGCATGTTAAGACTGAAGGTTATAAGTGTTTTTAAACACATGTGTTTTTAGTGATTTTTAAAATGTTTGAGGCAGAAACATAGTCTGCTGGAGCGAGGCAATGAGTTCCAGAGAGTAGGGGCAGCACGAGAAAAGTCTTGAAGGCGGGAGAGAGAATAGGTGATCAGACCAATTCACTTTTATATATGTTTCACATTCTTAAATAGATTAGAAACATTTAGTTAGGAAAAATTCCATGACCAATTCTTGTTTTTCATGCAAAATTTACTTATACTCAATATGATATTTTTGTTACGACTGTGGAATGTGATAATTGAAACAACTGGAACTATTTAAATAAAGATATAGAAATATCTTTGGCATTCTAAAGATGAAAATATATGCCAATGGGAGCAACTATCAATATTATTTTTGCTAATCCTAATTAAGGAATTGTTGGGGCAGTCTTATGAAATAACATAATAAATGGAATTAAGAAGATATTCTCTCCATGTCCTTTTCTATTTATCCCTTAAAAAAAAGTATATCAGCATTTTGAACTCCTCAAGCATGAGTATTCTGGCCAAGTAGAATCTTTGCTCCTGTTTAAGCACCTTAATAAATTGACTGGTTACCTTATCTGTTTTGCTCGTTGATGAAGGGAGTCAAAGCTGTATCAACCAATTTAGCAGACATGGGCCTCATTTAAATGTGATTTAGCCAATTGAATAGGGCTCTATATAAGCACATAGCAATTTTTTTTACAGATGTTTTTAGTTATTGAACTTCTTTCTATCCAAAAGCAAGATCTTCCCTAACTAAAAAACTTCTGTAAAAAAATATGCTATGAGCTTATATAGAGCCCTATTCAATTGACCAAATCGCATTTGAATGAGGCCCATGGATTACCAGCTCAATTGTTTCAAATGTTAAATTCAAAAGATGAAATGAAAAAGCCATATTGCCTACTACACATTTTAAAAGTATGTTTCAGTATGTGTATTTGCTTATAAAAAACAGTGTATACACATATTAGCTCCTGCATATAAGTAGAAATTGCATTTTAATCTTCAATATACTGAAGAAACAATTGTCATAAAGTAACTTTACAGCACTGTGCATGCTGCTATTTTATTCCATCTGTTTATTCTAAATTCTACGTGGACTGTACCACAGGAGAACATTGTGACAGGTTTTGTGATGATTGATCTATTATTAAGAAGAAACTAGTAAGAAATGCTCTAGTGGCGAATTTTGAAAAGTCAAAACATTCATCTGTCAGTCAATTTTCAGCTTTTAACATGTTTATAAATCCAAAAAGAAAGTGGTCATTTTAATTAATCCTACAAAAAGGCTTTCAATTGTCAGACTAGGGATTCTTTAGCTTTAACCATTTGTGAATAAAACAATTGGATACATCTTACAGGAAATTTTTACTATGCATGGGCCCCCATTCAATTGAGGTTTTGTGCGATCCGGTAGCCCGTGAGTAGCTAATTTGGTATTCAATTGGCATCTTTCGGCACTCCGATTGGCTTCTGAGTTATGGTCTTGAAAAAATGGCAATGGTTAAACTCGTAACTTTCGCAAGGCTAAAATCGCAAATCGCTATTCAATTGCTCAATTTCCCCAAGCCTGCAAATGTTTTTACACCCATGAACGGTAAATGAAGGTGAAAATCCAACGAGTGCTAGAGAGGTCCTGCAAGGAGGTTTAACACTTATTAGTAGCACTGTAAATGCAAATAAAACATCACTACTACACTGTAAATAACGAGGAAAGCGATGACCGTCATTAGAATTAATTGCACAACAGTCTCAAGATCGCAAATCGTCAAGATCTTAGATAATTTTTTATGTTTAATTTTGGGGTTTAATCAATCTTGGGTATCAATGAGTTAATACATATCAAGCCACCCAGATGGACTAGAACAGTGTTGGCATTCATTTTCATAATTCTTTATTTTAAAGGTTTTATGAGTCTGATTGCATATCGGACCCCCAAACCTAATTGATTGACATGTAACCTCCATGTTTTACTGCCATAATAATATCTAATTTTCCATTGGCTGATCTGAATTGGGAGGTAACAGTCTTGCTGAATCGATCATGTTCCTGCCCTGAACTGCTACGAACCAGTGCATGGTTTATGGTTTTGGCTTTGGGCCCATTACTTCCGGGCTTGAGCAATTGAATAGCATTGCAATTGGAACTGCTACGAATTAGTGCATGGCTTATGGTTTTGGCTTTGGGCCCGTAACTTCCGGGCTTGAGCAATTGAATAGCATTGCAATTGGAGATGAACTGGAGCCTGCAACACACTCGCAGACATTCGGCTGTCTGCGATCAAGTTGCGGGCTTCGAATTGAATATGGCCCATGGTGTTTTCAACATATTTTGAGAAATCTGAACAGAAAGTAATTTATGTGATTTAAAAGCTCATGTGAGCTAACTTATTCTTATTATTATGTTTATTATGCTTTATTTTTAATGTGCCAAAATATTACACACAGCGCGTAGTTGGGACAAGTACAAGGCAAAAACAGCATTAATACAATGCAATTTGAATAATAAACTAGTGCACCATTAAGCGCAATCACTTACAGTTTTAAAGTCCAAGTTGCAATCAGACATGCATTTCAGAAATAAAGCAATATGAAAAATCAATTCAAGTTCTATTATATATATTAACACATTGATTGCCGGGATCAATATAACACGGAAATTAAACATAAAAAAACACTTTTTATTGCAGATTTGCGAGCTTGAGAATGTTGTGCTATTAATTTTAATACCTTTCATTGCTTTCCCTTTAATTTAAAACACAGTAGTGTGTTTATATTTGCTTTTACAGTGCATTGGACAGGAGTTTAACCACCTTGCAAGTCCTCTCTATTACCCGTAGGATTTTTGGCTACATCTGCCATTTACTGGTGTGAAAACAATTGCGAGCTTGAGGACTTGTAACTATTTAATAGCAATTTGCGATTGGAACATTTACGGGATTAAAAGTTCAAAGCATTTGCTGGGTCGGAGTTTAGATTTTCAGCCTGTAACCTGCAGATCGTTTGCGGGTAGCTAAAAGAGGCCAATTTAATAGCAGTAACTTTTGCGGGCTCCTTCACTATCTCTGTGGTAGTCTCTCCTCTCCCATGTGTCTCTGACAGTTCCCTTTCATTACATCATTACCCTGGACACCTGAGGAGCTGTGCAGGCAGTATGTGCCTTACCTCCATCTAATGTTCCCTCTCAGTCTTTTACCACCTTGCTAATCTCCCCCTCCTGTCTTTTCACTTGATCTGTTTCTAACTCCCATTACTTCTTTCTCCCATCTGTTTTCTTTCTGTCTGTTTCTAATCCTCACTGTCTCTTTCTTCCCCTACCCTCTTTTCTCTCTCCATCCACTGTCTCTTTCCTTCTCTATTTCACCATCCCCATTTTGTCTTTTTCTTCTCCTTTCTTTCCCTCCCCTCTTCTCCCTGCCTCTTTCCCTCTCTCCACCCTCTGCCTGCCCCAAGCATGTCTCTCCCCAGTCTCTTTCTTTCTTTCTTTCTTTCTTTCTCTCTCATCTCTTTTCCCCTATTCCGTAATCCTCTATGTCTCCTATCCATCACTCTAAACCCAGACCCTCACCTTTTTTTCTCAAAATTTTGTGTCTCTCCCCCCATTTCCTGTCTCTGTTCCCTGTCTCTCACCCTGATTATCTCCCCTTTGTCTATATCTAATCCCCCACTGCCTCTTTCAGCCCCTCCCTTCTGCCCCTCCCTGATTGGTCTGTTTGTAATGCCACACTGTGTTTTTCAATCCCCTTCCTCTCCTCTCTCTGTCTCTTCCCCCCTTCTATCCCTTCTCCTGTCTCTCTCCCCTTTCTGACTGCGTGACAGCCCTACGAACCAATAGGAAGCCTAAAACACTAATCAACTTGGCGGGAATGGCCTATAAAAACCTGTGAAACTTTTGTAACAATTTGACTGTGGTGTAGCTGACCAAGTTCACACGCAGGTCTACATTTTTTGCTGATTTCACTAATAATTATTTACACTAAATTTACACCACAAATAATTACTAATATCATATAACTCACAAACACAGATTAACTAGCTTCTTGCCCGTCAACAATAGCGAGCCTCTCCCTCCTTCTACGGTACGATGAGCGCCTCTCATTGCAGGACATGTGAACCCACAACTTTCGTGCTACACAATGATCATCTTCGGCGCTCATTGCGAGCCTGTCCTCCCGTCTACTGTACGTGCCTCTCAATGAGCGCCATCGTAGCCTGCAATTTTGTGCTTGGGAAGGCCATGTGTGTCTTTACACCATCTCCTCCCTGTCCCTTCCCTATGTCTTTCTCCTCTGTGTGTCTGCTGAATGTTTGCGTTGTGTGTGTTACTGTCTTTGCTGTCGTGTATTTTCTAAGTCCTTCGTGCCTGGCGTTGCTCAGCCTCATTTTTATCCTGTTTCTGAATTTTTACGTTTTTTTATCCACAATTTTTTTCCTTGCTTAGGCGATTTTCGATCGACGAAAAACCCCAAATAGTGCTCAAATTCACTTGCAACCTCACTCACATGCGTCCTGGCTCTCCCCCTGTGCTGTGTGTGAGTGTGTTATTATTATTTTTTTAATCATTTGACTGTTTTTGGTGGTCTTTCGAGTTACACGCTTGAACCAATTTGGGGATTTAAATGAGTAAACTGCGTGCCTCGCGATCAGTGGCAAAGTGTTATGTTTTTCGGCAGCTATCGCGGCCATCGACATTAGAGTCTTTTGTGCTCATGTCTAGGCTGTTTGAAAGTCATGTGAGCCTCACGATGAGCACTTGTGCCGCTCATCGCGAGCCCTGCAATGAGCGCATTTGGCGCTCATTGCAGCCTTAGTCCCGCGGGCCTTGCAGTTCAGGGTGTCAACTTCTCACCTCGCTTTGCAAGGGTCACCATTTTTTAACATTGCGTAACCAACATCGCAAATGTGACAACTGACAACTATATATACAGTATGATACCTACACATAATACACACATTTTTTTTTTACCTCAAATACATATACACATACATTTTATATTCAGTTATCCTTATATTATTTTTCATATCTGTAGGAGTGGCGTGAGAGGAACTCTGTTGGAGGAGAAGAGGGGGAGAGGAGTAGAGGAGGAGAGGGAGAGAGGAGAGTAACATCTGTGGTGGAGAGGAGGGGAGGGAGAGGTATGGAAAGAGTGAATATTGAAGAGAGAGGGAGAGGAGGGAGGGGTAGCAGCTCAGGGGAAGGGAGAGGCATGGAGAGTAGGAGGGGGAAGGGATGTGCCCTACATGGCAGGCACATAAAGAGCAAGGGGAGAGTGTCAGGGGCCTGATCCCAGAGGTGGAGGTAGTGGTGGGGATGAACAGGCTCAGGGAGAGATGAGAGAGGACACTATTCCCAGGCACAGACGGGAGGACAAGAGGCTACGGCAAGGTACAGGCCCCTTAATTATAGCCCTGAGGAGATGGAAGCCCTCCTCCATACAATCCATGCCCTCTGCATTATAATTCAAGGGAGGAGAGAAGTGAGGCCTAGCCGGAAGGCACAGGCTTGGAGTGAGGTTGCTACAATTGTCTCTGCATTGGGCGTTGCTAACAGGGAAGTAAGATCTGTCAAGCACAGGTATCATGACAGATGGGCCAAAGTCAAGAAAAAGATGGCAGAGGAGGACAGCCAGAGTAACAGATGGTGGCCCTCTCGTTAGCATCAACTATACTGAGTGGGAGAGGACATTGAGGGACTGGATTGAACCAACAGCAGTTGTGGGACTTCCAGGCCTGGTGGACTCGCATGAGGAGAGCACTATTCAATGTGAGTATCATCTACACCGTCACCCTCACATGCACACACATGTACAACACACACATGGATAACACATATAAAATATAAATGCTGCACAAATATGAAAGAGATATGTTAGCTCCCTGGTTTGGACTAGGGAAACATGTATAAGCAATCACTATGCAAATCCAGGAAGCAAACATATCTATGTCATAAGTGTGCTGAAGAAAATGTGTCTCTAATACCTGCAGTTAACCCTGATTCTCATTAGCAGTTGCCAAATAGATTCCGAGTGATTTAACATCCAGTAGAGAGTACAAGTATGGTGGTGTCCACTGCAGCATATGTAGATACAAACTCTGTAGGACTGCACACTGTCATGTACTCACCTATACTGGACCATGTCTCATCAGCATGTTAACAACCATTGTTGAGAAATGGTCACAGATTGGTCAGTCTCACACACTGCATAGCAGATTAATCAGAGCATGTGTATTCATGAGCTGCAGACATTTTGATACGAGCCATGATCAACAAAGCTCATAATACAGATCAATCTTCATCTGTGTAATACAATAACTACAGCCAATTACTGTATGTCTGAGGTGACCCTGACGTCAGGTATACAGAAACACACAGTAACCAATTGTTCATATAATAATATTAACTTCTACTCAGTAACAATGAGGACCAGGCCTACCTTGGAGTCACAGGTAGATCCTGATTATGGCGATGTCCCAGATTATCCTTGGCAAGGGTTTGGAGAAGAACCACTAACTGGATCAGAGGACCTGGTACCTCATCAGGAAACAAGTTATAAAGAGATTCAGTATGAGAGCAGTGAGGCACTGTCCAGCCATTAGGAATATCCACCCAAACCCTCCCAGATATCTGGCTACCTCTCTCTGCCTCCACCTCTACCACCAACTGCACCTCCAACCATCTAATGTAGTCAGTAACAACCACCACCACCACCTCTATCTACTACAATCTACTGGAGCCAGGAACAACCACCACCACCACCTCTACCTACTGCCTTTCACTGGAGCCTGGAACAACCACCACCTCTGCCTACTATATACTGGAGCCAGGAATAACCAGCACTGCCACCTCCACCTTTACCTTCTCCCATGTACCTGAGCCAGGAACAACATAGGCCCACTGCCATCTGTGCCACTCACAACGCTGGCTCGTCAAGACCTCCTTACTCCTCCACCACCACCTCCACCGATGACACCTCCTCCTATTGAAATGCCTGATACATACTAGAAGGGCAGATCTCCAATCCCCCCCAAATTCATTTCAATGACATGTTACAATGTCTGCAGCAAGAAGAAAGATCTGAGCGCCCGACCAAAACACTTTACTTACTGAAAGAATGGAAAATCACATACATAGTTGTGAGCAATTCGGGCTGTTGCTATTGAAGACAGGGCCGCAGTTGTTGGCAAGGAGCACCAAAGGCGCTCCTTGCGCTGGTGGAAATGAGCGCCATAGGCGCTCATCCCTACGACCCCGCACGACTTAGGCAGTGAGCGCCGAACTTACAAAACTCAATTACAAAATTCAGAATGTGACACCTGTAGTAGTTTGAAAAAAATCGGGAAAGCGAGACTTACACAAAAAAAATATGACCTGCGGCACCAAAGGTCCAAAAAATACAAACTTAACTGCCGAACCGCGGACATACAAAAACAACAATAACACAACCAAAATTAACAAAAATACAAAAAAATAAGTGACTCACAGCACGGGGGGACAGCCTGGGGACCACAATTTGCCCAGTTTCCACACACGAAAATCGCCTAAACAACAAAAAAATGGTGTCCGAAAAAACAAAAAAGAGGTTACGCGACCAATAAACACGCAAAAACGCGCCACACACATAAGACTTCTACACAAGACAGTACAGGGTATAAAATACACTATTAGGGAGGGCGCTAAATGCTCCACAACCGCCTAACACATTAACATTACCAATCCAAAATGCTGAATTACACACCTAAACAAACGCTTTGCGGCCTGCCTACTTATCCTACACAGGCTACACGACCAATAGACATGCAAAAAACCGCCAGACACATAAGACTTTTACACAAGCCCCTACGAGGTATAAAATACACTTAGGGAGGACGCAAAATGATCCACACCCGCGTAACACATACACAATCGCCGCCATTTTACAACACTAACTTGCAACTTGTAACATTACCATTACAAAATGCAGAATTACACAGCTAAACAAACAGTTTGCCCTCGCACACACAGCCTATTTACACTACACACTTCACACATTGCTGACACTTACACCTCAGCTCACCAACAGTGCAAATGTACATTGTATGATGCAGGATCATCAAAAAAGATTGTTAGCTGTTCAGGATATTGCTTGCTGTATATATTAGTTACAAATAGGTAACGTATATTAATTTATGATTTTATTAACTAATTAATTGTCATTAAAAAATACATTTAGTGGAAAAAAAAGGGCCAGACGACAGGATTACAATAAACGTCAAAGGCGTTCAGCGCTCTGCTTCTAATAAGGGCAATAAGAGGAGCAAAAGTACACCAGGGGAGAGGCTCGCAATGAGCTCCAAAAGGCGATCAGTGCAGACCTTGCAATGAGAGCCGAAGGGGCTCTAATAACCAAAAATACACCAATCGAGAGGCTCACAATGAGCGTCGAAGGTACTCAGACGACCAAAAAACTAACTTTGCATGGCAAACAGCATTAACTGCCTTACAATTTTATTGCTGTCATTTTTTGACTGGCAATTCGCTAGTCATTCAGATAACCTCACAGCACTGTATAACAGCAATATGATAACATACGGTGTGATGAGGAGCCACAAATTAAATATGTAGAGGTATCCGGTCCAAAAAAGTAATGACAGGGAGGCCCAAAGAGTGCTTATGGAAGTGCAAATTGAAATGTTCTACTGCACTCTCATGGGTCCTTAATCTTTGGTACCCCAGCTGCCACCACTATCTTAACCTCAGCCTACACCATCCTCATCTCACCATATACCTCCAACTCCAGCTGATACGCAGCCATGACTGGAGGACATAACACTCCTTCCAACTAATATGCAGCCATGACAGGTGGACATACCACTCCCTCCAACACCAGCTGATACACAGCCACGAATGGAGGACATACCACTCCCTTCAACACCCCATAGGCATGAGAGAGGGTGATGGCATGGTGGAACAGAGAGTGCGAGCCCTGTGTTTAGAAAGAGGAGGAAATAGGGGCTGCATGAAATATTTTCATCATGTCATCAACACTCCTCACTGGAAATCTATTCGTCAAAAGTGTTGGCATACTCCGGCCTGGCTATAGAGTAGAGGTTCATGGTCTATGTGGTTACCAACCATCACATGGACCATAATCCTCTTCTCTTGATATGCAATGTGGAATGCCATTGAGAAGAGATGGTGTAGTCACTGTTATTTCTGTTATTATCTCCTTTTCTGATTGAAATATAAATATTTTTTCATATTAGGTAAATCTCACATCCATTAAGGCCTGTTTATCAAGCAGCGCAATTGTACAATGTAAAGTAAACTATAAACCCAGTGCCTATCAGACATTAGATCACTGATATTCCCCTCAGAATGGTCTTAAATGCCATATATAACTACATATGTCATCTCAAAAGAACATGACTGATGTTGTGTTCAATTACTATCAATATCATCCTGGCTGTTGACGTGCATAGTCCCATTAGCATCTGCTAATCACACCCATAATTGTTGCATGTCATCCTCTTAACAATATGATAGCAGAACCATTTGTCTTATTTTATTTACAGACATTATGGATGAGGACCTTTGACTCTTTTTTTTTTGCATTGTTCAGTCATTTCCAACTCTCTGTCACTTCATGGACAGTAACACAGCAGGCAGATCCATGGTCATGCTGATCCACTTGGTTTTCAAGGCAGAAATACTGGAGTGAGTTGCCAGTTCCTTCTTCAGTGGGCCACAGCATTCAGTTTCTGGTATTCCTAGGTGCTCTCCCATCCAAGCATTGACCAGGCCCAAGCCTGATTGGCTTCAGGTTGGTTTGACCTCTTGGTTCCCTGACTGGAATCAAACTCAGGTTGCAGTGGTGAAAACACTGAATCTTTACCACTGGCCCACTAGGGAACCCTGGCTTTTGTCTTACATCAATGGGTACGTGTTTAAATGTCATGTGATCATTGTAATCAGTTTTGTTCAGAAAACACCTGAATACCAATGACATGTTATATCAGATATCAGTGTGGATCAACTATTTAATATAGAGTGATAGTACTCCTGACCAACTGATTGTGGTCACAGTGAAGCATTTCTTGTGAAATTACACATCTTTACTATTGAACATGGCAGATGATTGTCCATGACACATTAACTTTGGTTAGCAGTTTTCGTAGATGATAATCAGGTACATTTGTTAATTGTTACAGTAATAGCATAAAACACTGTACTGTACATAGAGTTATTGCGAGATTTGTATCCTCTTTGTTAGATTTTGGCCATAATTTTTTATTTTATTGCTATTTTTCAGAACACAATATATGTGTGTAATTGAATTGGACTATATATTTCAGGAGTTACTGCATATGTTCAATTGAGCAGATGAAGAACATATGTAAGTGCTATGCACATTACTGGTTACTTCTATTAAATGGAGTGATGTCTGATGAGATTTCTTTTCAGCAGATTATGGTTCCTGTGGCGTACTGACCGCATGTGACTCTAGTAGATGCTGGGCATCGTTATTATTATACAGTATAACAGTATAGCTTTACATTATTCCTTTTTTTTTTTTTGTGGAACAGCCTCCTGCCCTCTCGGATCTGCCCACACCACACATATGATATTAATGCACAGTTGGATACATTTATGAATGCGATCTGTGTTATACCGTTACTGTTTCCATGTTTGTAATGATTCATGTTTAGGGACATCAACATACATAACATTTATGTAACCATCAAATATTTGTACGCATATCATCTTCCTGTACACACATCCCTTCATGCATTTGAGTACTGTAATCATATGTTTGCCTGTCACTCATCTTAGCAATTATTTTCCTATTGTTTGCTGCATAACACCAGTCTAGATAAACTATCTGAACAAACAAATATAAAACCTGAAAAGTCACTTTATGTAACTTAATTTAAATTTAAACCACAAAGCTTATAAAAATATATGCCTTAAAAACAATATCAAAATTTGGACTTTAACGCAAAACTGATATCCAAACTCCAAAGAAAAATAGGAGGGAGCATTTCGGTTTTGTGCTAAAACCGATGTAAAAAACATTCCTTTTCATCCCACTGAATTACAACAAAATCAGAGGTCCTGACTGATTATATGAGAGGTCATCACATTCCTTTTCCATAGTCTATTATATTTTTGGATCTAAATCTCTATTTAGTATCTCCTGTAATTTATATGAATGTGCACATAGATAAGTCTCTTGATTAACCAGGAAGCTATAAATCAGTGAAACCCACCTTTAACTATTTCTTAAGGGAAGACAAAGGAATTCCCATGGAGTGATGAAGTGATATTATTTTATTGCCTCTAAGATTAAATGTCTGTTCTAAAGGTATGTTAAAATTATATTTAGATAGTCTTTTGAATAAAAAACTTAATGACCCAATTTTTTTTTTAGAAAAAATTAAATAAACATAGCCATTGCATTTTTTATATTTATATGCAATTATTCTGCATCATTCTGCGTCTTGCAGCTTCAGTTCCAAAATGTAAGCTAATTAGCTTTCCATTAGAGCACTGGTAGCTGTAGATGCCACAGCAAAAAATCTAAAAGCTAAATGCATTTTTATTTTGTTTAAGCTGGGTTCCTGCAGGGTTCTATTATTTCTTCTGTCTAAATTCTGCCATCTTTTTTCTCTGGAGGGTGTGTCATTGTAACAAATTATTTTTCCAGTAGTCCTATTGAAAACACCAGCAGTTAAGCTGCCTAATTACAACGCTATTAAATTAGCCATGCTGCGAGCAATGTGTGAGCTACAAAGCAGGGCTGTCTGTATCAACACAGAGAAAATCTACATGAGGAGTGACAGCCTGCGAGATGATCTTGCAGGCTCCCACACCTCATCAATTGCTGTGGGGATCCTAAACGGGACCTCCGCGGCATTCCCACACAGAAGCCCTGCCGTGGGGAGTACTCCAACTACCCCCCTGGCACCTAAAAATAACCCCCCTCTATTCGGGTAGTCCCCATCAGGACCCCCGAAGTGTCCCCACATTGACCCCTTGCTGCAGGGGTCCATAGGGACCCCCCGCAGCGCCCCCACATTAACACCTTGCAGCGGGTGTCCCCGATCGGCACCGATTAGGCCCCCTGCTGCATTTAAAACTTTTAAATTCCTCGCCGCTGATCCTTAAAGGACCTGCGGCACACTATTAGCAATCACGGCCGCAGCACCTAAAATTAACCCCCCTCCATGCTGGGGGTCCCCAT
Organism: Discoglossus pictus; assembly: GCA_027410445.1. Lineage (NCBI taxonomy): Eukaryota > Metazoa > Chordata > Amphibia > Anura > Alytidae > Discoglossus > Discoglossus pictus. The sequence goes on along the minus strand of CM050163.1, from coordinate 195,555,825 downwards.
CGGAACCCCCGAAGTGTCCCCACATTAACCCCTTGCTGCAGGGTTCCATAGGGACCCCTGCAGCCCCCAACATTAACGCCTTGCAGCGGGGGTCCCCGATCGGCATCGATCGTGACCCAGCTGCATTTGTAATGTTCCTTTTTTTATTTTTTGTGACTTAGGTTTTTTTATTTTTTGTAGTGTAGTTTTTTTATTTTCTGTATTTAGAGTGGTGGGGGGTTTATTAGGGGGTAGGTAGGTAGTGTAGGTAGGTAGTGTAGGTGTTAATAGGTTAGTGTAGAGGGGAGTTAGTTTTAGATTTAATGGTTTATTGGGGGTATAGTGCAGTGTAGTGTTTGTTCTTAGTGTCATGAGGGTCCTTGAGGACTGTCATGGCACTTATGTAGTTAATGTTACGGTTGTAACTGCCCCATAAGGGTCATGATATACCCTTATGGGACTGATGGGGTTAAATAGAGGCTTATGAGGGTCTGTATTGCCCCCCATGAGTTATAGGGTTAATTAAGGCTTATGGGGGTCTGTATTGACCCGATGTGTTAGGGGGTTAATTAAGGGCTTATGGGGGTCTGTATTGACCCCCATGAGTTATAGGGTTAATTAAGGCTTATGAGGGTCTGTATTGACCCCCATCAGTTACAGGGTTATTTAAGGGCTTATGGGGGTCTGTATTGATCCCCATGAATTATAGGGTTAACTAAGGCTTATGGGGGTCTGTATTGACCCCCTTGAGTGACAGGGTTAATTAAGGGTTTATGGGGTCTGTATTGACCCCCCTGAGTGACACGGTTAATTAAGGCTTTTGGGGGTCTGTATTGAAGCCCTGCCGTGGGGAGTACTCCAACTACCCCCCTGGCACCTAAAAATAACCCCCCTCTATTCGGGTAGTGCCCCTAGGGACCCCCGAAGTGTCCCCACATTGACCCCTTGCTGCAGGGGTCCATAGGGACCCCCCGCAGCGCCCCCACATTAACACCTTGCAGCGGGTGCCGATCGGGGACCCCCGCTGCAAGGAGTTAATGTGGGGGGCTGCGGGGGTCCCTATGGACCCCTGCAGCAAGGGGTTAATGTGGGGACACTTCGGGGGGCCCGATGGGGGTTAATTTTAGGTGCTGCGGCCGGGATTGCTAATAGTGTGCCGCAGGCCCTTTAAGGATCCACAGCGGGCAATTTAAAAGTTTTAAATGCAGCGGGGGCCTGATCTATGCCGATCGGGGACCCCCGCTGCTAGGGGTTAATGTGGGGGGCTGCAGGGGTCTCTATCAGTGATGTGTTTAGGGAGCAGTGGGGAGCATCACACGGCTGTCTCGGGCTGCTCCGAGGCAACACGTATGTGGTTTAGGATCCCTTGCTAGCACTTTTTTGTGCCCATAGGGATTCTTGCGAGGTGCGAGATTCACCTCATAGATTTAAGGCTGCGCGTTACTCCGTAGCTCTCTCTGAGCTTATTCTCTGCCATCTTTCTGAGTCATCTCGCAAAGCAGGCTGCGAGAGACATATTGGGGATTCAGTTCTCCCAAACAGCAAAAAACTGTCTTTTGCGAGGACCGAGGGAACTACAAGGGCTAATTTAATGAGGACCCTAATGTGCATTCAGTCTACTCAACCTCAGGAAATCAGCAATAAAGAAAATGGTGGATTACAGAGCAACATAATTTTATACAGAATGTAATATATTAGATGATTTATTACGTTTTTACATTCTAAAAACATGTTCACCAGTTTTCAAGTATAGTTGCAGATTCCCCACCCCTGTTATTATTATTATTATTATTGTCTTTATTTATATCGCGCCAACATATTCCGTAGCGATGTACAGTGGTATTTTACAAGGCAGATAACAAACTTAACACCTTATAAAGAATGGAGGGCCCTGTTTTTGAGCATATAATCAAATGCACATAGTGCTTGTTTCCAAGACACAGACACACAATTGAAAACTCGAGAGGGTGACAAATACAAAATGGCAACGTGAATGCAATTTGTTTAGTCAATTGGAGGGGTCTTTGTGTTGTTCTGTAGAGTGTGGGTGGGAGTGTTATTATGCTGTGGAGTGTGCAGTTGTAATTATAAAGGCTGAAGGTGATATGATTTTTTAAATAGGTGTGTTTTAAGTAATTTTTTAAAGGTTTTGGGGCAAGAAGATAATCTAATGGAGCGAGGCAAGGAGTTCCAAATAGTAGGGGCAGCACGAGAAAAGTCTGGAAGACGGGAGTGAGAGGAGGTGATGAGAGAGGAGGAAAGAAGAAGGTCGTTAGCAGAACGAAGGGGGCGGTTGGGAGAGTATTTAGAGAAAATAGCAGAGATATAAGGGGGTGCACTGTTGTTGAGGGCTTTATGCGTTAGGGTCAAGATTTTAAATGTGATTCGGGAAGCTATGGGAAGCCAGTGGAGTGATTGACAGAGAGGAGCTGCAGACACTGATCGTTTGGTATTGAAGATGAGTCTAGCGGAGGCGTTCATTATGGATTGGAGTGGAGACAGACGAGAGATGGGTAGGCCAGCAAGGAGGGAATTGCAGTAGTCGAGTCGAGATATGATGAGAGAGTGTATTAGAATGTTAGCTGTGTCTTGTGTAAGATAATGACGAATTTTGTAGATGTTTTTTAGGTGAAACTGACAAGATTTTGTTATCGATTGGATGTGAGGAATAAAAGAGAGGGCGGGATCTAGTAGAACCCCAAGACAAGGGTCCTGGGAGGTGGGAGTGATGATGGTGTTGTCAACAGTGAGAGATATTTGTGGAGTGGAAGCTGTAGTAGAGGGTGGAAAGATTAGGAGTTCAGTCTTAGACATGTTGAGTTTGAGTTGACGGGTTGACATCCAGGAGGATATGCTAGAGAGGCAGTTGGAAACATGAGCTAAAAGAGAGGGGGATAGATCGGGTGCAGTGAGGTAGATTTGAGTATCATCTGCATAGAGATGATACTGAAATCCAAAGGATTTTATGAGGGTGCCAAGGGAGGAGGTGTAGATGGAGAAGAGGAGGGCGCCTAGGACAGAACCTTGGGGAACGCCAACAGACAGAGGGAGAGGTGAAGAAGAGGTGCCAGAGAAGGAGACGCTAAATGTACAATCTTTTAGATAGGATGTGAACCATGAAAGAGCTGTGCCCTGGATGCCAAATGAGCGGAGAGTTTGGATTAGAAGAGGGTGGTCAACTGTGTCGAAGGAAGCAGAAAGATCCAGGAGAATTAGAATTAAGAAGTGACCCTTTGATTTGGCAGTTAGCAAGTCATTGGTGACTTTTGTGAGGGCTGTGTCTGTTGAGTGTTGGGCACGGAAACCAGATTGGAAGGGGTCAAGAAGGGAATTGGAAGAAATAAATTGAGTGAGGCGATTGTAAACAAGCAGAAGGGGTTTTAGTTCATTTGAAAACTGTTGTGGGTTGCGTGCTTGCAGGTTTCTGCGTGTTCTGGTGGCAGGATTTGAAGAAGGGTGGTGAGCGGAAGATGAGGTGAGGTTGCAAGTTAGCAGGTGGTGGTCAGATAGGGTAAGTGAGGAGATGTCAAGGTTTGAGATAGTGCAGAGATTAGTAAAAATAAGGTCAATAGAGTGTCCACCACTGTGAGTTGTGGAATCTGTCCATTGGGAGAGGCCAAGGGAAGAGGTAAGTGCAAGTAATTTTGCAGTTGTTGGGGAGGTGGGTGTGTCAGTGGCAATGTTGAAATCACCAAGAATGAGTGAAGGTATATTGGAGGAGAGAAAGTGAGGAAGCCAGGCGGCAAAGTTGTCCAGAAATTGAGAGGGTGATCCAGGCGGGCGATAGATCACAGCTACTAGCAGAGGGATGGGAGAGAAGATGCGGATAGTGTGGACTTCAAAAGATGAGAATTGAAGGGAGGGAACAGGGGGTATGCAGTGAAAAGTGCAGCGAGAGGATAGCAGTATGCCCACACCTCCACCTTGTTTGTTCTCAGGTCTAGGAGTGTGGCTGAAGTGTAGACCACCATAAGAGAGCGCAGCAGGCGAGGCAGAGTCAGCTGTTGTGAGCCAGGTTTCCGTGATAGCCAGTAAATTGAGGGAGTTGGAAATGAAGAGGTCATGAATGAAGGTAAGTTTATTGCAAACAGACCTTGCATTCCAGAGGGCACATGAGAAGGGCAAAGTAGATGGTTTGTGACAAGTGATGGGTATTAGATTATGGTTGTTTTGGGCATTTGCTGCCCTGGGGACTCTGCGTGGCTGACAGCAGGTGGGAATGAGTGAGGGGCCTGGGTTAGGGGTTATATCCCCACAAGCCATCAGAAGAAGGAGAAAGAGTAAAAGGAGATGGGAATAGGACTTACAGGAGCATTTCTGCTTTTCACCTTTGGGGGTGGATGAGATAGTGACTGGAGGAAGGAGAAGAGCTCATGGGAGCAGAGAAGAGGAGAGGAAAGCAGGGAAGGTGAGATAGTTATATTATTGGAGACATGATGTGTAGAGACAGTATAAGAGAGTCTGAGAAAGAGGCAGGAGGTTGTAATAAGGAAGGTGGTGTGAGGAAACATAGTGGCACTGTGTAAGCAAGTATTCTTGAAGGGAGTGGTTAGAGGTGATAATTAGATGTCACTGATTGAACATGTGCAGGTAATTAGTATGCCTCCCAGATTCCCCACCCCTGTTCTAAAGACTGCTTGATGTCCATTTGTATAAAAGTCAAAGACATCCTTGATTAAAATTGATAGTTTTTAAAAGATGAGCCTAATTTCCATGTCACTTCCCAGAATCCTTGGTTAACAAACCTATCTTATTTAATTTAGGTTATCATACAAAATGCACATATTATTACTGTATTTCAGTATATTTTCCTTAATAGATAATATATTTTATCACATTTTGTACTATAGAATAAATAGGGACTACGCTTATTTTAACCTTTCCACAAATCTCTAGCTTTTCAACTATTATGTACTATTCTTGCTACAATGCTGTAGAAGCAAAATTATGGTCATGTATAGCAAAGGCCAGTACAATTCTGTCACTCAGCTTTTTACTAAGTAAGTGCTGTATAAGACATTGAAAGTTATGAAACTTTTCCTTTTTGACAGTGTTATGCTTGAAGCATTTTATGATCTCCTTCCTTGTCTCCTTGTGACACACTGATTATACGAATACAGCTACAGTTCTATTCCAAGTATATAAAACCTCTTGTTGAAACATTCATTTTCTAATAAGTTTTTAAGTTATGCAAAAAGGAATTAAACGACACATACTGAATTACCTAATTTTCAACGAGTATACTTAAACTATAACAGGCAAAATTAAGAGGAATCTTAAGGTATAGTTAAAGTTTAACATTATGCATCAGAAGCAAGTGAAATACATCTAACTATACAGCTTTTCATAACATATTGAATAGGATGGATGACTTATGATGTTACAAAGACAGAACCAATACACAGACTGCGCATTAAATCCAACAGAAAATTAGATATTGATAGAACTATTCCAAGCAGTCAATGAACTTTCCGTTGATTGATACCTTTAAGCCGGTTGCTAACATCTATGTCTGCATTTTGAAACCAGAGAAAGAAACTAATATAATATTCTCTTTGTGACATCTTTAAGTGTAATTCAACCATCCATGTCTAGTCAATTTAGTAGGCTCTAGTGAGTTTTAGTCAAAGCACTTTCTGACTAAGGAAGAAAGGAAATCAAGAAAAGCCAGATTTCTTTCAGTAGTCTATATATTATGAGAAGTACCTATGATTACAAAAAAGTAAGATTTTTGTGGGGGTTTGAACACTAATATATTATACAAATGGAACAAATTACATGGAAAATAAATTAAAATGCACTATGCAAGATACATTAAAGTTAAATACACCATAGCACACAATAGATAGCAAAGACTGCATTTGTATTTATTTATAGAATATTGATTGATGTTTTGCAAGGTCAAGATTAAGGACATATTATTATATAAATTTCATTTTATTATTAGCATGAAGGCTAGTAATAAAATGTTCAATAATATTCAATCATAGGTTAATTTAATGAAATCTAAAATGATAAAGCTTGGTGGATTTATAGCCATTTTGCCCTGTAGTAAGTTAGTAAATTTTTCAACAAAAATTATATAACTAGTTACGGTAAATGGAATAACAATACAATTGTAGTTAAAGAATAGCGAGTGACCAATATGTTTATTTATTTATTCACATTTACAGAGCACATTCATCCAAACTACCTTACATATTTATAAAAAGCTCTAAAATATAGAATAGTGATGTTAGTAAATTGGGATTAAGTACCATGGAATGCCAGGTAATATCAGGGAAGTATAGGGTGGCAATAAAGGAAGAGTGATCAAGTCGGGCATGGTAGTTGATGATCATTAACTATGGTGACTGTTTTATCCGGGTGAGTCAGGGAGGTGTGGAGTTAGATTTGAAGTCTCTCTGATGTGTAATGTGAGTTTGCCCCAAAAAGAGGGGAGAAAAATTAAGAATAAGCAGAAGGTAGGAATAGTACTGTGTGTGTAAAAAGGAATTCAGAGCAAAATGACACAGAAAGAAAATGAGTGTTAATGATTTGCAACTGTTCACATGGTGAAAGGTTATGATTTATAGGTAAATGTCAGGTCTACACTTTTGTATAATGACATTGAAGTGCTGATGACTCAACAAAGGTCACCAGAATTCAGGGGCATCATTCTAAAAAAACGTAATATTAGCTATGCTTTATTTTTTTATATTATATATTATATGTGCACTGTTGTTTTTGTATTATCGATGTGAAATATGTATAAGTATAATGCTATCCTGAGACTAAATTAAGACAAACCTTTAGGTAGAAAAAAGGGGCAGGTTATATCAAATCTATGGGGGGAATTTACTAAAGGATAGCGGGTGTTGTAGCTCATGACAATCTGCAATGCAGCTTATTAGTTCAATGTGAGATTTATTAAAGTCTGTTCTCTCGTGTTATGTAGCTCATCGTTGCTCATCTCAAGTTGCAGTGAGTGGGTTACAGGTGTCTTAGGAGTGTTTTACCTGCAAAACCCAAATTCTCAGAATTGACTAAACACTTACCTTGCTTTTTGCTAACGCTGCCTTAGAAATATATTTTGTATTTAAATATAATATAACAAATATTCATCCATTAACATACAACATACACTGCTAGATGTCATATATAGCACTATTATTCGTATATTAATAAATATATATAAAAAAAATGAAAGAAAAAAAATTCAAAAGAAAAAAACACAAGAAAAATAAGAAAAAATTAAAACTGCTGAAAAAAAAAGCTTGTAAGATGGAATATCCTACCCACCCATTCTTCGACGACCCTTGGGGGGGAGGTCCAGGGGGAAAGCCGGGCTTGTAGGGTTTAACAGGTTGCTGCAGTGTGTTAATATGAGATAGATAGCTTATTTATATGCAGTACAACTCACCATGCACGGGCATGGTATTATTTTCCAGGTTTGTTGCCATATGTCATTGTCGATGTATTATTAAGCATTGCAGGTTTCCCACCCAACATGGTGCCTGCACCGATGGACTGCTATAAAATGCATGCACCACTCTGATCTTAATTTGTAAAGGGATGGATATGGGGTGGATACATAGTCCAGCATCGGACGTTATGACTCATAACAGATCTAATTATAACACCAGCGATTTAGTAAATCACAGGAAGCAAAGGGTTGTGGTAAATGGAACATATGCAGATTGGACAGTGGTAAGTGGGGTTCCTCAGGGGTCAGTATTATGTCCTCTCCTTTTTAACATATTTATTAATTATTTAGAAATATGACTGGAAACTAGTGTCTCCATTTTTGCTGATGACACGAAGTTGTGCAAGGTAATTAAAAAAGATAATGATGTACTTTCCCTCCAAAGGCTTTTGCATAAATTAGAGAAATGGGTGACTAAATGACAGATGAGATTTAATATGAATAAATGTAAAGTTAAGCATCTGGGAAGGAAAAATAGTCATGCAATTTATAACCTTAATGGAGCAAATCTAGTGGTATCAGATATTGAAAGGGATTTGAGGGTGCTTGTGGACAACCCCCTAGGTAACAGTGCTCAAAGCCAGGCAGCAGCTGCAAAGACAAATAAAATATCAGCATGTATAAAGAAGGGTATAGAAGCAATGGAAGCAAATATAATTCTACCACTATACAAATCCCTAGTACGCCCTAATTTAGAGTATGGAGTATAATATTGGGCACCACTTCATAAAAGAGTTTTTAGAGTTGGAAAAGGTACAGAGAAGGGCTACAAAACTAATAGGGGAATGGAGGGGCTAAGTTATGAAGAAAGACTAACCAAATTAAACTTATTTTCTCTAGAAAAAAGGCGTCAACAAAAGTGCAGTTCTAGTATAAGTTTGGGAGTTTAAATAAAAGGCAGGTGTTCAAACAACAGTGCAGTAGAAGGAACAGCTCTTTCATGGTTCGCATCCTATCTAAAAGATCGTAAATTTAGCGTCTCCTTCTCTGGCACCTCTTCTTCACCTCTCCCTCTGTCTGTTGGCGTTCCCCAAGGTTCTGTACTAGGGCCCCCTCCGCTTCTCCATCTACACCTCCTCCACCTTGGCACCCTCATAAAATCCTTTGGATTTCAGTATCATCTACCTACTCAAATCTACCTCTCTGCACCCGATCTATCCCCCTCTCTTCTAGCTCATGTTTCCAACTGCCTCTCTAGCATATCCTCCTGGATGTCTACCCGTCAACTTAAACTCAACATGTCTAAGACTGAACTCCTAATCTTTCGACCCTCTACTACAGCTTCCACTCCTCAAAAATCTCTCACTGTTGACAACACCATCATCATTCCCACCTGCTAAGCCCGTTGTCTTGGGGTTCTACTGGATCCTGCCCTCTATTTTATTCCTCACATCCAATCGATAACAAAATCTTGTCAGTTTCACCTAAAAAACATCTCCAAAATTCGTCATTACCTTACACAATTCACAGCATAAATTCTAATACACTCTCTCATCATATCTCGACTCGACTACTGCAATTCCCTCCTTGCTGGCCTACCCATCTCTCGTCTGTCTCCCCTCCAATCCATAATGAACGTCTCCGCTAGACTCATCTTCAATACCAAACGATCAGTGTCTGCATCTCCTCTCTGTCAATCACTCCACTGGCTTCCCATAGCTTCCCAAATCACATTTAAAATCTTGACCCTAACACATAAAGCCCTCAACAACAGTGCTCCCCCTTATATCTCTGCTCTTGTTTCAAAATACTCTCCCAACCGCCCCCTTCGTTCTGCTAACGACCTTCTTCTTTCCTCCTCTCTCATCACCTCCTCTCACTCCTGTCTTCAAGACTTTTCTCGTGCTGCCCCTACTATTTGGAACTCCTTGCCCCGCTCCATTAGACTATCTTACGGTCTCAAAACCTTTAAAAAATAACTAAAAACATACCTATTTAAAAAATCATATCACCTTCAGCCTTTATAATTACAACTGCATACTCCACAGCTTATTAACACCCCCACCCACAATCTACAGTACAACACAGAGACCCCTACAATTGACTAAACAAATTGCATTCACGTTGACATTTTGTATTTGTCACCCTTGTATCACACCTAAACCCTTAGATTGTAAGTTTGCAAGTTTTCAATTGTGTGTCCGTGTCTTGGAAACAAGCACTATGTGCATTTGATTATATGCTCAAAAACAGGGCCCTCCATTCTTTAGAAGGTGTTACGTTTCTTTCTTGCCATGTACTAAACCCCTGTACAGCGCTACGGAATATGTTGGCGCGATATAAATAAAGACAATAATAATAATGATAATAATAAGGAAGAAAGCATTAGGAAGGGTAAAAGAGGAAGAAAGAAGAAGAAATAAAGTTCTTTATAATATTAAGGTATAGAAAAACAAGATTTATGCAAATATAATGATTTGTTTTTTTCCACTGTATTTTGGAGTTGGTAATTATGAGTCAGTCTAGTGGCAACCTCACTCAGTGTACATCCTGCCACATATATGCACTGCTGGAACATACCTCTGTGACAGGTGTGAGCATGTTTCCTCTCTTCATACTCAAATTGGAGAACTGGAGAGGAGAAAAGCAACACAGTAATATTGCTTCACTGGAGCCTAGCATGGAGGGTGGAGCTGGGACAAGATTTCCAGGGAGGAAGCTGGGCTACAGTTACAAGGGGAAGCATGGGGAACAGGAGCAGAAGGCAGGTCAGTTCTGAGTTGGCAAACACCAACCGATTTAACAGATTGAGTGAAACTGTTGGGGATGTCTATTCAGGCATGGCAATGCCAGATAGAGCTGTTCCCTCTAACAGCCGGGAGAACAGTTTTACTGGAGGAGTGGGGGGGGGGGGGCAGAATAGTAATAGAACAGGTTTTGTCTCCCAGATCCCAGAAATCAAACAGTTTGCAGTCTCCTGGGTGCTCGGGCTCAGCATGTTGTCGATCGGGTAGATAAATTATTGGGAAGGGCTGGAAATGAACCAGTGGTCTTGGTACATTTTGGTACCAATTACAAAGTAAGTGGAAGATGGAATCTCCTAAAAAATGGTTTTGTAGAACTAAGCAATAAGCTTAAGGCAAGGTAGTATTTTCCGAGATACTACCTGCCATGATCCTCCTGACCACCAGTCCTTGGGACTCATATGATCCACCCAGAATGATTAGGATTTTGAGGATGGCCATTGCCCTGGCTGCATAAAGACTCCTAACAGGACTGCCTTCAGACTGGCTTGTTCTCAGAGACACCATTAGATGAATAACTGATTTTCCCTTTCACCAACTGTCAGTTACTGGCTACCTCAACCTTCTAACTGTCAGTTAACTCCTTATACCCTGGATACAATTAAACATACAGTAATCAACATAACATACCATAGCATACTATAGCCTAACATAACATACAGTAATTAACATACATATTGTTATCAACTTAATATAACATTAAATAACTATAAACAGACTTAGCCCAGTCCCACACCACAGTCCTGATAGGAGTCTTTAATCAGCCAGGGTAATGGTCATTCTCAAAATCCTAATCATTCTGGGCGGATCATATGAGTCCCAATGACTAGTGGTCAGGAGGATCATGACACTACCAGTGCCACGTGCTAGCCCAGGAGACAGAAAGAGCTTAGGGAGCTTAATGCATGACTAAAAAAGTTGTGCACTAAGGAGGATTTGGGGTTTTTAGAGTATTGAGCTTACTTCACACTTGGGTAAAATTTCTATAGTAGTGATGGATTGCACATTAATGAAGAGGGAGCTGGTGTACTTGGAAAAAGCTGGTAGGACGGCTGGGGGAGTTTTAAAACTAGGAGGTGGGGGGAAGGACTAGATGGAAGTAATAGGGTAGAAAGTGTAGAGGGGGTAAGGAATTAATTAAGGAGAAGGGGGAGGTTTAATCAATAGGGAGGTATTGCAAATTAACTCAACTGCAGTGAAAAGCACTTAAATTCTGCAGAGTCAAGTGTATTCTTGCTAATGCCAGAACTTGTCAGGGGAAATGGGCGAGTTAGAATTTTTAGCAGTAAATGAGAAATGTGAATTAATAGGCATTACTGAAACATGGTAGGATGACTCTCGTGACTGGATGGTTAATGTGGATGGTTATAACTAGAGATGTCACGAACAGTTCGCCAGCGGACTATTCGCGGCGATTTTGGCATGTTCGCGTACGCAGCGGACGACGAACACATGCGCTTTTCGGTTCGCCCCCTATACTTTATCATTGAGGAAACTTTGACCCTGCACCTCACAGTCAGCAGACACATTCCAGCCATCAGCAGCATACACTCCCTTCCAGAGCCTTCCATCTGAAGGACAGGCTAATATTCTGCTCTGTTTCACCAGTCATAGTTGGTGTACCATACATTGAAAAAAAACAACCCATTTTTCCTTTAATCTAATTTCAGTTGCCTGCCTGTGTCAGGCTCACAGCTTATATTGTGCTCAGTGAAATAAAACAACACTTTGTTGACTGTAATAGATTGAATAGCAATTGCCTGCCTACAGGTGTGTGTGTGAAGCCTTTTGCATCTACTCTGCCAACTTTTGCCAGTGCACAGTGATACATCATATCTGGTGCAACCGTAGTGTACAGTGACATAAAACAACACTTTTTTGACTGTAATAGAATGAATTGCAATTGCCTGCCCACAGGCGTGTGTGTGAAGCCTATTGCATCTACTTGCCAACTTTTGCCAGTGCACAGTGATACGTCATATCTGGTGCAACCGTAGTGTACAGTGACATAAAACAACACTTTTTTGACTGTAATCGATTGAATATCAGTTGCCTACCTATAGGCGTGTGTGTGAGGCCTACAGCGCCTACTCTGCCAACTTTTGCCAGTGCACAGTGACACTCATATCTGGTGGCACCTTAGATTGCACGCGCAGTGCCCCAAATTTGAAGTAGGAGGTCCGACCAAGCATCTTTTTCCATCTCCCTGTTCCAAAAATCAATGCCATATACACGTCCCCTAATAGTGGACGTAACAGGGATTAAACCGATAGGAATAGTACTACTTAACAGTACACACCTTATAATAACGCAGACAGAGGCAATGCAGAGAGAGGAGTCTGAAGAAGAGGAGTCAGAGGAGGAAGGTGGCTTTGAGGAGGTGGAAGACCAAACACAGCAGGCGTCCCAGGGGGCTTGTTGTCACCTTTCGGGGACCCTTGGTGGCTGGGTGGAGGAAGAGACCTTCAATGACATCAGTGAGGACAAGGAACGGGACATGGCTAGCTTGGTATCCAACCTTGTGCAAATGGGGAGTTTGTGGTTGTGCAAAGGGACTGTTTGCGGTTGTTTGGGGTGCATTAAACGTGGAGATTGGTCTGTTACTGTGAAGCGGGTGTAACCCTTACACTACCTGATCTATACAACATCATACCTGATGTTTTAAAGCATGTTATTCCAAACAATTTAGGAATGTTAGGTGATTTATGCCCTTTATGGCTTAAAACCAAACTCTGCATCAACTATGTAATTTTCCGTGGGAGTTTTGCCATGGATCCCCCTCCGGCATGCCACAGTCCAGGTGTTAGTCCCCTTGAAACAACTTTCCCATCACTATTGTGGCCAGAAAGAGTCCCTGTGGGTTTTGAAATTCGCCTGGCCATTGAAGTCTATGGCGGTTCGCCGGGTTTGCCCGTTCGCGAACATTTGATGGAAGTTCGCGTCCGCTGTTCGCGAACCGAAAATTCAAGTAAGATAGGTGCAATTGTAGGAGAGGAGGAGGGATTTGTCTATATGTTAAGCCTGAATTTATTGTTACAGGCTGGAAATGCAGCTAAGCATGGTCACATTCTAATAATGGGAGATTTTAACTACCCTGAAATAAACTGCATGAGTGAGACCAGCAGTTCAGCTAGGGGGATCGGATTCTTGAGTACACTCAGAGAACATTATCTGTCCCAGGTTCTACAAAAACTTACTAGAAATGAGGTTGTCTTGGATTTAGTCATCACAAATAATATTGATATAGTATAAAATGTTGAAATAGGGTTTCCCTTGAGAAACAGCTATTAGACTGGCTAAAATAGAAAATGAAACATTAGTTGCAAATGAGTGTAGGACTAACCCTAAAATATTTTTTTTAATATCTTGATGGGAAGAGGGCCAGGAAGGAAATTATAGGAACATTACAATGTACACTACCTTCACCAAAGAATTGGTAATGCAGGAAGAAGCCCAAAAGAAGTTGAAAAAAAAAAATGTTTATAAAGCCCCAGGTCCTGATGGAATACATGAAAAGTCTACTGAGGGAACTGGGTTCTGTAATAGCCAAAACCATTATATCTAATTTTTTAAGATCCACTCACCACAGGGTCTCTACCAGATGGCTAAAGAAAAGCAGAAGTGAGACCTATATTTAAGACGGGAGCAAGAGCAAATGTGGGGGATTATAGACCTGTAAGCCTCACTTCTGTAGTGGGAAAGCTTTTAGAAGGGTTAGTAAGAGATAGTATACAAGAATATGTCTATTTGAACAAGATTATAAGTGGAAGTCAACATGGATTTATGAGGGATAGGTCATGTCAAACAAAGCTACTTAGTTTCTATGAGGTTGTTAGTAGAAACGTGGATCAAGACAACTCAGTAGGTATAGGGCTTCATTCAATTGCAAGCCTACAGATTACATTATACAGGCCGTATGTCTGTGGTTTTAAAATTTGCTACAATTACAGAGCGATTCAATCGAACAAGCCTGCAACTTACGGGCTGAAAGCCGAAACCATGCAATCGTATGTAGCATTTCAGAGCGTGAACATGATTAATTAGGCAAGGCAGTAACTACCCATTTAGAAACAGCCAATAGAGACCGTCATCATTATGTCATTAAAACATGGAGGTTACATGTCAATCAATTAGCGTTTAGGGGTCCGATATGCAATCAAACTCGAGATCCATCAATGTTCAAAATAATAAAAACGAATGAAGGAAATGTTTTAGTCCATGTGGGTGGCCTGATATGTATTAACTCATTGATTCCTGAGATAGACATAACACCGAAATTACACATAAAAAAATAATATTTTTTGACTGCAGATTTACGAGATTGAGGCTGTTGTGCAACTAATTTTAAAGTCTTTCATCACTTTCCGTCTTTTAAAGTGCAGTATTTATTATTTATTTGCATTTACAGTGCTACAAAAAGGGGTTAACCCCCCTTGCAAGTCCTTTCTGGTACCCGTATGATTTTCTTCTTCATTTGACATTCAATGGTTAGTCTTTCTTCATAATTTAGCCCCTGCATTCCCCTTATTAGTTTTGTTGCCCTCTTCTGTCCTTTTTGTCAGCTCTAAAATGTCCTTTTTATGGAGTGGTGCCCAAAATTGTACTCCATATTCCAAATGAGGGGCATACTAGGGATTTGTATAGTGGGTGAATTATATTTGCTTCCATTGCTTCTATGAATACATGCTAATATTGCCCTCAGCACGGGGCTGAGGGCACATTGTGTGGCAAACAGCATTGCCAGCCTTACAATTTTATTCCCTCAATTTACTAGTATTATAATAACTTCCACATACTCTTATGACCAGCGAATGATTTTACCATTTCAACAATTTAATTCACTTATTAATATTTTCATATGTAATAAAACCTCTGCCTAATCACTATACATATCCATAGTTATGCAGTTAGCATTGTATACCTACAATTAAGCCTTAAAGCTGTTTGTGTGCTGAACCAAAATAAGGCTAAGCATTTCACATAAGGCTTCTGTGAAATATTGACTCATCCAATTTACAAACATATTTAAAGTTGTTTAGGACAGTGGTTTGTATTATTTAGAAGAAGCAATACACATCCTAATTTCTAAAGTTTTCAGTTTCAGAGAGGTCACATGTTGTTTAAGGGCCACTATAGTGGACAATAAGTCATTAAAAGTATAAGTTGCATCTGGGATAATGAAGCTTCAATAGCTTATATATAAAATGTTGTGAATTATTGCTATTTTTTAATTCCCCTTTGTTCACCTATAGGGTGTTGACATATTGCCCTCTAAATCTATATCCTTTCTGCCACCTCTCAGAGTTTAACACAGTGTGAGACTTCTCCTAATGCATACAGCCCCCTTCTGGATTGCTATTTTGTCGTGGTGAAGACGCTTGTGTACTTCAAAGAAACTGTGATTTATACCATGTACAGTCACCCAAGATGGGCAGGTCATAGCAGCGAGGTCACTGGAGAAGGAACTGGCAACCCACTCCAGTATTGTTGCCAAGAAAACCTTATGGATAACCACAACCAGACACAATATGTGCCTTTCATGTTGCAATCCATAGGGTCATGGAGAAAGGCACGACTGAAAAACTAAACAATCCCTACAGCATTGCCAACAGCTGTATTTTTGTCTCTGTGGTGCATTAGACACTAAAACTCATGGGTGTTAGAAACATTAGGAAGTTGCTGACAATGATTTCTCTGCATTATAAGATGCAATATGGAGATTTACATCTATCACATTGACATTCTCTGAGAGATGGAGGGGAATGAGAACAGCCAAAATGACAGACCCCTAAAGGTAAGCTGAGTAAAATAAAAATAAAAAACACTTTGATTTTCCTTTTTTTTTCTATAATTGCTTAAAAAGGCTTCAATCTATCCCGTTGTAAATTTGCAGGCACTGACAGCTGCAGTGCAAGCAAGTAGCCACTAGATGTAGATATTTTGCAGCGATGCTGATATTTCACACAAGTTATAACTTCAGAAGGTTACCCTAACAGTCACCCCCTAACCATAACCCTGAAAGTTTACCTAACCCTAAATCTATGGTATGAGCACTGAAAATCGGCAGCGCCATTTATCGGTTGGTGGGCGGCACTGCTGCTGCCACTGCTGGTGAGTTTTTGACGAATTTGAAGAGGGAAAGGGCCAAAGGCTTTCATTATGGTAATGAAACTTACATTTTTAAAGGGCAATGAATTGTTTTGCCACTGTCCTTTTAAAACTTAGATTTAAGTAAATTTTACACAATTTCCAACGTGTGTTTTTACATTTTTGTAAACTGCACACATCACTCTAAATGATTATAGCCACCCACTCAAGACACACATATTCAATGCTTTTATTTTGTAACAGCAAAATTAGAAATGATTGCCCACTCTGGAAAAAGGCTGAATTTAATAGCATTAAAGTGGAATCTATGTTTAGCAAAACAGAGCAGCAGGGGCAAAAGTGTAATTCTCTTGGTTATATGGAGAAGAGGATTCTAGATCCTGTATTGGTGAAAAGGCAAGATGAACCGTTTTGCCTTATTTATTGTTTTATAGACTGTTTCACAAGTAATATAAGACTTAATAATTTCATTGAGTCAGAAAGCCGCTGCTAGTTTCATACATTTCCGGCCCCCCAATTATTTCATCAACCCTTAGGCTTAAAAAATAAATTGTTTCCTAAAAGAACAATGATTCTGCACGCTAAGCTAAAATACATTATATTTCTCCCATTGCTGATTGTAGATACCCACGTACTGTAAGTAGGAACGAATAAGACAGAAAACAGTTTAAGGGAAATTGTTCAGGTCCTAAAGCTACTGTCCCAGGAGGGAGAATTTTTCAATAGGGTGAAAGAGCTTAAAGAATGTGTGCTTTTCAACCCACGCCCACTAGGCCTATCCTGGGGTAGCACATTTTCAGGGGGCAGCAGGCTGTCTGAATGTATTACTGATGCAAGGCCATGGAATATGCACTAAAATGTGTATATTCAGAAAATATTTTGTCTGTAAGTGTACCTGGCACTTTCTAACTCACTGTATACTTAGATAGACACATATAAATGTATGGTTTTCTATAAAGGTGTGTAGTGAACTTATAATCGGGATATAGCAGGAGGAAAGAACGAGGAGTAGCTGAATCATTGGGGGCTCACAAATCTGAACCGGCCTAGGGCAGCATAAACTCTAAAATTCTCCCCTGGCTGTAGGAATGAAGAGTGACAGACACAAGAAGTGTAAATATATATCTATGGTTTTGTTAAAGTTTTGAGTGACTTTCTGTAGACATATGATACCACTTAGATTTTGTTTGACTCCAAATGTAACCGGTAAGTCAACATATACTGTTTAAGCACAACTCCAAACCAAATGATATTGCACTGAAGGAATTAATACAGCATCAAGAAGCAGTTTTTCAGTGAATTAGCTTTATTCAGGCACAGCATACAATACAGGTCAATAGTTGTGCAATCTGTTGTCAGAGACAAATCTTATAAAGGTCCCTTCTTCCTGACCTAGATAAAGATTTCAAGTTTCTTCTTTCGTTTTATACAGTTATAAAAGAGCATCCTATGACACACACAATACATAATAGGCATGTGTACAAGTCTCTACCCACAAGTTCTGTCCTTCCTGCAACTTTCATCTCTTACACAGCCAGGCCAATTTATCTTGGTCTGCAATATTTAGCATTAATAAACAAGGTGTCCATGCAACATTTCTCCAAATCGTCAATCCTTAGCTCATTTGGACATTTTGCAATGTCATCTTACTAGTAGAGGGCATCCTTTATCACCACCATATTGCAAGGTAAGATCTTCTTGAGGAGTAGGGAAGATAAAAGCGTCCTAGAAACCTGCTGTCCTTTCACTCAGCTATGGTCAATGAGAATGTGGAGATGTAAACCCATTCGTAGATGAAACTTGTTCAAGATGCTTGAAAACACCGTTTTTGGGGTGCCTTTGATAAACCAAAACATTTGTGGGACATTTAGCTTCTTACATGCACCAAACACATCTACCCAATGACATAAATTAAACAAAGTTATGGGTAGTTAATAAATATACACCACTAAAGTGAATACTACCGCAGTATTGATGCAAACAAATAAAGAAGAGTTGCACTATACTTTGTTATTACATTGCTTCTTGCATTATCTAGACAAAACATATGTTTGGTATATACTTAAACAGGATAACGTACAAAAAAAGCATTATGCTACAAGGTTATAATAATTTGTGGACCATACTGTTTTAATCACATTGTTTACACTAAAATAAGGTAACATGTAAATTAAACGTTGAGAGGAGAAGCACTGCGGAAGAAACACATTACTGGTGTTCTGTTCTTAAGAATACAATCCATATTTTACTGTAAGAAAGTGTATTAAGGTATTTGTGTTTGCATAATCTTGTATTTTTACAGCTTGCCTGTGTGCTTTCAGGCCGCTGAAGAGGAGTTGATTTTGTTTTTTTAATTTTTTCCCCCAAATCTGTTTTACAGCCTCCTACCCTCAAAGAGAGCAATCATAATCTTCACAGTCATCCATCTATTGATGTTGATTAAATCCTTTGTGGCAGCAATGTGATTTAAACTGCTGGTGGCCATTAGCTGGGCAGAGGCTTTTGTGCTAGAGAATCAGTTCCATTTTTTCCTACCTATAATTGCTTTTTTTAAAGATTTGATAATTGTATAGAGAGACTTTTAACATGCTAAGTAAAATTGTTGTTGTCAGAATAGAATATCCAAATGTAATAACAGTGTATCAAAGCCCTAGATACTACAAACATCTTGCTTTGCAGAAAATGTCTAATGATTTTATAAATTCCAATTTTCACCTTTCATTGCATTTTCTATGTGTAGCAGAATGAATCTCTACATTTGGTGCTGTTAAGTTTTTTTTTCTAATGTGAAAGATGATTGTAATTTTAAAGAGTCTATTTGTGTTTGTAAAATGAAAAGTTTATATTATTATAATAGGGGAATTGTAAGACAGACATTATTTAATATATGTCTTCATGTCAAAATAACTATGATGCCATTGTGTCAAAAATAATAATTATATATCTTTGTTATTGATGGGCAATGGAACACATTTCTTCTTTTTTTCATGCATTTAAAATAGAATGCTCTAAACCTTAACAAAGTTGTGTTTTACGTAAAGAAAATATTAAGTGAAACCTGTTTACACTTCACTGTAACAGGAAATGCACAATGGCTGACAGGGGTAAGACCCCAAAATCAGCTAATCGTTGAGTCATTTTTTTCTGCTTTGAGAACATCAGATGGAAAAAGAAAAACACACAGTGGTTCCATTAACAAATATTCTCTTTCAGATGCAGCAAATAAAAAATGCTTTCAATGTTAACTCAATTGAATTAAATATATATATTAATTTAATTTATGATGAGACATCTGTTGTTTTTTTTTGTCCAGCCATCCCTCCATTCACCTGTATAGAACTTCAATATGTTTCAGGTCACAGGGAGAGAGGGGGGACTTTGGGGGATGTTGCACTATTGGGGTCCTGACTAGACATGGTCTATTGCTATTCTTTCTTTCTTCTCTCGCCGGGCACTGTCTTCCCAGCCTGAATACTTGAACGTTGTTGCTACATTCTTATTGTGTGTCCTGTGGGATGGGGGAGCAATGTTGTTCATGGGGAGGGCCACAATATGGGGATGATCAGAATTATCATATTGTTGTATGAAATTATTGATGGAATAGTGGCAATCAGTCATGTTTGGTATTGAAATGCTACATTTTCCCCCAGGGAGTTTACTAAAGTGTATTACCGGGTGCCCTGGGGCATAGGGGTCACCAGTTATGGAGTACTTGGTTCTAGGGGATTCAGTACAGTGGTGGAAGAGCTGGTCTTCACCAGGGGACAGTAAACACTCAGGTATGAACTGGGTAGCAAGCTGGGCATATGGAGGGTCCTGTACATCAGAGAATGAGTGTCTCCACTACTCATCTGATCAGATACCACCTGTAAAGCCCAGATCAAAGGGCAAATTAGCCTGGGTATTAAATTAGGGTCCAGGACAAAGGGGGTGACATCACTTGATGAACACATGGTCAGGGTGGGGTCTGGTATATATTTTGTGTATAAATGTGCTGAGTTCAACAGTAAAAGTGTTGTCAGGCTGGACCACATAATTGATGTGTAGGTTTCATGCTGAGGAAATAATAACCCTGATTACTGGGTTCATTGCTGATGAACATGCATTGAACTCTGTTACAGTCTGTGACATTTGCTGGGAGTCAAAAATACTGGTATACTTTTTGAAATTTTCCTCTGAAGTAGTCCCTTGTGTTAGACGTTTGAGGAGATCTTTTTTTTTTATTCATAATTATTGCAAACCATATTTTGGTTATACCTGCTTGACCCTGGGGTGTACTGGACAATAATAAATAGGCAGAGACTCTGGCTGTTAAATGGATATGGAAGGTTTATGGATTTTAATAGGTATGAAATATCTTGTAAAATCCAGAAGCCTTCAATATCTCTTCAATAAGTTATTTTCTTTTGCTCATTTTTGATGTGAATGTAATTTTTATTTTAGACATGTGAGGTTTTAGTCCACCAAAGTCACCGGAAGTATTGCTGCATTCACCTCCATTCAGCCACACATACCTTTTCATATTCTATTGCTAAAACATATTGTACAGTTTACAAATTTCCACGTGAAAATTCATTGTTTTTTTTTAAACTGCCTGTCACACACCCTACTAGTAACCCTACTAATTCCAAACTCTTAATTGCACATAACTGCAAACCATACACAACACCCCAACTTTACTTTTACTTTTTACTTTTCTAAGAGCATATTAAAAAAAAAGCCACTCAGCTTGTGTTTCATTTGAAATACATTTAGAAATGGAGGGATCCATCATGCAATGTTGTAAGTTGTATGTGAAAGGAGAGTTTACATTTCTGGAGAGCTATGGTTGCATAGAATAATGCAAGGATGCAGTGTCAATTCAGTCTTGTCCTATTCTCAAACAAAGGCTCAGGACTACTGCCTGTTCACTTCTCCTGAACATTTCCCTTCATTGATAACTACAAACACCCACCACCCCATCATTCAGCTCATGAGATGTGATGTAACAAACACAAAATGGATCTGTGTATTCATAGAGCCTTCAAAAGATTCAGATTGTTCCCTAAAATGTTTTATGTTCTTGGCTTATGCAGCTCCCAATATTGCTAGTTTGGTATACTATTGACGAACAAGTGTCTTTGTTCTTGAACTGCAGTGATCCTTTAACTAACAACATTTTGGTAATTGTCAGAATTAAGGATGAACCACAAGAGGAAGTTGGAACTTTCCCAAGACATGTCCTACATTGAACATTATAGTCTAACATCACAACAATGTAAGCTGAGTTTTCCCCCAAATTAATGTATACTGATTAACAAATAACATAATTAACCCCCTAACTACACAAGTTTTATTATCACCCTTCTGCTTTTTTTCATATTGTTTGGTGAAAGATTTGATTAGAGAATCATTGACAAAGTTAGTGGATGACCGTAGTTTGGTAAACTCTTCACATGCTTATGAAGTATGTAACCAAATAACAACATTAACAGGTATGCAAGAGAAATCTTATTTTTTTTTAGAGAAGATCTTAAGGGACTGATTCTGTCAATGGGAATTGCAACTTAGACTGCTATTTTGCCTATAGCTTGAAAGGGAGTCTTCTGTTTTTTGGGGAGGACATTTTTAACAGAAATGAATGCAGATCTTATCTTCTTCCACTGTTCCTACCAATTCTCCCATGTTTGTATTCCTTTTAGGAACAAAAGACAAGATGTCTGTCATCATTAAAGCAACACTGAACACAACAACTTCTAAATGTTGCAATGTGGAAAACATGTTTTCTCATTATCAAGACAAAACACCATATTGTAAATATGATACATCAGTAGCCCTTTGACACAACTTTAAAATGAGAATATGGTCTTTTTTTTTAGAAATAATGGTATTGTAGGGTTATATATTTTTTTATATGAATAAAAAACTCTTTCAAAATAGAAAGTTTTCTAATTTTCCATTTACTGACCTTTATTGGAAAATACGTGAGTGTGTGTGCACATAATCTTACATTTGATCTTTCAAATGGGCATATTTTTACTAAACAGAGAGGAATAAAGCTTTTAATGTTACATCTGAATGGAAAAAAAAACCTCAAATGCTGCAATGTATTGTACTGTCATTTCAATAACTAATAATCTTTTGGCATTCTGGTTAATTTTCTATGTCTATTCATCTCCAACTCCCTCAATCTATTGGCTCTCACGGAAACCTGGCTCTCATCCTCAGACACTGCCTCCCCTGTAGCACTCTCTTATGGTGGTTTTCACCTCAGCCACACACCTAGACCTGGGAACAAGCAAGGTGGTGGTGTGGGTATATTGCTTTCCACTCGCTGTACTTTCCACCTCTTACCCCCTGTCCCATCCCTCCAATTCTCATCCTTTGAAGTGCATACAATCCGCCTCTTCTCACCTATCTCTCTACGTGTTGCCGTGATCTATCGCCCCCCTGGCACTCCCTCTCAATTTCTTGATCACTTTTCTGCCTGGCTCCCTCACTTTCTCTCCTCCAATGTTCCTTCACTGGTACTTGGAGATTTTAACATTCCCATTGACACTCCCACCTCCCCAGCAGCAGCCAAACTGCTTGCACTCACCTCTTCCCTCGGCCTCTCACAACTAACAGATTCTTCTACTCATCATGCTGGACATTCTCTTGACCTTATCTTCACCAACCTCAGCACAGCCTCCAACCCAGTCACCCATCCACTCCCTCTATCTGACCATCACTTACTTACCTTTAACCTCACCTCTTCTTCCTCCCACCACCCCTCTTCTACCCCTGCCACCGTCACGAACAGAAACCTGCTAGCACTTGACCCTACTCAGCTCTCCATTAATATCCAACCCCTTCTCAGCCCCATCACCTACCTCAACTGCCCTGACACTGCCTTCTCACTTTACAACTCTACTCTCTCTTCCATCCTTGATACCCTCGCCCCCATAACCACACGAAGACGCTCTCGCTCTCTTCCACAACCTTGGCACACAACTCACACACGATACATCCAGAAATGCTCCCGCACCGCTGAACGGCTCTGGAGGAAATCACGCACCTCTGCAGATTTCCTCCACTACAAATTTATGTTACGCTTCTACTCCTCTGCCCTCAACCTCGCCAAACAACACTACTTCACTTCACTAATATCAACCCTATCCTCTAACCCAAAGCGTCTGTTCGCAGCGTTCAAAACTCTCCTCCACCCACCACCTCCTCCCATCCCTTCCTCTCTCACAGCTGAAGACTTTGCCAACCATTTTATTCATAAAATCGAAAATATCCGCAATGAACTCTCATCTCACAGTGGCTCACTCACTCTACCGTCTCAACTATCCAACCTAACCCACTCTTCTCCCTCACCCAATCCAACAGCCACTTTGAACTGCTTTGCCCCAGCTACAGAGGATGAAGTCGCTAGCCTGCTATCATCCACTCGCCTCACTACATGTCCCCAGGACCCTATTCCATCTCAGCTCATCACTCCCCTCTCTACCACACTAATCCCAGCTCTCACACACATTTTCAACCTTTCCCTAACTTCCGGCAAGTTTCCATCTTGTCTAAAACACGCCACAATTACACCCATCCTCAAAAAGTTCTCATCTGACTCTGACATTGCTTCTAACTACCGCCCTATTTCTCTACTTCCTTTAACTTCCAAACTGCTCGAGCGGCTCGTCTATACCCGCCTTACCAGCTTTATCTCCTCTAACTCCTTTCTTGACACCTTCCAATCCGGCTTTCGGCCCCAACATTCCACTGAGACAGCTCTCACTAAAGTCACCAATGACCTGCTTAGTGCCAAGTCAAAAGGTCACTTTTCTATTCTCCTTCTTCTAGATCTCTCTGCTGCCTTTGACACTGTTGACCATCCACTTCCACTCCATATACTCTCCTCCCTCGGTATTCGAGACACTGCTCTCTCGTGGTTCTCATCATACCTACAAAATCGATCATTCAGTATCTCCTTCTCTGACACCTCTTCTTCTACCTACCCCCTGTCTGTTGGCGTACCACAAGGATCTGTACTAGGCCCGCTCCTCTTCTCCATCTACACTTCCTCACTTGGTACCCTTATAAACTCTTTTGGGCTGCAATATCATCTCTACGCAGATGACACCCAAATCTACCTCTCAGCACCAGATCTATCCCCCTCTCTTCTAACACATGTCTCCAACTGCCTCTCTAGTATATCCTCTTGGATGTCCACCCACCATCTCAAACTCAACATGTCTAAAACTGAACTCCTAATCTTCCCTCCCTCTCCCACAGCTTCAATTCCTCACATCTCTCTTACTGTCAACAATGACATCATCACCCCCTCCTCCCAAGCCCGTTGTCTTGGGGTTCTTTTGGACCCCGCCCTGTCCTTCATCCCTCACATACAATCACTAACTAAATCTTGTCTTCTCCATCTAAAAAACATCTCCAGAATTCGCCACTTTCTTACACAAGACACAACTAAAATCCTTATACACTCTCTCATCATCTCTCGACTGGACTGCTGCAACTCGCTTCTTGCTGGCCTCCCCACCACCCGACTATCTCCACTTCAATCCATTATGAATGCCTCTGCTAGACTCGTCTTCCGTACACAACGTTCAGTGTCGGCATCACCTCTCTGTCAATCTCTCCACTGGCTTCCCATAGCCTCCAGAATAAAATTTAAAATCCTGACCCTTACTTTCAAAGCCCTCAACAAGTGCACTCCCCCATACCTTTCTGGTCTCATCTCCAAATACTCCCCCACACGCCCTCTTCGCTCTGCTAATGACCTTCTTCTTTCCACAACTCTTGTCACCTCTTCTCATTCTCGCCTTCAGGACTTTTCTCGTGCTGCCCCTATTCTCTGGAACTCCTTGCCTCGCTCCACAAGACTATCCTCCAACCTCAAATCATTCAAATCCTCTCTAAAAACACATCTCTTTAAAGAAGCGTATTACCTCCCTACCCCAGCACACTCTCACATCTCTCTCCCTCCTTTGCCTCACACAATACCTTTAGGATGTAAGTCTGCGAGTTTCAATCCCACAAGGTGTTTTAGGGAAAGCACCATGGACACTGGATTCCAAACTCAAAGACAGGGCCCTCCTTGTTTCACTATGTGTTAATTTGTATGTATCTTTGTCTTGAACTTATCTTATGTACAGCGCTACGAAATATGTTGGCGCGTTATAAATAAACGATAATAATAATAATAATAATTTATGTTTTGAAGTTATTAGCTTGCTGAAAAAAAACATAATATGCATTTTCCTCATAGAAAAAACAATACTAAGATGAATATGTCAAAACAGACTCAGCATGGGGGAGAAAAAACTCGGCAGCAAAAGGTCTTAAGGTCATACTGGGCTCAAGGGTAAAAAATGATTATCAATTTATTTCTTTGCCATGCAAATTATTATTAGCATGAAATGTATTGTGCCTATAAAATGTTTCCCTAAGTACAAATGAATTGAGATTTATCTCATTTTCCGCATAGTGTGAAGTGAACATATTTCACTTTTGTAAATTAGATTCACTTGCCTAACTCAAAATTATGAAAACTCAAACTAAAAAATATGTTATTTAAATATACATTATGAAAGATGACAGAATATTACTTTATATTTCTTTCGTGATCTGACGTGACGCATTTGTGCTACTCAGCTCTACAAATCTCAGGTATATATAATTAGGTCTGTGATGCTATATGTTTCCACCCCTTTACTCATTGGTAACCTAACAGCGCATGCATGTTTTAGAGGTCTATCAGTTTAAAAGCTTTCTTCCATCAGAGCAGGATCAATTGCATGTTAAAAGAACTTGATTCTAAATTCTAAATTTAAAAGTGTTATATTGTTGTGGTAAACTACCTCCTCAAAATATCCACTAAACAAGCTAAGGAACTGGCCCCCACGCTGATGATAGGCAGCAACCTTGAAGCAGCTGTACGTGGGTGGAATTTCTAGCTTGTGTATAATCCAACCCTAGCTTTGCTTAACGCTGTTTGATACAATGGGCATATTACATAGTAATTAAGGTTGAAAAAAGACTTTCAGTCCATCAAGTTCAACCTGTTAAGATCTCCTCTGATCTGCAATATGCGGATTAGTTATTAATTAAATTATTGATTAAATAATTATTAATAGTATAGTATTGGAGAATGAATAAAGAGTTAGTCCATCAAGTTCAACCTTTTTAGATCTCTATTGATCTTTTTAATTTGGACTATTTATTATTATTGTTAATTGTTAATTATTGTTAATTGATCCAGAGGAAGGCAAACATAAAAAAAAACCCCATTGAAACTTTGCCAATTGTCTCATAAGGGGAAAAAAAAGCAAAATTCCTTCCTGACCCCAGAAACTGGCGATCAAATTTCTCCCTCGATCAATATTCCTTGCTAGTTATCTAGGATAGCCTTGAATGCCCTCTTTATTCAGAAATATATCTAACCCCTTTTTGAAGTTGTCTATCGAATTCGCTGTCACCACCTCCTTTGGTAGAGAATTCCACAGTTTAACCACCCTAACTGTGAAGAACCCTTTTCTTTGTTTAAGGTGAAATCTTTTTTTCTCTAACCTCAACGGATGTCCTCTTGTCAGTTGAAAATCTCTTGCTACAAAAAGTTCACTTGACAAAGCCTTATATTGACCCTGGATGTATTTAAATAACGTAATCATATCTCCTCTTAGACGCCTTTTTTCTAGCGAAAATAAGTTTAATTTTGCTAGTCTTTCTTCATAACTTAGCCCCTCCATTCCCCTTATTAGTTTTGTAGCCCTTCTCTGTACTTTTTCCAGCTCTAAAATGTCTTTTTTGTGAGGTGGTGCCCAAAATTGTACTCCATATTCCAAATGAGGGCGTACTAGAGATTTGTATAATGGCAGAATTATATCTTCTTCCCTGGCTTCTATACCCTTCCTAATACATGCTAATATTTTATTTGCCTTTGCAGCCGCTGCTTGGCTTTGAGCGCTGTTACCTAGGTGGTTGTCCACTAGTACTCCCAAATCCCTTTCAATATCTGATACCCCTAGATTTGCTCCATTAAGATTATAGATTGCTTGGCTATTGTTCCTTCCCAAATGCATAACCTTACATTTATTTGTATTAAATCTCATCTGCCATTTAGCCGCCCATTTCTCTAATTTATGCAAATCCTTTTGTAGGGAAAGTACATCATTATCTGATTTTATTACCTTGCACAACTTAGTGTCATCAGCAAAAATGGAGACACTACATTCGAGTCCTACTTCAATGTCATTAATAAATATGTTAAAAAGGAGAGGACCCAATACTGAGCCCTGAGGAACCCCACTTATCACATTAGACCAATCGGAGTATGTTCCATTTACAACAACCCTTTGCTTCCTGTCTTTTAGCCAGCTCTCGATCCATGAGCAGATATTTACTGCAATCCCTGTATCCCTTAGTTTGCTCACTAGTCTTCCATGTGGCACTGTATCAAATGCCTTTGAAAAATCTAAAAAGACTACATCCACTGAGTTGCCCTGATCCAAGTTCCTACTAACCTCCTCATAAAAACTAATTAGATTGGTCTGACACGACCTTTCCTTCATAAATCCATGTTGACTGCTACCTATGATCCTGTTCAAATAGACATATTCTTGTATTCTGTCCCTTATTAACCCTTCTAAAAGCTTCCCAACTACAGAAGTGAGGCTCACTGGTCTATAATTCCCCGGATTTGCTCTAGATCCCTTCTTAAATATAGGTATCACCTCTGCTTTTCTCCAGTCATCTGGTAGAGACCCTGTAGTGAGCGAGTCTTTAAAGATTAGATATAATGGTTTGGCTATTACAGAACCCAGCTCCCTCAGTACCCTTGGATGTATTCCATCAGGACCTGGGGCTTTATTAACATTTATTTTCTCCAACCTCTTTTGTATTTCTTCCTGCGTTAACCAATTATTTAGTGAAGGTAGTGTAGCCCCATTATGTTGCAGTGTCCCAACCACTGGTACCTCCCTTGTGTAAACCAACGAAAAGAACCTATTTAGCTCATCTGCCTTTTCCTGGTCACTAATTATCAGATGGCCTGTGTCACATTGTAATGGTCCTATCGATTCCTTCCTGGCCTTCTTCCCATTAATATATTTATAAAATATTTTAGGGTTAGTCTTACTTTCCATTGCAACTGACTTCTCATTTTCTATTTTAGCCAGTCTAATAGCCCTTTTGCAAGCCTTGTTGATTTCCTTATAGTCACATAAAGATGCCTCTGTTCCCTCCTTCTTGTATAATTTAAATGCATATTTCTTTTTCCTCATCATGATCTTTTAGTCATTGTTAAGCCACATGGGATGTGATTTACTCCTATTTATTTTATTTCCACATGGTACATGCTGATGAGTATGTTTATTTAGTAAGGATTTGAATGTTGTCCATTTATTTTCAGTATTCTTCCCTGTAAGTTCTTTGTCCCAGTCTATATGTTGTATTGCTGCCCGTAGCCCATTAAAGTTAGCCCTTTTAAAATTTAGAGTTTTTGTTGGCCCCTTACAACTTTGTTTTTTGTATTCAATCTCAAATGAGACTGTGTTGTGATCACTGTTCCCCAAGGGTTCCCCTATTTTTACATTTGATATTATATCAATATTACTTGTGATGACTAAATCCAAGATGGCCCCATTTCTAGTAGGTTCTTGTATTACCTGGGCTAGATAATGATCCCTGAGTGTACTCAAGAACCTGCTCCCCTTAGCTGAGCTGCTGGTCTCGTTTATCCAGTTTATATCAGGGTAATTAAAGTCTCCCATTATTAGAACTTGCCCATGCTTAGCTGCATTTCCAATCTGTAACAATAATTGTATTTCCTCACTTTCAGCTATATTTGGGGGTTTATAGCATACTCCCACCAATATGCATTTAGAATTAGCTCCTCCACTATTTAGCTCAACCCACAAGGATTCAATGATGCCGTTAGTGCCAGCATAAATATCTTCTCTAACTATAGGCTTAAATTCAGGCTTAACATAAAGACAGATCCCTCCTCCTCTTTTACCATTTCCCCTATCTTTCCTAAATAGGTTATAACCATCCAGATTAACAGTCCAGTCATGAGATTCATCCCACCATGTTTCCGTAATGCCTATTAAGCCCCATTTTTCTTGTACTGCTAATATTTCTAGCTCATCCATTTTCCCAGGCAAACTTCTTGCGTTTGCAATCATACACTTTATCTTGCTATGGCTCTGCTGATGTGAAGTGCCTGCCACTGTATTTGAGGCCCCTATTAATATCTCCCTACTTTCTATTGTAACCCTCCCCCCTTCTCCTCCCCCATGGGTAAATAATTCATCCCTTTCCCTCTCTACCCTATTTACCCCAATACTTCTATATAGTCCCTCCCCCCCACCTACAAGTTTAAAAACTCCCCCAGCCGTTCTACCATCCTATTCCCTAGCACAAAAGCGCCCTCATCATTAAGGTGCAATCCATCCCTGCTATAGAGATTGTACCCAAGTGAGAAGTCAGCCCAGTGCTCTAAAAACCCAAAACCCTCTGCACTGCACCACATATGCTTAAGGGAAGCCATGTTTAAAATGATAATGGATTGCAAGAGTGAAGCCTTTGGGCACATTTGCATGTCCCTGCCAAGGTTTCCAGAGTGCAGTGTAATAACTGTTTTTCTCAGAATTCTGGGTATGAAACAAGTTTTTTTAACTTGTTTTAGACATTCAAATGTGAACACAAATGTACTATTTATTTACTATATATTTAAATATATATATATATATATATATATATATATATATATATATATATATACATACCCATTAGGCTAGCTTGGCACCTGCCTAGGGGTGCTTCTCTTCCACAATCTTCCACAACTTACTTCCAACTCCTGGGATCTACGCCGAGAGATCCATTTCCAGCCTGCATTATATTATCTACCAGATCTTAGAAAAGTTTTAAAATACGATTTTTTATAAAATGTTTATTGTTTGGGGTGAGCTAAGACACGAGTCCCAAGTCTCTAGAAATATAATAATCATTATAACATTCAGTTTATTGATAATTTTTCTTAAATTAAGTTTTGGGGTCTTTCATTTACTGGCAATGTGGTTTGTATTGGAAAGCATTAGATACTGTAGCCATTTTTTTCGATTTTTTGATAGTAAAGGGGTGTGGTTACTCAGAAGGCAAATATTTATGGATGGGGTAATGTTTTTTTGAAGAATATTAAATGCTAGTTCTAGGGTTTTGTTCCAAATCTGTTGGGCAACCGGACATTCCCTCCAGGTGTGGATGAAAGTACCTATTGTTTGGCATTGCCTGAAGCAATTGGATGGAGTTTGGGGATTAATTTTGTGCATTAAGTCAGGGGTGTAGTATGCTCTATGCATAATCTTAAATGTTGTTTCCAATAATCCGTAATTCAGTGAGCCTTTAATAAAGATTGTTCAAGTTCTTTCCCATTTAGGAGAGCCCCAAGGTAATCCCATGTCAGCCTCTCATTTTTCCCTAAATGGAGGTTTAAAGTTGTTGGAGGGTGCGTTGATGATTGCATAAATGGAACTCAAATCCCCCTTAGTCAAATGGGTTTTGTTGCTAATGAGAAACAGCCAACTACCCCCACAGTTTGGGGTGGTCCCCAATTTTTGATAATTTGGTAATTTATTAACCAATTACCTAGCCTATCTAGTTTATGTCTTGTCCACTATATTTTTGAGTCCTCCCTGATAGCTAGGGTAGCTAATGTGGGAGTTAAGCATGATAATTTAGAAGTCAGATGGTGTTTAGAATTAATATAATTCCAGGTTGAAAGTGAGAGTCTTATTAGAGGATTTTTATATTTGGTAATTTTGGAAGGAATGGTGGGGGTCCAGATTATTGAGTCCTATTTATATGGTTTTAGTTGTTGGTTCTCAATAAATATTCAAATGGGTTGGTGTTCAATTGAGTGAGCCTGCAGAATAAAGGTGATCTGAGCCACCCTGAAATATGATCTCAAATTAGGACAGGATAGTCCTCCTATCTTTTTACTAACAAACAGGAATGATTTTGCTATTCATGGTTTTTTATTGTTCCATATACATCTTGTAAGGGGTTTTTGTAGTTTTTCTACATCTCTAGGGATAATAGGGATGGGGAGGGTTTGAAATAAATATGGAATTTGGGGTAAAACATTCATTTTAATAGCGTTATTGCACCCTGTCCATGAAAGGGAGTATTTACTCCATTTATTAGTGTCAGCAATTAGTTTTTTTTATTAGAGCAGTATAATTGGTCCCATACAGTCTAGACAGGTCAGGGGTCACGTTTGTGATAACAGTTTCTGGCCAAGCAAATGAATACTTGCTTTTTAACAGTTCTAGTATTAAGATCCTATCGCTTCTTTCTTATCTAAATTAATTTTCAATCCTGAGATCTGTCCGAAAAAGTCTAGAGTATTCATCAATGTAGGTATCAATAAAATTGGGTCAGTAATCTTGCATAGGATGTTGTCCGCAAATAAGCAGCATTTGAGATGTTGTAGTCCTATTTGGAACCCTTGGATTTGTGGGATGGAGTGTATAGCGTGAGCAAATAGTAGTGAAGACAGGGACACCCCTGTCTTGTTCCCCTTTGAATGTTTAGATAACCTTTATTATCTCCTTGGAGTTTCAGAAATGCTACCGGGTCTCTGTATAGTAAGTTAAAGAGATTGATAAAGCTTCCCTTGATACCTATTTTATCTAAGACCGCGTATAGGTATTTCCACTCCAAGGAATCAAATAACTTTTCCAAATCTAAAGCAATTGTGCATAAAGGTTTGTTGACTCATTTTGCAAAATGGAAGATGTTCAGCATTCGCCTTATGTTGTCCCCTGCCTATCTGAAAGGTATAAAACCCACCTGATCTTTATGTATCAGTTTTGGAAGAAACCTGGAGAATCTATTAGCCATAAGTTTCGCTAGTATTTTTAAGTCCTCATTTAATAAAGAAATTGGACAGAAATTATTTTCCTCCAGGGAATCTCATCCTGTTTTTGTGAAAAATATTATATGGGCTTGGTTGAATTTAGTTTTAGATTTTAATGTCAGTTGTTGCAGTAGGGATTGGATTATATAAATTCCATCACTGTTGTAGCATCAGCAAAAAATAGATAGATAGATACTGTAGATAGATTGATTACTGGAGTTTTACCATCCACAAGCTCCATGCTATGTAATGCAATTCTATGTCTGTGTGTTTTTGTCTATGTATACATTTTTATTAGAATGTATGACTATCGCTATAGTATTCATGCACAGTATATTTTGTATGAGGGTACTTTCTGTATATATCTGCAGCGCCGGGGGCTGTGCAGGGAAACTGTATATCTATCTATCTATCTATCTATATATATATATATATATATATATATATATATATATCTGTATATATATATATATATATATATATATATATATATATATATATATATATATATATATATATATATATCTACATGTGGGAGTAACAGTGTGATGTACAAGATGGCTCCACTCTGGTCATATCATCTGAGGGAACTGTGTGGGGCAGTGTCGGGTCAGTACCTCATGCTCACTGACATTATGCATGAGGTGTCTATATGTCACCACATCCCTGGTCTGCACCTCCACATCATGCCTGCCACAGTATGGACCTTCTCTGTCTCAGTACTCTGGCTAACTGGCAGTTCCCCTGCAAATTAAAGCAGGCTTGTCCGTCAGCCATCTTGTCATGATTTTATTATTCCACTTGTTTGTGCATCTATTGTGTTGTGTCTGTGTGCGTATCTGTATCTATGTGTGTCTGTGTATGTGTGTATGTCTACACCTTTGTATCTGTCTGTTTATGTGTCTGTGTGTGTCTAAGTGTGTTTGTATCTATGTCTACGTGTGTTTTTTTCCTGTTTGTGTGTGGACTAAGTGATCATGATGTGTGTCTGGCTGACTGCTAACCTTCAGAAATATAGTACACAGAAATGAATGTAAATTACAAGCATTCTTATATGATGAATTATAAGGAAGGACCAACAGCTGGTGAGACACATCACAATCACACACTCATTGATCACTTATATTAGCAATGACCATCAGTTTTACCATTAATGGCCCACTGCAGTTCAAGAAAAAAAAATGTTTGTCAAGTGTGTGTAAGTCATGGAAATAAACATTGTTTGGGGAATATTATTGTAGTCTCTGTTTAGGAGTATAGGAATTCATTGTGTGTTTGTTGCATCACTGCATGAGAGCTCTATCATAACGGTATGTTTTTTGGCTATAATTGGAGGGAGGGTTGAGGAAGGAGGGAACAGAAAGCATACCTTAAATTATTATTATTATCTAGTAATTATAATGTGCCAACATATTCTGCAGCACTGTACATAGGATGAAACAGAACATAAAAACAATATCAATACAAAATAAATGAAAATAGAGCCCTGTCTTAGAGCTTAGAATCTTGCATATAGAGTCCTTTTTTAAGCATCCTATAGGATTAAAAATTAGCAAACTTACAATCTAAGTGTTAAATCGACAACATTGGAATTTACACCTCACCACTTCCCCCTAAGTGGCCCAGAAGCAAACCAGAAATGTTAACGTCCCTCTCTAGGGGTTCCAAAAAGGAAAATTTGGCCCTGTATATAATTTGTGGTCGGGGGCCCTCTCCTACAGTGAAGGGCAGCTGTAGTAATAAGGACCAAAGCTACGAAATCTAGCCTGAGTAATAGCTGCTTAGTAGATGAGGGCTTTGCTATTTAGTGGCTATGAGCCAAAATCAATAGAAAAAAGGGCCAAAAGTGCATCTTGAAGAAAGAGACTTACCTTGGGCATAGGCAATGTTGTTGCATAGAAGATAGGGGCCAACAATTCAGCAAAGTAAGGCTTGATGAAGCCAAAATAAATATCCAAGAATCACCCTCCAGGCACAGACACGAAAGTGAACTGAAGTGTGCAAGGAAAAGGCTGGCCAAGAACCCGCCCACAGGAAGAGACGGGGCATTTGTGGTCAGGTCCCTCTCCTATGGCGAAGGGTCGCTGTAGTAATAAGGCCAAAGCTAGGAAATCTAGCCTGAGTAGTGGGCCAGATTGTTGTGGTAAGGAGAAAATTGAGTCTTTGGGCATGGGCAAGAATAAAGCTTAGTAGATGTGGGCCAAAATCTACTATGTGTGCTTGTTGGAAGCCACGTGACAATGAAAATAGTGTATCCTTGGTCGTGGGCAAGAATGTGGATGGGGCGAAATCAGCAATGGAGTGCTTAGCGAAAGCCAAAAAGAGTTGCCTTGGTTATGGGCAAGGAAGATGCTTTACACTGATGGAGGTAGTAATTGGCGATGTAGCACTTAGCGAAAGGTGGTTAGGACTTACTGAAAGCCTTTTGGTACCAATGCCCTCCAGCAATGAAAATGCATTTATGGACATTAGATATGTTCAAATCTGCAAAGTAGCGCTTGTTGAATCCATGTGGTGATG
This sequence comes from Discoglossus pictus, assembly GCA_027410445.1. Lineage (NCBI taxonomy): Eukaryota > Metazoa > Chordata > Amphibia > Anura > Alytidae > Discoglossus > Discoglossus pictus. Next base: position 195,521,114 of record CM050163.1, on the reverse strand, counting down.
AAAGCAGCGTTATAGTTGACATGAGAATGAAAACTGCTTAGTAGACATGGGCCTAATTCTGCACTGTATTGTTTGATTAAGCCACATGGCAGTGGAAATGGTGTTACATTTGACATGAGCATGATTACTGCTTAGTAGATATGGTCCTAAATCTGCTCTTTAGGGCTCGATTAAGCTGCATGATAGTGGAAATAGCATTACGTTTGACGTGAGCATGATATCGGCTTAGTAGATATGGGCCTGAATCTGTGCTGTAGGGCTTGGGGGCTTGGTTAAGCCACATGGCAGTGGAAATGGCATTACATTTGATGTGAGCATGATAGCTGCTTAGTAGATCAGGGCTTTGCTATTTAGTGGATAGGAGAGTAAATCGGTAGAAAAATGGGCCAAAAAGTGCATCTTGATGAAAGAGACTTATTTTGGGCATAGGCAATGTTGTAGGTTAGTAGACAAGGGCCCAAAATGATTCAAAGTAAGGCTTGATTAAAGCAAAAGATAAGGAATTGCAGAGAAACACCCTCCAGACATGACACTCTTTTGTTTCTGTATCCCTTGACTAATACCTTTTAAAAAAAATATGTTATAATTAGTGATGTCCCGTACAGTTCGCTGGAGAACTATTCCCTGCTATTTTCGCATTCTCGCGCCAGCCGCGAACGGCGAACACATGCGCTTTTCGGGTTCGCCCCCTATACTTTTTTGTTATTGAGGAAACTTTGAACATCATTTATTTTATTTTATAATTTTTTGTGTGTAATCTATGCCTGCCTGCCAGCGTGTGTGTGTGACAGGCTAACACCTAACAGCTTATAGTGTGCTTATTTTCACTACTCATACCTCCTCATTGAAAACAACCATTTTTTTCCTGTAATCTAATTTCAGTTGCCTGCCTGTGTCAGGCTCACAGCTTATATTGTGCTTTTGACTGTAATAGATTGAATAGCAATTGCCTGCCTACAGGCGTGTGTGTGAAGCCTATTGCATCTACTCTGCCAACTTTTGCCAGTGCCGACCAAGCATCTTTTTCCATCTCCCACTTCCAAAAATCCATGCCATATACACGTTCCCTGATAGTGGACGTAACAGGGATTAAACCGATAGGAATAGTACTACTTAACAGTACACACCTTATAATAATGCAGACAGAGGCAACGCGTATAATCTTCCATGCTGGGCAGTGGAAGCCCCCAGACTTTGGGAGTCTGAAGAAGAGGAGTCAGAGGAGGAAGGTGGCTTTGAGGAGGCGGAAGACCAAACAAAGCAGGCGTCCCAGGGGGCTTGTTGTCACCTTTCGGGGACCCTTGGTGGCTGGGTGGAGGAAGAGACCTTCAATGACATCAGTGAGGACAAGGAACGGGACATGGCTAGCTTGGTATCCAACCTTGTGCAAATGGGGAGTTTGCGGTTGTGCGAAGGGACTGTTTGCGGTTGTTTGCGGTGCATTAAACGGGGAGATTGGTCTGTTACTGTGAAGCGGGTGTAACCCTTACACTACCTGATCGATACAACATCATACCTGATGTTTTAAAGCATGTTATTCCAAACAATTTAGGAATGTTATGTGATTTATGCCCTTTATGACTTAAAACCAGACTCTGCAGCAACTATGTAATTTTCTGTGGGAGTTTTGCCATGGATCCCCCTCCGGCATGCCACAGTCCAGGTGTTAGTCCCCTTGAAACAACTTTCCCATCACTATTCGCCTGCCCATTGAAGTCTATAGCGGTTTGCCGGGTTTGCCCGTTCGCGAACATTTGATGGAAGTTCGGGTCCGCTGTTCGCGAACCGAAAATTTGATGTTCACGACATCACTAGTTATAATAAAAATAATATGATAATTTTTGAAACACTTTAGTTACCTCCTTGATTTCCATGTGAGATAATTAAATCCCCAGCATTCCTTCGCTTATTGTGAAGGACATCTCCTTTTCATAGGAAAAATATATAACTAAAATCTTCACTGCCGCTAATATGAGCAGAAAGTGATGAAATCATCATGCTGAAAATCAGAGGTCTCAACTATTTCTTTAAAGTTGTAGAAAAAAACATTGTATGATTGTAAAGTTATACCACTTAGCAGATATGTAGACATTACATATAAAATCTTGATTCATGAAGACTAAGGTTATTTATAGAAAGTTCTATATTCTCAGCAATTGCTGATGGGATGAGCCAGTGGCAGAGCTAGTGAATGGAGGGTCCAGGGGGAAAAACATTTTGGGCCCCCCCAAATGCCAACTCAGTCAGTAACAACTTATTTTTGTGCTGCCGCCCTGTGCACCCCTGAACAATCTCTTTCAATATATATCTACATACACAAACACATATCATTATGATTTAAAAAGGAGCCAAACAACTATGTGATAATAAATGACTTCCTATGATCACTATCAATCTATAAAATACATTTTTTTGCATGATCAGTCGTATTTTCAAAATACATGCAAACATTTCACAATTTCTACCAGTGTATGCAAACTTTTGAGCACAACAGTAACCGTAATTGTAAAGATGTAGACCCTTTTCAAATGATGGTAGTCATAGCTGAGCTAGTGCTAAGCACAATAATTTACAAATCAATGTATTAGAATAAGTTACTCTTTACCGTTAGCAATTGTGCATATAAAATAAATTACAACTTTTCTTTCTCAAATGTGATTTTCATGAAAAAAGCTTTCTGGTCCAATCATGAGCTCCAAATGTATCAGATTACACAAACAAGCAAACTTTTTACAAATGAGTACTGCCTCTACCTGGGGATGCCTTTTTTCTGCCCCACTTTACAGATTTAAAAAAATGAAGAGATCATCAACCTCTACTGCATACCTTGGACAAGAGCAAAATGGCAGAAAAGTTGTCCTAAAATTTTTAATGATTTAGAAGCATACATATTGAGAACAAAGAATGCATCATATATAGTGACACTATATAAAACAGTAATAAAAAGAATATTTGGGGGAACTTTTCCAAAAATTAAATCAATTGTTCAAAATGGAAATCAAATGCAACATGATAGTGACCAAAAGAGAATGGCCTGGACTGAATACACTCACTATGGGAATGGAGATCCAAATTAAAGAGCTTCAAGAAACAAATTAATCTCGCACTAAATGAAATTGTAAAACTAAAGCGCCCTACTCCATGGACTTTTTGTGGCTTTCACTGTCCCTCAGCGGTCATCCCACTGCACTCTCTGGTCCTCAACAACCCTCCCTGGATGCCTCAGCAATCCTGGGCCATCTCTGGCCCCTTAGGCTGCACTATGGCCCTTTATGTCTCTCTGTGGCCCCAGAGGCCCACTCTCACCCCCATTCTGTCTCTCACTACATGAACCCCCTTCCTCCTTTCTCCTCTACGTTAATTCTGCAGCTTCACTCACCTTCTTTCTCCCTTTTTTTTCTCCCTCTTCATTTTCTTTGTCCTCCCTTCACTTTCCTGTATCTCCCTCTCTCCCACTAATCTCTCTCATATTCCTTTTTTTCTCCTCATCCCCATTCCATCTCCCATTCTCTCTTTTTCTTACCTCTCTGTCTCCCCCATCTCTTACCCTCTATTCCCCAAACTTCTCTGTTTACCCACCTCATCCTACCACTCTCATCTGTCTTTCCACTGGCCTGCCCTCTTTATCACCATACCTGTCTCTACTTTTCTACACCCCTTCCCTTTCATTTTCTCCCCTTGTTTTCTCTCCTGCCATCTCTCCTGCCGCCACTCCCCCTTTTCTCTCTCTTCCTTTTCTACACTCTCCACAATGAATATATAGCAAACCACATGTCTGAATACTTTAAACTAAATAACAAACAAGACATAGTCATTGAAACCTTTTGGGCAGCACATAAAGCAGTAATTAAAAAAAAGAAAATTAAGAAAGCTACAACTCTGCACTATAAACTTAGGATCCTAGAACAGCAATGCAACAAATCAATGACCATTGCCTAATAGAGCAGTGCAGTTAATACGTAGCCAGATTAGGCACAGATTGATGGAAATACTGTATGAAATAAACTAAACAAAAGTATCATGAGAAATAAAGCAAGGTAGATACATTTCTGGCTAATAGTCTGATGGCTCAAAAAACAAATCTACTATCTTCTCTATTGAACTAACAAAGGACAGGGTGACAAGAGATCCTGATGATAATGAATTATACAATCACGATCACTCTAATAATTCAAACATTCCACACTCAGTAAGCTATTTCTAGATATCTTAAGGAGGCAAACTTGAAAACTATCACAAAAAAATAAGAATAATATTATAAAACCTTTGCAGAAATCATATCATCTCACATTTGAGGCTAGCAAATACAACAAGAGTGGGCCATATGTTATCATCCAATTTATAAAAAGCTAACATTGCTTTGATACCAAAGAAGGGCAAAGACCTTAGCAGATGCAGAAGTTATAAGCCGATTTCTTTAATGAACACATAAAAATAATTGCAATGATTATTTCATATCCTCTCTCAGTTGGTTCACCCAAACTAGATGGGCTTTGTTCCAGAAATATAGGTTGCTGGCAGTACAAGAAGATTCATAAACCTTTTCTGGTATTACAAAAAATCCCCCTAGCCTTGGTTCTGATGAATTTGGAAAAGGCATCCAATAGGGTGTTATAGACCTATGTGTTTTAGGCACTGCAGGCCTTTAGTTTAGGTGATTTTGGCCTTTACTTTTGCCCACAAGTATCGTTGTTAGTGCCTGGTACCTTCCTAGTTAAGATTTAAATTCAGAATGGAACAAAGCAGTATTGTCCCCTGTCTCCTCTCTTTGCCTTAACCGTACAACTTTTCCTGCAGTACTTGAGACAAAATGTAAATATACATGGATTAGAGATAAAATCTGTAAAATAGCAGCATACGCAGATGACATCCTAGTAATACTGCATAGACAACTTGCGTCTCTTCCATTGTTAATGGGGAAATGGAAAGGTTCTTGCCTCTTTCTGAGTTTAAGGGAAACTGGGAAAAAAAGACACTATTGCCAATTAACATACTGTACTTACGCAAGACATAATACAGACTCACATTAATAAATATTTTTGATGGGCATAAAAAACGGACGTCAGACACTATGAGCAGAGGCAAACGTCTCTCAGTAGCAATAGTAATTGAGTTGGGCTGCCTTTCTTATTACCACGCCAGCATTACTTTGTTTCACCTTGTGCTGACTTTCTAAACTATTGAGCAGTGATACTTTGTGCAATGTACAAGTTTCAATTTAGAACTCTGATTTAGAGTGATTTGCTACAGAAGACATTCTTAGAATGGATAAAGGAATATTGCAAATTTATTATGGAGAATGGAACTTTGTCTCCAAGCACAAAACCGATAGTTAGATCTTATCTGCCACAAAGATATCATTACTTAAGACATATAAAATGACCACATGATAGTTTTATATCAACCAATAACTGGTGGATTACAGCCCCTTTCCCTGCTACCAAATAGCTACTGCCTAATAATCCTAAAGGTTACAAAAGACAATTCTATCTACAAATAGGGAAAAGTTAGGGTACAATATGTACACCTTCCAGGATTAGGAAGTCATGGGATGATCTATTATTGTTTTATGTGTAACAGCACAAGCAAAGTATGACGCTATTGATAAGTCAATTGCCTTTAATCTGCTCTTTATATAAAAATTATTATATAAACATATACAATATCTATTTTGGCATTGGAAATGTGGTTAAACAATTCCACAAAAACAATAAAAAAGGTTTCAGTTACATTGTAAGAAGTTTTGAATTTTTTTACTTTTCATCAGTCTATTTAATAAAGTTTTAAATTTTACTCATTTTGCCCTGTAATTGTAAAAAGCATGTATTATTCAAAGTTTTACTCACTATATGAGTAAATATATTCCTGAAAGCTACTTTTCTTCTGAATCTACAGAAATATTACCAAGCATTAGCTCTATCACAAGTTCAAGCTTTGCACCATCCTATAGGTCAACAAAGATAGATTGATATTGATAATGATATATTAAAACCATTTACCTTCCCCATTATATCTAGCTACCAAACAAAGCATAGACCAAGCATCCCCATAGAGTATACTACCATTATGCCCACTGAAACCAGTTCTCCAAAACAATGCGTTCCCACCAGGACTCAACCTGCAACACTTTAAAAACATAGATCAAGCTGGAGAGATCCAAAGATTTATATAAGGAAGATGGAGAGTGGAGGATGGTGGAGTAGAGGATGTGGTGGTGTAAGAGAGTAGCCATAGAGATAGCACATCAAGTACAGGGACAGGGAAGGAGGTGCCTGATCCTGGGGCGGGGGGGGGGGTAGTTCAGGGGAGGTACAGGTGAGGGAGAAAAGAATCCCTATCCACAGTCAGGAGGGCAAGAGGCTAAAGGGCCTATAACTACATGAACCAGGAGAATGTGGTCCTCCTTGGTGCGATATGTGGATGCCCCGTTATCCTTGCGGGGGTGGGAGGGGTTTAGGCCTGGCCTATTTAAGGCCTTATTTTGCAGGCTTATGACCTTTGTGTCCTCTTCATATTAATGGGTATTTTCCCCTATTGATGATATCATGAGTATCCTTTAACATGTACTAACACCTGTATAGCTGATGGATGTGATATCAACGTTGATTAACAATATTAGATGAAGAAGGTGATAGTACACCTTGACCACTGACGTTGGTCACAGCTATTGTGAGATGACACATCATTATTAATGATCATGGTCAGTGAGTTATCCTGAGAACTAGCTAATGGTTAGTAATGCTTGCAAATGGGAATCAGGTGAGTTGACATATTGTTACAGTTGCAATATTTAGCACTGTACATTTACAGTAATTTCTTTATCCTGCTCCGCCGTTTCTTGTTTTAACCACTTTTTAGATTTTTGTTTTGTGAACACACTATATCTGTGAAACTAGATTGGATGACACAGTCCAGAGGCTTTTGCATCTGTTTCAAGGAGCAGATATAGTCAAGTTGTAAGTGCTATGCACATTAATGGTTTCTTCAATTAAATGGAGTAATTTCTGATTATCCTTTTTTTCATCAGTTTCTGGTTGCAGTGGTGTAGTGACCACATGGGACCCTGGTAGGTGCTATGCATCATGCTTATTCTAGATTATGACATTACCCCCTTCGGCGCTCATTGCAAGCCTCTCCCTCCATCTACTGTACAATTGTAAGGCTAGCAATGCTGTTTGCCACACAATGCAAGGCTATGGGTCCTCTAAGCACCTTCAGCGCTTATCCCGTTGCTCGCATTGTGCGCCTTCGGTGCTCATTCCAAGCCTCTCCCCTTGTTTAGTTTATAGGTCTTGCACTTGAGTGTTACTGTCTTAGGTTGTGTTACTGCCTTGAGTTAAGGGTTACTGCTTTGTGTTAAATGTTAGTGGCTTGAATTAAGTGTTACTGCCTTTCGGTAAGTATCACTGCTGAGGGCTATTTTTTACGTCCTTCGGTCTAGTATTACATCCTTGGGATTTGTTTTCGTCCTTTTGCGTTTTTTCGGCAGCCATTTCTCGCAGTGCAATGAGCCCCTTCTTCTCTTGCAGCCTATATCCAGCGTGCCTCAACTGCGCGCCCACCATTTGTGAGGCTCACAGTGCAATGAGCACCTTTGGCTCTCATTGTAGCCTATGTCCTGTGTGGTTGACAGCTCGCCTCTATTAGCGAGGTTAGCTGTTACGGCCCTATGGGCCGCAAACATCTCGCCTCCTTTCACAAGGCTTGCGGTTACACCTAAGTCTTGCGTGCCTAAACTGCCTTCCTCGCTTTGCGAGGCTTGCAGTACAGTAAGCGCCTATGGGCCACAACTGGACTAGCAAATCGTGACAAAACCACAAACGCGACTAACGTTCTTGAACTGACAACTATATATGTGATGAAACCATTAAGTATAATATTTTCCAAACACCTCCTAATTTTTAATATGGTTCTTAACAACAGTGCAGAGTGTTTTTGTGGAGTGTTTTGTCAAGTTTTGTGAAGACCAGTTTTATGGGTAGTTTTTTTTTTTTTTTGGTAAGTTATTAGTGTTTCCTCTAAACAGAGCTCAACAGACGAATAATGTTGTCTTTAGGATGCAATCACTGTTTTGTCAGTGGAGTGTTTTCTTGAAATAGCGGTTCCTCTAAAAAGAGCCCAACAGACGTAAAATGTTGTCTTTGGGATTAAACCACTATTCTGTATGAGTAGTTTATTTAACCGTTTTGTGACTTTTTTTAAATGGAATTTATTTTTAATTTTTAATGGTTAAAGTGGCACGTATAGTTGCCGATGTTGAAATAGTAGTTACTCTAAAAAGAGCCCAACAGATGTTAAAATGTGTCTTTTTTGATGTAACCACTCTTTTTTAGTGTATTAATTTTGATTTGTTTCTGAGCTTCTGTTTTATTGTTCTGATTTTTTTATAGAATTTACAACACCTCATAATAGACCATATTTTTATTAAATACTCAACCATCATCTAATAATTCACCCTGACTTTCATTTTTTTGAATGAAAACTTAAATTTCTTGTTGATTTTTGCATCTGGAAAATGCCACATAGAGTTGTCCATGGGCAAATACTTGTTCTTCTAAAAAGAGGCCAACATATTTAAATGTTTGTCCTTGGGATTTGTTAATGGTCATTGCAAATGCCATGATAATGGGAAATTGTCTCATTTGAAGTACAAAAGGCAAGCTAGTTTCACTTGGAGTCAAATTTATTATTGGTATGAAAACTGGGTCTCCTTTATGGGTACCATTCAGAATTTCTGCATGTTTGAAATAATCCTGAACAATTAATCTGGTCCCATTACAAAGTCCTTTTTTTGCGGTTCATATTTCTCAGTAAAATGATAATAGCTCCTTTTTTGAGTTGCACAACATGTGGTGGCATTCCAGAAGGAGTTAATAAATGTATAAATTCAGTGGTAAAATTAGATTCACTCTGTTTTTCAGCAGCTAGAACAAAATCTGCACTGTAATAAGTTTTTTGTGCGCCATCAATTCATTTCAAGATTTCGTTACTCAGATCCAATGCATATTTATTTTTGGATGTTAATATTACTTTCTGTGAAAGCTCTGAATAATGTTCTGTAGTTATTCCATTTGGGAATATAGCTGATATAAGTGAATCTTTGCAAATCATTTTCGCTGTGATATTGACATTATCCTCAGGTAAATTAGTTATTACGTCGGTTTTTCCTTCGCCAATTTTAAATAGCCAATCATTGAATTAATTTTGGCCTTCAGCTTTTTTTCTAATCTAAGGTGTGTAAATTCTTTCCATAGTGGACATGACATAATACATGTTTCCACAATGTGTGTGTGATTTTCACGTACAACCACAGTTAATGTTTGTCTGAAATCTCCACCTAATAACATCACTTTTCCACCAAAAGGCAAATCATTGCAGAGCATGGGACAACATCATAGTGGCCTCATCTATGATAATTAATTTAGATTTTTTTAACTTATTTGCTTGAGATGATTTCTTTCTAATATCCAACACTGATGTTTCTAAAATTAGAGCTGGAAGCTTAAATCCACTATGTAATCTTCTGCCACCTTCTAACAATAGTGCAGCAATTCCAGTAGTTGCAAAGGGAAGGGCAATTTCACCTTTAGCTCTAATTGAACTCATCAACAAATTATATAGATATGTTTTTCCCAATCCACTGGGACCATCTAGATAAAAATAACACTCTGTGAGCAAATCATCATCTAGTGCTTGTTGTATTGCATTTAAAGCGTGCAATTACAAATTATTTAAAGTGGCTATTTTTCCTTATGTTTTTTGTTTTTCAACATCAGCGTCATAGTCCTCAAAGTTTATTCAGCTATGGACTTGTTATATTGTTTCAAAAAGTCTTCATACATATTTATTTTAAATGATTCCCACAAAGCTAATGCATTAGGAACATTGCAAAATATGCAAATGAATGCAAACTGTTCCCTTATCTGCCTTTTACATAGTGCTGCTTCTTCTAGACATCTCTCCGATTCTGTTTCATCAGCAAGGAAGTTTCTATGTCGCGCAGCTAATTCAAATGTGTCATAAAGTCTGTCATTGACAGTTCTCAAGTGTCCAAAACTTTGTGCACCAGGAACATTTAAAAGTAGTAAATGTAAGCAGAAACGTTCAAGGTCTCTTGGATTTACTGTATACATTCTGGGAATAATTTTATTACCACCCTGTTTTCTGTTTCCATAAGCCATTGACGAAAACATAATGATATGGAATATCATTGTATAAGTATTCCCTTGCCGCAGTGTCATTACAATTTAATGTAAACCAAGCAGTAAATGTTTTTGGTCGATATTAATTTTGTGCTAGTGCATTTTCTTCATTGCCACTATTGAAATTAACTATTCTATTTCTTTTGTGGCAAATGTACAGCTAATCGATACTGCATGTGACAGATCATGCATTTTAAATTTCAGAAGTCACCACAATGCTTCTGGCGCACTGACATAGCGAGCATCTGAGTAGTAAGTTCACCATGTAGTAACTCAGTGTCTTGTTTATTTGAGCCACTTTTCACGACGACAGTTGCTGAATCATATTTTTTATAAATATACTTGTAGACATAGTTAATTGATTTTATAGAAGTGCAAGCTTTCACATTTATGTCTGCATTATACTTCATTAAGAGATGTGGATTATATGTGGATTATATTTTTACCCCAAATTATTGCCTTTGGACCTTGTCTTTTTCTATACAATGGATATCCATCACAATTAGCAAAAGTTTAATCTCTAAATTCTTTACTGAAATCTTTTGTGCATTTTTTCTTTTCCATACATGGCGATTGTGGATTTAGCTCTTCACATGGTCCATGAATCATGAATCATGTTTTACAATGTAATAGAGTGTCTCATGTTTTTGTGCATCTGGTAGTTGATGGTAAAATTATGGCTCGGCCAGCTGGAAGATCTCTGTTTGTAACCACTTCAGCAACATAATACATGAGGCCACAATACTGTTCAATGTGTAGTTTATTTTGTTGATATTTTATGAACTTTTAATTACTGACTTCTACTTGCAGGTATGAATCAATGATCCATTGTTGTGTCAGTTTTTCAGCTCTTAAGATGGGATTAAATTCATCTCGAATTGCAGTTTGAGCAACTTTAATTTCAGGCATGGAAATATTATTTCTGACACGTAGTTTAGTGTTTGGATAACTGTCCAGTATTAATTTTGTTTGCCATCCTGCTTCCCCATTGGGATACAAAATTGGATACGTCATTGGCTTTAAATTGATACTTAATATACTAATGTTAATGAAAGGTTGCTCTTCATTTCTGGGATATATTCTAACATCCCTCTGAAAAGGTGTTTCCTTTTCATCATTTTGAAAAACCATTGCAACCTCATTAGATGTTTATTAGAATGTCCGTCTCTTCTAAGAACCATATTGACTTTTGGCATTGCCAACTGATCGTTCAGCATGATTGTTCAGCATGAATGCATTGTTGTTCTTCGAGTTGAGTGTATGGAATTCTTTTCATAATCTTATCAAACTCATGAAAAATAGCGGGTAAGCATTTAGTATTTTCAGAAAGCTGCATACATTGTTCCACAGCTTCCATTGTATCTAGGACATATAGTTGAGCTCATTTTCTTTGCTCTCCTTCTTCAGGGCTTAAATGGGAAGTACGGTGATAAATTTGTCCTTGTACTTTAAAGCAATAAGGGCCATGTCCTTCATAATTTCCTGCAAATTTGGCACCTATAGATGCAAAAGATATGGCACTATTATAAGATTGTATATTTTGTTTAAAATGTTTATAATTTGGAAAAGTAGGGTCACTTATTATACTTTGCAAATATGTGGGGAATTGTTGTCTTTGTGGAAGTCTTACTTTTCCCTTTTGAGAGCAACTAATGAGCATACCATCTCTTGGTCTTTCCTGTTCAAAATGATAAGCCCCACATGATTTACAAATCACATTCAACATACCACAATTTTGAGGCTCTACATTTATATCTTGAAATAATTGACTATCGTATGAAGTAAGATCAACATTACAATGTATATCAACATTAGTATCATTGCCATCTTCTTCACATGTTTGTTGATCAATTGGTTTTTCTTTCCTATTTGTCTTAAGCAGTCTTTTTTTGTGAATTCTGTCACGCTCTTCTTCTCATAGTCTTTTCTTCGTGTCATCTGACTGTCGCTCTCTCCATCTTTGTTTTCGTTGCCTGTCCAGCTGACATTTGGATTCCTTGCTGGTTTTGGGCTTCTCAGCCATTGTTATCTGTAATGTAAAAGTGTAAAGTTTATTTTGAACCTACAGATTGTAATAATGACCAACTTTTATCTGAAGTAATCATTTTGTTTAGCTTACCTCAAGTTCTAATGGATTAAGATGTTGAAGTTCCTTTTCCACTGTTGTCAATGCAGTTTTTCTTTTCTTGTAAATTCTGGCACTCTCTTCTTCTCGTATACTTTTCTTCATGTCATCTGACTGTCGCTCTCTCCATCTTTGTTTTCGTTCCCTGTCCAGATGTTGTTTGGATGCCTTGCTGGTTTCAGGCTTCTCAGCCATTGCAATCTGTAATATAAAATTGTAATGTTTATTTTTAACCTACAGTTTTATGTGAAGTAATCTCAAGTTGTAATAGATTAGGTTATGCACGCTTAGTTATGTGTAAACAGCAGTAGGCTACATAAATGTAGTTTTTTTCTCTTTTATTTTGTGGTGTTTAATTTAATATTGTTTTAATTCAGTAAATCTTACATTAGTAAATTAATCAGCATATTCCCTATAATAATTCTTATGTCAACAAAAGCCTTCATTTTACTTACTATTCTTAAAAATAGAATACGAATAATCTCTTTAGTTATTCATTTACATTTAATTGTCTAATTAAATATATATGCAGCATATTCCCTATAATGAATGTTATGTTAACACAATTCCCCACATTAATTACTGGTCTTAAACTGAATTTATTAATTTATGTGTTATTCTTTAAATATCTTATACCTCTTCATTGTAAATGAATCTGTTAAAATTGATGGCCAGCTGTAAGTGTATGTAATGAAAATGGCACTGCAGCGATCTTCTGTGTCAGTATGAACTTTACAGATACCTGCAACGTGTAAAAGAATGTTTTTAGTATATATTATACAATTCATATTTTTTTTACATTTCCATTTACTACCAATAACAAAGGTATACAGGTTAGAATGTCTTCTTAATTTTTTGCCCCCTCAAATTATGTAAGTAATAAATAAATAATTGATGTTTAGCTATTATCTTTAAGTAATGAATAACTTTTTGAGTTTTAGCTATTATCTTTAATGTTATGAAGCATATAAAATCCAATTTACTATAACATAATATAATTGTTAATGAGTAATAAATTTATGAATGTAATGATAAATTAAGTAATTACTAAAGAATTGATCTTTAGGTATTATCTTTAATTTTTTTAAATGAAATCCAAAAAGATATAATATGTAATGAAAATTAAAATTATTAATGTAATGAAATATACTGTACCTCGTCCTTGTAAGTTGAGGTTTGGCCACTTCAGGCAAATTCTGTGTCAGTGTGAAATTGACAGACACCTGCAAAGTGTAAAATCATATTTCACTAATTACTTCTACAAACATATACAGCTTACAATGTATTTAACTATGTCAGCATAAAATATAATATTTAGCATAAGTTAATGTAATATTTATTTGCTATTAATCAATTAATACATAAATTCATGCACATGTGGCAGTCTGTTAAGAAAGGGACATTGCAGGCAAATTCTATTTGACTGTCAAATTGACAGACACCTGCAAAGTGTAAAATCATATTTCATTAATGACTATAGGTTATACTATACAAACATATACAGCTTACAATGTCTTAAATTATGTAAGCATAATAAAATATAATTTTTAGCATACGTTAATGATTTTTTTTTAAATGTATCAATGAATAAATAAATCAATAAATTAATGTACATGTAGCAGTCTGTTAAGAAACGGGCACTTCATGCAAATTCTTTGTCAGTGTGAAATTGAAAGACACCTGCAAAGTGAAGTCATATTTCTGTAATTACAATATATTATACTATTAAAACATATACAGCTTACAATATCTTAAATTACGTCATTATAAAATAAATATTTATCAGAAGATTTTTTTTAAATGAATCAATTGATTAAATAATTAATTGATTAATTAATACATAATAATACTTTAATTATTATCTTTCAATGTATTTGCTAATAATCATAAAGAGGTAACTTACTATGTGTTAAATTACATCAGCATAAAATATAATAAATATCATAAGGTAATTACATTTTATTTTTCAATTATTCGATTAATAAATTAATAAATATTAATACTTTACCTATTATCTTTAAATGTATTTGGTCAAAATATTCAAGAGTTAACAATCTCTTAATAAAATTTGTCCCCAGAAAACGACAGTCACACAGTACATCATCTGAGGAGAAAGTGAGAAAATTCTGGAAAGTGTCCCGTATTTATAATGTGCAAGCGCGAGGACCAATGTGCGCACGCGCATTTTAATGTTTTCCTCCATTTCAGGGTGTTAATCTTAGTTTTTAGTTTTTGCTTAGTTACTACAAAATGGACGATGTTACCGTCCTTGCAATGATCGGCTGCGTGCTTCACATTGTTCGGCGTGTTACTGGCTTTGTGATCCTGTTTACTGTCTTGCTCTGTGTTACTGGCTTCATGGTCATTTTTACTTGCTTTGGCCTCATTTCCACCTTGTTTGATAAATTTTCCGTTTTTTTCAGCTGCCATTTTTTTTCCGCTCAGCCGGTTTTCGATAGCCCAAAAATGCAAAATAAACCTAAAGTTAACTTGCAACCTTTCTCTCGGGCTTCCTGGCTCTCCCCCTGGGGTGTGAGTGTCTCAGTTAATGTGAGACATATTTTTTTTTTTTTTTGTTGTTCTTTCCAGTTCCATGTTTTGGCTGTTAAATTCGTAACTTAGTCTAGCCCCGCAGTTGCAACTACAGACTTCAGTCCTAAGTCCTTTGGCGCTCATTGCAGCCCAGCAACTGCGGGCCTTGCTTTTTGAGCGCTGCAATTATTTAACATTGCGTGACCAACATTGCAAACGTGACCAACACCAACAACTATTATATGTGATGGGGGTGAGTTGGCGTCTCTGCAAGCCTCCATGTGTGTTTGCAGCCCTTCATGATGGGTTAGAGTAGATTTGTGTGGTGTATGTTTGCCTGGTCCCCTTCAGGATTGCTAACTTGGGATGGCGATGGGGCTTGAATATTGAATTGAGTAGCAAATTAGCTTACAGGCTCCATTTAGGGCTCCAGTAGCTTACAATTGCTCAATTAAATTAGGCTCCTAATCTCTAAATGCTACAATTTATTACATGTCAACACATAACCACTCAAGCTCCCCGGCATAATAAAATGGGAAAGAGATATTAAATGTGAAATAGATGAAGAAGACTGTCAGTATATCTTAGAAATACAAAACAAACTGTCTATTTGTGTGAACTATAAGGGGTTATAAAAACGTATTCAGATCAATTATGAAGAAAAGGAAAAATCCCAAACAAAATGTGTTGAGGGGGTGTGGACAAATAGATACATTCTACCACAATTGGTGGACATGCCGCAAAGTGCAAAGTTTCTGTAATCAAATGAGGAATAAAAGTGCAGGATGTTTCCAGACAGATGTAGTATTAGATCCATACTTCTTTTTATTAATAAAGCATTTGGAACAGTTACCCAAAAAGGACAAAATTCTAGTATCCCAAATAACACTGGCTAAAAGGTGAGCTTTGGCTGTGGTCTGGAATCAACGAACTCTGAAAGATTTACAAAAAATTGTGAAATGGAAAAATAACAATATTAAAGGGTAATTTAGATTCATTCCCCAAGAGATGAGAAAAAATGGAATAACTTTTTTGGGCTGAGATCTCATATGTGATGTTTTAAGTGAAATATCTGAGGATACTATCTAATTAAAATGACTGGACAATCAACGTATATTGTAATGCAATTCTGGTTTGACTTGAATACAGTGGTAGAGAATTTGTTGTATGAACAAAACATTGACTAGCAGAAGCTATGTCTGTAACATTTAGATATTATGTGATTTCTTATTGTACTTACCTTTTATTCCCCCTCCCCTCCCTTCTTCCCCTCTACATATTAGTTAAACCTATTTGATAAACAATAGATGGTACACAACTTTATTTTAAATTAAGGAACAGAAATCATATGTTATTGTACTTCTCTTTACATGTACAGTTAAAATAAGACATTTACATAAACAGTTAAAAAACTTATGGGTAATAATGGACAAAGATAAATAAGTTAAAATACAACCTTTAATTTACTATAAGCAATTATATGAAACCGTGTTCTTGTCTTATAAATACCTCTCCATCTATCATGTGTGCACTTACAAAGTTTCTTCTTGCTTGAAAGCAGCTTGGTATAAAAGTGCAATTAGTGATTCATAGAGTATCAAGGTTCCCACATATGTGAGAAGAAGCATTCACTCACAGACAGGTGAATGCATTTGTATTAAATAGCTAATACTGTACATTTAGAGTTTTTTTTTTCTTAGCTTACTAAACAGTTTTGTCCATTATATAACCAGAAAAATAATCCAAACTTGTAAAGTATGCTGTTTGTAAAAACGGTGTGAATAGAGACAATAACGGTTAATATATTTTACTAGCGACTTGCCCGTCAAAAATGACGGCAATAAAATTGTAAGCCAGGCAATGCTGTTAGCCAAACAATTTAAGTCTTTTGGCCCTCTGAGCACCTTCGGCGCTCATCACGAGCCTCTCCCCTCGTGTACTTCAACTTTCCTGCTTTGCAATGATCACCATCAGCCCCACGATGAGCAACCTTTCCTCCTGCCTACTGTACGGGCCGATCATTGCAGGGTTCATTAACCTGCAAGTTTTGTGCTTGCAAATGCCATGTGTCTCTTTCCAGCATCTCCCCAAGTACCTTCTAGTGTGTTTCTCCTCTGTGTGTCTGCTGAATCTTTCTGTTGGTTTTATTTTAAAGTCCCATGTGCCTGACGTTGTTCGTGCAAGTGTTAGTGTCTTTGTCGTTGTGTATTTTCTTAGTCCAGCATATTTTTCAGAGTTCGCCATTTTTCCGGGGCTGGAATGTGCTTAGCCTCGTGTTCATTCCATATTCAGACTTTTTTTTCTCGCTTAAACAATTTTCGAGTGATGAAACACTGGGGCTTTAATTCGCTTGCAACTCCCAGGCGTCCTGGCTATCACCCTGTGCTGTGTGTGAGTGTGCTTTAATTTAAAACTTTTTGTTGCTTTTTGTATTTATTGATTTACGCGTTTCAGCCGTTACATTCATATTTTTCTGAGGTCGGATTTCGTTTGTGCAAGTGTTACTGTCTTTGGCATTGTGTATTTTCTAAATCCCGCGTGTCTGGCGTTGTTCATGTGAGTGTTACTGTGTGTGATGTTGTTGCATTTTCTAAGGTCTGCGCGACTGGCATTGCAGAGCCTCGTTTTTATCCAGTTTCAGAAGTTTTTGCGTTTTTCGCCCGTTATTTTTTTTCTTGCTTAGCCGATTTTCGAGTGACAAAACACAGCAAATTCATGTGTTTTTTTTATAGCTTTTGGGCTCCTGGAAATACTTAGTTAATGGTGTGCTTCCTTGAGTTATTTTCTAGCAGTATTCCAGCTGCTGAAAAAAGGCAGAGGTTATTGGGAAGTGTCTGCCTGCTGACTTACAGAGGAGATTCCAAATGAACTTAAACAATCCTGCAGGGTACGGTCGCGCAAGCCCCATAAGAATAGCAGATCATTACCATTACTTATCCCTTTAATGTCATTGGAAGTTTTTCCTTTATTCATTTAGTACTTATCTTGGTTTTCTGTTACCTTTTTGACATTACTATGACATCCAAAGACAGATATAAAAAAAATACCTTTTTGAGGAGTCATGTCCAATGTTTGTATAATTTAATCACTGATGCTAGCCATATCAAGATTTAATAAAGTCCTCACCATATTTCGCCATTATTGTGAAAATACTAGATTTCTCTCTTAGGCCCCTACAATCCCTATACAATCTGAAATGTATAAATATTGTTTATCAGAGTAAGAGTTTAATAATACATACATGTATATCATTTTTATTTAATCCTTTATTCCTGATTTGGAGAGAACAACTTTCCAGCAGGCCTCTCTTATCAAATGTAATTTGAGGCACTTATCTAGTCCCTTCTGGCTATGTGCACTTATAATTTATCCTTCTGTATATTTTTGTCTTTCCTGCATATAACTAGATAGTAAACCCTTTGGGCAGGGTTTGTGAGAAACGTATATTTTCATATAACTTGCATTTATACATTTTCATATAAAATCCACTTTGCTTCTATAAACCTCTGTATACATGTGTAAGATATGGCTTATACAGTGAACATTTTTAAACATTGTGTACTTAATAAGTGTATCTTATAAAATATATGTAGTTGTATAGATCTTTATTTATAATATATAGATGTGTTCATCTAACCCATCCCTGAGAAACCAGGTATGGCTATCTATTAACAAAGACTTATGCCTGAGGTTGTTTATGGGTAAACAAAAGAACAGTTGGGTGTGGAGGTCTCTTGGCCCAGGGTGTTTATATGTAAACAAAGGAACATCTGTGTGTGAGATTCCCATCTATGGAATTTTTATGGAGTTTGGGGTAAGGTGAGATGATTTTAATAAGATGTACAGTCACATATCAAGGGGGAGTGTCCAAGAAAGATATACAAAAAGCCCAGAGAGTTTAGTCAGTCTGAGTCTGGAGTCTAAGGTTGGAAGTCTGGAAGTCTGGAGGTCTGGAAGTCAAGGAGTGTGTGTGTCCATGAAGAGTCATCCAGAGGAGGGCCCAGCTGAGTAGAAACCATGCCGTGCTGTGACTTGAGGCCTAAAGATATTGACTCTGAAGATATTGCTGACCTGTGGTGTAGTATTTAATAATAATGTAGTTATTCATATAAGTATCTTTTTGTAAATATCGTTTTATCCCTACTGTCTATCTGTTTGTCTAAAACCCATTGTGTAACCGTATATTGATTTATGCGAAATATATCTTAATTATAAACGTATTCATATGTTCGTTTATTGATTTGTCCAAAAGAACTTATTATTTGTAGAAATTATACATTAATTATTTAATTATTAGTTAATTTCTTACACATGGATAAAACTATATATACAGTATATACAATTATCAGAGAAATTATGGATTTAATACACAAATCAAACCAATAGAAGCCTAGTCAGCTCATACCATTCTCAGTATTACTGAGTTTATACAGAGAGCCACAAATATTTGCATGCAGGTATTGTATTTATTTTTACTCTATGAAATTAAAGTATCTGAACTTTTGTGAGGCTTTAAGGAGTAATCAAATTTGAGTGCCATGGTCTTTGAGCTTTCTGTTATATTTGAGATCCCTCTTTTTCTTTATGTGTATGTAATTACATTTGCCACTGAAGACTTCTTACACATCATTCCTTGGATGAACGTACAGTAATTTAATGTAGGTGTATATTAGTGGGAAATATAAACATAAACAAAACCATAACATTACTGTATTAATAAACCACACAGCACAAACATAAGACACCACACGTGCAACACATTTAGATACAAATATGTTTTTAATACATTTCTTTCTTTCTGCTCAATCCTTGATTATTTTCTTCTGTTTTGTATATTTTTAGCACCTGGCAGCTTACAAATATATGTTTAAAGTGAGAACAAGATATTTAAGGGTGTTTGGGGTTAATCACACTGGTTGCTTGTGTGATAATAATGAGGACCAAGACCCAGAATGTAGCAATGTGATGTTATTTACAAAACAGGGGAAATAGGGTGCTTATATCTTGCGGCATTTCCTCCAACACAAGAAGGAGGTTTCAAGGAAAGTATTTTACTTATGCACCATTATACAACACCAATTCAATAATATGTTATATCCATTGCCCTTTAGAGATGTAGACAACAAGAAGTCACATATATACTTGTTTTTGTTTTATATAATATGGCTTATAAGTAGTTAATATTTTGATGAGATTGTAATCTAAAATGTTTTTAAAAAGTTAAATAAATGAAATGACACCCTTTAATTTACCTCCTATTATACGCAAGTATATGACGCCTTACCCATGGCCACTGTAGTCTTATAAGTACCTTTCTATCTATCATTTGTGCACTTCCAAGGTTTCTTCCTGCTTGAAAGCCTCTTTTCTGTAGTATACAAGTGCAATTAGGGATTCATGGTGTCAAGGTTCCCACCTACGTGACAAGATGCATATAATCACAGATAGAGGTGGCTAAAAACTGTTTTTATTTATTTTAGCTAACTAAACAATTTTATCAGTACTAGTTATTTAAAGTAGAATAGTGAACATTTTTGACTACATTGTCACTACAGTAATTGAATAGAAAATATGCTTTCAGTGGTCATTTAATACTTAAAACTTTCTGAAATTACAAAAACGTAATGGAAAAATATACCGTGGTTCACAATTACTAACAGCCTTATTAAATTGCGAATCGGCAAATTTAAAAGGGCTCTATTCAAGCACATAGCATATTTTTTTTACAAAAGTTTTTAGTTAGTAAACTTCTATCCAAAAGCAAGGTCTTCACTAACTAAAAACTTCTGTAAAGAAAATATACTGTGTGCTTAAATAGACACCTTTTAAATTTGCCGAATTGCAATTTAATAAGGCTGTTAATTTACAGAGGTAAAAACATAGTGGACATAAATAAACATTCTCTGTTTTGTATTGAATTATGTTTATAGTTATATAACATTAAAATATACCTGTATATCTATATATATATATATATATATAGACACACACACATATATATATATACTAGCGAATTGCCCGTCAAAAAATGACGGCAATCAAATTGTAAATGAGCTAATGCTGTTTGGTGTATAATAATAAAATAACTGATAGATTAATAAATTAATATACTTTACGTATTTTGAAGTAATATATGCAGGAAGCATTGTGTTGAAGAGCTGGCAATCTGTTTTGATGTTGCTGCAGCATTAGTGGTGTGGAGCTGCTGTGTAAGCATGATGAATGTGTGCAGTGTAATAGTGTGCGTGCGCGAGACCAAACCGTTAGCGAAGTTTTGTACTTCCGCATTGTTCTAAAATGGTGGGTAATGTGTGGTATACGTCTGTAGCGGAATATCCGTAGGTGTTTTGTGGTGTTTTGCGAGTTTCTTGTGGTGTTTTGCGAGTTTCTTGTGGTGTTTTACGTGTTTAGAGTGCTGTAGCCTCGTTTTCGTTTTGTTCGGCAGCCATTTTTTCTCTCGCTTAGAGAATTTTTTAGTGTCTAAACTCTTTTATTTTGAGTTAAATGAAGGTGTAAGTTGTTTTTTTGAGGTCCTGGATGCTCCTTCTTGCTGTAGGTAAGCTTTTTATGTAAGTGCTGTGTATATTTATTGTGTTTTTCATTTTTTCATGTCCGCGTGTTGCGGACGATTTTTGCGAGTCCGTAATGTGTGTTAACGTGTCTCGTATGTTGTTTGCGTTGCGATGTAAAGTTTGCGAGGGTTGCAGTTGCTTTGCGAGGGCCGCAGTTGCTGGCAAGGAGCGCCTTCGCCGCTCCATGCCAGCAACTGCGGCCCTCGCTTTGCCCGCAAGCATGAGCAACGACTCGAGCGGGCTCGCATGCTCACAACTATATATGTGATACACACACACACATTATATATATACACACACACAATATACACACACATTATATATACACACACAATATACACACACATTATATATACACACACACAATATACACACACATTATGTACACACACACATTATATATACACACACACATTATATATACACACACACACAATATACACACACATTATGTACACACACACATTATATATACACACACACACAATATACACACACATTATATATACACACACACAATATACACACACATTATGTACACACACACATTATATATACACACACACAATATACACACACATTATATATACACACACACACAATATACACACACATTATATATATACACACACATTATGTACACACACACATTATATATACACACACACACAATATACACACACATTATATATACACACACACACAATATACACACACATTATATATACACACACACACAATATACACACACATTATGTACACACACACATTATATATACACACACAATATACACACACACACACAATATACACACACATTATATATATACACGCACATAATATATATACACACACAATATACACACACACACATTATTTATATATATATATATATATATATATATATATATATATCACATATATAGTTGTGAGCATACGGGCCGTTACACGCACATAATATATATAGACACACACACATTATTTATATATATATATATATATATATATATATATATATATATATCACATATATAGTTGTGAGCATACGGGCCGTTACACGCACATAATATATATACACACACAATATACACACACACACATTATTTATATATATATATATATATATATATATATATATATATATATAAAAAAGTAATATTGAATATTGTTTTTATATATCACTGGATAAGAATGGTGTAAATGATCAGTGTATAAGTAAAACAATTAGTTTATCAATGGTAATTCTAAGTGTAACTCTGCTAATCCACCTTAAATGGAAAGGTGGGCATGGTTATTCCAGAGGGGCGTGGCTTGGAGCCGGCTGCTGGTGCATGATTCATAGGCACTCTGACAGTACAGGCCTCTCTCCAGCCCCTTATACCTGCAGCATGAGACCCCCAGAGGGCATGGAGCAATTTCAGAGGCAAGGGCAGCGCAGCTTCAGACTCAGGGAGCTGCTGTTCTCCTGCCCGGCTTACACATATGTCACACTGGGGAATCACTGCAAGTACACGGATGGTGGGATAATCAGCCAGTGTGTGCCTCAGTTGCTGGCATGGGGCGCTCCATCCCAGCAACTGAGGCCCTTGCCCTCGCTATGCGAGGGCCGCAGGCTCACCGTGTCCTGGGGGCCGTGGATGTCGGGCTCGGCCCTGTCCCTGGGGGCGGGGTTCCCAGCCTCCTCCGTGGGTGTCGGAGGCCTGTCCGGGTAGCTGGTGGACTCCTGTGTGGTGGGTTGTGGGCCCAGCAACTGAGGGCCGCGGGCTCGCTATGCGAGCCCGCAAGCGTGAGCAACGGCCCGTATGCTCACAACTATATATGTGATATATATATAAAGAAGAGTGAGATATCCGTGATTGCCCAGTAATCCAGATCAATACCTTTTTATTGGACAAACATATTCATAAATATAAGACAATCTTTTGAGAGCTTCCTCTCTTTCTCAAGTCTGGAGCAACACTGATATAAGATTTCCCAAATGAAACACAATGTGGTGTATATGATACAATGTACTCTATGTGAAAGTGGATGCTACATTGGGGAAACCAGCCAGAAACTCCATCTACGGATGAATCTTCACAGAAACTCCATCAAAAAGCACAAAGATGACACTTACTTCACCCCAGTGAGACACCACATTTCACAAAACAACCACTCCATCCAACACCTGAAAATGCTCAGAGGTCAATTTAAAAAACACATAAGAAAGAAAGACATTACGTTAAATACAGGACTTAATGTAAATTTGGAATTTTATCGCATTATCTTAAGTTCTTATAAACTTGTATATTCCTTATATTATGTTTTTCTCTTTTACTTGTTTTTCTCTGGTTTCTCTCTGACCTGCTTCTAGTCCTCCTCACAGCTTTATGGTATCTTAACACCCTATCATGTTATAATATTACGACTCTGTCTTCTTCACAGCTAACCGAATAGAACATTCTTTTTTCACTCCAATAATAGCTTTTATTCCTGTGTTTCATTTGGGAAATCTTATATCAGAGTTGCTCCAGGCTTGAGAAAGAGAGGAAGTTCTCGAAAGCTAGTCTTATATTTATGAATTTGTTTGTCCAATAAAAAAGGTATCAATATATACTACAATACTCTGATTATCACATATAATAGTTGTCCAACTACGAATCGTTGTCACGCTTTGCGAGCTCGCGTAGCAATAAATACACACAAAAAACCCATAAAAATCTTACCCACAGCAAGGGGGGCAACCAGGACCTCTGCAAGTGAATTTACACCTCCATTTAAGTCCAAATTCACGAGTTTAGACACACGAAAATCCCCTAAGCGAGAGAAAAAATTAATGACGAAAAAAATGAAAACGAGGCTACAGGACCCTAAACACGCAAAATAGCACCAAGCACATACAGCTTTTTTCAAAAAGCATTAAGAGGTAAAGATACACTTTTACTATGGACGGAAAATCATACACACCAGCGTAACACATACACATTCGCGCCATTTATCAATGCGTAAGTACACAGCTACACTAACGGCTTTACCTTGCGGACGCACCACATTTACACTACACACTGCACACATTGCTGACACTTATACCTCAGCTTCAGAACCGTGCAAAACTACACTGGATGCTGCCGGAACATAGAAACAGATTGTCAGCTCTTCAGCACAATGCTTCCTGCATATATTACTTAGGAATAGGTAAAGTATATTAATTTATTTATTATTTCATTTGCATACAACAATACATATACACAAAAAAGCACCTCTAACAACAAAAAAAACAAAAACAACAGCCGCGCAATGAGCTGAAGGCGCTCAGCGCAAGCCTCGCAATGAGCACCGAAGGTCCTCACGCTAAAAAATGGATAAAACAACATTACCTATATTACGATTTCATGCCCGTAATTTTTTGATGGACAATTCGCTAGTTCATATAAATAAAGAGAAATGCTACAGTGACAACTGTTTTTCAAGAACCTTGTCAACATCTGTTTCATGTGGCATTTGTCTTCTTGTGATCTCTACAGAATATACAGCGTGCAGTTTGATATTTCATAGATTAAAAGCTAAGACGTTGCAGT
The DNA here is from genome assembly GCA_027410445.1 of Discoglossus pictus. NCBI lineage: Eukaryota > Metazoa > Chordata > Amphibia > Anura > Alytidae > Discoglossus > Discoglossus pictus. The sequence continues at coordinate 195,496,126 of CM050163.1, read as the reverse complement.
AGTTTTAATATTTCATGCAAAAAACTGTTGGATACACCAGGGTTTTGTGTTTCTGAAGACTCCCTGTCAAAATATTCTGTCAGTATTTTAAAAGAAACGGTTTCAATTATTTTTGCTTCCATTATCTGCTCTAACAAGTTCATAGTGGACAGTATCATGCTGAAATTTCTTTGTCACGTCTCATAGACTTTCTTTTTGAAAGCATGAGGGGAATTATTTACTTTATATGAAACCTCTTGAACAGTCTCATATGTGGTTACTTCCTGCATATAATACGATCAATCATACCCTTTTTTTTTCTTTCCAGACACTGGGTGAACACTGGGAGGGACAGAAAATGATAAGAACTTAGAATTGAACTAAGGACAGTGCAATCAATAAATGCTATTTTACATAGCCAGCACTAATGGTGATTTTCAAAGGGTCTTGACTGCCTGACAACCTGCTAACGCTTTGGAAATGAGGGAGAGAGAAAGAAGGGATATATGAGAGAGAGAGAGAGACGGGGAGTAAGAGGGAGAGAAGGTTATGAGATGAGGGGAAGATAAGGGAGAGAGGATGTGATGAGAGGAGGGTGGGATGAGGGTGAGAGAGTCTGTATGAGGGAGATATTGGGAATATGAAGGTGAGAGAAGGGGAATATGAGCAAGAGTGTGGTATAAGGGAGAGATGCTGATATGAGGGAGAGAGAGGGGGAGATGGGGGAGGGAGAAGGGGGAATATGAGGGAAATATTCTTAACCCTGGCACTAACAGGGTTACAAGGACATAAAACAAAATTATTTTATTATGCATTTTAAAGAGCATGCTATATTCTTCACCAATGTTCTGTTTTGCATGAAAAAAATAAATAAGTAATACTTGTTCTAAGGACCACTGCAACTAAAGAAAAAAGACACTTGTTTTTCAATTATGTACCAAACTAATAATATTATGAGCTGTGTAAGCTATGGGCATAAACTCAATTTTTGGGAAAATCTGAACTTTTGGAGACTCTGTTTATGAAGGTAAAAATTCATTTTGAGTTTGTTAAATCATATCCCAAGAGCTGGATGATGTGCGTGTGTTTGAAGTAACCAGCGAGAGGTGTGGGAGGAGGGAAAAGGCAGAACTGCAGAGTCAAAGTTCGATAATAGGATAAGACTGAAATCTTTATTACACCCCCCCCACTCATTGGACCAGAAGCAAGAAATGATATCAAAGACTGCAACATTATCTCTCTAGAAATTTAAATGCCCCATCAATCTAACATGGATCCTTCCAGGATTCCACCGAGATGTCAAAATGTATTTGTTTCTAAATAACAACGTATGTTATTTTTCATACACCTATATCACTGCTCATTGGCTGACAGGAATAAATCCCAGATCAGTTAAACATTTGAACCATTTTTTTCTGCTTTGATAACATTATTGGAAAAAAGCACACACGCAGTGGTACATTATCAAATACTCTGTCCTTTGCAACAAAGAATAAATGTTTTCAATAAGATTTTAAATTCTAAAGGGGTTGCTTGGGGCCAGTAAAACAATGTAGGATGCCTAGCAGACATTGTCAGTCAGCAAGTTGCATGAGGTACTTGGGTGTTCTAGTGTACTATAAGCCATCAAGACAGTTGATCTTTGGAAAGCTGGTTTAGAGACAGTTTATAAAGCTTTAAAGTCTGTTTTAAAATCCTGCATAATTCTACAAAGTTAAAGGCAAGAAAATAGTAGAAGGTTGGTGCAGAAGGTGTTAGTGGGAGAGGTGAAAGGGAGTAGATCAGAATATTTATAGGATACGATTTGCGGGTTACCGGCTGAAAATCACTGCAGTTGTCAAAATTGTATCTCTGACCCAGCTAAGCCTTTGATCTTTCAAGCCTGTAAATGTTACAATCGCAAATCGATATTCAATTGCTCCAATTCCTCCATTTTTTTCACACCCGTAAATGGCAAATATAGAAGAAAATCCTACGAGTACCAGATAGGACTCTCAGGTGGGTTAAACACCTGATTGTAGCACTGTAAATGGAAATAAAAAATCAATTCTGCACTTTAAAAGAATGGTAAAGAGATGGAAGACAATAGAATTAATTGCACAACGGTCCCAAGCTAGCCAAGCTCTGCAATCAAAAATTATTTTTTTAAAGTTTAATTTCCATGTTATATCAATCTTGGGAATCAAGGAGTTAATATATGTCAGGCCACCCACATGGACTAGAACATTTTTTTCATTTATTTTTATTATTTTGTACACTGCCGGATTGCGAGTCTTATCGCATATCAGACTTCTAAATGGTAATTGTTTGACGTTTAGCCTCCATGTTTTACTGATGTCATGATGACGGTCTCATTTACTATTGGCTGTTACTAAATCTGTAGTTATAGCCCTGCTTAATTGAGCATGATAACTCTCTAAAATGCTACTTACGATTACATGGTTTACGGTTTAGGCTATTGGCCAGGTAGCTGAGGGCCTGATCAATTTAATCGCTCTGTAACTGTTGCAACTTTCAGCGGGTATGAAGGCAACTGCAGGCTTGCAATTGAATAGGAGCCATAGTATTTATTGGTGCAAACTATAGCAGCTTTAAAGATGCAGATGCATTGTAAAAATTTTAATTATTTGTGTTTATTGTAAAGCCATGGCAGTTATGTCCAACCTTGAATGTCAATATTATTAAGGAGTAGTGGAACAAACTCATTTAAGTATATAAAGGACTGCCTGACATGCAGGCTTACTTGGCATTTAAAGGCTAGGCTTGATTTGTTAATTGAGTTGGACCATATGCTGCAGGATAGTTATATTTTGTAGGCGCAATAATGTCCTAAAACTCATGCTTTGAGTAAAATCCTTTTGAACCATATTTGAAATTTTTGATAATATAAAGTAAAAATAATTTCAAAAGAAAAGTTGAACTTGAAAGTCATACTTTTGAATACTATTAATCTCTGCATTTAAGATACAGCCTGCCGCCCTATGCTGGTCAATAAACATTTTAGTACTTCAATATCACAGTGATCTGAATTCAATAATGTTAACTTTATGGAAACTGCAAAATAGAAACTGAAAGAATGATTTATGAAGCTTAGCTATGCATGGCCAGATAAGAAAGCCTTAACTGATGCTTGCACAATTCGATTTAATGAACTACAAGTTGCCAAGATAAGTTTAGGTAAATGAAGACTCTGTCACAATTTGTTATGGATCCAAAAATGACAGCGCACAGCAGACGGAGGTTATTACAGAACTGTATGTCAAGTAATGCAGTCTCGGTAACTGCACAAAGAATGAGCTGATGCATTAGTGTTATTATTCTAAACAATTTCATAATGCCAACACACACTTATGAAATCAACTCAAATTAAGCATAACGGCTTCTTTGTTTTTCTTGTCACTTAGCCTTCAATGAAATATTTCTGTGCCATCAAGCTCCCTTGAATAAATGCATTTTTTCCACTTATAAATATGATGCAGATAATAATGGTAACCTCTGAAGCCTAATTGCCACTTTTGTATGTTATCTTTTTTATGACACGTTCTTTTGTGGCAAATAAATTAATACACAAAATTGTAAGAAAAAATAAATAAACCTGACACTTACCATATGATTGCATACATACAATCTCAAATGGAAATATGTTATGATCTAGCTAAAGTGATTAATGTTATACAATGGTACAGAAATTTTACTTTTATCATTAATAGAAAACTTTTCAATTCAGGTAGCTTGCTGCTATTATTTTACTCAATTGGAGAGTTAACTGGTTTCAAAATCATTAAAATCTAAAATTTATGTTTTATGGCTGTGTATAATTATATATATATATATATATATATATATATATATATATATATATATATATATATATATATATATATATATATATATATATATATATATATATATATATATATATATATATTAAATAGATAATTTATTCATCCTATATTGTTAGCTTGTTTTTGTTTCATTTGTTCATAGCCATTATAAGAAACTTCTATTTTTATATTTTAATCAAAACTATGAACATTCCCAAAATGTATTGGTAACATGGTCTGTAGCATTAAATTGTTATGATGTTTCAAGTCAGATTTTAGTGATGAATCTGGATTTGTATATTTAAATTAGAATAATCTGCTCTATTCCTACATACTTTTTTGATGAATATGTGCTCTTCAACATGACAAATCTAACATATAACACTGCATATTCATTTAAGAAACGTAATTAAAGGGACACAGATCCCCAAGCCTTTTGTAATTAATAACAGCTTATCCTCATCCATACTGAATTGTAGGAATCTTAATACAATGGATTTTTTTAAAAAAAGAAGATATGATTAATATTTGATCTAACAAAATGTTATTGGAGGAATCTAAGACCTGCACTATAGATAGGGTGAGGATTGGAATATAATATTTGCTGTGTTTAGTCACAAAAGGGTCTAGTGAGAAATGCCTTATGTGCTCAAACCTATTTTATGTTCTGTGTTTTATGTAGATTTCTCTGAACATGAACTTGTAGCATTTAAATCCGGTATTTTTTTTTTTTTAAAGATAAGAACCTTCACTAGAATCTGTAAGGTAAGTTTTGATGTGATAATCTGGTGTAGGTGCTTCTATGAAAACTTACCTATATTACGGCTAATAGAGTTATACTCTATTCCAGACAAAACAATGGGGGTGGGGGAGAGAGTTCACAGGAACCTTGAGAGACCTCAGTATTGTCAGGTATTTAGTCCACATGCAAAGGATGGTCCTTAAAGATGAACTGTGACCGATCGTTCAATGTTTCTCCCAAGGAATATCTATACTCAGCTTCTCCTGATGGTCATCATTTTCTGGGTCATTGTGTTTATGTATTGTAACAGAGTCAAGCAAGGAGTGCCCCTACAGGTCAGTTTGATCAAAGATCCTGGAAGATTTCTCGTAGGAAAGAAGAAGTTAACTCAGGGCAGTGATCAGAGGCTAATTGAGCCCAGCTGTGGATTGCCTTAAAGACAACAGCAGATACATTGGTGGAGTCCTCACTTAGGCTTGGGCCTAAGCAGTGTGAGCAGAGTGTGGAGTCTACTCAAAGAGGCCCAGTTGATGTGCTGTTGCTAGCAGCAATACCAAGCTACAGGTAAAGGCTTCTCTGTTCCTGTATGAATCTACAATCGAGGATTGGTGCAATGTGTTAAGAGGTTGTAATGACACAAGAAGATTGGGGATCTGTGGAATGAGGGAGAGAATCTCCAGCAAACACAGGAAGTGCAGCTGCCTGTGTGAAGCGCTGAAGACAGAGAGAGAGAATTTGCTTACAGATTATTTGCAGTCCTGTGTGCCAAAGGGAAGCTGCAAAGACTGGCAGAGACATTGGATAAAAACGTATCCGATTTATTATTAAACTGCAATCAAGAGGCTGAGGGTTTTGGACTTTCTGCACACTAAGAAGAAACTGCAGTATGAGAGGGGCCTATGCTCTGCCCACGGTAATTACTTCAAACAGCAAAAGTATCCTGCAATTACTGAGGATAATTGTGGTTGCAGTAATTTGTTTTTCCCCCTGTGACAGACAAACTGTCCAGGCACAGAGAGGGTGTTCCTGAAGTTAGTCAGTGCTTGAATGTTTATTTTATTTTCATTATTTTCGTCTTGTTGTTGTTGCATCTTACTATTAATCTATTAAAATCTGATAAACTTATGCAAGCCTCTTGTTATTGTGATGACAAGGGTCAGAAATACATATGAGGAACAGTTTGTAGGCCATCCTTGTCACAGTATGTACAAATTAAATGAGAACTGCTCTTCAATAGACATGTTGTATTTCATACATGAAATATTAATATAATATTTATTTTGAATATTATATCATGATATTGATGTAATAAAAGAAAACGATGATAAATGTAAAACTAAGATGCATTATAAAGCAGAGAGGAATGTTCTGAAGCTTATTCTTTAATAATACTAAACGAATACAAGGTTTTTATTCTAACTGAAGAAGGCGCAGAACTAGCGAGGAAACGCGTCTTAGTTTTTAAATTTGCTCTTTAATTTCATAATAGACAAATGTAGGAGTTGTATATCTATTTAAAGGATCATTGAAATACATATGGTCACTAAAGTTAACTTCCTACCATGGGCTGCCTATAGACCTCCATGTACCCTATCCTTCATGGGGTCCATGAGTATAAATAAAAGTACATTTCTAAATATAAAGAGTCATTATTATTATTATTAATAATAATAATTTGTAACGGACCAATATATTCTGTAGCACTGTACAAATCAAAAGAGTTTTAACAAATTGCAAAGAATAGAGGGCCAAGTTTTTGAGCTTAAAATCAGATGTACACAGTATTTACCAACAAGAGTGAAAACTTGCAAACTTGCAGTCTAAAGGAGTCTAATTAAAAGTGCATTACTAAATATAACTAAATTACAGATAATAAAAAATGACATGAAAATAAAAAGCAATGCCAGAAAATAAAAAAAGAGCTATGATTGGAACCAATGATATCAAGTGTTGCCCTGGATCCCCTCTTCAGTCCTGGTTTGCAGACACATTCAATAAAGATGAAATCTTACTTGAAGCCACTGAGTCCACCTTTTCAACCCATACAATGGCCTGTTCTTGACTGAAGATAATGCTACTCATCTTCAGGGCCACGACAAAGCACATCCGCTTATCTGAGGTTGTTGATATTTCTCTCATTAATATTAATTCTGGCTATGGTTTCATCCAGGCCAGCTTTACGCATGCTGTATTACAGGTATTAATTTAATAAATAAGGCGATAGTATATAACCTTGTTGCACTCCTTTCCTGATCTTGGACCATTTTGTTGTTTCATGTTCGGTTCTGACCGTTGCTTTTTGGTGCACATACAGATTCCTTCCGGAGGCATCTCAGATGTCTGGTATCACCACCTCTTGAAAAACTCACCACCTTTTGTTATGATCCACACAGTGAAAGGCTTTAGAATAGTCTATGAAGCAGAGGTAAATGGTTTTTTTTTCTAGAACTCTCTTTTTTTTATCTTAAGCATTACCTTGCTGGCATGTGAAATGAGTGCAATTGTTTGATAATTGGAGCACTCTTGGCACTGCCAATTTTGGGATTGAGATATAGACTGACCTTTTCCAATCTACTTGCCACTGTTGAATTTTCAAAATGTGTTGGTATAATGGAAGCAATACAGTACTTTTATAGCATCATCTTTTAGGATTTTGAACAGTTCAGCTGGCATTCCATCAACTCCTGCAGCCTTGTTATCAGCAAGGCTTCCTAGTTATTCAATTAATTATGTTATGATCCTTCCCATATAAATCTCCTGTGTATTCCTTCCATCTCTTCTATTTCCGATCTGTTTCTATTAAGTCTCTACCATTTTTGTCTTTTATTACACCTATTTTGACATGAAAGGTTCCCAGTTTTCTTGAATAGATATCTTGACTTTCCCATTATGTTATCTTCTTCTGTGTTTTTACATTTCTAATTATAGAATGTCTCTGTGTAACTTCTTGCTATCCTATAGAATTCTTCATTCAGCTGGACAAATATTTTCCTATGTACACTACCTTTCACTTTCCTTCTTTCCTGGGCTACTTTCAAAGCCAGTTTGCCTTCTAAGTTTTCTATCTTTTGCATATAATAATTGTTGCTGTTTTCTGGAAATGTCACAAACTTAATTCTAATAACTATAGGCATTATATCTACCATGTATAGGATATACATCTATTCTTTACATTTACTGCATGTTCACAGTAGTTATTAATTATTTCATATCTGCTTGGTCTGATGATTTTTCCTATTTTTCCTCAGCTCCTAGTCAATCAAAGAGTGGCCAAAGCAGTGTTCGGTTACAACCCAATAAATTCCAGAGTGATTTCAATTCAAATTCAAGGCAAGCCATTTAATATCACAGTGATCGAAGTCTATGCTCCAACCATGGATGCTGAATTAGCTGAAGTTGTCCAGTTCTATGAAGACAGTCAACACGGCATAGATATAACTCCAAGAAAATATATTACTATCATCATAGGAGATTGGAATACTAAAGTAGGGAACCAAAGGGCACCTGGAATAACTGGCAAATGTGGCCTTGGAGTACCAAATGAAGCAGGTCAGAGATTAGTAAAATTTTGTCAAGGTAATTCTCTGGTCTTATCAAACACCCTCTTCCAACAGCCTCTGAGACGTCTCTACACATGGACATCACCAGATGGACAACATAGAAGTCCGATTGACTATATACTTTGCAGCCAAAGATGGAGGAGCTCTATACAGTCAGCAAAAACAAGACCTGGAGCTGACTGCAGCTCAGACCATGAGCTTCTTATTGCAAAGTTGAAAATTAAACTGAAGGAAAGATGGAAAACCATCAGACCAAGTAGATACAAAATAATTAATATCCCTTTTGAATATGCAGTGGAAGTAAAGAATAGATTTAAAGAACTAGAAATGGAAGATAGGATGCCTAAACAACTTTGGACCAAATTTTGCAACATAATCCAGGAAACTGCAACAAAGAATATCCCTAAAAGAAAGAAAAGTAAGAAGTCAAACTGGCTGTCTGATGAGGCTTTGAAAGAAGCCCAGGAAAGAAGAAAGAAGAAAAGCAAAAGGTAGTGGAGATAAGAAAAGATTTGGAAAACTCAACAATGGCCAATAAACTGGAAAATGTCAGTCTACATCCCAATCCCCCAAAAAAGGCAGTGCCAAAGAGTGCTCTAATTATCGAACAATTGCACTCATTTCATATGCCAGCAAGGTAATGCTTAAGATTCTACAAGCCTGACTCCAACAATATATGGACCAAGAACTACCAGATGTGCAAGCCAGGTTCCGCAGAGGAAGAGGCACAAGAGATCAAATTGCCAATGTCCGCTGAATAATAGAGAAAGTAAGAGAGTTCCAAAAAATATGAACCTCTGCTTCATAGACTATTCTAAAGCCTTTGACTGTGTGGATCACAACAAAATGTGGCATGTCCTTAAAGAGATGGGAGTACCAGATCATCTCATCCTCTTTCTAAAGAAACTGTAGTTGACCAAGAAGCCACAGTCAGAACCGAACATGGAACAACAGAATGGTTCAAGATCGGAAAAGGAGTGCAACAAGGTTGTATATTGTCACCTTATTTATTAAACTTATATGCAGAGTACATCATGCGAAAGGCTGGACTGGATGAATCCAAATCTGGAATCAATATTGCTGGAAGGAATATCAACAACCTCAGATATGCCGATGATACTACTCTGATGGCTGAAAGTGAGGATGAACTAAAGGACTTATTGATGAGTGTAAAAGAAGAAAGTGCAAAAGTTGGCCTGCTGCTCCACGTTAAAAAGACGAAGATCATGGCAAACGGCAATCTCAATTCCTGGCAAATAGACGGGGAAGAAGTGGAGGCAGTGACATATTTTTTTTTCCTTGGATCCAAGATCTCTGCAAATGGTGACTGTAGTCATGAAATTAAAATACATTTGCTTCTGGGGAGGAAAGCTATGGCAAGCTTGGACAAGCTAGTAAAAAGTAAAGATATTAAACTATCAACAAAGGTTGCATAGTTAGAACTATGGTATTCCCAGTAGTAACATAGGGATGTGAGAACTGGACCATAAAGATATCTGCGCGCTGTAGAATTGATGACTTTAAATTGTGGTGTTGGAGAAGACGGCTTAGAGTCCCTTGGACTACAAGAAGATCCAATAATTAAATACTTCTGGAAATCAAGACAAACTGTTCACTAGAAGGTATGACCATGAGACGCAAATATTTTGGCCATATTATGAGACGGCAGGATTCCCTAGGAAAGACTCTGATGCTGGGAAAGATTGAAGGCACAAGAAGAAGAGGACGTAGAGGAGGAGATGGATAGATGAGGTCACTGAAGCAATGAACATGAACTCGATGAAGCTCAGAGGGGCAATGAATGAGAGATGCACCTGGCGTTCTGTGGTCCATAGAGTCACAGAGAGTCAGGCGCAACTGAACGACTAAACAACAACAACAACAGTGACAATCTAATACTTAAAATTTCCAATGAGGTTTTTTTTAGGAAACACTAGTAGAGAATCCTATACTGAGTAGATGGTCTTTTGTAATGTGGTGATAATTAAGGAAAACTTGTTTAGTAAAGGTTTTTGTTAAATATTCTACACTCACAGCTAATGTGATCTAGTTGATCGATAGATATATCGATAGATTTGCGTATTGTTTCTTAATGTTTTGATATTATATAAATGTTATAAGACAAGAAATGCCCTGTAATAGAGTATAAGACTGTCACAAGAAAAATGTGCCAATCAGTAAATTTATACTAACTGATGAATATAAATGTAGTCATTGAATGCTTAACATTTTTAACTTCGAAATTTAGAGCTTAATTCCACTAGATCCAAATAATATAACATTTACTGGATATTCCCACTGTGCTTTGAAACACACAGGGATATAATCAGGTACTCTGTGGGACTTTTATAATTCAGCACTGTAGGTAAATGCTCAGCTTTTCCTGATTTATATATATATATATATATATATATATATATATATCCTGCCGTAGAGAAAATTATGTAGAGAGAGAGAGAGAGAGTGAGAGAGAGAAAGAGTTCTTTGATTTGGAGTTGGGACCTTAACTCTGTTTCTGCATACCATATGATTTGTATTGTAACCTTGTAAATAGGGAAAGAGTAATAATAATACCTAACAATACCTCTTTTCTAATTATCTGTTTCTATATGTATTAATATATCAGGATCTGTAAAAGCTTGTAATAGTGTTTCCTTTATTGCTGTCTATTTACTGCAAAGCTTTAATGGTAGCATCTGAGCAGTTTAGAGTAAATTTTTTCATAGAAGATCAACTCTTATTTTAATTGATTTGTCCTGTGCAGATTAGATCTTTTGCTATTTCTTCTCTGTGGCCAGGCTGAATTATTTGCTTATGCCTCTTGTGCTTTTCTGCTACTAGTAGGGACTACACGAGTATCAGGAACATGCAAAACATGCCCAAACCACACCCCTTTTACTATTAATTGTAACTGAGTTAATCACCCCAAAAAAATGTATGTGATTTTTGCTTAGCCCTAAGATATATATATATATATATATATATATATATATATATATATATATATATATATATACATATATATATATAGTTGAATAATCAGAGCATTGCAGTGAATAGTGATACCTTTTTTATTGGACAAACTTATTCATAATATAGCAACGAGCTTTCGAGCGACAATGCCTCTCTTTAAGTCAAAAAGCGATATATATATAGTGGTGAAAAGAGCGATAGAAGCCCTCCACCGTACAGTAGTACAGCAAATAAATAGTACATTTGTGTTCACATTTGAATGTCTAAAACAAGTTAAAAAACTTGTTTTATGCCCAGAATTCCAAGAAATCCAGTCATTGCACTGCGTTCTGGGAACCTTGGCAGAGACATGCAAATATGCCCACAAAGGCTATGCTCTTGCAATTCTTTGCTCAAAGCTGTTTGATGCAGCGGCCATATGCTTAAGGGAAGCCGAGTTTCATACGGTTATAGATTGCAAGAGTGTGACCTTTGTGGGCACATTTGCATGTCCCTGCCAAGGTTCCCAGAATGCAGTGTAATAACTGGATTTCTTGGAATTCTGGGCATGAAACAAGTTTTTTTTAACTTGTTTTAGACATTTAATTGTGAAAACAAATAAATGATTTATTTACTGGATTTACTTTTATCATGCAAATTATATCATATACCCAACTACTTATTTTATAAAGTAATGCTGTAATTGCCTCTGAATTGTGTACCTTCAACATTAAATTGCAGTCTTTTATTTTAGTATTTTACTTTTTTCTGGAGACACTCTCTTGCAAGTACGGCATATTAAATATTTGTTATATATTTTATACTTTGTTTATCGAAAGTCTAAACACTGATTTAAAATGCTTTTTGATCTATGTCTGGCATACCACCAATTGATATACCAATTATATAGCAAATCAGTAAATATACTGCCTATATATTGTGAATTATCAAATACATTCTGTGTAACAAGATGCAACTGATATTGCAAATATGGATGTCATTATCTAAAACGTTAGCATTTTTACTAATATGTTTGTCATGAAAGCACTTAGCATGCCACTGTAATTATCGATTTGGTGTAATGACTCACCCTGTATTTCAGTACAAAACATATTTTACATTACTCACAAGTCAAATAATTCAGAAATACTTTAATTAATATTTTCATATTGTGCACATTGTTTTGATCAATACAGAATCAATATGGTAGAAATTAAAACTTTAGAATAGTTCTTCTTTCCTCATCTTTTTAATGTAACTATTTATATGCATACAATGTAAACATATACACACACATATATGTCACTATGTAAATTTATGCTTAACATATTAGTAAACTATTGATTAGAAAACTACTTAGCATGTCAGATCTAATCAATGTATATAAACTAAATGTAAATAATAAATACATGTATTATTACCTATCAATACAATATATAAAAAATTGATTGTGTGTGTCTCTTCCTTGCACAAATACTATGATCTTTTCCATTCACATCATACAGTAGATCACTAAATTTTCATCTAGTTTTGTATAATATTTATGTAGGATTTCAGTGAAGTTTACACTTATTTAACAGATGGTTGGAAAAACATTGTTGGAGGTGATACAGAAGAAAGAGAAAAGAAAGGAGGAAAAGTAGATATAGATTTTGGATGGAGCCTGTATTTTATACACTGCTTTATGGTAATATAACTACATGTTCCCTGTAGAATGCCATTATATTAAATGATATGCACATTTGTACTGATAAACTACATGAGTTACAGACTGTAAATTACATTATTTTACTGAATTTCCTGAAATCTGTGAAAAATAATGGACCCATCCTGCAGTACATTCTTTAGTATGGACCAGTGAAGGCCTAAATAAAGAGTACTTGTGGTCCAGGCAGAAGCTCAGATAACTTTATCCCAAGACGAATCTGGATTCAAGATAGCCCATTATTTATTTTTCAGCTTTTCTATGTTTTATGTTATGCAATTATTGATTACTTATTTTCCTTGATATGTTTTTTAACATTCCCCCTGTTTTTGTAAAAATGGTCAACTGCTTAGTGGGTAACTAGAATAAACTGAAGGCTAAAGATATGATTACATAATAAACCAACTATTATTTGCTTAGTACAATATAGTTTGTACTGTAAAACAGCATATGTGTTTAAGATTATTGTTAATTGCATAGATAAAAGAGGAAAAGTACATTTAAGAAGGAAAAAAGAGTAAATAATGAGCAGATGGAAAAATGCATCATTGCGCTTATATTACATTATACCCTTGAATATTTTCAAGTTTTGTATGATACTTCATTTAAATAAGGTGTATCCAAATCCCAGAGGTTTGGAGACATGGGATCCACCCTTTCTGTAGTCTCCCTAGACGATCAAAAACAAAACGAGCAGGAGAACAATACTCACAGTAGTTTTCAGACACGTTGTTCAACATAGATATCTATCAACCTCGTCTCCCACTTCTGCAGTGAACGTTCCACTTCAAGCTTATAGGCTATGTTTATACCTTTGTTTGTTCATAATATTTTCACTTTACATTTGAATCACAAGTACTTTGCCAATGTTATCATCATTGATTGCATCTCATATGAGAACCTTATCCTATAAAGTTGTCTATAAATACTGGAGCATTTATAATGCACATGAACTTCAGTGGCTTTACTAGATTTATTTTACGCTTCAACTAATTCAGTCACTTGAGTAGGACAAAATGATAAATCCCATGACTCTGGTTTTCACTGGTGGAGAGTTATGTATATGAGAGATTTATCAATAATGCTATGATCTAATGCTCCAAACGCAGACTGTTAAGAGTACACTACAGCATGACAAATATATATGTTTGAAAACTTTTTTGTTGGAAAAAGCAGTTACAGACGGAAAAGCTCAGATATATCGTTAAATTAAAAAATAACAAGTTTTAATTCCTCTGCTGGTCCCTAGAGATATGTAGGATATGTTGTTGAAGGTTGTATAAGAGGAACATTTACTTCTCATACTTCTCTGCAGGAGCAAGTGGTAAATGTGGCATATACTTATGACTTTTTTTTTAAGCAAAACATCTTATTAATATAGCCTGGAAGATACAGTACATAAAATGTTAATTCATCGATATTAGTAATTGTGACAATCTATATACAAATATTTATTTTTTCTGCCTAATGTAAATAAAATTCACTGCATTTTATTTTAATTAGAATCCATTACATTAAACTAGGAAATCTAGCTTGCCTAATTGCTTTTAAGGTAATGTGCACAATAAAAGCTGAGAACAGTTTTGTCTTGCTGATTTGTTATGCTCTATGTTATAATTTACCCTGTGCATAAATAGGCAGTGATCCTGCTCAGATGGTAGAATCAATTCAAGATATCTTGTGGTTTTTAATAATAGCTCTGGCAGAAATAACTTTTTATTTGCACAAGCCTTTTCCTTGTACTGCTGCTTTTATTAAAAACTCAATTAGAAATAAAATATTCTCTGAGACTAAACCTTAAATTAACTTTAACATGCATTGTTTCTTTTACTGAAAACCCATGCTATTTTAGTGAAAGCAAATGGTAATGATGCACATTTTTATTTCAAAATAAATTTGTGTATAAGATAATATATCCTTCTCTGACTTCTCACAGCAAGTTACTTCATGGTATATTTCAGATATATTAATAGATTTAAAATACATATTCTTCCTCAATCTCAGTTACACACTAAATTAATATTAATAGTGTCAGCATAAATAAAGTGATTCATGTATTTAGGAAGAATACTCTTTTACACATTGTCATTAGTTTTTTTATTTTATTTGTATATTGAACCTGGTTTGACACAACTATATATGTAAACAAACATTTCAGTGATGTTTTTTTTCTGAGCCACAGAAATCAGCATTTTTTTCATCAATAGTATTTTCTTTGTTCACAGTTTAATGACGTGAGTGCTAGATAGATGGTATCATGAAAATTCACTTTCTTAGGTTGCTGCAGCAGTCCTTGCAAATATGCATGTGCTATATAATATACTAAATGCTGTAATATATTTTATGTTTTTCTAGTAGGATACTAAACTCTTATTTCAACAGAAATGGGTAAGTTAACTACATTTTGGCAACATTACCATATTCATCTCCCTCAGCATATTGGATTGGTATAGGAGAGAGAACATATAAACCAAAATGATTACATCAATAATATTACTGTATATTGTTCAACCATAATGTCCCACTCTATTTTTGATTACTCCATTGCCCCTGTTTACCAGAAAATCCAACTTTGACAGTGACTCCAAGAATCCAGTGATCTTTCTCTATCTCTCTTATTGTACTATTTGGAATGGCATAGTACAATTATCACATGGGAAATATTGTAAGGACTAGCGACTTGCCCGTCAAAAAATGACGGCAATAAGATTGTAAGGCAGGTAATGTTGTTTGCGTGCTAAATAAAACGGTTTGGTGTTTTAAGATCCTTCATTGCGAGGCTCTTGGTTGTTTGTGTGCTATGAGCAGCGTTGGTGTTTTTTTTTGGTATGGCAATGAATAATTAATAAAATAAGAAATTAATATACTTTACCTATTGTGAAGTAATATATGCAGGAAGCATTGTGTTGAAGTGCTGGCAATCTGTTTTCATGTTGCTGTAGCATCAGTGCTGTGGAGCTGCTGTGTAAGCGTCATGAATGTGTGCAGTGTGTAGTGTAATAGTGTGCGTGCAAGAGGCAAATCCGTTAGGGTAGCTGTGTACTTCCAGATTGTATAAGTTAGTGTTCTAAAATGGCGCCTAATGTGTGGTATGCGGCTGTAGCTGATTTAGCGTCCTTGTTTTTGGATGTCGTCCGACTTTTTCGGAAAATCTGTAGGTGTTTGGTGGGGTTTTGCGTGTTTGGAGAGCGGTAGCCTAGTTTTCGTTTTTTTTCTGCGGCTATTTTTTCTCTCGCTTTTCGGATTTTCGGGTGTCTAAACTCTTTTATTTGGAGTTAAATTGAGGTGTAACTTCAGTTTTCGAGGTCCTGGGTCCCCACCTTGCTGTTAGTAAGCTTTTTATGTATTTGTTGTGTGTATTTACTGTGTATTTGTATTTATTGTGTTTTTCATGTTTTTTTTTGCGAGGTCGAAATGGGTCGTAACGCTTCTAGTATTTTTGTTTCTGAACTCCGTAAATTTTGCAAGGTCTGCAGTTTCTGGCAAGGAGCGCCTTTGCTTCGCAAGGGCCGCGGGCTCGCAACTATATATGTGACTAGCGACTTGTCCGTCAAAAAATGACGGCAATGAGATGTGTATGTTTGGAAAGTTGTTTAATTATTAATATACGTATTTGACATTTCAGGAACAGTTTCTAAATCCTTTGTTTGCTTATTAGCTTTTTTTGTTGTATCTTTAATTTTTGCAGCTGATAGTCTTTTGCTTGCAATTCTTTTGCGTTCTTTTTCTCGTCGAATTTCTTTCTCCTCTGGTGTCTGCTGGTTGTCCCATCTCTGTTGTCGTTCTCTAGCTTGCCGTCTTATCTTTTCTTGTTTGCTCTCGTTAGTAGCCATGTTAATCTGTAAAAGAAAATAATGTATAATTAGTTTAGTTTGAGATGTTAAGTTTGTTTTTTACATTTTTTATTATCAACAGTTTGTTTATATGTGCTTGTAGTTCATTGTAGCGGTACTTTCTTTGTATTGTTAAATAACTGTTTTTCTTATTTTGGATATGATCGGAATGGTTTTAGCATTATCCTGTTTTGTGTCTACCACTTTTGCTATGCTAATTTAGGCTTCTTTGTAAGCCTTATAGCTTCTTAAACAGTAAACAAGAATATTAATTTACTTTGGTATGTGTTTGTGTGATTTTTGGTATAATCCTATTTTGTGTCTACCATATGTTGCATACTTTATTTGCTTAATAAGTCTTTTTTATGAAGGTTAAATGTTTTTGTACAGTGAAATTTAATTTGTTTGCTATTTTGGATATGATGGCAATGTTTTTAGCATTATCCTGTTTTGTGTCCACCACTTTTGGTATGCTTATTTAGGCTTCTTTGTAAGGCTTATAGGTTCTTAAACATTAAAGAAGAATATTAATTTAGTTTGCTATGTGTTTGTGTGATTTTTGGTACAATCCTGTTTTGTGTCTACCACTTTTGGTATGCTTATTTAGACTTCTTTCTAAGGCTTATAGGTTCTTAAACAATAAAGAAGAATATTAATTTAGTTTGCTATTTGTTTGTGTGATTTTTTGTACAATCCTATTTTGTGATTTGCTTAATTAGTGTTTTTTATGAAGCTTTAATGTTTTTCTACAGTGCAAATGAATGTTTTTTCTATTTTGGATATTATGGCAATGTTTTTAGCATTATCCTATTTTGTGTTCACTACTTTTTGGTTGCTGCATTTGTTATATTGGCGGCCATTAAACATACATAGTTCCTTTATTTTTTGTACTTGTTATACTTTACCTTGATTGAAGTGTTGAATGACAGAGGGTCCCCTCCTGCCAATCTTATTCTGCCGGTCTTCTTGTAGTGTCTGTTTGAAAAAGAAAGGGAAATGGTTAATTGTATATTTCTTCTTTTTGATTTAGCACAGCATGGTCTTTTTATTTTTCTATCTTACCTCTTCTTCTTTGTTGGTGTTCTTTAAAAGGATATTGTGGTTCATAATGCACGGTGCAAATTCTTGAGTGACGCTGTTGATGCAGAGTCTGTTTGAATAGTAAAAAAAAGGAGAAAGATTGAGCTTTAGATGATATATTGAATGACAATAAATTAATGTAATTTAAATATACTTCTTTAATTAGTTTCAATTAACATTAGTTTGTTTTCGAGCCTACACACATAAATGTGCGTGTGACATGTCACTATACATGATACACATATATGTGCATGTCACATATCACTATACATGAATCACATTTTAATAGTTTTTTTTTTTTTTTTATGTCATTTAAATATACTTGTTTAATTAGTTTGAGTTAAGATCAGTTTGTTGTAGGGGCTATACACATAAATGTGCGTGTCATATGTCACTATAGATGAAACACATTTTCATAGTTAAAAGTTTTTTTTTTGTGTGCGTGTCACACATCACTATACATGAATCATATTTTAATAGTTAAATGAACATTATTTTTTTTTCGGGCCTACACACATAAATGTGTGTGTGACATGTGACTATACATGATACACATATATGTGCGTGTCACATATCGCTCTACATGAATCAATATTAATAGATATTTTTTTTCTTTAATGTCATTTAAATATAGTTGTTTAATTAGTTTGGGTTATGATTAGTTTGTTGTAGGGACTATACACATAAATGTGCGTGCCACATGTCACTATACATGAATGACATTTTCATACTTAAATTTTTTTTTTTTTTGTCCTGTCTTGATAATAAAATTTAATATATTATGGCTTACCTCTCAGTTGTAATTGCACAATGGGAAGTAGGAAATTAGGAAACAATTATCTTCTCAAGTAACAGCAGCAGTTAACTATCCAGTCACTCTGTTCATCACCTGAGTAGAAATGTAGAATTTTCTGGAAAGTAGGCAGTATTTATAAACTTTCGAGTGCCTGAGACCGTTATAACGCAATGCGCATGCGCTATTTGCGTTCCAGCTTACAATTTGCGTTCCATCCTCGGATAAACACAGCCGAGGTGGGATACTCCACCACCGCAAATGCAACCCCTTGCTTCGCGAGGATCCGCATTTGCGGGGACGTAGGGATGCTCCACCACCGCAAATGCGGCCCCTCGCTTCGCGAGGACCCGCATTTGCGGGGAACTGCGTCCCTCGCTTTGTGTGAGCAACAGCTCGTATGCTCACAACTATATATGTAATTGCCATATTTCAAAGAAACTAATCACTTTTTAAATATGCCCTTCTCCCCAAACAGGATTAAAAAGAGGAGGGGGCTTCATTAGGACCCTGACAACTATTAATATATCTGGGGATAAGATAATTACTTGATGTGACTTTTACTGCAATTTTGTGTACTATTTTTACTTGTCATATGGTAAAGGGATGTTTTCCTAGATCTCTTCTCCATTCAAATTCTCTCACTGAAGTAGGATGGCACTTGCATAGTCTTCCTGGTTTCATGTTATATAATTCCTTAATAAAGTACACCATAGCATTACACTACCACCACTAAGCTATAGCCTTTAAAATGATCTTGTACCATGTCTTTGTGCCATCACTGTAGTGTACCTATTGCATGGAGAACCTTGCATTTAAAGGTAGTGGAAAAAAGAGTTGGTATTGTGCTGTGAGATAATATTTGGTTGTGCTTTGGATCTGATAATTGGAAATGCTGGTGGCTTGGTATTTAGATGTACTTTTCAACTGTGTTCATTATTTCTCACTGAATTTAGATTTGTCGCCAACTTGCTATTGACTGTACTAGTGATTTGGAATTTGGCTATGCTGAGGATTTGGTATTTTACTAAGTTGGTAATTTAGAATTTGCCTGTTCTAGTGGTTTGGTATTTTGATGTGTTCATGATATGATATTTGGTTGTACAAGTGAATATCTAGCCCTGCTGGTGATTCATTATTTGACTATAATGGTGATTTGATATTTGGTTGTGCTTGTGATTCAGTATTTGATTATACTTGGGAGTTGGTGTTTGGCTGAGCTTGTGATTTGGTATTTTGCTGGGCTGTGCTAGTGACTCTGTTTTTGATTGTACTACTGATTTTGTATTTGGCTGTGTGGGTGATTTCCAAGGGAAAAGCATAGACCAATCTTTGTTTCATAAAAGAGTCATTGAGAATACAGCAATTATCTTACATGAAAAGGTATATGATGATTTTTACAGAAGAATAAATAAACTGAACACTGAAGTCACCACATGTCTTCTGCACTATCACTTAGATGGTAGCTCATGGAAAAATTGTTTACATCTGTTAAATTATACAAATTTGTATTGTCATTTTAGTTATTGCTTATATATCCCCCTGACTGTGCTTGTGATTTAGTATTTCACTGTGCTTGTAATTTGCTATCTGGTTGTGTTTGTGGTTTTGTATTTGACTGTGCTTGTGATTTGATAATGGGCTGTGCTTGTAATCTGGTATATTGCTATTCGTGTGATTTAGTACTCAACTGTTCTTACTATTTGATATTTGATTGTGTTTCGGTATTCATTTGTGCTTGTGATTTGATAATTGGTTGTGCTTGTGATTTGTTAAATGGCTTTTCTTATGATTTGATATTTGCTTGTGATTGTGATTTGGTATTTTGTGATTGCCAAGTAATATTTGATTGTGCTGCTGATTTGGTATTTTGTTATTTAGCTGTACAAATGAATATCTAACTGTGCTGGTAACTTTGTGTTTGACTGTGCTTGTGATTTGGTATTTGGCTGTACAAATGATTTAATATCTAGCTTTTCTGGTGACTCCATTTGACTGTGCTAGTGATTTATGTTAAGCTGTACTGGTGATTTGGTATTTTGATGTACTGCTGATTAGGTATTTGGTTGTACTTGTGATTTAGTATTTAACTGTACTTATGATTTGATAGCTGGTTGTACTTGTGATCTGGTATTTGGTTGTGTTTGTGAAGTAGCATTTGGCTGTTGTACTTGTGATTTGGTATTTGGATGTGCTTATGATTTCATATTTGTTTGTGCTTGTGATTTAGTATTTGGCTATGCTGCTGATCCAGTATTTTGTTGTGATTGTCATTTGGTATTTGATTGTGCCTGTAGTTTGTTATTTTGTTATTTATCTGTACTAATGAATATCTAGTTGGCTGTTTTGTTGATTTAATATCTAGCTCTGCTGGAGATTCAGTATTTGACTGTGCTGGTGATTTCACAATTGTTTTTTTTTTAAACTGGTTGTGCTTGTGATCTAGTATTTGATTGTGCTTTTGATTTAATATTTAACTGTGCTTGCAATTTGATATTCGGTTGCTGTTTTGGTATGGTATTTGGGTGCTTATGAATTAGTATTTAGCCATGCTTTTGATTTAGTATTTGTTTGTGCTTGTACTTTGATATTTTTTATACTTGAGATTTGGTATTTTGTTTTGCTTTTGATTTAAAATTAGGCTTTTCTGCTTATTTAATTTATTGTTATTTGCCTGGTAACTTTGTATTTGACTTTGCTTGTGATTTGATATTAGCTTGTGAAAGTTAATTGTACTTGTATTTGTATTTGTACATGTGAGTTGGTATTTGGCTGTGCTTGAAATTTGGTATTTTGGTGTACTGATGATTTGGTATTTACTGTGCTACTGATTTGGTATTTGACTTTGTTGGTGAAGATCACATATGGTTGAATGAGTGTCTCCTTAAATTCTGATAAGCTACAATTGATGGTAATCTGTGTCTATCTTTAAACAAAACACTGTTCCTTTAATATTTTGGGCAATTAATTACAGCTTGAATGCCACTGCTTTTATCACCATTCACATGTCTACTTTTATGAAAAATCTTACAATAGATCTTGTGATTCATGGCAGATTAGGTGTTTATTTCATATGTTTATATCCATACTTAGTGCTTCTAAAATGTACAGCATTATCCAGGATATAAAACCAATCTGTTCTCAAAAAATGAGGTTGATATTTTACTCTCAGGCTACAATTATATTTATATCTGATAACTGTTGTAAAATCAGAAAATAATAACACCATGTTACGTGCATACTAAAGATTTCTCTGCGCACAGCTAAATGAGACACTGAATGATCAACAAAATGATTCTCTTGTGTTCATGAAGTGCCAACTTATTCTTTAACCCTCTACAATAACAAACTGCAGGAAATGAGTAAAACTATTTGTAGAAGATCACTGCATAGCAGCACAATGAAACTTCACCACTAAGTACCTGTCCTTCAGTCAGAAATAGTTTTTTTGAACCCTTATTTCTGAATAAAGACGTGCAGCTGCCTTATGCTTGTGTGCATTTTTTTCCCTCCAAATTACTCATAGTGGCATATTTTTAAGTAGGTATAAAAGTGGGGATGAAAAAGTACAGTTAAATATCCCCATTTCCCATGCTATCTATAGAAGGGATTTATCATACAGAATTAAAGTTTATCCCAGCTTGATAAATAGTTCTCAGTGGAAATATAAGAAGTTGAGATATTTCATGTTTTATCCCTGCTTATCTCAACTTACCCCCTGGAAAAGATAGCTGTCTATAGAATATTTATGTTTTCTTATTCCATTACTTTGTTTAATATGTGTAATTAAAGACATGTAAACAGTTTTTTCTTCCAGCTATGTTGACATTACCAATATTGATAGCAAAATGGTTAAAAAAATAGCAGCTTCCAGTAGAAGTTATGAGAGGAACTGAAAGGAAATACAGAGTCTGGTAGAAATTTGACCATCGTCTGATTAATCATATCAGGCATTTTTGTTAAGTACACATATTACAGAAATTAGAATAACAAGTAGACATAGTAAATTTTCTGTGTTATACATTAAATACCAAAACACATCTTCATTCTGAAGAAGAACATCCTTATTGTGAATATCAATTTCCACTAATGTTATCAAACCCACTGAGGAGTCTGCAAACTTTTCAGATTCAAAAATGTGTTTGTCCTGACTTGTACAGTCAAAATATTTCAAGGAAAGTATATTTTATTACATGTCAATTCTCAAATCCCTTTTATGCAGAAGGGATCTCACAAACCTCAGGGAATCACTAATTTTACTACTGTTGGACATGCAGTGAAACCTGTAACATAAGTATAATGAAAAGCATCTACATTAAGACCTCCTCACGGACTGATTCATCTTTACTACACTATGATCTTCATTCAATTCGGGGCTCGCAACTCCATTGCAGACAGCCAGATGTCTGCGATTGAGTTGGGGGGCTCCATTTGGTCTCCGTTTGCAATGCTATTCAATTCGGCAAGGCCGCAAGTTATGGTTCGATAGTGAAAATCGGAAATCATGCCGTCCTATGTAGCATTTCTGTGTCTGAACATGAGAAATGAAGAACGCCCGTAGCGATTTGGGCTCCGATATGCGATCAGACTTGCAAACAGGGTCCCCACATTAACCCCATGATGCAGGGGTCCCCAATTGGGATCCCTGAAGGGTCCTCACATTAACCCATTAACTCCCCCCTCTTAGTAATTAACCCCCTCTAAATAATTAACCACATATAACCCTCAAAATACATAATTAATCCTATCACTAACCACTTAACTCTATCTAGACCCAGTTATCCCTATCTAGTCTTATTTAACCCTAACTGTACATAATTACCCCTAACTGTACCTATTTTACTAAAACTGGATCTAATTATCCCCAACTGTACCAATGTAACCCTAACTGTATTTAATTACCCCTAACTGTACCTATTTAAACCTAACTGTACCTATTTAACACTAACTGGACCTTATTATAGCTAACTGTATTTATTTAACCCTAACTGTACCCAAAAAACCCTTTCCTACCCTATTAACCCCTATCCTATCCTATTAACCTCCCACTCTACCCTACCCTAGTATCCCCTATCCTATTCTATTTACCCCCCTCTACCCTACCCTATTAACCCCTATCCTATTCTATTAACACTTCTACCCACCTAACCCCCTAATAAAATCCCTAAAACCCCACTAAGTACAAAAAATAACAAACAACTAATTACACAAAATAAAAAAGCACTACAGAAAATAAAAAAGCATTACAGAAAGAAAATAAACTTACACATAAAATAAAAAAACACTATAAAAAAAAAAACAACTTACAACCTGTTGAAAGAAAAGGGTTAATTAGTCCACTGACCTGGCCAAAATGCCCCTCCAGTGGTGTCCATCAATGCCCTGGTCTTCAGTCTTCTGTGCCAGTAAAGGCCCCTCCAACAATGTCCCAATGTCATGTGACACCTACAAAACAAAAGAAACATTACAGTAAATAAACATATCCTGACAGCCTGTAATAAAAAAAAGGGTTAATAGTCTACTGACCTGGCTAAAATGCCCCTCCAGATGTGTCCATCGATTCCCTGGTCTTCGGTCCTCTGGGCCCTCCAACAAAATCCAGACATTGTAAAAAAATTAAAACTACTAACGGAGCTTCTCTCCTAATGTAGGTTAGGGCTTAAAAGGGTTGGGTAGGGGTTAATAGGGTATTGATAGAGTAGGATAGGGGTTCATAGGGCAGTGGTTTATTGGGTGCAGTTAGGGTTAAATAGGTACAGTTAGGGTTACATACGTACAGTTATGGGTATGTAAAATACAGTTAGGGTTTATTGGGAACAGTTAGGGGTAATTAGGTACAGTTAGGGTTAAATAGGACTAGATAAGGATAACTGGATCTAGGTCGGGTTAAGTGGTTAGTGATAGGGTTAATTAGATAGGGTGAGGGTTTATTAGGGTTAATTACTTAGAGGGGGTTAATTACTTAGAGGGGGTTAACTTAGATTTATCAGTTTATTGGGGTGGATAATAGTGTAGTGTAGGGTATTGATGGGGTTCATTTTAGACAGGGGCTAATTTCAATTGTTTCGCGGGTCCTTTAAGGACATGCGGCAGGAAATTTGAAATTTTGCAGGATCCCTGCATCATGGGGGTTTAATTTAGGAGTGGGGGGGTTAGGGGCAGTGGGGTCACTTAAGGGGAGCATACGTAAGGGATTTTAAAGCCCTTGGAAGTCTTCCTTGGTACCATTAACTTGTGGTTCGAGTTTGGCCATTTGCGGGCTTGACAGAGTGGATAGCGAGGAGGAATCAGAGCAATGGAATAGCTATTTGCGAATTTAGCCTTGCGAAATTGGAAGATCAAAAGCTTGGAGGGCAATAACTTGTTATTTAAAAAATCACTATGAATCTCAGCTTGGAGCCAGTAACTAGATCAGAGCCTGCAAGAAGTTGCCAATTGAATAGCAAGTAGCCGAGACCAGATCTCCCGAACAGCTCAGTTGAATATGTGTTATTATTTCCTCACCACCATCTACCACCAACTTTTAAGATCAGTTTTCTCAAGAACTGCTGGGAATCCTGAAGATGGAAACTGATTTCTGTCAATTTGAGTAGATCTTTTTTTATTAAGGTAATTAGTCAGGAAGAGGCTGAAGAAATGTGGGTCAAAAAGAGAAAATAGAGTTGAGGTTGAGGTTGTATGAAAGAGAGTAAATATGAGGGAGTGAGAAACAAAGGTAACTGAATGAAGGCACACAGGGTAACTAAACATTTGAAAGATATTTTAATAAAAGTTTTTAAATGTCCATTTAGTACAGTGACTCCAGTATTGTTTTGTCAGCATTTTGTACTACACTATTGCATGAAGTATTTACTATTGGATTACAAAGCTGTGTGCATTTGTGTGGTGTTCTGTTTGAATCCGTTCTGTGAATCAGTGCACTGTTTTCTGTCCTGTGCTCTGTAATCATTGTGCAGGTGAGTAGGCAGGGTCTATTTTAACAAGGGAAGGAGCGAACTTGGGAGCTTGCAAATAATTTATAGTGTAAGTGTAGTTAGTGTTTAGGAGATTAAATCAAAGGAGGGAGTTCAAAGAAAAGGGTTATTATAAGAAAAAATAGAAAACAAAAATATATATATATATTTTTTTTGTTTTGTTTGGGTTAAGGTGTAGAAAAGCAATCTTTATACAAATACATTGATTTGTTTTCTCACTGTATTTTTATAACTGGCAATCATGAGTCAGTCCAGCGGCAAACTCACGGAGTGTACATCCTGCCACATGTATGCACGACTGGAACAGATGATCCAGGGTCCATACCTCTGTGACCAGTGTGATCATATTGCCTCTCTGGAAGCTCAAATTGGAGAACTGGAGAGGAGAATTGCAGCACTTAGTAATATTGCTCCACTGGAAAGGGAACTGGTGCTCACTGAGTAAGGTTTAGCTGGGCCTAGTATGGAGGGTGGAGATGGGGCTAGTGAGGATGCTCATGGAGGTAGCTGGGTTACAGTTAGAAGGGGAAGCAGGGGGAACAGGAGGAGGCAGGTCAGTTCTGAGTTGGCAAACACTAACAGATTTGCCAGATTGAGTGAAAATGTTGGGGATGTCCATTCAGGAATGGTAATGCCAGAGAGAGCTGTACCCTCTAACAGCCGGGAGAACAGTTCTACTAGAGGAGTGGGAGGGCAGCAAATGCAGAGCAAGAGAAAGATTTTGGTGGTAGGGGACTCTATTATTAGGAAGGTAGACTGGGTGATTTGTCACCAAGATCCCAGCAATTGGACAGCTTGTTTTCTCCCGGGTGCTCGGGTTCAGCATGTTGTGGATTTATTGGGAGGGGCTGGATATAAACCGGCGGTCTTGGTACATATTGGTACCAATGACAAAGTAACTGGAAGATGATTTTATAGAACTAGGTAATAAGCTGAAGGCAAGGACCTCCAAGGTAGTATTTTCTGAGATACTACCAGTGCCACGTGCTGGTCCAGGGATACAGAAGGAGCTTAGGGAGGTTAATGCATGGTTAAAAAAGTGGTGCAGTGCAGAGGGTTTTGGGATTTTAGAGCACTTTGCTGAGTTCTCACTTGGGTACAATCTCTATAGCAGTGATGGATTGCAATTTAATAATGAGGAAGCTTTTGTGCTAGGGGATAGGATGGTAGAAAGGCTGGTGGAGTTTTTTGAACTAGTAGGTGGGAGTAGAATTATAGAAGTATTGGGGTAGAAAGGGTAGAAGGAGAAAGGGATGCATTTTCTACCCATGGGGGGGGGGGGGGGGGATAAGCGGTGAGGGTTACAATAGACAGTCGGGAGGTATTACTAGGTGACTCAAATACAGTGGGAAACACTTCACAACGGCAGAGCCATAGCAACATAAAGTGTATGCTTGCTAATGCAAGAAGTTTGCCTGGGAAATTGGGCGAGCTAGAATTATTAGCAGTACAAGAAAAATGGGACTTAACAGGCATTACTGAAACATGGTGGGATGAATCTCATGACTGGACAGTTAATTTGGATGGTTATAACTTATTTAGGAAAGATATGGGTAATGGTAGAAGAGGAGGGGGGATTTGTCTGTATGTTAAGCCTGGTTTTAAACCTGTAGTCAGAGAAGATATTTATAGTGGAACTAGCAGCAGCATTGAATCTTTGTGGGTTGAGTTAAATAGTGGAGGCGCTAATTCTAAACGCATATTGGTGGGAGTATGCTATAAACCCCCAAATATAATTGAACGCAAGGAACTGCAATTATTGTTACATATTGGAGATGCAGCTAAGCATGGGCAAGTTCTAATAATGGGAGATGTTACCTACCCTGAAATAAACTGGATAAATGAGACCAGCAGTTCAGTTAAAGGGAGCAGGTTCTTGACTACACTCAGGGATCATTATCCGGCCCAGGTAATACAAGAACCTACTAGAAATGGGGCCATCTTGGATTCAGTCATCACAAGTAATATTGATATAATATCAAATGTTAAAATAGGGGAACCTTTGGGGAAAAGTGATCACAACAAAGTCTCATTTGAGATTGAATACAAAAAACAGAGTTTTAAGGGGCCAACAATACAACATATAGACTGGGATAAAGAACGTACAGGGAACAATACTACAAATAAATGGACAACATTCAAATCCTTACTAAATATACATACACATCGGAATGTACCATGTGGAGATAAAATGAATAGGAGTAAATTACATCCCATGTGGCTTAACAATGACTTAAAGTTGATGATAAGGAAAAAGAAACATGCATTTAAATTATACAAGCAGGAGGGAACATAGGCAGCTTTATGTGACTATAAGGAAATTAACAAGGCTTGCCTAAAATAGAAAATGAGAAGTCAGTTGCAAAGGAAAGTAAGACTAACCCTAAAATATTTTTTTAAATATATTAATGGGAAGAAGGCGAGGAAGAAAGCTATAGGAACATTACAATGTGACACATGCCGTCTGATAATTAGGGACCAGGAAAAGGCAGATGAGCTAAATATTTTTTTTGGTATATACAAGGGAGGTACCAGTGGTTGCACTGCAACAAAATGGGGCTACACTGCCATCACTAAATAATTGGTTAACGCAGGAAGAAATCCAAAAGAGATTGGAGAAAATAAATGTTAATAAAGCATTAGGTCCTGATGAAATACATCCAAGGGTACTGAGGGAACTGAGTTCTGTAATAGGCAAACCATTATATCTATTTTTTCAAGACTCACTCACCACAGGGTCGGTACCAGATGACTGGAGAAAAGCAGAGGTGATACCTATGTTTAAGAAGGGAGCAAGAGCAAATCTAGGAAATTATAGACAAGTGAGCCTCACATCTGTACTTGGGAAGCTTTTAGAAGGGTTAATAAGGGAGAGTATACAAGAATATGTCTATTTGAACAAGATCATAAGTAGCAGTCAACACGGATTTATGAGGAATAGGTCAGGTCAGACCAATCTAATTAGTTTGAATGAGGAGGTTAGTAGGAACTTGGATCAGGGCAACTCAGTGGATGTAGTCTTTTTCCATTTTGCAAAGGCTTTTGATGAAGTGCCACATGGGAGACTTTTGAGCAAACTAAGGGATACAGGAACTGCAGTAAATATCTGCTCATGGATAGAGTGCTGGCTAAAAGACAGGAAACAAAGGGTTGTTATAAATGTAACATACTCCGATTGGACTAATGTGGTAAGTGGGGTTCCTCAAGGTTCAGTATTAGGTCCTCTCCTTTTTAACATATTTAATAATGATGTAGAAGTAGGACTCGAAAGTAGTGTCTTCATTTTTGCCACGATGACACTAAGTTGTGCAAGGTAATTAAAGCAGATAATGATGAACTTTCCCTACAAAGGGATTTGCATAAAAAAGAGAAATGGCCTGCTAAATGGCAGATGAGATTTAATACAAATAAATGTAAGGTTATGCATTCAGGAAGGAAAAATTGCCATGCAATTTATAATCTTAATGGAGCAAATCTAGGGGTATCTGATATTGAAAGGGATTTGGGAGTACTTGTGGACAACCACCTAGGTAGCAGTGGCCATCCCTTGAGGTTAAAGGAAAAGAGATTTCACCTTAAAGAAAGAAAAGTGTTCTCTTTACAGTTAGGGTGGTTAAATGGTGTAATTCTCTATGAAAAGAGGTGATGACAGCGAATGCGATAGATAACTTATAAAGGGGTTAGATATATTTTTGAATAAAGAGGGCATTCAAGGTTATCCTAGATAACTAGTGAAGGAATAATGATCCAGGGAGAAATTTGATTGACCAGTCTCTGGGGTCAGGAAGGCATTTCACTTTTTTTCCCTTTATGAGACAATTAGCAGAGTTTCAATGATTTTTTTTTCCTGTTTGTCCCCCTCTGGATCAATTAACAATTACTAATAAATAGTCCACCTATTAAAAAGATCAGAAACAATCTAAAAAGGTTGAACTTGATGGACTAGCAGTCTTTATTCAGCCTCAAATACAAAATATGTAACTATGTACCTATGTATGCTCTGATTTATCTTTGGACCATAGTTCCACAAACTTTTCCAGTCAAAAATCTGATGGAACTCTAGGACTCTAAAATAGGTTTTATGGAAATCTAACAAGCCTCTCACCACTGCCTCAAAATGGCTACCCAGTGTCCAAAAATATCTCCCAGACTCAAAACTTTGTATTCAGATTATCATAAACTCTTTCCAGGTTATCACAAAGCTTTTGGAATAACTGTCTTTTTTTACTTCTGGTCATGCAAAACCAGGGTGGCAGATCCATATACATTGATCATGTCTTTCTGCATATAATGAATATGATACAAATCTGTACGTTCACTATACTTTGCATTTGAAGAAAAAAATGTGGAACATGTTTAGCTACTTCTCTTAATGTTTCTCTATTCATGTCTTTCAGCAAAAGATAAACAAATAGCAGAGAAAAGGGAAAATAATAGCAATACTACATATTTATGAACTACATACATATATACAATCATTCTACTTGTACCATAAAAATCCACACATTTTTCATTTTACAATTTTTATAAAATTCGTAAATTAATGATCATAAATAGGCAACTCAATAAAGTTTTAGATGCATGTGCTTAGATGTGTATGTATTGTTATTCTCATCTAAAATAAGATTACTCCATTCAGACATTATGAAGAGAAAACTCTAACAGCTCCTTCTGAAAACTATTTTGTACAAATATTTTTTCAACAACTTTTTGTGTGTTGGGTTTGTGCATGGAATATGTTGGTGTAATATAAATAAAGATAATAATAATAATAATAAATATATGTATATATATATATATATATATATATATTTATATATATATATATATATATATATATATATATATATATATATATATATATATATATATGCATCCAGTGGTTATTAACAATTAGAATGATGCAGTTGTTAATTCATATGGAATATGAAAATTAATTGATACAGTATTATTATCAGTGAACAAAATTCTATGTCTTATCTTTCACCAAATATACATTTATTTGACTTATTTTAAAACTATACAACATTGAAAATAATATAGGTAAGGAATAATATTATACATATACTGTATATACTGTATATATTGGGTAACATATGAGTAACAAACTTAAATTAAGTATGGGCAAAATTCAAATATTAAACTCTAGTAAATAAGATTTGGAGTAATTATTATTATTAATTTATTAATTAATTAATGCAAAATAGTAAAATATTTATTTGCATAGTTATTTAAACATGCAAAAAAATCAACCAAAGTTTTACTTTTTTAGAAAAGAGTTTCTTTGTTGCTCAGTTTCATCCCTTTGTGGTTCTGAGCCTGTTAACTCCCCCCCCCCCCCCCCCACTGTTTTGTCATGCTTTGAGGCTGTAGCATGCATCTTCCTCATTAGAATCGAAGTCTCACAGGTTGAGGGGATGAGGAGTGACAAGGTCAGAACAGCAAATTGCCAAAAATAAATAGGAAGAATTTAAAAAAAAAGGTAAGTTTTAATTTATTACACTCAGTACTAAATACTATACAGGCAGTATAAAAAATTAATCATAGTACAGTGGTCATTTAATAGTTGCTGTCAGGTGGACTAACACATAAATACTAATTCCCCTCTAGGCTTTTTGGAACAGTGGTAGGTAACAAAAAGTCTAGTGGCTGCAAGCAGCTCTCAGAGGCTTTTCAAGCTCCATCTCACTTGCTCTCTGTAGTGGGAGAGCATGTCCCTTTTCAACAGGACACAGTCTTTTCTCTCACCTGCCTGTTCTCCACACCTTTTATAAAACTCTTCCTTGTACTAAAACAACTTCTTACACTACCTTTACCACCAATCTACATCTAGCCCTCACTTACAGTGATTTTACCATTTTCTTTTTTAGTATATCAACAGATATAAAATCATTGGGCTTGCACATACAAACCCTCAAGTGAAATATTGTGCCAATTACTACTTTAAAGCCATCTGATATGGAATATTGTTACTATGCAATGTCGACTCCTTCAATATGGAATTAGACTGGTTACACCATTGATGTTACAAAATATTGGCAGATATATAAATACAACATCTATGGTAGGCATAAGCTGTTTTCAGACCAGAATCTATATACTGTATCTAGATCATGAGCCATTACATTTCTCTTGATTAAGTTTTAAATGTATACATTTATAATAAAATTAACTATGCATTCTTGCAGTTTTAGTATTTTATTACTATGCTAGTAGATGTAGCAAGTTTGTACTTTTATGTAAATCACAATTTATATATTATGATTTTGTAAAATATAAAAATGCATACAGTATTCTGACACTATAATTTTAAATTCTAAATATATATTCCATTTGCCTGAGATAACACAATGTCAATGAGATTTTTTGGAAAAAAGAATCTGAGTCATTTGTATTGAGCTGTTTATTATCTTTCAATGTCATTTTATTTATATTGATTATGAAGAATTTAAACCCCTTTATCTATGACATTTAACAGTCAATAAACAAAGGACAAAATATTCCTTCATATTCAGATAGTCATTACAGCAATAAAATTTGTTTTATGTTTTTACCTAAAAATAATATTCTTATGATAAATATTCTTATGGTAAATGATGTTAAAATATATAATTGTTTTTCTATAATTAAGCATTTAAATTATATTGAAAATATTTGAAATAAATACATTGTTAAACAGTTTTTTTAAACAAGAGAACACATACTGGTTCAGCATATTTTGACAACAACTATAGTTTTATATATATATATATATATGTACTTTATTTTAGAGTTGGTTTGCAAGGTGCCAGTAACTGGATTCTATAGAAATAAAGAGTATTTATAAGCAGAAGATAAGATCCTGCTGCCACTTATTGTGCCATATCTATGACTTGGACAGATCAAGTCAACTCTACTTGGAGCCTAATCAATATGGTAAGTATATTTAAAGTTTTTTTTTTCATTCTTGCAGTGTATACTTTGGAAAGTCATCTTGGTCTTTAAATTTATGTATAAGACATGCAAATTTGTCTATATCTTAGTGTCTCTGTACTCTTAAGTCTTCAAGTCAGGTTTGTGACCTTTGGAAGTGTTTATGAAAGGTCTATTTTTATTGAGATTCTCATCTTTGCAGCATCCGATTTAAGGTCCAATCAATTCCCTATTTCATATCGTTATACCACTAAGTGGTCAATATCTATACTTAGCTATTCAATTGACCCTTTTTCACATGCTTGCTAATGAACTACTGGCAATTCTGAAAAAAAATAATAACTTTAATAGGATACATATTATCCGAAAATAACGCCGCTCAAAATGTATACAAAAATAGTGCACTATAAAATAAATCCCCTAATGTAAGTATAACATGGATTAATATAACCATAAATATAAATCTCAAATCAAGGAAAACACCCTATATAAAGGGTTGAATGCCTATAGCTCTAATGGTTAATAATGATTAATCCTCATATATCAGAATAAACTGATGATCCTGAAAAAAATCAGGGTATACTGATAATCATTGGATTTAATAAAATGTGATATATATAAAAAACACTATTCAAAAAACATATAAAACCAACAAAATACAGGGTAGGACAGAGATCCTAAATAAACTGGAGGCTCAATATTTATATGTATGTGCTATCAAAGACACCTGGGACAGAAAAACAAATGAAACCAAAAGCTGCAGATAACATATAACAGTGTTAGTGTATTAGCAACTAGTTGCCACACTCAATATACTTGCTGTTCAATTGCCAAGCTTTATAGGCATCAATAAAACTTGTCCCATCATTCTGCTGTGTCTGGTGTGTCCTCCTGTGGTCTCTGTCCCCTGTAGTTACAAACATAATTGCCAACGGGCTGTTTCGTCCATCCTCGTGGTCTTTCTCTAAGAGTGGTGTAAAGCACCAAGGATATCATAGATATAGATCATATATTTTACCTTTTTCTATTCAAGAAATACTGGCAATT
The DNA here is from genome assembly GCA_027410445.1 of Discoglossus pictus. Taxonomy (NCBI): domain Eukaryota; kingdom Metazoa; phylum Chordata; class Amphibia; order Anura; family Alytidae; genus Discoglossus; species Discoglossus pictus. The sequence goes on along the minus strand of CM050163.1, from coordinate 195,462,725 downwards.
ACCTAAAACAATCCTTACTCAAAATATTATGGTATGCTTTCCCATGGATTTTCACACATCCATAATATTACAAGTTTTTACTATTCTAGGATTTTCACTAAGGGTCCTATTCTATTGCCCAATTCATAAAGTTATACACACTTAAAACCACTCTGAAAATTTCCACATATTTTACTATTTACTCGCATTCAGATTATGAGTTCCCACCCACAATCACTACGGGCCAGCCAAAGACACAAAATCGGCCTTAGAACTCCATTGGTTTAGCACAGTTCAAATATTATGAACTCTAAATAATTAAAGTTATACAGAATCAATATTCTATTAGACCCGGAGCACTAGATCGCAAATAAAGTTTGACCCGCAACTGAAAAAAAGTAGTATGTGTCTGTCAAAAATATTGGGAGTACTAAATAGGACTTGCTGGGGCCTTTTAAAAAACTCATTAAAGCTATGACAGCAATTATACACACACTACTGTACTTTAAAAGTACAGGAAGGCATGGAATGACATTAGAATTAATTGCACAACAGTCGCCAAGGAACAAATATAACAAAATATATATTTAAAAAAATATATTTTGGACTGGTCATGCATATGTTAATATTAAAATTATCCCTGCAAGATGCATAAAGTAATTAAAGACACAGTACATAAATTGCAAAAAGACAAAACAAGTAACTACCTTAAAAATGATACGTAACACTCACAGAGGGTCAAATGTACGCAAGAGGTTAATACCAATCTGCAAACACACAGGGACCATAACAGCTGCTCTAGTACAATTACTATTAAAGGGATAGACACACTTCAAATGATACTCAGAAACACTATTGATCAGCATTACAGTACACCACACTACTGACCCAGATCATCTACCCACATCGATGGGAAGTTATGGCATCTACAACAGAAACTTAGCTCAAAGAAAATGGAGTGGGAGAAATGGCAACATGGGCAGCCTCGGGCCTTAAAGACATGAGGGGGTGACATTGTAAAGTCCCTCGCCATTGCTGTAGGCTACGTGGCAAAATGTATACCAATAATAATTTTGTGAAATTATATCAAGTTTTTTTGTATTAATTAATTAGTAATATTACCTGTCATTTGGTTAACAACCCTTCAGAGGAATGGCTATACTAAACAGTAATACATTATACTTTTCATGAGTATTAACTTGCAAACATCACCAAGAATGTTCTTCAAGAATGATAACCAAAATGGGGAGAATATCACATAAAATAGTGTTTGAGCGCATTTTGGAAATGATTGGAAACCACGCCTGTGTCACTGTATTGGGCTGGAATCTTTACATAACAATGTTATGGACAGTAAATAGGGATAATTATTTCAGAAGGATTCAGATGATGTTAGGTACACCGGCATTTGAAATGATGTTAGAAATAATGATATAAACATCACATTAAACAATGAAAGAATAAGCACTTGGCCATAACAACATCACATCCCAGTTAACAGAAGATTAGTGACATGATGATTTCAGTACTCAAATGCATGAAGGGGTTAAGTCTACAGGAAGACCATCTACCTATAAATATATTATCGTTACATACATGATATGTGTGTTAATGTCCCAAAACCTTAACCATTGAAAAAAACATGAAACAGTGATAACGGTATAACAAATCTTTATTATATACACAGAGCTCAATCAGAAATGTATATGGCTGTGAATTAATGTCATGGGTGTGGCGTGGGCAGATCCCAGAAGAGCAAGAGGCTGTTTTGGAAAAAGGGGACACCTAAAGGGTTAAAAGTAATACTGTATAATGCATTGCATCAAATAAGGGTCTCATGTGGTTATTACACCACAATTATCAGATTCTGATGAATACAAATCTCATCATATATAAGTAATGCACATAGCAATTACATCCAAAACACAAAAATCCTAAAAAAAATCTATCAATAACTAGATAGACAGTATAGTGTTTCATGCTATCACTGTAACAATAAACACATTCACATGATCATCATCTACGAGCAGTGCTAACCAAAGTTTATGTGTCATGGACAATCACCTGCCATGTTCATCAGTAAAGATGTTTAATTCAACAAGGAACACATCCGCTAGACTCATCCACCAAACTCAACATTCTGTATCTGCAGCACCTCTTTGTCAGTCACTCAACTGGCTTCTCATAGCCTCCAGAATAAAATGTAAAATCATGTCCCTAACCTATAATGCCCTCAACAATAATGCACCCACCTTATATCTCTGCTCTCATCTCTAACTACACTGCTAACCGCCCTCTGCGCTCTGCTAACATCCTTCTTATTTTATCCTCTCTTATCACTTCCCCTCACTCCCGTCTTCAGGACTTTTCTCGTGCTGCCCCTATTCTTTGGAACTCCTTGCCTCGCTCCACTAAACTATCCTCGTGCATCAAATCCTTTAAACGCTGACTAAAAACTAATTTGTTTAAGAAGCTTATCACCTCCTGCCCAAATATACACATCAAATCTATTATCCTTCTATACCTCTCCCATATCCTTTAGATGGTAAATCTTTGAGTTTTCTATCTTATGTAATTTAGGGAAAGCACTCAGTACACCTGATGTTAAGCTCAAACATAGGGCCCTCCATTCTCTTCTTTTTTTCCCCCTCATTTTTATCTGTTAACTGGGACTCTTACATTTTTCATAACATCAAGGCTATCAAAATGGACATTCAATGTTATGTTAAAAGCGACTAATGTAAATATCTTGTTGCTTGTTTAATTTGTGTATTTATTTTCTATTATTGTAGTATGTTAAATATGTTTGTGAAATATATTCCCCAATAGCACATATAAGAAAATAATCATTTTAAAACACATAGTAAGTAATTTGCTCAGCATCTGGCCTCTGACCAGGATGTTGGAATGCCCTCTGCCCCCTTTGCAGGCCTCAGGATGAACACAGGCCTTGTTATATTAGTGACCTAGCCAGATGACCCCAGCTCTTGTGTATCTTGTGGAGATGGGAGAAAGGATTATAGCTGGTGATAGATGGAGGTGGTCACACCAAGAATTTTGACCCCTCTAACAGAGAAAAATTTGTGTGGGGGGAGATAAAACAAACCTCTCTGGCCCAAGAGGATGGGCTAGAACTGGAGGATGGTTTATTTTGTGATGGTTAAAATATCTCTGTAACAATAAAGAAGTGTTCAGTTCTATACACTAAATAACAGAGTGGTTTGATTTCTTTGCGGCACCATGATTGATGTCCGGATCTAAATTGCTGGTATGCTGAGATGAGCTTAAAGTCACAACCTGTGCAATGCTCCTATCAGCTACAGCTGGAGAATTAGGAGTGTACTGAGCCCCTTAAATCCGAGTTGTGACATATTGGTGGCAGCGGTGGGATCTCAGTAGGGTAACCAGCAGAAGGATGCCTACCTACAAGGACATGATGGAGGACCTAAGGCCAGAGAATAAACCCTGCAAAAAGGAGGATGAACTGTAGGCAGGTAATAATGTTGTGCAGGTCATCCGAGGCCAAGTCCCTGGCACCAGGTTATCTGCACGATGAGGTGTCCAGGAGTTTCCAGGTGTGGAGGGCTGTTATGCCAGAGCTAACCAGGGATCAGCTAGTGACCCTCCAGACACAAATAGTGCAGGGGATCCAGTGGGAGAAGAGAAGGGTGCTTAAATGCCCTTTCCTGGTTCATGTGGATGTGGAACTTGTATCCCCAGTTACATAGTTACATAGTTACATAGTATTTAAGGTTGAGAAAAAGTCTTTCAGTCCATCAAGTTCAATCTTTTAAGATCTCCTCTGATCTGCAATACGCGGATTAACTATTAATTAATTAGTTGTATTAAAAAAAAAAAAATCTCTCCTGATCCCAGACACCGGCGACCGGACTTTTCCCTGGATCAATACTGCCTCTCTTGATAACCTTGAATTCCCTTTTTAATTAGAAATAAATCCAGTCCCCTTTTAAAGTTATCTATCGAATCCGCTGTCACCACCTCCTCTGGTAAAGAATTCCACAGATTAACCACCCTTACTGTGAAGAACCCTTTTCTTTCTTTAAGGTGGAATCTTTTTACTTCTAACCTCAAGAGATGTCCTCTTGTCAGTTGAAAACCTCTTGGCACAAAAAGCTCCCTTGACAAATCTTTATACTGAACCTGGATGTATTTATATAAGGTAATCATATCTCCTCTTAGACGCCTTTTTTCTAGAGAAAATACGTTTAATTTGGTTAGTCTTTCTTCATAACTTAGCCCCTCCTTTCCCCTTATTAGTTTTGTTGCCCTCCTCTGTACCCTTTCCAGCTCTAAAATGTCCTTTTTATAAAGTGGTGCCCAAAATTGTACTCTGTATTCCAAATGAGGGCATACTAGAGATTTGTATAGTGACAGACTTATATTTACTTCCCTGGCTTCTATACCCTTCTTAATACATGCTAATATTTTATTTGCTTTTGCAGCTGCTGCTTGGCTTTGAGCACTGTTACCTAGGTGGTTGTCCACAAGCACTCCCAAATCCCTTTTAATATCTGATACACCTAGATTTGCTCCATTAAGATTATAAATTGCATGGCTATTTTTCCTTCCCAGATGCATAACTTTACATTTATTTGTATTAAATCTCATCTGCCATTTAGATGCCCATTCCTCAATTTTATGTAAATCCCTTTGGAGGAAAAGCACATCACTATCTGATTTAATTATCAGCGAAAATGGAGACACCATACTCCAATCCTACCTCTAAGTCATTCATAAATATCTTAAAAAGGAGAGGACCTAATACTGAACCCTGAGGAACTCCACTTACCACATTAGTCCAATCGGAGTATGTTCCATTTACAACAACCCTTTGCTTCCTGTCTTTTAGCCAGCTCTCAATCCATAACCAGATATTTACTGCAACTCCTGTATCTCTTAGTTTGCACAATAGTCTCCCATGTGGCACTGTATCAAAAGCCTTTGAAAAATCCGAAAAGACTACATCCACTGAGTTGCCTTGATCCAGGTTCCTACTAACCTCCTCATAGAAACTAATTAGATTTGTTTGACATGACCTATCCCTCATAAATTCATGTTGACTCCTATTTATAATCCTGTTCAAATAGACATTTTATTGTATATTATCCCTTATTAACCATTCTAAAAGCTTCCCCACTACAGAAGTGAGGCTCACTGGTCTATAATACCCAGCATTTGCTCTTGCTCCCTTTTTAAATATAGGTATCACATCAGCTTTTCTCCAGTCATCTGGTAGAGACCCTGTGTTGAGTGAACCATGAAAAATTAAATATAATGGTTTGGCTATTACAGAACCCAGTTCCCTTAGTACCCTTGGATGTATTCCATCAGTGGAGGCAGAAATCTCCTGCAGGCTGGCAGGAAACAGAGAGGAGGAGAGCAAGGTGGCAAGGGAGGCAGGCAATGACTCTTCTAAAGCAATGGATGGTGTTCCTGGGATTGTCAGGCGGGGCCATAAGCTGCCATGGCTGGAGGAACTGATATGGAAAGAGATTGCCTTGGAGAAGCTGTATTATGCCTGGATATGGCCTGTTGTTGCCCTTGGAGATGATCCCTATTTTTGATTGGAGCTAATAGATGGGCTCTGGGAGATCATGTATGGTAATAATTAGTGTGGCATGAGGACAGGAAAGAGGCAGCATAACTTGTTTCTTAAACGCAGTCAAAGTCTGGGACTTTAACCATGGTTCCAGGAGGCTAATTTGCTGGGACCCCTGATTCAGCAAGAGCTGCAGCTGGAGGCTGAGTATGTTGAATTGCTGGATGAGGCCTCCGTGGAGGGATTTTGGCCATCCAGTTGGGAGGAACCATGTCAGGTGGGCAGGGATGAAGAGGACAAGAGTAATTATGCTCAAGAGGTCCGAGGAGAGAATGTTATGGATTCTGACCAGGACTGTGTCAATATGGATGTACAAATGGGCCAGACAAGCTAATTCATTATATGGCTGTGCCAGATGAGGATTGTACTATAGAGTGTGGGTACATACAAGAAGAAAAGGAAGATGGGACTCACATTGTGATATCAGGCCAGATGGAGGGCCTGGAAAAGAGCCATGTTCCTGGCTTTTTGAAATAAGTTCAAGTATGGACTGTGTATCTTGAATGGGGCTCCAACTGATGACATATGTCAGGAAGCCAGCCACAGTTCAAGGGACAGACTCAGCAAGCAGCTCTGTGACAGTGGCAGTCCAAATGGACTCAGTAGGAGGTGTGTGCTATGCCCAGGCTGCGGTTCAAAATTGGGATAACACTTCATATTGTGTGCACCAAGCAAGGGGAGCAGGAGCACAGTCCACTGAGGGAGAAATGGAGTTCAATGCCCAGACCATTGTTCCATGTGAACGGGAGTACATTGCCCAGACTGTGGTGTGGGGGAAAGTGGATTATAGCACCCAGCCCATGTTTCAACCCAGGGGGGTGGTGACTGCAGCCAAGGCCCATATCTCTGATGCCAGCCAGCAGGTCAAGCTTGCAGGACACCTACTGGGATTATAGTTTGTTTTGTATGCTTCTAGTCCCACAAGAAGAAGCATGCACTAAAGCACACATTTGCCATGGTCAGAGGGAAGAGGGTTTGCAATTGTGCCATGGTGGCTATGCCTAAAATGATGTACTCACTAGGATTTGGGAAACTATGTGGACTGTGGGGCAACCGCAACTCTATCACTCACGCAAGTGAGATCAGTGTGGCTTTCATATTTGAGCAGCATTTATACTTATTATGTGTTATCCATGTGTGTGTGGTGTGCATGTGTGTGCATGTGAGGATATTATTATGTATAATATACTCACATTGCATGGTGCTGTCCTTGTGCGAATCCACCAGGCCTGGAAATCCCACAACTGCTGCTAGTTCAATCCAGTCCCTTAGTGTCCTCTACCACTCAGTATAGTTGATGCTAATTGGAGGGACACCACCTGTTGCTCGGGCTGCTCTGGCCTCCTCTGACATCTTCTTTTTTTACTTTGGCCCGGCTGTGAGGCTGGTGGAGATGAGCGCCACAGGGGCTCATCCCTACGACCCGCGGGACTACACATCAACAGAAATCTCTATTATGCGAAACCTGTAGCAGTTTGAAAAAATCTTGTGGAAAAAATACGGACCGTAACACTTTGAAAACAGGAAAGCAGGCAAAAAAAAAAAAAAAAGAGCCGTGCCACTCAGACGAACAACAAAAACACAAACAAAATTAAAAAAGGAAGGAAAAAAAACATCACACACAGTATTGGGGGACAGTCAGGATGTCTGGAAGTCTGGAAGTGAGGTTTAGCCCCAATGTGCCCAGTTTCGTCACTCGAAACATAATTTTTGCTTTTAGCAAAAAAAAATCTATATATATTAATATTTACATTGGATTTCAACATTAAAATTTTTTTTCTCATTTTAAACAGTCTCTGCCTGAACAGTGTCACTGAATAATTTGCAGCACTGCACGGTTTCACACAGACTGTAAAATCTCCCGAAATTTACAGACAACAAATTAAACCCAACAGGTAATGTAATCAAATATATTTGCCTAACATAAATACTATAGTCAAAAAAAAATATATATTGAAAAGTGAATTCAACAATTTGCATCTCTATCATTTTTAACAGACACTTCCTGACTACGCAGCAAAATTGGCAGCAGGGGACCCTCTGTCATTTATAGACAACAAATTCAAAACAACAGGTACACTATAACAAGTAAAAAAAAAATCCTGTTTGTGTGTGCGCCATTGTGAAAACGTACTGCAACCTAACTAACCCTCTAAGCCTAAATCCATACCCTACACCCCTAATGCCAACAGTGCCCCACACAAAAGATGATAGCACAAAATAAAAAAAAACAACCTACCCTAAGCCCCTAACGCGAACAGTGGGGCATACAAAACAGTATACTACAACAAATGTTCTTAACAGATATAAAATTGAAGGATCTATCCTCTTTTGTGTGCCCTAACATATAAGCCTAACCCCATAACCTAAACCTATAATAGCAACAGTAGTGCATACACAACAGGATACTACAACAAATGTTGTTAACACATATCAAATGAAGAATATATCCTGTTTTGTGTGCACCAACCTATAAGCCTAACCCCATAACCTAAACCTATAATGCCAACAGTGGCGCACACAAAATAGGATACTACAACAAAGGTTGTTAAAACATAATAAATGGAAGGATCTATCCTGTTTTCTATGCACCACTGTCTAAGCCTAACTCCATAACCTAAACCTCTCTGAATACATACAAAATGCAAGTATATATTTTGTTTTGTATGGTCTTCGTACAAAAACAAATTGATTTAAATGCTATTTTAACATTTGCATCTCTCTCTGTAACTCTCAACAGACACTACCTGAAGACTCTTATCATCGCTACAGGAATTTAGACACAACACATTGAAGATAAGAGGTACAGTATTACAAGTTACAAAAAAAAAATACATCAAATACGGCTGTTTACACATAGAAAAAATGGAAAGGCCTATGCTATTTTGTGTCTGCCTTTGTAGAAACCTACTGCAACCTAACACTCTAAGCCTAATCCCATAACCATAAACCCATAATGACAACATTGTTGCATGTAAAATACTATACCAAAAACAAAATAAAGGGGTACCCTAACCCCTAATGCCAATAGTGGTTCACAGAAAATGACAATGCTGTTAACATATACAAAATGGAAGTATATCTACTATTTTAGGTGTGCAACCCTCTAAGCACAACTTCATACCCTAGACACCTAATGACAACAGTAGCTCACAAAAAAAATCATAATTACACTACCAAACACAAAACAGGATAACAGAACCCCATAATGCAAACACTGGTGCACACAAAACAGGATAAAACAAAAAATACCAAAACAAAATAAAAACAAGTTCGTTGAAAAAAAAAAGGAGCAAAAGTACTAAAGTACTACTTTTATTTACAGATTAATATGGCAGATACTGAAAACAAAGAGGAAAAGAAAAGACATCAAACTAGACAACGTCAAAAAACATGGGCAGATCTACAGATGCCCGAGCAAAAGGAAATTTGATGACAAAAGGAATGGGAGAGACTCGCAAGCAGAAGACTTGCGGATGACAAACTAACATCCAAGCCCAAGAAGGCTACAAAAAAACAAAAGCAGTTAGAAAATGTTGCTGAACAATCTGATAAGAATTCTAATGATGATTTAGTCACATTGAAATATGGTCCCTGAATTGTACTTTACTTAAACCTTTAACTGTAGAGATTCATAATTGTGGTATTATGAATATTGTCTGTCAGTGTTGTGGGGCTTATCATTTAAAACAGGAAAGACCCAGAGATGGCCAGTTTGTTAGTTGCTGTCAAAAAGGCAAGGTAAAACTTCCACAAAGACAACACTTCCCCCCATATTTAAAAAGCGTTATGACTGAGCATAATTTCCATAATAACCAACATTTCAAAACAAACATAAGATCGTATAATAGTGTCATATCCTTTGCATTTATGGGTGCAACATTAGCTATTAATGTGCCAGGACATGGCCTTTACTGTTTCAAAGTACAAGGACAAATTTACCATTGTACTTCTCATTTACATCCAGAAGAAGGGGAGCAAAGAAAATTTGCTCAACTATATGTCCTAGATACAATGGTAGCTGTTGAACAATGTATGGAGCTTCCAGAAAAGAAAAAATGCGTACTCATTGTTTTTATTGAGCTTGATAAAATTATGGCCCAAAAATCCGTACACTCAAGCTTATACAAAATTGTCAGAAATAGAACAAGAACAAATAATGCATGCAGAACTACATCAATTAACAATCCCAAAAGTCAATATGGTTCTTAAAAGAGATCGCCATACTGATAAACACTTTTACAACTTACCAACAGAGGTTCTATGGTCTTTCAAAATGACGAGGGAGAACCACCATTTCAAAGGAATATTAGAATATATCCCAGAAATGAGGAGCAACCTTAGATCAACATAAGTATCTTAAGTACTAATTTAGATCCAATGACAAAATCAAATTTTTTTTCCCAATGGTGAAGCCAGATGGCAACCCAAATTAACACTTGACAGTTACCCAAATTCGAAAGTACATGTCAGAAATAACATTTGAGATGGATTTTATCCCATTGTATGTGGTGGAAAACTGACACAACAATGGATCATTGATTCATATTTGCAAGTTGAGGCAAATAATTGAAATTTCATAAAATATCAACAAGATAAACTACGTGTAGAACAGTATTGTGGACTGATGGATTATGTCGCTGAGGTAGCTACAAAAAGAGAGCCTGCAGCTTGCAAAGCCATAATTTTACCTTCTTCTTTCCAAGGATCTCCTTGCAATATGCGAGAAAGATACAATGATGCTATGGCTATTGTAACTAAATTTGGAAAACCAAATGTATTTATTACATGTACATGTAATCCACAATGGCCAGAGGTTTTACAGAATCTGCTAATTGGACAAACTGCTTCCGATATAGCAGATTTAGTGGCAAGAGTCTTCAAAATAAAATTAACTTAATTAATATGTGACAAAATCATAACTCAGTTATTTGGCAAATGTCTGGCTTATGTTTATTCAAGAAAGAGGCCTTCCACATGCAAATACAGTGTCTTGCAAAAGTATTCACCCCCCCCCTTGACATTTAACCTATTTTGTTACATTACAGCCTTAAGTTCAATGCTTTGTTAATCTGAATTTTATGTGATGGATCAAAACACAATAGTCTAAGTTGGTGAAGTGAAATGAGAAAAATATATACATAAAACTATTTTTTAGTAATAGAAAACTGAAAATTGGCGTGTGCATATGTATTCACCCACTTTGTTATGAAGCCCATAAAAAGCTCTGGTGCAACCAATTACCTTCAGAAGTCATATAATTAGTGAAATGATGTCCATATGTGTGCAATCTAAGTGTCACATGATCAGTCATTACATATACACACACCTTTTTGAAAGGCCTCAGAGGCTGCAACACCTAAGCAAGAGGCACCACTAACCAAACACTGCCACAAAGACCAAGGAACTCTCCAAACAAGTAAGGGACAATGTTGTTGAGAAGTACAAGTCAGGGTTAGGTTATAAAAAAATATCCAAATCTTTGGTGATCCCCAGGAGCACCATCAAACCTATCATAACCAAATGGAAAGAACATGGCACAACAGCAAACCTGCCAAGAGACGTCCGCCTAACAAATATCTGTACATAGGATGACAATAAGCTGTACGCTTCATAGAGTTGGGCTTTATGGCAGAGTGGCCAGAACAAAGCCATTACTTTCAGCAAAATACAAAATGGCACGTTTTGAGTTTGCGAAAAGGCATGTGGGAGACTCCCAAAATGTATGGAGGAATGTGCTCTGGTCTGATGAGACTAAAATGTATCTTTCCGTCCATCAAAGAAAAGCTATTTCTAGTGCAAACCCAACACATCACATCACCCAGCATCAAGCTGTGGTGATGTTTTTCAGCAGCCGGGACTGGGAAACTGGTCAAGGTTGAGTGAAAGATGGATGGTGCTAAATACAGGGATATTCTTGAGCAAAACCTATACCACTCTGTGTGTCATTTGAGGCTAGGTCGTAGGTTCACCTTCCAGCAGGACAATAACCCCAAACACACTGCTAAAGCGTACACTTGAGTGGTTTAAGGGGAAACATGTAAATGTGTTGGAATAGCCTAGTCAAAGCCCAGACCTCAATCCAATAGAAATTCTGTGGTCAGACTTGAAGATTGCTGTTCATAAGTGCAAACCATCCAACTTGAAGGAGCTGGAGCAATTTTGCAAGGAGGAATGGGCAAAAATCCTAGTGGTAAGATGTGGCAAGCTCATAGAGACTTATCCAAATTGACTTGGAGCTGTGATTGCCGCAAAAGTTGGCTCTATAAAGTATTGGGGGGGGGGGGGGGGGGGGGTTAATCGTTATGCAGCACATTGACTTTTTCTGTTATTTTGTTTTATTTGTTGTTTGCTTCACAATAATAATAAAAAAAACATCTTCAAAGTTGTGGGCATGTTCTGTACATTAAATGATGCAAACTTTCAATCCATGTTAATTACAGGTTGTGAGGCAACAAAACACGAAAAATGTCAAAGGGGTATGTAATTTTGCAAGGCTCTGTATGCTTTTAATCCTTCAAGAGAAAGATAAACTGGATACTGGTGATAAAGTGGATTCAGTGATTACTGCTAAACTACCAGATTCAGAAATAGTAGACCATATGAGATTGTAACTCATTGCATGATTCATGGACCATGTGGAGATATTAACCCACAATCACCATGTATGGAAAATAAAAAATGCACTAAAGAATTTCCAAAAGATTGTAGAGACAAAACTTATGCCAATTGTGATGGCTATCCATTATATAAAAGAAGAGAAGGACAAAATGCCATTATTCATGGAAAAAAAGTTGATGATAGATATGTGGTGCCATACAATCCACATTTGCTCATATAAAATCCATTAAATATGTCTACAAATATATTTACAAAGGCTATGATGCAGCTACTGTAGTGGTCAAAAGTACAGAAAATCCAGAACAAACTGAGTTATTACATGGTGAACTTGCATCTCATGTAGATGCTCGCTATGAAAGGGCGCCAGAAGCAATGTGGCATCTTCTCAAATTTGAAATGCATGATCGATCACATGCAGTATATCGATTAGCTGTACATTTGCCCCAAAGACACTTAGTTTATTTCAATGTTGGTGAATGAAATGCTTTGGCACAAAGTGAGCATCAACAAACTACACTAACTCTAGGTGGTTTCAATTAAATTGTACTGAATTGGAGGCAAGGGAATTGTTATACATTGACATTCAATATCATTATGTTTTTGTTAATGGATTATGGTGGAAAAGAAAAACCTGTGGAAATAAAATTATAACTAGAATTTACACTGTAAGTCCAAGAGACCTTGAACATATCTGTTTATGTTAACTCCTTTTAAATGTTCCTGGTGCACAAAGTTTCGAACAGTTGAGAACTGTTAATGACACAGTTTATGACACATTTAATTTAGCTGTGCGACACAGAAACTTCCTAGCTGATGATACAAAATGGGAAAGATGTCTGAAAGAAGCAGCACTTTGTCAAATGCCACGGCAGATGAGAGAATAATTTGCATTAATTTGCATCTTCTCAAATGCTCCAAATGCATTAGCTTTGTGGGACAAATTTAAAACCTATATGTCTGAAGACTTTTTGCAATGATACAATGAGCCTATTGCAGAATTAAAAGCATTAATTGAAATTTAAGAGGACTTTCTCTCTCATGGATTACATTGTGCAAATTTTAATCTGCCAGATCCAGGACTCATAGATAAAATAACATTTGAAGACTATGATACTCAGCATCAAAACCAAATAACACAAGAAAAACTTGCAACTTTAAATACATTACAATTGCAAGCATTAAACATCATAAAATGTGCACTAGAGGATGACTTGCTCAAAGAGCGTTTTTTCTATCTAGATGGACCTGGTGGATCAGGAAAAACGTATCTATATAATTTATTGATGAGTTTTGTTTGCGCACAAGGTCAAATAGCAATGCCATTTGCAACAACTGGAATTGCCGCACTTTTGTTAGAAGGTGGCAGAACTGTGCATAGTGGATTTAAACTGACAGTTCCCATTCTGGAAAAATCAGTGTCGGATATTCAAATGACATCTTTACAAGCCAAAAAAATTAAGAAAAGTAAATTAAATATAATCAATGAAGCTACAATGATGGCATGCTACAATGTGTTGACCGTTTGTAGCGTGAAGTAATGGATAATGAGATTTTAGGCAAACATTACCTGTTGTCCATGGAAATCGCACAGATATTGTAGAAACATGTATCAAGTCAAGTACAGTATGGAAACTCACCTCAAATTAGAACAAAATATGAGATCAGAAGGACAAAAGGAATTCAATGAGTGGCTCATTGAAATTGGAGAAGGAAATACAGATGATACTGTGGAAATTCCATTGCAAATGATTTGCAAACAGGACATTATATTGCTATATTAAAAAATACAATTACACTGATTATGCAGAGCTTGAGACCAAAGTAATATTAACATCCGAAAATAAAGATGCATTGCTTCTGAATAATGACATATTGAAAATAATAGGTGCACCAAAAAAAAATTATCACAGTGCTGATTGTGTACTTGGTGATGACAAAGAAACAAACTTTTCAACTGAATTTATTAATTCATTAACTCCATCTGGAATGCCACCACATATTTTGCTGCTAAAAAAAGGTGCAATTGTCATGTTATTGCAAAATATGAACCCAAAAAAAGGACTATGTAATGGGACCCGATTAATTGTTCAAGAATTAAAAGACCATTTAAAAAAATGCAGAAATTCTCAATGGTACCCATAAAAGTGAAAGAGTTTTCATAACGAGAATAGATTTAGCAACAAGTGAAAGTAGCTTGCCTTTTGTACTTCAGAGAAGACAATTTTCCATAATCATGGCATTTACAATGACCATTAATAAATCACAAGGACAAACTTTTACATTTGTTGGAATACTTTTAGAAGAACCAGTATTTGCCCATGGCCAACTGTATGTTGCATTTTCAAGATGCAAGAATCCAGACGAAATTAAAGTTTATATTGAAAACAACCAGAGTCAGGGTGATTTATTAGATGATGGCTGAATTTTTACAAAAAACATTGTCTACTATGAAGTACGGTAAATTAAATTAGAAAAAAGAATATATCTACAAATAACCCAATTAAAAAAAACAACAGTACATTTATATCTAAGACAAATTCACAAAAAAAAAACACAACAAATATACAGTGGTTTTATTTTGAGGATGCAATTTTATGTTAGTCAGACTCTTTTTAGAGGACCACCATTTCGCTAAGAAAACTCTATAAAATGCCAAAAAAACATAGAGAACAGTGGTTATACCCCACGGATGAAATTTGATGAGTGTTGGTCTCCTTTTAGAGGACCACTATTTCACTTAGGAAACTCTACGTGCCATTTTCAAGAACTACAAGAATACAAAAAACAAGTGAAAAAGCCAAAAAAACTAAAAAACCACAACAATATATCCCATAGACAACATTACAAGTCTGCTGGGCTCTTTATAAGAGAACCACTTCGACATATTTTTTTTTTTAAATGGATTGCTGTGGAAGTGACTTTTGCTAGGATTGGCCCCACAAAACAGTTACCTTGCATTTTCTGACATTTACTGGTTCAATTTTAATACATTAAATTCATGTTTGTAATGTTAAAATTCGGTTTTTAAAGGACTAAAAGTTGTTTCATTGTATGTAATTAAGGTTTCATGTTAGTAGGAGAATGATCATTTGTTCTAAAAATGTTATGTTTAAATTACATAGAGAGTATTGATCCAGGGAGTAATCTGATTCCCAGTTAATGGGGTCAGGAAGGAATTAATTTTTTTGCCCACTTTGAAACAATTGACCAAGTTTCACTGGGGGGGGGGGGGGGGGGGGTAGTTGGTTTTCCTTCCTCTGGATTCAGTATTCAAGATCACTATATTTTGAAATAATTTTTTTCCCCCTTTGATACAATTGGCTAAGTTTCATGGGGGTTTTTTACTGTTTGCCTTCCACTGGATTCAATACCTGCTTTACCAGTAGTTCAACTACGAGTTGCATGTTAAGAATCATTCTGTAATGGTTTCAAATACTCATTCATACAATGCTGACATATTGTTATGTTACTCATGCATAGATCAGAATTAACAATGTTAGTATTGTTAAACATAATTTGTTCACCATTGTTTCCAGTATAAGTTGCATGTAACAAAGTGTTATGTAATGTTTCACAAAAAGTATTCATACAAACTTCATGCATTATTATATTATTCCTGCATACATGCCAATTAAAAAGGTTAATATGGTTTAACAGTTGTTGAAATACAAGTTGAATGTTAAAAAAATAAAAAAATGTATTATAGTTGTTGTACCTCTTTGTAGATAACAAAAAGGTTAAGAGTGTCAGAGACTCACGTTGTGTGGCAAACAGCATTCCAGGCTTTCAAATCTTATTGACCTTCATTTTTTGACGGGCAATTTGCTAGTACTAATATGTCATCAGACAAGAAATAGAGCTACCTGTCCTGAGAATTAAACAGGACATCACACCACAGTTAAAACAAACTTTATTAATAGACATACATGGTAATAAGGAAGGACAATAAAACCTTTAATTTGAAAGATCTCAGTATGCAAAAAAGATCTACCACTGTAAAGCGATATCCCTAGTAATATAAGGTGACACTCAGTAGGACCCACCACTTATCCTCTATCTAGAAAAAATGACTAATGAGGATAAGGAAATCACAGATACCTCTCTACCACTCAATCCACTCAGGGGAGAAATGAGAAGCAATCCCTTTCTTATGTGGTGGAGTCCCCTGCAAAACAAAAACAGTGGCTCTCAGGTGGACCCACTAATATCCTCTAAACAAAATGGGAAAGGGTAAATACACTAAATCTAACTGGTATCCACTAATATATACACAAAAAGTGTCAGTAAAACATAAAACAAAATATACACCTAATTGCCAGCACAATCAGGAATACAGCACTCATAAAAACACACAGTGCTAATGTCACAAGTGTGCATAATTGTGAGAGCAAGGGGGATGTGTAAGTAATGCAACACTGAATTATGTTTGTGGCTGCAATCACAGGGTTAACTAGCAAAGGACTGTTGTATAAAAAATGACTAAGTTATATATAGTAACCAGGGAGACACATCTCATTCATGCCTACATATTGCCAGTGAGTAAACTAATTTAACAAATTTTCTCCAGCTGTCTAGCCATTAATAGGTACTTGTGACATACACAGCGTGTGTATCACCACAAAACGTTGTTGATAAATTACAATTATTTAACACAAGCAGGACTGTCAACAACCCTGCACATGTATCTCCACTGGCACTGTCCATAAGACACCAAAGGGAATATATAGGTGTAATAAATGCACCTTTTGCCCTTAAATGACCAATATAAGTGAGATAGTGCATAGAATGGGCAAGAAACATCTAATCTAAGATATCTCAAATTGTAAAACCTGAGCAGTTGTTTATAGTTTGGAATGCCCATGTGCCATGAGATATGTAGGCATGACTACCCGTGAATTGCATAGATGGCTGGGGGAACACTTGGGTAATAACAGAAGAAGTGCTCAATCCAATGAGAGAGGTAGAAATCTGAGCACACTGACACATAATTTCCTCAAATACCATGAGTCTAAAACATTTCTGAAATGTTGGGTATTACAACATATTAAGAGGGTTATAAGAGGGGGTAATCTAGAAGAATGACTTTTAAGAGAGGGGAGTAGGTGGATTTTTGTGTTGGAAACAGTTGCCCCTAAAGGGTTAAATGAGAATATCAGTTATAGTGTGCTCATCTAACTCAAAAACTCCTACCTGCCCATCAGATTAACATCGCCATGGATTAATTTCCTTAGGGGGCAAAATTGAAGTCCTGTAATCCGAGTTTATGGGAGATTACATTGGAATACAATTTAATCCCTACTGCTTGTTATGTTAATATCCCCACTGATAAATTTGGCTAGAGAAGAGAATTAAGATTTCATAATCTCAGTTTATGGGAGAATACATGGGATTATGTGGAAGTGATTGGGTTTACAAAGTGGAGATTATATTGTGTTATCCAAGTTGTGGGTCTAACCATTACAGCATTATAGATAGTGGCATTTTGGATATGTGAGAAGTCACACAAAATGAGGAAAAATAATACTTCAACTCATTTCTAATACAGCTACTTGAGTTTGTTTTAACTAAAAACTAATTTATCGTTGGAGGTAGATGGATGCACCAAATAAAAGGAACAGCTATGGGCACTCCTTTTGCCCCAACATACGCCCACCTCTTCCTAGGATGGTGGGAAGATTTTTTTTTTTTTTAATGAGCGATTGAAAGAGTATACAGATAACATTCTACTATGGAGACGTTTCATAGATGTCCTAGTCATATGGGATGGACCTAAGGAAATGTTTATCTCTTTCATGAAAATTCTAAATACAAATCCTCTAGGCCTGATATTTACATTTGAAATGGATAAAAAAGAAATATCTTTTCTGGACCTAGTCTTTAAGAAAAAACAACATGGTGATTTACATACCACTACCCATAGAAAGAGTACTGCCACAAATAGTCTTTTACACTGGTCAAGCTAACATTACGAGCCTCAAAAAAGAGGAATCCCAAGAGGTCCGTATTTAAGAATAAGGAGAAACTGTAGTACAATTTACGAATTTAAAGAAGAGGCTAATAAATTACGATTAAGATTTAAAAATAGAGGATATCCCAATAAGTGTTTAAAAAGAGCCTATAAATTGGCTCTGGATAGCAATAGAACTGACTTGATCAGTATTCAAAATCAAAGAATTGAGGGGGAAAAAGATGAAAAGACTATAAGATGTGTCCTTACTTTTGGTCAAAACATTGGGATCTTCTTCTATCAGATAGAGAACTCAAGGAAGTTCTTACTCCTAATACCAGCATAACCTATTGTAGAAATAGGAACCTAAAAGACAGACTAATTCATAGTCATCTTGAAGAGAAGGAACCCAATAAGACATGGTTACAACCAATGGTAAATACAAATTCTGCAATTCTTGAGACCTTCAAAATCCTTCATACATCCAAATACAGGACAGGAATATATAATTAAAGGATTATTTAATTGCTGTACTCTAGGTGCCATTTTTGTAGCCAAATGTACTTGTGATCGGATCTACGTAGGTAAAACTAGCTGCCAAATCAGGTGTCGCATAGGTGAACATATATATGCTATTGAAAAAGATATTGATACACCCCTATCAAGACACATTAAATATTATCACAATAAGGATGTAAATTCTGTCCATTTCTTTGACATTGATGGAGCCAAATTAGGCCCAAGAGGAGGAGACATTGATAAAATATTGCTGAGAAAAGAATGCAAATGGATATATAAACTTCATGCACAAAAAAACAGAAGGGCTAAATGAGGGCTTTAGCTTTAGTGCTTATTTATAAGTTTAAGTACAAGGCAACTTAGGCCTTTCTCTCATTTTCAATGTCTAGAGAGTACAGTATAATTAAACTGATATTTGATATTTAAAATGGAGTTCCTAAATTAATGCACATCAATAAAGACACACATCACTATTTACAAAATTAAGAATTATTCAATATAAGACTATTGTTATACACCAATATATAACCTAAATTAATTTAAACTTTTCCTTTTTTTTTATTTATTCACTAATAAATGTACATCTATTCCCAGGTAGTCTTGGTAATAACCTATAAACTGGGTATAGTCATAAAAAACAGCTGCATTATTAACGTGCACTTTTTAAATAGAAAACGCACTCTTATGCACTTACATATATCATCATTTTAACTCCATAATATAAAGACAATTAAAAATCCCTTAGTATACACAAAAATATCAATGAGAAATAATCTAAGATTAAGATCTCTCTACAGTCATAAATATATGGCTATTTAACCTTTCTTGCCATTTCCTCATTATACGATTTGGCATCCCAATTATAATCTACACCACTGTATCTCCTTCCTCGTTAGTTCACACACACGGCATGGAGCTACAGGCTGCCGCCGTATAGAGACTAAGTTAGCTGAGAGAAAATTACAGGACAAACTAGGAGCACTGACTGAATGAATAAGAGCTCTTAGATAGTGATGTCGCGAACCTAAAATTTTCGGTTTGCGAACGGAACGTGAACCGCCGCAAATGATCGCGAACCGCCGAACATCGGCGAACCGCCATAGACTTCAATGGGAAGTCGAATTTTAAAACCCACAGGGACTCTTTCTGGCCACAATAGTGATGGGAAAGTTGTTTCAACGGGACTAACACCTGGACTGTGGCATGCCGGAGGGGCATCCATGGCAAAACTCCCATGGAAAATTACATAGTTGATGCAGAGTCTGGTTTTAAGCCATAAAGGGCATAAATTACCTAACATTCCTAAATTGTTTGGAATAACGTGCTTTAAAACATCAGGTATGATGTTGTATCGATCAGGTAGTGTAAGGGTTAGGCCCGCTTCACAGTGACAGACCAAACTCCCCGTTTAACGCACCGCAAACAACCACAAACAGTCCATTTGCACAACCGCAAACTCCCCATTTGCACAAGGTTGGATACCAAGCTAGCCATGTCCCGTTCCTTGTCCTCACTGATGTCATTGAAGGTCTCTTCCTCCACCCAGCCACGTACAACACCAAGGGTCCCCGAAAGGTGACAACAAGCCCCCTGGGACGCCTGCTGTGTTTGGTCTTCCACCTCCTCAAAGCCACCTTCCTCCTCTGACTCCTCTTCTTCAGACTCCTCTCACTGCATTGCCTCTCTCTGCATTATTATAAGGTGTGTTAAGTAGTACTACTCTTGTCAGTTTAAAACCTGTTACAGCACATGTCAGGGGGCGTGTATAAGGCCTGGATTTTTAGAACCAGGAGATGGAAAAAGATGCTTTGTTGGTCGTATCACTTCAATTTTGGGGCACGGCACGTGCAGTCAAAGGTGCCACCAGATAGGAGTGACGTGTTTGTAAGTACTACTCTTATCAGTTTAATACTTGTTACATCACCTATCAGGGGGCGTGTATAAGGCCTGGATTTTTAGAACCAGGAGATGGAAAAAGATGCTTTGTTGGTCGTATCACTTCAATTTTGGGGCACTTTGTGACATTAGCTTCTTACGCTCAAACATGTCCTTTACAGGCACCTGACTATGGGCAGATGAGCAGGAACTGCTCAAGGCGAGAGACGGAGTGGCGGATGGTTGAGAGGGGGCAAGGAGGACAGCAGTGGTTGATGTGGCTTATGATGCTGCTCCAGGAGGAGGATGGCGGCTTTGAGTTTGTGTGCAGCTTGTACTCATGTGTTGGTCTGGAGTCACCGAAACATTAGGTCTCAACCTGTAGAGGATAAGGGAACCAGGCTACTCTAGACCTCATTCATCATTACAGGTTTTGACAGATCGGTACTATGCGTGCAAGCTACTGTGACAACAGATATGAGTGGCACTGTGCACTTGCAGAAGTTGGTAGAGTAGACGCTATAGGTCTGACACACAACGCTTGCAGACAACTAACTGCTATGCAATCTAATACAGTACAATTTTTGTTTTGTTTTAAATGTACACTACTGTTACACCACATATGAGTGGAGTGTTAAGTAGTACTACTCCTATCAGTTTAATCCCTGTTATGTGCCTTTTTTTGGGGTTTGGTTGTTGAAGCCACAGTGCAGCACCAGAGGCCAGAAAAATTAGGCATGTACACATGCCTGAAAAATTAGGTATTGTTGATCTTGCAGCGAGCAGAGAAGAAGGTAGGCCTGATTCAACGCCCCATCCCTGCATATCCACACTCAGAGATTGAGGGGGCGACCCTTACAAGGCCACGGGCCAGAGATATAAAGGGGGGCCATCCCAAATAAGCACACAAGCGGGGACAAAGGTAGTGAAGGGGACATAGAGGCCCATGGACTGACGGTCGCCATCTTGGCAGGAAAAGGGCCCAGCAATTAAGCCAAACTGACCCAGCACAGGCAGCTACTTGAGTCAAACGCTGTACAATTACACCTTAATAAAGCTGAAACATGCAGCAGCAGGGATTCTAAACGGCCACACGGGGACAAGGAGGCTAACAGCCCCCACAGTCTCTGCACCACTCTTTTTAACAGATAACCCAATGGGCTAACCAGGAGGTTATTATTATTATTATTGGAGGAATTATTAGTGTCTTTACCCCCCAAGAGAGGACATAATATACGGTATCTTTAGACTACCTGATGGCCAAACCTCCTTTAGCCCCAATGCTATCCAAGAAACATTTCAAAACTTTATCTGACTGGGGGTCTATAGAGTGACATTAGTACTGACCTTTATATGACTGGGGGTCTATAGAGTGACATTATTACTGACCTTTATATGACTGGGGGTCTATAGAGGGACATTAGTACTGACCTTTATCTGACTGGGTGTCTATAGAGGGACATTAGTAATGACCATTATATGACTGGGGGTCTATAGGTGACATTAGTACTGACCTTTATCTGACTGGGTGTCTATAGAGGGACATTAGTAATGACCTTTATCTGACTGGGGGTCTATAGAGGGACATTAGTACTGACCTTTATCTGACTGGGGGTCTATAGAGGGACATTAGTACTGACCTTTATCTGTCTGGGGGTCTATAGGTGACATTAGTCCTGACCTCCTGCTGCAGTATTATTACTCCCAGTACTTCCAGGCTTGCTACTATTAGATATAATAACCTCAGTTTTGTTTCCTTATCTGTAGGTAACATCAAAATATGATTATTAAATATTTCATATTTGTTTGTTTTTTCTCCCAAAGTGAACCCCTTTGTGTGTGTCCCACAGATGTGGCGTTTCCACTCTGCGTATGTTGGATTTGCACCGCTCAAAAAGTATGAAAAGAGATCCCCCCCCTTGAAGCCCATTAATGACATCATCAATAAATTGTATGTAACAGATTCCAGTGTTTAGGGTTTATGACCCAATACTGCGATCATATGATTTATGACAAAAATCCGTATTTGTCGTATTATTCAGACGCGCGTGCATCTTTGTGTTACATTTCCTGATACTTTTATTATCTTGATCTTTATATATTTACTAGCGACTTGCCCGTCAAAAAATGGCGGCAATAAGATTGTAAGGCAGGTAATGGTGTTTGGACGAGACATTCATTTTGTTGGCGGTCGGAGATCCTTCGGCGCTCATTGCGAGGCTGTTGGTTGTATTTTTTTTCTGATAGGCGCTTTTGCTGTTATTCTTTGGTCGGCGGTGATGTTTTTTTTGCGCTTATTGCAAGGCTTTGTGTGCTATGAGCAGCGTTGGCGCTCGTTGTGAGGCGCACAGTGAATGGCTTTTATGTTTAATGTGATAATGTTTTTTTTGTGTATATGTATTTTTGTATGCTAATGAAATATTTACTAAATGAATATACTTTACCTATTTGTAAGTAATATATGCAGGAAGCATTGTGCTGAACTGACAATCTGTTTTCATGTTCCTGCAGCATACAATGTAGGTTTTCAGTGCTGTGGAGCTGCTGTGTAAGTGTCAGCAATGTGCGCAGTGTGTAGTGTAAATAGGCTGCGTGCGCGAGGGGAAGCTGTTAGGGTAGCTGGGTACTTCTGCATTGTGTAAGTTAGTGTTGTAAAACGGCGGGGAATGTGTATGTGGTACGCGGGTGTGGATGATTTAGCGTCCTTGTTAATAGTGTATCTTTACCTCGTACGGCTTTTTAGGAAAATCCGTATGTGTTTCGCGTGTTTAGGGTCCTGTAGCCTCGTTTTCTTTTTTTCAACGGCCATTTTTTCTCTCACTTAGGTGATTTTCGGGTGTCTAAACTCATGAATTTGGACTTAAATGGAGGTGTAACTTCACTTGCAGAGGTCCTCGGTGCCCGCCTTGCTGTGGGTAAGCTTTTTATGTGTTTGTTGTGTGTATCTATTGTGTTTTTAATGTTTTTAAGTGCGTGCGGTTCGGGCGTTAAGGTCGTATTTTTGTGAGCTTGTAATGTTTTTTTTTCTAAGTCCCGTATTTTTGGATGGTAAGTCCGTAAATTTGATGGTGTAAGTCCCGCCTGCGGCTCATTGCAGCCAACGTGGGAGCCTTCGGCGCTCCTTGCCAGCAACTCTGCCCCTGGCTTCGCAAGCCCGCAGCGTTAGCAACAACCCACCTGCTCACAACTATATATGTGATATCTGCAACGTCTTCCCCAGTTGGCACTTGTAAATCGGCTAAGCGACAAAAAAAATGGCGTCCGGAAAAAATGAAAACGAGGCTACACAACCCCAAACCGCGCAAAACATCGCCAGCCATGTACGACTTTTACCTAGGAACAGACGAGGTACAAAATACACTATTAGAAATAATGGAAACTGCTGGCGAGCCGCGTAACACATACACAACCGCCATTTTACAACACTAACTTGCAACTAATAACATTACAAATCTAAAATGGCGCGTTACACGACTATACAAGCGGTTTCCCCTCGTGCACTGCGCACATTGCTGAGACTTACACCTCAGGTCACCAACAGTCCAAATGTACACTGTAAGCTGCAGGAAAATCAAAACTGATTGTTAGCTCTTCAGGATATTGATCACTGGATATATTAATTACAAATAGGTAAAGTATTTTGATAATTAATTAATTAATTATTATTAAAAAAAATTTCTATAAAAAAATACGCTTAATAGCATATTTTACACTGCCGTTACTTTACATACATTAACGCTTCGCACTTCCTAATACATTTGTTCATTCACAATAGTTATTATCGTGCATTCATTTAATAAGTATTAATTAGTAATGGAAAATAGAAATGTAGACTTTACACTACACTAAAATGTTTTACTTTTTACTCTGCAGTTATATATCTGGATTACTGCTCATTGGCTGCCAGCGATAGCACTCTCAAAGCAGTTACAAATCTAAATCACTTTATTATGCTCTGAGACCTGAATACATTTTTTTATTTACACTGCACAAAAAAAATTATATATTTAACACTGTACTTATATATCTATCTTTGCGATGAGCACCGAAGATTGATCGTTGCAAAGCACGAAACATGAAGGACACGAGGGAAGAGGCTCACAATGAGCGCAGAAGGTCCTCAGAGTTCAAAAAGCATCACATTGTGTGGCAAACAGCATTGCCATGGCTTCAAACTTTATTGCCCCGTCATTTCTTATCGTATGTATGTATGTATGCGTATAGAAGCTAACAGGGGAGGGGAGAGGGGGAGGAAACACAGGGGAGAGAGAGAGGAAGACACAGGAGAGGGGAGAGGGGGAGGAAGACACAGTGGAGAGGGGGAGGAAGACACAGGGCAGAGGGCGGAAGAGAAACAGGGTAGGGGAGAGGTGAGGGGAAGAGACACATGGGAGGGGGGAGAGACACAGGAGAGAGTGGGGGGTAGAGACACAGGGGAGAGGGGGGAAGAGACTAATGGGAGGGAGTGGTGAGGAGACACCGGGGAGAGGAAAGGGGTTAAAGACACAGAGGAGGGGGGAAGAAACACAGGGGAAGGGAGAGGGGGTAGAGACACAGGGGAGAGGGGGTGAGACACAGGGGAGAAGCGGGAAGAGACACAGGGGATGGGGAGTGACACAGGGAAGAGGGACGGGGGAAAAGACACAGGAGAGGGGGGAAAGAAACACTGGAGAAGGGAGAGGGGGTAGAGACACAGGGAAGGGTGGGAGAGACACAGGGGAGAGGGGGGAGAGAGACACATGGGAGGGAGTGGGGGGGAGACACAGGGGAGGGGGGGGAGAGACACATGGGGGGGAGTGGGGGGGAGACACAGGGGAGGTCTTGTGCTTTATTATTATTCTTATTATTATTATTACTATATAATGTGTAGATGTACCGGCTGGGCATGCTCTTGTGCATTATTATTATTATTATTATTAGTATATAATGTGTATATGTACCGGCTGGGCATGCTCTTGTGCATTATTATTATTATTATTATTATTATTATTATTATTACTATATAATGTGTAGATGTACCGGCTGGGCATGCTCTTCTACATTATTATTATTATTATTACTATATAATGTGTAGATGTACCGGCTGGTCATGCTCTTGTGTATTATTATTATTATTATTACTATATAATGTGTAGATGTACTGGCTGGGCATGCTCTTGTGCATTATTATTATTAGTAGTAGTATTTTACTACTACTAATAATAATAATGCACAAGAGCATGCCCAGCCGGTACATCTACACATTATATAATAATAATAATAATAATAATAATAATAATAATAGTAATGCACAAGAGCATGCCCAGCTGGTACATCTACACATTATACAGTAGTAATATTAATAATAATAATAAGACACAAGAGTCCTTCAGCACTGCACTGGACACTGAATAAACTTGCCTAGCTATGGTTTTCCCTATTGACGCAGTATCACCTACACTCAGCCTCCTCTCAGTAAGACTGCAAGTTAGTTTTGATTCCAAAATGGCTGCTGTCCATGAGGTTAAAGGGTCTGGAAGGGAGTGTATGCTGCTGATTGGCTGGAATGTGTCTGCTGACTGTGACATGCAGGGTCAAAGTTTGCTCAATGATATTGGGGGCGGGTCGAAAATCGCATTTGTTCGCAGTTCGCCGCGAACGCGACCATGCTATGTTCATCGGGAACAGTCCGCCGGCGAACTATTCGCGACATCTCTACTCTTAGATTGAGGGTGCTCCAGAGTCACAGAATAAGCCAGGAGCTCTGAAAGAAAAGGAGCCCTTAGACCAGCGGGTGCCCCCTACACTTGTGTAATCCGGATTCCTTATAGCTATCCAAAATAAATAGCACAAAGATTATATATATGGTGTATGAGATATAACCCTAGTAAATAATTTCCTGAGTACTACAATCAAGTTAAGATGAAGTAATGGTGGCAGACTATAACTCCTAACCTATAACATATAAGGAACTAAAGAGAGTACTGCACTTGAAATACACCATCTCTATCTAATATACTATATTGTTCCGGCTAACACAAAAAATAAGTCTCTTATATTTACTGGTCAATTAATTATAGAAAAAGACATGGAATTACATTCAAAAAGGATGAATCAATATTTTGAGTTAAAAGCAATCTAGCAGATACAAAGTCCATTTTCTATAATAAGACCTAATAAATAGACAAATTGAAAAGGGGATGTTTTATCCCATTTATGTTTTTTAACTGTTTTTAAATGTTAAAGTGAGCGGCGTTGTAAATAAATGTAAATAAAATTACAATTTTTTTCCCACTATGTGATAAATACCAATTATTTAAGTATATTTTCATAGTGCTAAGCACTTCTAGTGGGAGGTAAAACTCCTATAAATCTCTTTATATGTGAGAAGTCATATGAATTTGAGTGGAATTGCCCACTACTTTGGGAGACTAAATATAAACAATGTCTACCAAGTGTATATGCTAAAGGATGTGCTTTATAATTACATTTTGGATTGAATATACTCTATGAGCATCTTAGGCAAATATTGAGACTACCTATTTTTCCATTGAATCTAAGACTGATTAAGGAGGGATATTTAAAATGTTATTATGTGTCAGATTTTGAATTTGCGAATGCATGTGGATGCATAATTTTGGTATAAGTAAGCTACCATAGAAGCAGATAGACCTGTTTTTAAGGCATTTAAGGGATTGATAATTGTCCCTTGATAGACTCCTTGGAAGCAAAAACATGAAACACACGTCAGTGAGAGCAGAAGATCCACACAGTAACAGTTAGCTGCTGTCAAGTGAGAGACCATTATCCAGACGTGAATAGGGAGCTGCAACAAGTATGTAGCCTTTGAGGGGAGGCATTAAGGTAACGCTAGTCTGTGGGTTGCCAGATGGAATTGATAATATCCTTATGTGCAGAGGTGGACCATATCTAGGACTGTGTTTATGTATTGCCTGGAAATCCATGCCAGTTGTACTTGAAAGCTATGGGTGTTCTTTAACATATTAAATTACATTTGTATAGTACCAACAATTGTGTCTTACGGACAGTGCCAGTGGAGATACACGTGCAGGGTTGTTTACAGAATAATTGTGATTTATCAACAACGTTTTGTGGTGATACACACATTGTGTATGTCACACGTACCCAGCTGATGGATAGACAGCTGGAGAAAATGTGTCTCCCTGGTTACTATATATAACTCAGTCATTTTTGATATAACAGTCCTTTGCTAGTTAACCCTGTAATTGCAGCCACACACATAATTCAGTGTTGCATTACTTACACATCCCCATTGCTCTCACAATTATGCACCCTTGTGACATTAGCACTATGTGTTTTTATGAGTTCTGTATTCCTGATTGTGTTGGCAATTAGGTGTATATTTTGTTTTATGTTTTACTGACACTTTTTGTGTATATATTAGTGGATCCCAGTTAGATTTAGTGTATTTAACCTTTCTCATTTTTTTGAGAGGTTATTAGCGGGTCTTCCTGAGAGCCACTGTTTTTGTTTAGCAGGGGACTCCATTAAATAAGAAAGGGATTGCGTCTCATTTCTCCCCTGAGTGGTTTGAGTGGTAGAGAGGTATCTAGACAGAGAATAAGTGGTGGGTTCTACTGAGTGTTACCTTATATTACTAAGGATATCGCTTTACAGTGGTAGATCTTTTTTGCATACTGGGATCGTTCAGATTATAGGTTTTATTGTCCTTCCTTATTACCATGTATGTCCATTAATAAAGTTTGTTTTAACTGCTTGTGTGATGTCCTGTTTAATTCTCAGGACAGGTAGCTCTATTTCTTGTCCGATAAGATATTAGTATGCCTATACTTCTGATAGCATTAAGAGAGATATACCGTACAGTGGCCTTTTTTTCTTTTTTCTGTATATTTTTTTATTAGCTTATTGCCATTGGTATATTTACTGATCCCCCTAGGAGTAGGGTTATGTTTTGTCCGACTGATAGATCAAGCTCCCACTCCAGATTACTGTGTTCTTTTTTGCTTTATATAGGTTGATCTAGTTCTGGTGACTAATTCGGCAGGTTAGGCTTTGCCATTTTCAATACCCATTATGAGTTGGCATTGTTGTTTGAGCGTATTATAAGAACAACTGGTCTATGATGATGATGCAGAGAGCATTCCGTAAACGCTTCGTGCTTAGTCAAATGCAAAATGCATTTGTATTGAAAAAAAGATTTTGCTTGGATTTCTAATCTTTGGGGAAACTGGATCCACACTGAAAAGAAAATCACGTGGCAGAAAATCTGTGGAATCAGTAAGAGAATTCATTCAGCAATCGCCTTGCCATTTCGCTTATAAGCATGCCATAGCATTGTGGACATCAATTCGAAATTTAAGAAGGATTCTGCATGTGGATTGAAACGGCATCCTTACAAAATAAGGTTGAGTCAAGAATTAAGTGAGAGAGATCATGGCAACCACAGAGCCCTAAGTTTGGAAATTCTTGAACAGGTTCCCAATGCATTTGTTCTTCTGAGTAGCGCTGAGGCTCACTTACCTATCAATGCAGCTGTAAACAAACTGCATTTTCGCTATTAGGCTGAACAAAACCCACAATGTTGGAGGCCTTTCTGCACCCCAAACTAGACAATGTGGATACAGAATATGTGTGGTTTCAACAAGACGGGGACAAAGCTCACACAGCACAACGTTCTATAGGAGTGTTGAGGGACATATTCCATGGGCGTTTGATCTCTTTAAGGAGAGATATGGGGTGGCCAGCACGATCACCAGATTTAAACCCAGGTGGCTTTTTCCTTTGGTGATATCTAAAGGAAAAGATTTTCAAACATTATCCTCGGTCTCTTGAGGATTTGAAAGAAAGGATCAGACAGAAAATCGACGCCATTCAGCCTGAGATAACCTGGAGAGTGATGGATAAATTCCGGGAATGTCTTCAGCAATGTATTGCCATTTGTCTGATACCAGTTTTAAAACCCACTAAAAACAAAAATGTACTTTTCAGAAATATATTTAAAAAAATTCTAGATTGCTTTGTTCTTTTTTATACCCCTTAAACATGTGCCTTACGGATAGGCTTCACTTCACTCCCCTCATGAATTATACTGTAGCAGGCACTGATTGCAATGAGGAGTGCTCTAATTTCCTGTGGGGTATAATTAGGGGCCCTGTGCATTGCCATAGCCTCTTGCCCTCCTGACTGTGCCTTGGCATCCTGTCCTCCCTCATCTCTCTCTAGGGCTTGACCATCTGCCCTGCTCTTTGTGTAATAGAAAAGTAATAAAACTACTTTGGGTCGTTGTCATGCTGCAAGATGAAGTTCCTCTTCATGTTCAGCTTTCTAGCAGAAGCCTGAAGGTTTTGTGCCAATATTGACTGTCCTCGCAATAGGACAGATTTGGAGTGTTTTTGCAAAGAAGAGTGGGCAAATCTTGCCAAGTCAAAATGTGCCATGCTGATAGACTCATACCCAAAAAGACAATGTAGATCCATTAATATGCTAAGACTGATAAGTTAGTGCTACAATGAGAGATGATAAAACATTCTGAGAATATTTGGGAATGAATACAGTCAAACACAGATTTGGCAGCAAACATGGAAAGGAAAAGTGGAATAAAGTGCAAATGTATATATACTAACATAGTAGTTTAGATGACACAATAAGTTATAATGAATACACTGCTTGTTGGGAAAATTAATTCATAAACTTAATGCAACTAATACTGATCATTTCCTAATTATCTACACTTTTGTGAATACAAGGGATGTCAACAAACAAAAAGATGCCAAGATCTCTGCTAAATATCGAAAGTGCATTGCTACTGTATTGTCAGTTATTTGTCCATTGATTGTATGGTGTTGCAGCTGTTAAAATATAACAGAAGGGTTTCCAATATCAGTAAAAAGTACATTGCAGGATAGTATTCTGAATTATACAGTATATAAAGTGTTTATAATGTTTGAGCTGCAGCTAAAAATATAGCTTCAAGAAAATTGCTACTGTATTTGGAGAGCCATTGGCAAAATTAGTGTCATTTTCCAAGGACAATGATCTGAAGCAAACATATTTGGCTGTTTTTTTTAACTATTTGCTCAGTTGGGAGGGCTCACCACCCAAATACCTGCTGCTGAACTGTCCAATATGGTCATAGATGTCATGTGAGCTCAAATGTGACATTCTGAAATCCAGGACCATATGTTTGTGTATATAATGTAATGCATGAGCTTTCATTTTTAAAGTTGCTCTTAGAATGCTGAGCATAGGCTAACCTTTTATCTTTGAAATATCTAACCTTCTCCTGCTCTTCCTATGAGTACTAGCATTTAATTTTGTTTCTTTGGTTCCTTGGCATCTTTGAACCAGTTTTGTCATGTTTCAACCCGATTGAACTTGTGTGATCCCTTATCAAATGGTAGCTGAGGAAAATAGCAAAACATTAAGGAGGAGCTGCTAAGTGGAATTTGTAGTTTCTAAGGATAATCTCTGCAATACCATTCCAATAGCTGCACAGGGGAGTGGCTTGGTCAGTGGCATGCAATTTAATAGTACTTTCCTGCTTTGTTCAAATTTGGTCAAAAATGTTCCTTTTAGAATTGACCAAGAACTGACTTAGATATTGGTATTTTTAGTTACTGACTGCTACAGCTCTTTAAGTCCCACAACAACAGTCTGCATAAAAAAAAAGCTTGGAGTCTTTATCTGTGATACATTCTATTTTGACATATCAATATAATGGTTACTAAAATACCATGTTTTGCTGCAAAAGGTAAAAGTTGCTGTCCAAGATTTTTTTCATTTTTTAAGTCTAACCAAATAATATGTAATTACCTTAGCTAATCAAATAAAGTAGAAGGCATGAGATTTGAATCAAAGACTCTGTAATGAAAAAAAATCTCGTTATTACTATCTTTAGCCACTACACCAACATGATGCATATAAGCAGTGAGTATAATATATCTAAAATCAAATGTATTACCAGACTATCTTTCCCACAAGTTGTTAAGTTCCCTCACAACACTTTTTTTGTTTAAAAATAATAAATATGTTTAGGTTATATAATGAAGCAAAAGTTAAAATAATTATTTTAACTAACTTAGAGCCTAATTAAATTGGAGCTACGTGTTATCACGTAGCTCATAACTGTCATCTTAGGGCTATTTGCATGCTAAGATGCCTCATAACGTTGCTCGCAGCTGGCTTTGCATGTTAACACACAGGATGGCCGAGAATAGGCTACAAGTAGAGCATATATACGTTGAACTTTGCACACGTAAATCCTTTGATCTGTCATGCCGTAATGGCTAATTGTTTCTTTCAGCTATTAAAGTGCTACGTGGTCACTCGTGAGCAAGCACGTAACGCACAAATGGAGCCCAGAGGCCAACGTGTGTTCTAGAGCACCCGCAAAGGGGGTAAAGTACAATATGAAGCACTTGTACTGTAAATAAAATCACTCTACTGTACATGTATTATAAGGGAAAGTGATGTTTGGTCTTAGAATTAATAGCACAACATTCTCAAGTCCGCAAATCGGGCCAGAAAAAATACTTTATTTCATGATTATTTTTTGTGTAATATCGATCCTTGCATTCAATGTGTTACGACATATACTGTATCTCGCATGTAATAGAATATCATATTTACGGATTTATTATTATTGCATTATTTCTGGCCTGTTGGACCGTTCGCAAACTGGATTTGAAGCACGAAGGACTTGAAAATCTAACCTCCCCTTTTTCAGTGACGTAACGCTTAAAATCTCTCTTTCCATTGGCTCCATCTGAACCCGTAACTACGAGATTGCTTAATTGTTTGCGTGCAAGCACGCAAGTCCATCGTTCGCGATCTGGTTTACGAAATAGCATCTCTCACTTGTAGCTCGCAGCCCTTTCTAATTCAATAGCGGCAGAACTTGGCCAAATTTGAAGCATGCAGCCCTTATGTGCTAAACGTTGGACTTACGAGGCTGGAATTTAATATGGCCCTTAATTATAATGATATATATTTGAATTTCCCATTCTGCTGCCTATGGGAACCTATGTGTAAGAGTACCATTTTCAAGACTGAAAAATGAGAACACAGCTAGAGATTTCTCTGTGTACCTTCCATGAAGTATTTATTGCTGTTGGACCAAGAAAGCATCATACTAGGTGCTTCAGTTTTGTAATGAGATAAATTAAACTACAGGTAAAAAAACAGAATTCCCTATTAATATGACATCACTCTGCTCGCTGGATGTCACAGAAAATTCTCAGCTGCATGTGAGGAGCAGGTGAAGACAGCATTAACAGATGAATCATGCAGAATATTCAGACAAGCTCCAGAGAGCAAATAACATATTTATATGATGCAAATGATGTCTTAACTTCATATTTGCCAATGTAAACCGCTTTTAGCCCTCAGGTACTGAAAAAGTTATATGAATAGCCATTTGCTATTATGGTTAAACTACTATGAATTGTTAATAATATAGTGGAAATATTATATATTTGCTTTGTTTATTAATGCCATTCTTTGAACTTCAATGTTTGTTTTTTGCATATTATTATTCTTATTATTACAATTACCATTAATTATGCAGTCACTACCACAAATCTTGGCATGACTGAAGTGAAGACCAAATACCTGTTAAAAAATATGTTAGAATATCTATGCAAATGATCAGCTAATACTGTATCAATCAAAAAATGTATCTCAAGTGCCATTTTATACAAAAACAGCCAACATCAGGTTTAATTCTAGTGTTATTTTTTTCTCAGTCCCCCTGGTCTACACAGTTGTCTCTTTTATTGAAGCGCATACAACTTACAGGAAAAAACATGGCAAATACTCTGCTTTAAGAGAAATTGGCATGTGGGAGAGTTGATTCTGTATGCATGGTCTCCACATACATAGATGTTTTTACATTATCATTTCTCTATATAACATTTTCATAGCATTTACATACCAATTATAGATATGTATGTACGTATGTATGTATTTGTGCAGTGGGGCACTTAAATAATCTTGTCCTATTGGCATGTCAGATGTAAATCCACCCTTTATACAGTATAGCTAAAACCTGTTCACCTTCCCTAATTTCTGTACCACACCCAGTCCACTCTAAACTAAGTGTAAAAAGTATCTAGAATATGTCACATTCCACCAGATGATTTGGTACAGTAGAGTAGAATCTGTTTTCATCGCTTTTAGCAAATTCCTTGACCAGTCAGGATGCTTTAATTGCAGTAGTAAGAATGTAGATTTTGTTCCCATTCTCTCATTTAAGATACTTTTGACATATGATCAGTAAAGACTATGTTATTATCAACTATTCAACATCATGTATTGTATTTCTGATAACAAACAGTATGCTGCCTTAGCCCTTTTCTTCTGAAGTATAGGATTACAGAACATTTTTATTCTTTGATTCCATTCTCCTATAATTAACCAGTAGGTAGCATATTAAGCTTTCTTTGCTGCATTTTCAATGCTTTGATAATATCTCTCATGGCATAAGGGGACAATAGGTTTCAATAATACAATAATTTGGAAGTTTACTGGATTTTTGTCAAGGAAATTAAACTTTCTAAAGGTCTAACTATGAGTTAGAATACATATAATTACTTTAGATTACTTCTGTATTATCATATTTTAATTAATTGTACTAGCATGACTATTTGCAATTTATTTAGGTCAATGCTTGATGTGACTCTTTTCTTCTCATAGATATTTTGTAATACCTCTGTAATTATTATTGTAGTCATGTGTAGTGAAACCAATGATAATGTTTTATTAATTGCTTCTCTTCCCATAGACAAATTTTGGTGTTTATGCCCTATGACTAAGATTCTGTAGTGTTCGAAATGCATAGCATCTTATGGTTCCTGGTGTAACATTTTTAAGAACTTGAAATAAAGGATCTGCTTTTATAGTGATTTTAAATGTCCTTGATCCTTGTCTGTAGCCTATTGTATGTTTGAGTATTTGTTATTTTTGTTTATTTAATATAGTGAAAATCATTTACCATTTAGAATTTTGGAGAGTCTTATGTAAATGTCTATTATGTAGACCGCTGCACATATCCTTATGTGAGATTAGCCATGCTCTCCAAGCTTGAATAAAGAAACCTGATTGACATAATTGGTTTTGGCTTTTTTTTTAAATGCTGCTGAGAAATGGTCTGTTAGCGGCTAAGTCATCCGGTACCAAGAAAAACATCCTATGCATGAGCTGCTGGGGCAGACCTTTGCAGGGACTGTATGGAAGGTTTGAGTGAGTGAAAACATAGCTTTTAAGCACTTGTAATAAAATGATGTTTAGATATGAATTCTGTAAGAATTGCCAGCTATTTACACTATGTGACCCCCTTGGTGTAAGCAACAATTTTGTAAGGTATGATGGATTGTGGAAAGCATGGGTATGCAAACGAACACTTGACTGACTGTGGCAGTGATTTAAATGTTATTGTACTTTATATAAAGTACCATTTTGCATGCTATGGAATCTTTCTGAATGTTTTAATCCTCCTGTTTTCATGCACAACGCTTTGGGTGCATTATTTGGTTATTATCATTTGGTTTCACAAATGCCACTGAGGTTAAATATTCTTAATACTTATAATCTGCATATTTTTAAGCAAATTGAGATATTTTGTTTAAACATAGTCTAAAAGGTATTTGAGAGATTTGAAATTCCTCACATGCATGTTATTTACAATTTCTATAAAGAACAGGGTAGCAAAACAATGCTGAATCAATTTGAATGGATGATAAAAAAATATTCTTGTTCTAGTCTATTGTTTGTGAATCATCATCTTTCCTTAATGTGGGAGATAAGTTAATCATTAAAATATTTTACCTAATTCCTTTAAGTGCTTAATATTAATTTGTAAAATATTTCAAGTGGTCTTTTAACACTGGAAACACAACTGTTTTTTGTGTGTTTGCAGTACATGGTCTGATATACTTGTTTAATCATTATGGACAAAATTCACACTCATTTTTCTGTGCATTTCTATTAGATCCACACTTTTTATTCACTAAGAAAAAAATAAAAATGCAAAAATACCACACATAAAATGTCTATAAAATTTACTTTTTATTATAATACGCTTCATAGCTTATCTATATTGATCAATATTTTAGGAATTATGTTGGAAGAACAAATTTTGTTTCTCCAGGATCCTGCTGGCTAGACAGAAATCACAAATAAGATACCAAAATGTCCTTTTTTGTTGGAAATAAACAGCAGTGTTAGAATAATCATTCCTACTTTAATTGTTCAAATAAAGTAAAAATAATTTTACTTCTTTTTTGCACATTCAAACTTTGAACCCAATAAATTCTTTAAAAAGAGACTGTTATTTTGTTTAATCATGTGAACAGTCTATAACTGTTTTGTGAATGTAATTGGTGGGCAAATCATTGTTTTACAATTTTTGTTGCTTGAAGCATTTAGGACCATGATGATTTTTTCCCAATATTTTTTAAATCAGTGGTGTATTTCTACCTATGATGTAGGACAGCATGTTTTCAAAGAGCAGCAGGCTGCCTTAGGTTGCTGGTGCAATATCATAGATTAGAGTATGCATATGCGCAAAAATGTCTATGTGAAGTCACATTTCTGTTTCTGCATATAAAAGACATTTTCTAACACACTGTATATTTACATTTCTCTATATTTATGTATGTGTGGTAATCTGAGAATAGCTGCATAGCAAGAAGTAGTAACTGAAAGCCAATCTGAATCAGCAGCAATATAAAATGTAAAAACTTTCCTGTCCAAAGAATCTTCTATTATTTAACTGGCACACTACATACTAGGGGCCACATTCAATTGCTACGTTTTTGAGATTCGAGCTCGCAAAGGGAGGTTGCAAGATATGTTGCTATTCAATTGCCTTCCGTTTGAATACTCAGATCGAGTTACGTGCTGTGAGCTACGATTCCTAGCGATTTGTTCAGTCACAGCTTACTTCACTCAAAGCCTTTGATCTTTCACAGCCGCAAGAGTTGCGGCCGCAAAATATCTCTAATCGCCATTCACTTGCTCTGATTACCCTTCTGTCAAGCCCGTAAATGGATAAATTCGAACCACAGGTTACTTCTACCAAGGAGGTGTCGCAAAGGGCTTACTTACAAATCGTAGCACTTCATAAGCAAATAAAAAAGCAATCCTGTACTTTTATTCAACGAAAAAGTGATCTTAGGTCTTAGAATTAATAGCACAACATTCTCAAGCTTGCAAATAGTAAAAAAAAAAGGTAAGTTCTGTCATAAAGTCCTATGGGTTTTAACCTCCAAGCCCATAGGACTTTGGAATCCAACCTCTATATTTCATTGAAGTCCTGTGGGCTTGAATAATAAGTTACGGGCTTGCAGGTCATTTAAGCCCGTATGACTTTCGACGGAAATTAAACATGAAAAAAAAGTATTTGGTTTTAGTGATCTGCAAGTTTGAGAATGTTGTGCTTTCAATTCTAATTGCACCCATTGTGTTCCCCATCATTTACAGTGCTTTACAGTGCTGGATTGAATTTATATTTGCATTTACAGTGCTCCGAGTTTGCCGGCTTGAATCACATTGAGGGCACAATCATGTTCAATCCCACAAATGCCTTCTGCCGATAGCATGGTTTGTGATTAGCAGGAAGGGGGACTAACTTGCGGGTCCGGCCAATTGAATAACAGCGTAAACGTAGAGCAACGCAAGGACGTAACTCAATCGCAGGAAAACAGCGATTTGCGATCGAGTTACGGACCCTAATTGAATGAGGCCCATTGAAAATAGTATCAAAATCAGTGGTACAAATGATAATAAGACACAAAACTAAAAAAGACTGATAAAGCAAGCTTGGTCATATCATCAGTTTAAAAAGTTCCACATTATGTTATTATAAATTATTTACTGTATGAGTAAAAATATACTGTTCATTTCCTTTGAGAAAATGCTGGCAATTAAAACCAAACAAAACAAAAACAGTAAAGTAAATTGTTGACAGCTTGCTAAAATTAGACTCCAGAGAACATAAATGCAAAAAAAAATGTAATTAGTCTTATTTCCAATGAATCCATGTTTTATTTTTTGGTTGTCTTCATAAAGGAAATTGGAGCTGTCTCATCTTATCTTTAAGTTAAAATACAACCTAGTTCTTATTGAAAGATACAATATCCCACAGAAAATGTTGGAACAACTAAAAGATATGAAAAGTCGCTGAAGCACATTTTATCATATGTTAAGGAAAAAACTATAAGAGTTATTTCACATTAAATTTCACTTAAAATTTTAGGTACTTCAGCACATTTATACTTTACAGTGAAAAAAGTTTTAGTTCATTTGATGATCCTGCTACCTGCTGTATCTAAGTTCAGAGTGTGACATTTCTTTGAGAGAGTTTATGCTGCCTGTTATAAAAAGGAAAATACATGATGAAAAGATTTTTTAACCTTTTCTTGCTTTTCATGTTTTATATAGATCCTTAATTTTTTTTATCCTTGCACACAAAAGCTCCACATTTTAATGAGGATGGATAATGGATGACGCCCCAACCTGGCCTTTACCATTGTGAACAGAGTAAAACCTCAATAAGTGTATTCCTGGCTGGAATGTTGAATATTTCAAAACTTTGACAAGTTCTGGAAAGTACACATTCCTTTCATAAAATATTTTTGATGGAAACTCATTACCTAAATGGGTAGAATAGTCAACAGGAAATGTACAATAATTGTTGAGAAAAACATCTTAAATATTTTTAGAATCTAAACCTTGCAAGCATATACACTTTCTAGCTGCAGTCGGTCTAGTTTACATAATCTCCAATAGTTTTAGATTTTACAGAATTACATTATTCTAAAGTGATTAGACAATTGTTTTACGCAATTAAATTGTGTAATGTAATTCAACCCCACCTAAGTTTTGCATATTAGAAACAATTTTTTTCCTTCTAAGGATTCCTTCTAAGGAGTTATATTTATATTTTAATATTAATATGGTATGCTTCTGTTTCCATAGACTGGCGTTGTCTCCAGAGGTGCATACCGAAAGGAAAGACAACTACTTGTGCAACACCCACCAAGTAGCAAGAATTGGTGGGATCAGAGCTGTTAGACACTGGTACACCCATTCAAATTTGCTAAAAGTCTACTGAGAATGTACTAGTTTAGGCACTATGACTGGACACTGGCATAGACTCATGATTATGCATAACTGCACAATACCAAAGAAGCCTATAAGAGGACTGTGACATACCACTATTGCTTCCACACAGTGAACAGCTGTAACAAGTTCTGCTGTCAGTTTTATAAGCGACACCAGATATTTATTTCTTCAAAAACTGATTTGATTACTAATCAATTATTCAATAAACATATAAAACCCTATTGAGTGGCCATGCAAGTGGCCTTGTCATTCAAAGTTATAGTTATATAGTGTTATATATCTTTGCTAATGTTTAAAGGGCACTGTATTATGATATAAAGTAAGGAATTTCTGGGGATTGAAGTGCTACTGACAAAATAAAAACACAAATTAAAGTTTATATAAATTGTGCAGAAGCACAAACTTATTAAAAAAAATGTTCTTATCGCCTGTATATAGGGATGTCTCAGTTTAACCAATGCTCAGGCACTGGTGACTGTATTAGCCTCCTTTGTATTTTATGGCTGTAATTTGCACTAATGTTCATTTATATTCCACTGTGATATGCTATGTTAATAGTATATTATTGAAGAAGAGAAATAAAAAGTAACTTTATTTTTATCCTTTAAAAATCATATTGACTAATTGGTGCCATATTTTTTAAAAGACAATACACATGAGTTGATATAGGGCACTTATATAGTGAGAAAGTCCTTGTTATTCAGTTACAAGTGTCCTCACCACTATTGAGGTTAAACAAAAATAATGCTGTTATTTTATTACAATTAATAGTAATTCTGGTGTGAAACATAAAATGTATTGTTTTTTTTAAATGGTTATATTTCTTGGTCTCAGGATTAATACTTACATTAACTGATTTTTTAATGTGAAAAACTAAGACAATTACAGGATTCATACAAATTTATGAAAACATAATTGACACAATTATTAGGTGACATAAGTAAGAAAAAGAAGAAAAAGATAGAATGAGGTTTAACTTAGAAGTGATGAAATAAAGCTACCAATAAAAAAGAGATCCAATCAGAAAATATGAGATCAATCAAATGATTTGGAAACGTAAGATATTGAGACTTCAGACAGAGAAGTACATTCAATCTCAACTCCTTTAGATCCGGCCGCCCATAAAATATCAACACTATAGGAGGTACTAAGTTAAAAAGAGCAAAGGGGAGAAATATAAGGACAAGACACAGTCCTACACAAAATCAATACCATGTAGGGAGTCAAAAGCAAAGCCAATATTAAACATTATAAATCTGTCCCAACAAAACTTAACAGAATCTCAAAAATCAGTTTTATGCAAAGGCTTAACC
Source organism: Discoglossus pictus (assembly GCA_027410445.1). Taxonomy (NCBI): domain Eukaryota; kingdom Metazoa; phylum Chordata; class Amphibia; order Anura; family Alytidae; genus Discoglossus; species Discoglossus pictus. The sequence goes on along the minus strand of CM050163.1, from coordinate 195,422,746 downwards.
TTTGTCCCCACACTACCTTGCAATAAATTTGAGAATGTTAAAGATATTCATCTATTTATATTGAAGATACTTTTGGAAAATGTTCCAATCATAAAATATTTAAGGATCCAGAGAAATTGCTCAAGAATGGCTAGACCTACCAACAAGCAAAGACAATGCCTGGTTAATACCCTTTCTTGATGCAAAATTGAAAACGCTGAGGCCCACCTCGTTAAGATGCACCCCATCTTTTAAATAATAACTAACATATGAAGAAACAATTTTTTCAACTTGAGTCTCATTCAAGTCTGGCTAGTTCTAAGACCATCCTCCAGTTTAAACGTGGGGCTATATCAAACCAAATAATAAAGAGCCAGGTAAACAACACCTGCAACCTCCTATGTTTTTATAACCCTAATTAGATCCTAATTAGATCCTTCATGGGTACCACACCCAAATCTCAGAATGCCCAAATACTTTAGTTTAACCCATTATGCTTTGCAGCAACTGGTGCCACCTCATGCCCTTATTACCGAACCATTTTATATCAAAACCAGATGAACAAAACATCACCTGTGTTCCTATGTCCTGAACTCAGTAAATGAATTTAATTGAATAATGATTATAAAACCAGAAAAACACTGCGGTTAAATCAATGCTGTTAATTGCAGTACAAAGAAGGTACTGAATCATATATAACTCTGTATGGGACCTAGAGGATTAGAATAGCATAAACTGGATATCAATAAATTCAATCATTGGATAACATAAAGGATTGTGCATCTGGCAAAGTTTATTTCCCAAGGTCACATGTTATAGTGTATTTGTGCCCTATTGTGTTTAGAACCTTTGGAAATAAACTTTGCCAGATGCACAATCATTTATGTCATCCAATGATTGAATTTATTGATATCTAGTTCATGTTATTGTAATCCTCTAGGTCCCCAACAGGGGTTTTTGATGAGGTATACACAATTTAGTACCTTCTTTGTACTGCAATTACCAGCATTTATTTATTTGTGGCATTTTTTCTAATTTTATATTCATTATTCAATTAAAGTTCCATTTTTTAAGAAGTAGTCTTATAATATTATTGTCTAATAATATAATATTGTTTAATAAATAAAAACTGGGGAATTTGTGCAATAGAAGTAACGTATGGATTTATAAACTCACATGCTTGATAAGAGTATCTATTTCCCCTTATGAAGGAAATAATAACAAAAAGAGCTTCAAGAAGCAAGGAGAGGTAGATATAAAATGTAAAAAAAATGAATTATGCTACATTGTGTGTTTATGCTCTTCATTATGTAATCAAGATGTACTGTGATATTTTTGAAAATTTTGCTCAAATAAAAAAAATATATATATTAATATTATTGTCAAGCACTGGAATAATCTAAGGAAATTTGGTTTGTTGAGTAATGGGCAAAGATTCCCAAAGGAATTGGGGAACCTAGAAAAAAAAAAAAAAAATTAAACCAGAAAGTGTGGACGAATGTATGAATGGAGCCAATTAGACTCGCATCTCCCTATTCTTTTAACTGTATTAACATCGAACAGCAGCCCCAATTCTAGGAACGTGTCCACAAATAATCAGGACCAAGTAAAACAATGAAATACAAGATTTAAACACAACCGGAAACTGAAATCTTGACAAACTTGAGTCATCTTTATAAACCAGCAATTAATCACCTCCGTGCAAACCAAAATACTGTGACACTCATAGAAAAGGACAACAACTACTACCAGGAACAGAATAAAGTACAACTGTTTACCACGATCCAACTGATCAGTTTTTAACCTCCCAATACGGAATTGATAGGAAAGTGTCATGATCCTTAACATCAAACAGTTCAAATGAGACCGGCCGCCTCTTATTCTCCATTTGTTTGCTCACACCTTTCCACAGCTCTTTTACCACCTATTTCACAATAAAAAAGATTGTAAAGTCATCAAAACCATGTAATTTAAAAGTAGAAGAATAATGTCGTTAACCTTTTCGCAAGGGCAGTAAAAGAAATATCCTGCAAATGTTTGTATCATATAAAAATTAACAGCGCTTGGACGGTATTATATTGCAACTCTTAAAGAAAAATAGCCACTCTGACGATACCTTGTTGTAATAGTCCCATGTACCCTTAACCAATGAGTTGAGAACCAGTTCATTTATAACCAGAATGCTAGATTCCAGAGTTCTATGGACATGGATGTTATCTAGCTATCTGCTGATTCTCGGAATCTCTCCCACTGAAATTGTGACAGATTATCAGCTATAACAATATGCTCCCCAGGGATATGCACAGCTCTACAATAAATTTTAAATTGTAAGCATTTTAGAACCAATTTTTTTAAGCAATCTCACCACTGGTAGTTGCAATGCTGAAGTCGAGATAGTAGACTGTACGACCACCAGATTGCAACACAATACCATATGATGGTTGCTGAGGCTATCACCCCACAAATATAAAGACACCACAACAGGGAAAAGTTTAAGAAAAAGCTAAGCTAGGTTTCTCAAAATGCTGACATCCCAATCCATCAGCTATGCGTCCACACACACATGACACCTAAAATAAGCACCAAATCCTCTTGAGCCTGCTGCATCTGTAAAAAGGTCTAATTCTGAATTTTGGACTGGATCATGCATAATGATGGACTGACTGTTGAAATGAGAAAGGAACAATAAACAAACTCTGAGATCCTCCTTATGCTCAGGTGTCACTCTGATATGACAGTGAACATGCTTTTAACCCCTGTAGTAGCAAGAGATAAATGCCCAGAGAATATCCTGCCCATAGGCATGAACCAATAAGCAAAAATCAATTTACCAAGCAAAGACTACATATGCCTAACAGATTCATTCAGGTTTAAAACCCTATCCAATGGTAAACTACAAATCATAGATTGTGTGTCAATCTGAATCCCTAGAAAGCTTAAAATGTGTGTAGGGACCTCTGTTCTTTCCACAGCTAAAGGAATCCCAATATCCAACTCTATTTAAAAAACATTTTTAAATAATGTCACCAGAACTATGTGGGCCCACAAATAAATAATCTAAGTAATGAATGAGGGAAGTTAAACCAGATCTTTTGATGGTAACCCAATGTATGAATGGGCTAAACTTCTCAAAATACAAACAGGAAATAGCGCAGCCCCTTGACAAGCACAGGTGCAACAGTGTACTGCTTATCCACCGGACAACCTATCAAAAAATGTGAAGATGGATTTACTGGTAGTAAACGAAAAGCAGACTCAATATCAATTTTTGCCAACACTGCTCCCCTACCTGCCTTCTTAACAACCCTGAGCGTTTGCGATTATGAAGTATAAGTCACCACAGACAAGTCTCTATCAATACCATCATTGAACAACAAAACTTTGGGGTAAAACAAATGATGGATCCAATGAAAATGACCCAGTTCCTTCTTAGGTAACAAACCCTTTGGAGAAACTCTTAAATTAGAAATCGGTAATTCATTAAAAGGATCCGTCATCCTGCAGATCTAAAACTAGCAAAGGATTCTCCCTGGCTGACAATGAGTATTATCAACCACAGAAGAAGGGATGACAAAACCATCAGAAAATCCCATTAACAAAAGCTTAGCAAAAGCAAGCCGGAGTTTAGTGTATGCTCTTAACCAAGGCCGCATCTTTTCTACCAGTACTAGTGTTCTCCCCCACTGAAGTCGCTGTCTCAGTTTTGGGATTTTGCTTTTTTAAAGCAGCGAAAAAGCGAATGATGAAGGCCACATTTCGAACATTCATGCCTATACTTGCACGTCGCTCCCCATTTACAGGAACTCTCATTAAACGTGTAACAACAACTTTTTTTTACCTGACACAGAAGACCCAAGTTTAACACTGCCAGAAAAACTAGGCTACACTGGAGTGACAATATTCAGTCAACTACCCATGTTCCTATCGTCCCACTTCATATCTGGCCTAACAGACAACCTTTGCCTAAACTTAACATAGTAATGCCTCCATGTCAATCCACCATAGGTTCTTTGTATGCTGTCTATCTCATCCAAATAGCAAAAAAGTGCTGAGCAGCACTCTGAATGTCACGTATGATACTTGCAAAAATCACGTCTGCAGCCAATTACTGAATGTTTTAGGAATTTTCCCATAGCATTCTTTCCACTCATCCTCCTCTTTTTTTTAATCCTCTTTTTTTCATCATATTTAAACTCTATGAAACTGTCCAGTAAGAGTAATGAATATAATTTGATGAACTCCCTCTGCCAATTCTTTTCTTTTACCTCCAGGGAAACATTTTCCCCTATGGGCCCAATATAACAAATTGAAGACTTCTTAAGAGCATCTTGATAACCAAAGATTGAGTTGCTACAGATTGTGTATTGTTGGATGATTTTTTTTTCTATAATGCTTACGGAGTCCTGAGTATTAACATAAAACTTGCCCACACCTGTAGAAGTGGACAGAACAGCATCCATAGAACCCATTTGTGGCACTAGCTATGGCCTCACTCAAGCTTTTTCAGCCCCACTTGTCTTATTCTGCCCTATCAAATTAGCAATAAATCCATCCAATCCTTCTACTAAAGTCATGATGGATGCAGATGTTGAAACATTTGACATCTCATCTGAGGGGCCTACCACTAGAATCCTGGCTGGGCCGCCAGGAATCATGGCTTTCTGCCTGTCATGGGAAGATAATCTCCTTGCTTGTCTGAAACAAGAGAGATAGACCTCTCCACCCTGTTATTCCCCTCTACAACCAACTCTCTTCTCAACCTGCGAGGGGAAGTATATCTAGCCTTGCTTGCAGACGATCTAGAGCGTGATCTATCTCTAGCAATGGAGGACCGCTGCCTGTGCAGTGAGATTGTACTGACATCTCCTAAAATTATGCCGTATCCTATTCCGAAGATAAGAGGGCAGTGAACTCGACCTGTCATGTGTATAATCTTCTCTCCTATTTCTTACTGTCAATGAACTGTGTCTCCTATTATAAGAAGATCATAACTCACGGGTTCTGTAATGAGGGCCCTCCAAATGAAAATAAGATCATGCCTTCTCCTGTCCGAAGAAGACCGCTGAACCTGTGCTGCATCTCTACTGCTCCAGATGTTATATCACACCTATCAAATAATGCCAGTTGCCTGGCAGTGAGACCTGCAGAGAATGGTGACATGCATGTGCATTACCCCAGTATGATTATATTTTTTATTTTTATTTTTATATATATATCATATTGTTCTATTAATAATCTAAAAAGAGAAAAGGAATTATTATATTATCATTTTTTTTTAATTATTCCCTTATTAACTAAAACCCCCATTTTTTTATATTTAATTATTATTATATTTTATTTGTGTTTAATATTAATTAATTTATTCATTTCATTTATTTTGTTTTTGTAATAAAAGTGACGAATCATGCTACAGCAGACAGTTACAGAAATGTGTATCTTCCCCAAATATTAATAATTTAAAACTTTACTAAATGTAATGATTTTTTTTGTCCATTGACACCAGGGCCTTTCCCAGAATATCTCACCATAGACTCACAACCCCCCTAAACCTCTCACCAGCTGCAGGTTTATGTACACCAATGCAGTCTAAAAGGAACCTTACCCTCAATATATGTATGCCCCCCCTTTCTATTCCACTCCAGATGTGTGTTTTTTTTAATTGCCTAAGTTATATTACTGTAATGATAGGAATCATGAAATTCCTTATTATATAATTATTAATTATTATAAAGGATATGAAGTAACCAATTGATTAAGGGGCTGATTAACACATCCTCACTATGAACCCTTATGATCATTATTATACAAGATATGAGCTAGCTAATTAATAAATGGACTTATTAACACTCCCCTTTTATGAACACATACATTAATGTAATTATTCTTCTTATTATTTTTAATAAATAACCAGTTAATGCTAAGGGGGCATATGAACAATAAATGTAAAGTTATGAATTTGGGAAGGAAAAATAGCCATGCAATTTATAATCTGAATGGAGCAAATCTAGGGTTATCTGATATAGAAAGGGATTTGGGAGTGCCTGTGGACAACCACCTAGGTAGCAGTGCTCAATGCCAAGCAGCAGCTGCAAAGGCAAGTAAAATATTAGCATGTATTAAGAAGGGTATAGAATCAAGGGAAGCAGATATAATTCACTGTCACTGTACAAATCCCTAGTACACCCTCATTTGGAATATGGAGTACACTTTTGGGCACCACTTCATAAAAAGGGCATTTTTGAGCTGGAAAAAGTACAGAGAAGGGAACTGCCTCTACTCCCTCTAGGTGTCAGAGAAGTGGGGATCAGTTTTTTTGGAGGTTTTGACTGCCTTACAGGGTGCTCAGAATTGCTCATTTCTGCAGAAACCTCTGCCTGGGTCAATAAGTGCATTGATTCTTGATGTACATTTTGGTCTTTCAGCTTATTAATCAAAGTGGCAATGGCAGGTGATAACATGGTGGTAAATTGTGGTATACTCAGCATGTGCTCCTGTCAGAGTAACCAGAAAGAGCAGGAAACTTTGGTTTCAATCCTTGTAAACTGCTCCCCAAAAATTAAGTCCACCAATTATTTCCTAGCACTTGCCGGACAAAGACCCCTCCCCCATGCTGTCTCTGGGGCCTGTCTAGTTTTATGTATCTTTTAATACAACTGTTTAGATATCTATTTCATGGTATATGGTATCATGTTACTATGGCAACACACACAGACTATTATTTATATTGCTATCCATTGTTACCTTCCTCAATGCTTTACAATAATGGACTCACTTTATGATGTCATATTTTGGGAGACGTTACAACTAGAGATGTCGCGAACAGTTCGCCCGCGGACTATTCCGCAGCGATTTTGGCATGTTCGCGTTCGCAGCGGACGGCAAACACATGCGCTTTTCGGTTCGCCCCCTATACTTTATCATTGAGGAAACTTTGACCCTGCACCTCACAGTCAGCAGACACATTCCAGCCAATCAGTAGCATACACTCCCTTCCAGAGCCTTCCATCTGAAGGACAGGCTAATATTCTGCTCTGTTTCACCAGTCATAGTTGGTGTACCATACATTGAAAAAAAATAACCCTTTTTTCCTTTAATCTAATTTCAGTTGCCTGACTATGTCAGGCTCACAGCTTATATTGTGCTCAGTGAAATAAAACAACACTTTTTTGACTGTAATAGATTGAATAGCAATTGCCTGCCTACAGGCGTGTGTGTGAAGCCTATTGCATCTACTCTGCCAACTTTTGCCAGTGCACAGTGATACCTCATATCTGGTGCAACCGTAGTGTACAGTGACATAAAACAACACATTTTTGACTGTAATAGATTGAATAGCAATTGCCTGCCTACAGGCGTGTGTGTGAAGCCTATTGCATCTACTCTGCCAACTTTTGCCAGTGCACAGTGATACGTCATATCTGGTGCAACCGTAGTGTACAGTGACATAAAACAACACTTTTTTGACTGTAATAGATTGAATAGCAATTGCCTGCCTACAGGCGTGTGTGTGAAGCCTATTGCATCTACTCTGCCAACTTTTGCCAGTGCACAGTGATACGTCATATCTGGTGCAACCGTATTGTACAGTGACATAAAACAACACTTTTTTTACTGTAATCGATTAAATATCAGTTGCCTGCCTACAGGCGTGTGTGTGAGGTCTACAGCGCCTACTCTGCCAACTTTTGCCAGTGCACAGTGACACTCATATCTGGTGGCACCTTAGATTGCACGCGCAGTGCCCCAAATTTGAAGTAGGAGGTCCGACCAAGCATCTTTTTCCATCTCCCTGTTCCAAAAATCAATGCCATATACACGTCCCCTAATAGTGGACGTAACAGGGATTAAACCGATAGGAATAGTACTACTTAACAGTACACACCTTATAATAACGCAGATAGAGGCAACGCAGAGAGAGGAGTCTGAAGAAGAGGAGTCAGAGGAGGAAGGTGGCTTTGAGGAGGTGGAAGACCAAACACAGCAGGTGTCCCAGGGGGCTTGTTGTCACCTTTCGGGGACCCTTGGTGGCTGGGTGGAGGAAGAGACCTTCAATGACATCAGTGAGGACAAGGAACGGGACATGGCTAGCTTGGTATCCAACCTTGTGCAAATGGGGAGTTTGCGGTTGTGCAAAGGGACTGTTTGCGGTTGTTTGCTGTGCATTCAACGGGGAGATTGGTCTGTTACTGTGAAGCGGGTGTAACCCTTACACTACCTGATCGATACAACATCATACCTGATGTTTTAAAGCATGTTATTCCAAACAATTTAGGAATGTTAGGTGATTTATGCCCTTTATGGCTTAAAACCAGACTCTGCAACAACTATGTAGTTTTCAGTGGGAGTTTTGTCATGGATCCCCCTCCGGCATGCCACAGTCCAGGTGTTAGTCCCCTTGAAACAACTTTCCCATCACTATTGAGGCCCGAAAGAGTCCCTGTGGGTTTTGAAATTCGCCTGCCCATTGAAGTCTATGGCGGTTCGCCGGGTTCGCCCGTTCGGGAACATTTGCTGGAAGTTTGCGTCCGCTGTTCGCGAACCTAAAATTTGATGTTCGCGACATCACTGACAAGCAAAACACGTCAAGAAGGCCTCTCCCTATAAAAATAGGGGAGACTATTTACAGTACCTCCTATTCCAACTGTTTGTTTTAAAAATAAATACATTTCTGGTAATTTTTGGGACTAAAACACAGTTAATGTAAGGATTAATCTTGAAACCAAGAAATATAAACAGTCCAAAAAACAATACATGTTATATTTCATGGGAAAAAAATTTAAGAATTAGTACTAATTGTGAGAAAGTGTTTTTATTTTTTAAACCTCACTAGTGGTGTGAACACTTGCTGTTAAATAACAGGGACTTTCTCACTATATATAAGTGCTCTATATTAACTCATATGTGACTTTCTTTTTAAAAATATAGCGCCAATTATTCAGTATGAGTTTTAAAGAATAATAAAGTTAATGAAATTTGTATTTAGTACACTTGTTTAAGAGTTCACCAAAAATGAGTCTTTTTCTTTTTTTTCTCTTTTTCAATAATATACTATAAGTTAATTTTTTGGTAATGGTAATACTGGAATAATTTCTTTTAGGTGTCTTTTGAACAACTATTTGAGTTAAGATAAATTACCTTACAATTTGTAATTGACACAGGAAGAATAACCTTGTGGATTTAGACAATGGTGTACCTTGTACATAAAAACAAAATTTCCTTTGATATTTTTATTTTAATATAATGGAGAAATAAAAGTAAATCTTTGTTGAATTTAAATAGATTAAGATTTCTTTCCAGTATGTATTCCATGAAAATATAGCATTCAAAACTTATAGGCAATTAAATTATTTAACATCAGACTTCAAATCAGATATGTTGATATAAATAAGAATTCATGAAGTTTTATATGGTACTTTAAAATCATAGATGTGGATAGAAATGATAAGTTTTTTCTGTGGTTGAAATAGATTTAGTTAGTTCTGTTAAAATAATTTCTGCAGAGCCTTTACAGATCATCATGCGTAAAAGAATGTCAAAAACAAAAAAGAATAAAAGAATTATTATGGCATTTATCCATAATTTTAAGAGATTGTACAGATGGATATGCAAATATGGGAAGATAAGATACTGCCTTCCATTCATCTGTAGAATTCTCCAGAGTACCTTGTAATTTCCAAAGCAACCAAATCCTTTTCCCCCCCATTGTACGTCACTAAAACATTGAGGTTAAATTTCAATCACCTACGGTTTTGAAGTCCAAGTTGCAATCATGCCCGCATTCCTGAAATAATGCAATATAAAAAATAAAAATAAATATAATATTCTAGTCCATGCAAGTTCTATTATATGTATTAACGCATTTGCCGGGACCGATATAACACGCTAATTAAACATAAAAATATATATTTTTGATTGCAGATTTGCGAGCTTGAGAATGTTATGCTATTAATTTTAATAACTTTCATCGCTTTCCCTACAATTTCAAATACAGTAGTGTGTTTATATTTGCTCTGACAGTGCTATGGACAGGAGTTTACCCCCTTGTGGATCCTCTCTAGTATCTGTAGGATTTTTGCCTACATTTGTCATTTATGGGTGTGAAAACAGTTGCGGGCTTAAGGACTTGTAACAATTTCATAGCGATTTGCGATTGTAACATTTACTGGATTGGAAGATCAAAGGCTTAGCTGGGACAGAGTTCAGATTTTGACAGCCCGTAGGTTTTTTTTTTGCCTGTAACCCGCAGATAATTTTCGGGTAGCTAAAAGAGGCCAATTTAATAGCCGTAACATTTGCGGGCTCCTTTACAGCCTTCTATAACTGCGATTTGGCAAATTTCATAGGGCTGTAGATATGTTTAATTACCACAAGAATATATGACTAGATCCATAGATCAATTTGGCTGGAAAGGGATTGCCACATGATTTTGGTACCTTAACATAGTTATTATATTGCTGGGTTTGTGGTAGGTAATTATTGCTGAGTTTGTGGAGTGTTTATTCCTTTAGAGGCACAACCGCACTCCAATTCTCAGCACCATCATAGAATGATATTGGCCATCATCATCAGACATTGAAATCTGGCAATTTTCCATTCTTCAAGGACTGATAATCTGTTTGACTGACAATGAAAGCACCGCTGTACCATGATGCATAGTAGATGTTGTGTGTGTTAAGAGTGGTCTTTACATTTCTGTTGAGCAATGGTTGCATTTCATAATACAAACATTCACTTCTAGGCTTATATGGTATAAGGTTGCAGTGTCTATGTCAGCCAGATCCAATTATTTTTCAAATAATTCTGATTTCTTACTATTCCCTCCTCCCCATCTGCACTCCATTGATAGTTAAAAAAACACACACCCTCATTACTCAGCTTTCAGGAAGTAATGTAACAAACACAAAATTCCTTTACTTCAAAAATTCAGATTTCCAAAACAGTGTTATGACCCTAGCTTATGTCTGCTAATGCTATTTAATTGTTACATTTTTCACAAACTAGTGATTTTTTCTTGTTGTACAGTGGTCCATTAATTTCCTCACAGCCACATTCCTGCAGTCTACCATGGTTTAGGGTGGAAATGCTATTAATGCTATTGCTATGCTGTCTGGGTCTTATATTTTTGGTAGCCCTAAGAAAACAAGCTGGCTTAGGTTGTGTGTGCTTGAGGTTATTATAAGTTGAATGTTACTGGTCTATTTAGTAAGTATATTTTGTGTTGCTTAAAGGCAAGGCCTATGTTTGTTTTCAGCGCCATGTACATTATTGATTAACTTTTCCATGTTACCTGGGAACAAATCTTTAAAATTAACTTCATTCATATTCTTTTTCTATGTATATTGCCGTGTGTCATACTTCAGTTGAAATTTTTGCAGACTGCTTGTGTCTGGATACTTTTTTACTGGACCTCAACAGCTTTCCTTGCTGGCTGGAGCATGAGAGGCAGTTGCACTTCCATTTAATCTTGTTGTTAAAATGCCACTAAAATGGTCCAACGTTTATAACTTTTAGTAGTGAAGATCAGTATAAACAACTATTCAATATAGTGTGATAAAAATGTTTAATACTTGTGAAATCTTACTATGAAAAAAAGCTTTCTTTTCCACCATCCTTACATTAACCCCTATCGGGACCCCTGCAACCTCTAAATATTTAACCTTTGCAACGGGGGTCAACATTGGACCCCGGCAGCATTTAAATATCAACCCCCTCTCACCTTATGGGTCCTTAAAGGACACGCGCCATATAAGAAATTAACCCCTTCCACAGGGTTCCAAATAGGCAACTAAGCTATTAAAACCCTATGTGCCATGGGGGTCTATACAGACCCCCATGGAACATCTGTTAAAACCTAACATACCATGGAGGTCTATACAGACTCCATGGATACCCAAATAACCTCCTATTACCCATGAGGGTATGGGGTTAGCAATTAATTAGATTTATTTATTTAGTAATTAATTAGGTACATATTTGTATTAATTGAACAGACTTCTGATAAGTATTACACATACTTCTGTATTGAAGTCACTATGCAAAGCCTTGAAAGAGCAAGAGTTTTTATTAACTTGTATAGCTTGCAAACTAGTGTGTATTGGAATACACTATTTTGTGAGGATATAACTTGCATAGCTTGCAAATTAGCATATCTTGAAATGCACTATTTTGTGTGGATATCAGTCAAGTTTGAGGAATAGCAATCACTGACTTTCATTTTACACTGAAACAAATGCATAGCTACAATTAAAATTCATGGCACAACCATTTCTTGACAAATAGCTTATTCGTATTTACCTACTAAGGTTCTACTCTCCACTCCACATTTGTGTCAATGTGCATTTATTTGCTCTGTTCTCCATAGAATGTGAAGTTCCACAGTGAAAGCCTTCTTCTTGTGTAGCCAAATGATGTAGCCACAAAATAGTGGACTCTTGCCCCTTTTATATTTATTTATGATGTGATTGCCTACATGAAGTGTAGCCATTTTCTTAAATTTCACTAAAGTAAAACTATTTTAATCAACCTAGAACACACAAAATTAGATGTAAAAAAAAATTGCTTCCCTCGGTAACATCTCAGTTTTAAATTCCTGACACAGCTGTAAGAGTTGCAGCTTTATTGATCTATATATCCACTATCAGTAAGGTACAACATTACTGATCAGTAAAATTATTACCTATGATTTAAGAGGTTTCAAGTTCAAATCCCAGTGGCTTATATTTTTCATAACAATTTGGATTTAGTTCAAAGGATACAACAAACAGAGAATATATATAAACTGTAAGACAACTGTGAACTCTGCAATACATTTGCAATCACATACACTGATTTACCTGGCACACTTGTTCAGAGTTAAACTTGTTTTACCCCTTGAAGAGATGGTGATTTTGACAGGAAAACACTAGAAAAAAGTCTAATATTCTCCAAGGCACAGTTTATATTTGTTATTTATATTTTTTTGTATATTCCTATTTAATGTTATATGGAAAAACATTTTTTTCCCCTAGAAATATCCGTCTCAATACTCTTGGAAGGTACACAAAAAGTCACATCTTAGGGAAACTTTCAGATTGAGTTAACATTTCCTGGCTATCTGCCAGAGCACATACATCAGGGTCTTTCTTTAACAGACATCTGACAAAAGAAAGCTCTCCTAAAATGTTGCTTACTGTTTTTGCAGATGCATCAAGCAATGAATGTGTAATTACAACTGCAATCTTGTGCGGCCCTTTAACTCCATTCCTTAAAATGTTCTGGTGTGCCTTCCCTGCAATGCAATAGGCCTTACTCAATTGCAAGCCCTCTGATTACGTTATACCAGCTGTATATCTGCGGGCTTGAAATTTGCTACAATTACAGAGCGATTGAGTTGAACAAGCTCACAACTTACGGGCCTGAAAACCTAAACTGGAAGCCATGCAATCGTATGTAGCATTTCAGAGTTTGACTATGATCAATTAAGTAAGGCTGTAACTATCGATTTAGAAACAGCCAATAGAAAATGAGATCATCATGATTACATTCGTAAAACATGGAGATTACATGTCAATCAATTAGCGTTTAGGGGTTCCGATATGCAATCAGACTCGCAATCCTGCAATATACAAAAAATAAAAAGGAAAAAGGAAATGTTCTAGTCCATGTTGGCCTGATATGTATGAACTCATTGATGCCCTAGATAGATAAAACAGTGCTACGAACAGGGGTTAAACCCCATTGCGAGTCCTCTCTGGTACCCGTAGGATTTCCTTCTACATTTGACATTTACAGATGTGAAAATATTTGCGGGATGAGAAATTGCGTTTTTCGATTTTAGTGATTGTATCTTTTGCAGACTTGAAATGGTTGTAAATTATGATTTTGACAACAGCAGGGATATTAAGCCTGCAACCCGTAGATTGTTTGCGGCTCGCAAAAAGACGCCAATTGAATATCAAATTAGTGCACAAGCTCCCTTACGGGCTCTCATAAACAACAGTAGCTCAATTGAATCGAGGACAATGTGTCATTTTCCTCTTTCGTCATCATCATTAATATTTATATTGTCAGTTTGCAAGTTTTCAATCTTGTAAGGTGGTTTGGAAACAAGCACTATGTACATTTGATTTTAAGCGAACAAATAGGGTCCTACATTCTTTTTCAATGTGTCAATATTGTTTTTGCCTTTTACTTAACCCCTGTATAGAGCTACATAATATGTTGGTGCATTACAAATAAAGGATAATAATATTAATAAGAATAATAAGAATAAGAATAATAATGAAAGGGATTTTGCAGTGCTTGTTGACAAACACCTACGTAACAGTTCTCAATGCCAAGCAAAGTACTAGGCAAGTAAAATATTAGAATTTATTAAGAAGTGTGTAGAAGCAAGGGAAGCAAATATATTTCAAAACTAATAAGGGTAATGGAGGGGCTAAACTGTAAAGTAAGGCTTACTAAATTAAACTTATTTTCTCTAGAAAAAAGGCCTTTAAGAGGGGGATACTATTATGATATATAAAAACATCCAGGGTCAGTATAAGGCTTTGTCAAGTGAACATTTTGTTGCAAGAGATTTTCACCTGACAAGAGGACATCCCTTGAGGTTAGAAGGAAAATGGATTCCACCTTAAAGAAAGAAAAGGGTTCTTCACCGTAAAGGTGCTTAAACTGTGGATGCAGATTTGATAGATAACTTTCTAAAGGATTGGATTTATCTGTGAACCAGGGCACCAAGACCCTCCTCTGGGGGGGGGGGGGGAATCAGCAGGGGCAGCTGGTGCTTAGGGTCAAACGGACTACCGTGCCCCCAAAAAAGGAAATGTAATTTAAACATGATTTTGTTCAACATATGCATCTATCACTTTAAATGAATCATTTGTGTTCCTTCCACCTTGCCTGGTGACTTTCGCTAGTGCTGCACTGCTGCTATAGATGAGAATTTTAAAAGAGAGCGTCATAATGCTGTCTTGCTCAGCCTGGCTGAGCCTACATTCACTGATCTAGGATTTGTAGCAATTTTCCAGTTGTCAGCTGCAGCATCAACCAATGATCCGACGGCATCACGGTCTAGTCCTTTGAAAAAGACAACAGCACGTTGAAACGCGCCAGGCTTTGATGACGCTACGTGCGTCCATGCGCTAGGAGCATGTAGGCGTCTTAGTATCAGTGTGCTGTGTGTATGTGTCCCTTACCTGTCCTCACCCAAATACTGTATTTATGGATGCTGTGATGTATGGATAACAGATCAAGGCAGCAATTTGTGATCTAGTATGGAATAAGATTTCCCCGCCAGTATAATACACAACAGTGAGTATGGACTTACACTGCAGTGGCATATAGAATACCCTGGAAAGGGCTCTTTATTAAAGTACTGGCATAATATATATAATATAAATAAAAATAACTCTATAGGATATAGAAAAGTGAACCTTGAAAGGAAGAAAGTGAACTGGCTTATATAACTATCATCCAGGCAGAGAAAGTTTGGCCAATTATTAAACAGTCCATACTAAGTTGTCATTATTGATCTGTAGAAAAATTGCCACCCTCACAGCCCCATATAGCCCTATTGATTTTGAGCAAGGGCAAATAAAAATTTAAATCTGACTGGATGGATCAGACTATAATTGACATTATGGGACTATAAACAAATAAAAAACAGAGTGTTTTTTGCTATAAAATACACACACAACCACATGGTAGGAATTTCCGTTGCCCCTCCAAAGTGGGCTTAAGATATTCTTTGGCAAATATCATTGTGGCAACATATATTCCCTACAATTAGCCTCTTTTTATTTCTAATCCCAATCCTGGATTTATTGTGATTCAGTTTTAATCGCCGCTGTGATCAAGATTTAATAAAATTATTGTTTTTAAAATGAGTGACTTTTCCCATTTATATCCTATAACTATTTATGTTAGGTGGTAAACACCTTGGGAACTAGCAGTCCTTACAATATTAATAATCAACCAGAATCAGAATCAAGCAGCTCTATAATTTCTCTCTGAACATTCCCAAGCCACTTAGGACTGAGGTGGAAGCTGCCAAGTGCTAAGTGGCAGCCCCCACAGCCATACAGGGGTCTCTCTCCCTCCTCTTGAGTCCTTCTCTTCCTTCCTTATTTCTCCCTCCCTTACCCTCTCAGAGACTCGTCACAGGGGTCCTGCAGTCTCTTTCCCCCTCTCTCATCCCTGTGTCTCTTTCCCCCGTGTCCCTCCCGTGTGTCTCTTCTCCCTCTCTCCCTCCCCTGTGTCTCTTTGCCCCCTCATCCTCCCCTGTGTCTCTTTCCCCCGTCTCCCACCCCTGTGTTTACCCCCCCCCCCTCTCTTACCCTGGGCCAGACCAGAGGGAGGAATAGAGAGAGAGAGGGAGGAATAGAGACATAGGAAGAGAGGGATAGATAGAGAGTGGGATAGAGAGAGAGGGATACATGGATAGGGGATAGATAGAGATAGGAGGATAGAGAGAGAGAGAGGGATAGATAGAGAAAGGGACAGATAGAGAAAGAGATAGGGATAGATAGACATATAGAGATGGAGGGAGGGAGGGATAGAGTGAGAGAAGGGATAGAGAGAGAGAAAGGGAGAAATAGGTAGGGGCCGATGGATTAGAGGGAGGGAGAGAGGGATAGGAAGAGAGAGAGGGGGATAGATGGGGGAGAGAGATGGAGTTAGAGGGATAGAGAGAGAGATAGGGAGAGAGAAAGGGATAGATAGAGAATTAGGCAGCGATAGAGGGAAGGAGAGAGAAATGAATAGATAGGGAGAGAGAGGGATAGATAGGGAGAGAGAGAGGTGCTGGGGGGTATTTGAAGTTCCCACGTGTCAGGGGCTAATTTTGGGAGCCGGTGGGGGTCCGTATCTGAACCCCTGCAGCATGGGGTTAGATTTAGTGAGTTGGGGGGAGGTTTAGGGGCCGGAGGGAGGTTCGGAGGTCAGAGGGGGGTCTTTCTACATGCTCCAGGCAAGCACGTAAGGGCTTTCAGAGCCTTTGCGGGTGCTCTGGAGCACACATTGGGCTTCATACTCCATTTGCGTGTTATAGGCTAGCTTGCGTGGGACTTCTTAGCAATTTAATAGCAAGATTGGATCGTAAGGGCTACGTGGATGACAGATCAATGGGTTTTCGTGCTGCAATGTTACACATATCCTGTCTCCTAGGCATGTCTTGTCCGGCCTGCATTTTTAATTCAAAGTGGCTGCGTGTCGGGTTAAGAGGGTAATTTAATAGTAAAAACTGCTAAGATTTAGATTGTAACAGCAATTTAATAGGGCTACACGTAAGCTGATTGAATCTGTGTCAGTGTGCAGGGCCTAAATAATTTTATTGGTTGGGATATATAGGGGTCAACCTGGAGTGAAGGGGAGGAGTCTATTCTATGGGGTGGAGTCAATGTACAGGGAGGGTCCAGGTCTCTGGCTCCCGAACCCCCCCCCCCAACTTGGAAGGTCACCAGCCGCCACTGGGGACCAGTGCTATGCATTTTTTTAGGGTCCCCCCTGGGGCCTCTCATGCCAGCCCCAACCACCAAGCCCTCACATGACATTCTCCAGCTCGCAAACCTGCAATAATTATTATTATTTTTTTATGTTTAATATCTGTGTTATATCGATCCCGGCAATCAATGTGTTAATACTTATAATAGAACTCGCATGGACTAGAATATTTGAATTATTTCTGGAATGCGGGTCCGATCGCAACTTGGACCTCAAACCCGTAAGTGATTGAAGTTTAACCTCCATGTTTTAATGACGTAATGGTGAAGGTCTCTTTTACTATTGGATCTATCTTAACCCGTAACTACGGGTTTGAATAATTTTCTACGTGTCGAAGCATGGTTTAGGATTTGGATTCCAGACATTTCCTTGCAGGCTTTTCTAATTTAATAGCTCTGTAACTCCAGCAAATTTCAAGCCTGCATACTTTATTTCATGTATATTTTTTGTGTTGTGAGTGCAATTGATCTGACGTAAATAGTACACTGTATAGATTAATATAGTTTCTTAAAATATTACAGTGTATAGATTGATTACGTTCAAAGATCAAGTTATCAACAAGTATTCGCTGTGTGCAGAAATTGCTTTCATTTGTATAACAGTAAATATCAAGGATAAACACTTAGAAGTGTTTAAACTTGTATGCTTTGATATTTAATTATATCACAATACAATCTATATGACGTGCATTACAATCTCTTTGGATGATTTGATAGTATGACACTTTATATAGCAGTAAGAGTATAGAAATATATATTGAAGCAATTTGTATCAAAATTAGTTATATTGTGTGTGAGGTTGCAAGCTAATTAACCTTTGTATGTAGGTGTTGGCAAGCTGTTATTTGTGTGTTGGTCTTACATCAAAATTGATTACATTTAATTTAATTTAGTCGGTCAATTCACTCAATAATGGTATAAGACAGTTTTGTTGAGTGTGTGATACAAGATTATATATGAAGAGTATAGCTAAGTATGGTTGGTTGTGTGGATGTTTCAATAATTGATCTTTGTAACAGAGCTAAACAGTTACATTATTGAATAAAGTCAATCAGTCTGTTTTAAAGGATATGGGCACAGATTAAAGTATTGATTAACACTCCCAAAAAGGGTAACAGAAGGATTGTGATATATAGGGCTAAGTTTAGTTCTACTACAAACTAAATAGTTAATACCATTTTATACATTATCTATCTATGGAATTTCAGGATAACACCTGTCACTGGAGAATCCCTTCTCACTGAAGAAACCCTCTTTGTGTGATTGTATTGTTTAGAGAGAGAGAGTTGAGATAGAATAGAATTTTATATAGTCAGATATAGCAATATATCTTAAGGAAGATTTGAAGGGGCATAAGTTTATGCCAAGAATGACGGTCAGTTTGTTCTCAGAACAGGACTGTCAGATAAGATTGGAAATGGTATAGGGTAGGGCTCAGGTATAGCAGGAAAGACCCCGGAAAAACTAACCAAACACAAAAGACCAAAGAAAAAAGCCCTGAATATTCTGTCCCTGCTTTTGATAAACTGTTTCTGTCCCCTCGACAGTGTTATATCGATACCAGCAATCAATGAGTTAATACATTTGATGGAACTCGCATGTAATAGAATATCATATTTGAGGGTTTATTAATATTGCATTACATCTGGAATGTGGGTCAGATCGTAATTCTTCATTGAAGCCCATAGGACTTTCAAATCCAACCTCCCTTTTTCATAATGTGATATAATGATGACGATCTCTGTTTCCATTGGCTCCATTCTACAGGTTTGCTTAATTGATCATCAACAAATCCGCAAATCCGACGGGCGACAACTGGTTTACGGGTTTGCGTCTCAATTTGTAACTTGCAGCCTGCTCTAACTTGCAGCCTGCTCTAATTCAATAGCACAGTAACTCGGACAAATTTCGAGTTATCATTAATAGGGCTACTTTAGCTAAAGTACTTATATTTTCTTATCTATTACTTGTTTCTACCTTTCTTCTTGTGCTCAGTTGATACAGTACTACATATTAAAAGCGTATCCATATATATAGCTCTACAGACAATACTGGTGCTTTATAGATAAAGAGTAATAATAATAATAATAATGATAATGATAATAATAATAATAATAATAATAATTTATTTGTATGTTTTATAGCCATGCTGTTTTGTTTTTTTTTTTCAAATATTTTTAGACTGAATATGCTGGTTCATTTTATTACAATCAGTTATGTATTTTTAATATTAATTAGAGTACACAATACTGTCAACTTGTTAACTAGAAGTAATTTCATTTGAATGATTGCACCATGTCTATCCATCTGATTGCCCATTTGGGTAATTTATACTGTATATCAGTGTTAAATCTTCCAATAAATCTTCCAGTACAAACTAATGTATCCATTCTGTTTTACCACTGAAGCAGGATTGCTTTGCTCTGTAAAGCTGAGAACTGGACCAAAACAAAGAACATGTCAGTTCAAAAGGCCAGATATACTCTAACCAAGTAACCTTTGGAGCACTGTTCATTTATCAGTTATCGGCATAGGTACTGTTTAAAGGACTACCATAGTTCACAAAAAACTTCACGTGTGTGAAGTATATAATATACAAACAATATTAGCTAATGTGTAAAAACATTCTTAGATTTAATCTTAATGAACGCTTCCCAGCAACTCGTCCATGTTTTTAGAGAGTGAAAGCTTCCATTTAAAAAAATATTTTTGACACTGATACTGAGCTCTTTAAACTGATTGGATCAAAAGCAACTCAATAGCCAATCACATTGCAGCTAAATTCTAAGCTGTGCCATTTATATTTGATCTGTGCTCTTCAGCAGCTCACATCCACTCATATATAGAAGTGTTGTAGCAATAAAAGGCAAATACATATATAATTGAACTTCCATAAGTGAACTGTTTCAAATGAGAGCAACTTGTGTTTTGGTGAAGCTTCTCCTTTAAAGAAAATGTGATAGTAAAATGTAAAAGCCATACTGCTGAAGTCGTAGTGAAAATATAGTAAAGTTTGTGTATGTACACAGTATCAGGTACACTTAAAGACAGAAATACTGTTGCATAGCACAGGCAACGTCAGGCAGCCTGCTGCTCCCTGCAAATGTGCTGCTCTTGGCCTGAGTCTCATGGACCTATGCAGAAGTAAAATACTGACATATTGATGATTTATTAAGGGACCACTGTAGTCCTAATTGTACAACAGCCCATTTTGAAGAACTAGACTTAGATGTAGAAATAAAAACAATATAGCTATTAATGTATTACTTTTATATTTTGCTGTGTGATCTACCATTTTAGTGGAACATGTAGAGGCTATGTTTATTTATTTATTTTTTCTAGTAACATTTCATCCATTATCAAGGTTTATTATTATTATTATTATTATTATTATTATTATTATTATTATTATTCAAAAGACCATATAAAAATTGACCATATTGGGGGTCTAAGTCCTTATAAGTTGGTAACATAAGCAGAGTAGATGGACCTTTTGGTTCTTATTTGTTATCAAATCTATGTTAAAAAGAGACAACATATTACAGAGAGATCATAGCATTATAAGGCAAACAGTGACCAGTTTGCCTCCATGGTATTATTTTTATTGTTTCAAAGCATAATTTAATATCTTCTACCAATTGAAAAGATTAAAAGTTTTTTTTTTAAATTTGTGTTTACAATTGACAGTAACATGAAAATGCATTTTTCAAGATCAAAAAGCAGAGGACACCTGATGCTTTGCTATAAGGCTGGCTTTCTTGATACAAATACATTTTCCATATCTATTCAGTGGTGTGACTTCAGACACTTGTAAGTAAAAGGAAACCAATGGAAATTGGAATTGTGATCTAGGAAAGCTTTATATCACAGACAAGCTTTTCTTTGTTTTTCGCATTGCTGTGTGAAGTGTATTAGGTTATTATCTCTTTCCTTCTCTGTGGAGAGCAAACAACGTGTTTCCAAGCTCTGATTTAGCAGCAGGTTACCCCAGACAAAGTCAGGTCTGCACAGAGCTAGATAAGGAAAAGTATACTTCAATCAGCTAGGTATTAATCAGCGAGACAGTATGGATTCAAGATCAGCATTTTACCAAAGAAATGTATTTCACAGGCTCACCTACTATAGCGATAGAAATGCAACATCTGACGGATGTTGTCATAGGGCTTCTGATTTAATCATTATATCAGTCATTTTATTAGTTTAAAAAAGACATTTCAACTGTTCTTTTATTGTCGCTTCCTGTACCTACAAAAAATTTAGATATTTTTTTTAACTCACTACTGACATTATATATTTACTGTTAAACAAGTACTATGATGCCCAAACAAGAGGAAGTAGTTTTAAATATGCATTGATCATTATTAAAATTTATATAACATTATTTACAAAAGCAATATTCAACATTAAACTTACATTCAAATATTAAAGTATCAGCCCCACTTGGTTGTTTTGTCTACCCTTAAAAGGTCATAACTCTGGGTGGGAGAGGTTGGTTTGGAGTGATGTCAAAATGGTGTGGAAAAGTGCCCTTCAGAAGTTGGTGTAAGCTATAGGTTTTTGAAGATTTTTCCCCAGGAAATTAAAGCGTTCACCCCTGGAGGGCTTTGATGAGCTCAGATGAGCACAGATCTTCAAAAGCTGGAACTGAGAGATGGGTGGGGCCTGTGTTATGCATTGCAGTCTAGTAGTGAGAGAGAGGCCATTTTTTTGGACTGCAAGGCAGCAGTCTGAGAGCAATCTGCGTGTTAAGCTTGTAACCAACAAGCAGTGAGACAGACCAGTTTATGTTGCATATAAAAAACAACTAAATCAGAGGTGCTCATCAGAGAACGAACCAACCTTAATAGGTGAGTTCTATGGCCATGATAACCCACTCTGAGAGTAACCTCTTTTAGCTCACATGTGCCCTTCACAGGGAGAAATATCCTGTAGTATATCAGTCTGGTCCCACTCAAAAGAGTGACCCAGCCCCGAAATACCAGACAATTCTACCCTGAACAGGAGAAACAGCAAACCCTAGACGTGTTTCGGCCTTTATAGGCCTGGTCAGTGAGGTGCAGCTGAACTCCCTAAGGCACAGTGAGCAAGGGGTCCACGTCTGCAGTCCCCTATTACCCTTAGAGAGACTAAACCCTAAAGGTAATTTGCCTATACAAAACAACTAAGTCAGAGGTGCTCATCAGAGAATGAACCAACCCTATTAGGTTAATTCTATACCCCTTGCTCACTGTGCCTTAGGGAGATCAGCTGCACCTCCCTGACAAGGCCCATAAAGGCGAAACGCGTCTTAGTTTGCTGTTTCTCCTATTCAGGGTAGAATTGCCTGGTATTTCGTGGCTGGGTCACTCTTTTGAGTGGGACCAGACTGATATACTACAGGATATTTCTTCCTGTGAAGGGCACAAGTGAGCTAAAAGAGGTTGCTCTCACAGTGACTTATCATGGCTATAGAACTAATCTATTAAGGTTGGTTCGTTCTCTAATGAGCACCTCTGACTTCGTTTTTTTTTTTCTCTGTTTATGTTGCAGCCTGGCAATGAAAGAAATTATTATTATTGTTTATTTATAAAGCGCCGACATATTCCGTAGCGCTGTACATAAGTTAGGTTAAATACAAATTAACACATAGCATAAAATGCAGGGCCCTGTCTTTGAGCTTGCAATCCAGTGTTCATGGTGCTTTTCCCAAAGCACATTGCAGGATTGAGAGAGATTTTGCAGACAGTGGACTGGAGACAAGCAGTGTTTTGTGTGAGACTGTTGAATTATAGGCAGAAGAATTTGCAGAACAGAAGATTTTGTTTGCAGACTGAGGAATTAGAACTGAGATTCAGTGGAGCTGGGAAACAAGTGGAAACACCCAGAGGGAGAAGTGTTTTGTGTGCTGAAAGGACACAGAGAGACTGCAGCAGAAGCTGTTAAGCAAGCCACTGAGGGAGAGAGAAAGTCTGGACTTTATGTAAAGTACTAGCGACTTGCCCGTCAAAAATGACGGCAATAAAATTGTAAGCCAGGCAATGCTAATGCCACACAATGTGATGCTTTTGTTTCTCTGAGCACCTTCGGCGCTCATTGCAAGCCCTGTAAGTGTTACTGTCTTTGCCGTTGTGTATTTCCTAAGTCCTGCATGCCTGGCTTTGCTCAGCCTTGTTTTAATACAGTTTCAGATTTTGTTTAATTTTTTGTCCACCATTTTTTCTTGCTTAGCTGATCTTTGACATTGCTTAGCTGATCTTTGACATGGCAAATTAGGCTCAAAATTGCTTGCAACCTCACTCCCAGGCTTCCTGGCTTTCCCCCTGTACTGTGTGCAAGTGTATTTTAATGGATTTTTTTTACTTTTCGTGTTTATTGTCTTTTTTGATTTCCGCGTTTTGGGCCGTTAACAAATTTTTTTACCCCTGAGATTCCAAGGTCAGATTTTTTTTTATCTAAGTCCTGCTTTCTTCAACTGCTTGCGACCCAAGTCCTGCACGCCTCGACAGCTCGTCTTGCTTTGCAAAGCTTGCAGGAGCACTTCAGCGCTCATTTCAGCCTAAGTCCCGCGTGCTTCAATGCCTCAACTGCTCGCCTCGCTTTGCAAGTCTCGCAGGGCAATGATCGCCATTGACGCTCATTGCCGAAGTCCTGCGAGCTTGGAAGACTTCAATGCCTCAACGGCTCGCGTTGCGTGGCTCACCTCGGTTTGTTGGACTTGCAAGTGTGATGACAAATCGCAGTTTGACAATTATTGTGTTTTTGCTTCATCTAGATTTAGCTGGATGGAAGCTATGGTAGGTGAGGGGACTAACTTCAGTAATAGTTAGTGCTCCATGGGAGCTAGGCCTGTTTATTTATTTCATTTGTTTTAGATTTATATGTATTGTAAATATAATTGAAGCATCCTGTGTTGTTTTGTACTGCTTTAAGAGGGTCAGAAATATGACCATAAAGAAAGAGGTGAATGACAGGATACCACAATGGCTTATGAATAGTATAATTACATAGAGAACAACTTGGGTCTAGACAATTGTTGACAATTTGAAACCACTTTAACACAGCAAGTCTCCAACCAATGATGAGCAATGTGCTTCTATAAACGTGTGTATCATAATTTATCACTGCCTACAAGCCAGAGTGCCTCCCCTTTTTGAAATTATTAGTTGCAGGCCAACAGCTACTATATATGATCTTTTAAAATAAGTTTAATATTTAATTTTGCTTTATACATTATTGCCTAATTAAAGGGACTCTTTGAGCAACTTCTGTTATATAAAAATTTGCTAAGGAATTTTCCCCAAGGGAGGGGCTTTACTACAAGTGTCATACTGTTAGATAGGAAATAACATGTCAAAAACAATTAAAAAAAATTAACTTCATTTGTATTATTAAAATTAAGTAAGCACCGCTGTAGCACTGCACATACTCAGGTTGAAAGAACCAATTATTCAATGTACTTTGAGTACAGAAAACTTCAATATATCATGACAAATAGTCAATATAGATTGTGATAGTCAGGAGGGTACAGAATAGCAGAACCCCAAGAATGAGGATATTTTATATAGTGCAATGTAGTAAATCACATGCTGAAAAAGATGGTCACATACAAATAGCACCAGTACCATAAAAACCCTGTGTCCCATTTCAGAGACCTCCTATCTGAAGGGCTATGGTATGCCTCACAACCTAGCTAAGTGCCCTATAATAATAGGAATGAACGCCCATAAACATAGCACAACATTGTGTCCTAAGAATACTATCCATGTAATTCCATTACAACAAAACCCTATGTCTCATTATAAAGACCACCTGTCTGAAGGACTAGGGTGTGGCCCACAATCTGGCCAGACGAATAAGGAGAGTGATGACCACAAGTGCATTCATTGCACAAAGTAGATTTCATTCCAAACGGAGACTATGTGTAAGTGTATTAAAAAAATCTCATTCATACAGCTAAAAACAAACTTTATCCTTTAAAGGTACCCAATTGGTGCAAAAAGGTGCTACCAGTGTCATATGGGCTACATAATAAACACCCATGAAAATCAAACCCGATTGGGTATAGTTATTTGCGCATTCAAAAGTATTTGCAATTATGGTAGCAGGAAAGAGCTACCATAGATAGGAAATAAACAGTGACATTGAGTGTGTCATTATGTGCGACTCTGCATAAACACTAAACTGACACGATAGGAATTCTTTTTTAAACTTGTTAAAAATTGTTAACTTTTAAATTGCTAATTTTTTAAAACTAAAAATGTGTTTCTATTAGAAATAATGAATATGATTGAAATTCTATCTCTTTATTATCATTATATCATATACCTGAGAAAATGAGTCTGTTTCCTTAACGTTTTGCTTTGTAGCAAGCAGTTTACTACAATCAGCAGATGTGGGAGAAATTTCACTTATATCAGCAAGTTATCAAGGTGCATCTTTTTGCACATATATTAATTGATTATGCCACAATTTCATGCCATAATACAGATTTTATGAAAACATTAAACTGTGGGTTCTATTGAATTACCATAAAATGATCTGTCCTTAAATGCATTGTCTAATGTAGTTACACTTGGATTTGTCTGTATTGCTGTGAGTACATGTATATACAGCTTTCTCATAACAAATCTATATTACATTTTGTCCCAACAGAAATGTATATCATTTGTAAAAAATAACTACAGGTATCTGTGTGAGGGAAATTGGGGAGCAGACTAAACAATAAATAGCTTATTAGTAGCCTGCAAATTCAGAAAAAACTTTCTCACCGTGACATTTTCATTAGTACAAACTAAATGAAATGTGAAAAATGCACTGAACATCTTCCTAGCAACCTGCCTGATGGGATTATCAAGCTATGGGCAGGAAATTCAAATAGCATATGTTAGTTAACTAGTTTAGAAGGGAAGTTTTAATGTGTTTACATTTATGATATAGTTACCAGCTCACCCTCTGATGGGATGAACTCCTTTATTATTCCGATTGGCCAGTGAGGTACTGCAGAGGGCAGTACTTGCTTATTGAGTTAACTGGTTAAGGACAGGTAATTTAATACTTTTTTTGTGGGCTGAATCAAAGTTGTATTGTTCTGTCTTCCTATAAATGTTTTGTTCAAAATAAAGTGAACAAATGTCTGAGCTGTACCTCTGGGAATCCAAGAAAAGAAAAAGTGACTACTGGGAAGGCTATAGGCCTAAGAGCTGTGGCTCTTCCCTGGGAACACAAGATAATTTCTCCCTGCTCAACTAGCTGACTCCATTGTCCCAGTGCTCCAGAGTTGCTACAAGCCTTCATTCCATTCTCTGCCCAGCATCATCCAGGTGGCCGAGAGCTGAATACCCCTACACAGACCTAGCCGATCTGGATGGGAGTCAAAGGGTGTTGCCGGTCCAGCCATCTAGGTTCTGTGACAGGGGAGCAAGTCACCTCATTCAGTGGCCTTCTACACCTGCTCTTGAGGTTGACATGCTACTCTAGCTGGTGCCAATATTCCTTACTTGATCATAGTGAGAGGATCCACGTGGAAGCTAGAGGGGTTGTGTCGTGACAAACACTGTTTCTTTTGATTATATTTTTTTTACTGATGATATTCAAACTTCCTTTTAATATTTTAAGTCTTCCACAAAGATGATGAGACAAACCCACTACCTGTAATGTAGAAACATGCATTACTGACTATAGAAGGCAAACACTAAAATAATAAAGCACTGTAACTCAGAGTTTCTCATTTGGCCAAAACACAAGGTGTATCTAGAAAATTGAATCTGATTTGAGAAAATTGTGATTACATTTGATGTTTGCACATTAGGAGACTGGGAAAGCTTTCTGTTTCAAGAACTAATTAGGTATGGTCTGAAAAACTTCTAATCAAATCTGAATCCATATGTGAACACTTGACGTTTAATTTGCAGAGTATCGGACTCAAGCATGTAGAGGCTAATTCATGTAATAAAAAAGGTGTAAATGCTAATTTACAGCAGAAAGGTTACTTTGAAAGAGATAATGGTGTAATGTATTGGTATTGACAACAATTACTCATTATGTATCATGTGACACAATATTTTTCCATATCATTGTTTATGTAGGTCATTTTTGCCACATTGTAAAACTTCAGAGTGACAAGTCGTACAGTAGACTCAGTTATCTGGCACCCATGGGGATTGGCAGATGCCGGATAAATGTCATTTCTGGTTGCTTGAGAGTCACTATTAAAAGGGGCCTAGATTGGATGCACATAGGATGCTCTGCTAAGTATATGTGTAAGTGAGGGCTGTTCTAGCAGCAGCAGCTTTTACTCCTCACTTACACACAGGTACGTTCGCATGGACAGGGTGGTGCTGAACCCAGGGAATGTAACGCCAACACTGCACTGGCTCAGTCACTCATGCCTGTCTGCTTCCAGGTAACATAAAAACATACAGTGGATGCAATCTGTAAACATTTTGTGGCATGCAAACCTGACTTGTGGCATTTGTTGAGCCCTGTAAAATATTTTTTTTATTCAAAGTACAGTATTCCAAAAAAAAAAAAAAAAATAATACTAGGTATATACTTTTTCATAAGCTAATTTAGGTTCTGTTTACTCAGGGCAATAATTATAAGGTAAAAAATTAATAAGCTGCAAAAAACATGTGAGTGATTGGATGTGCCAGTGAGTGTTCCTTCGAATATGTGTTTGTGTGTGTTTCTGCAGGGGTGTTCTGAGCTCCAGTAAGTGTGCCACTGAGTCTAAACGTGAGTGTGCAGGAAGGGAGAAGTGACAAAGAAGGAGGCCAATTAACAGACCTTGCAAGGTAGGTCATCATTATATTTTGCAACCATTTTCCTATTGTTAGGTGCTTAACACCACAAAAATAAAACCTAAAAAATCACTTTATTTTATTTCTGAACCACAATGCTTATCACATATATAGTTGTGGATCTTGCGATGTTGGTGACGTTTGCGATGTTGGTCACGCAGTTGCTGCGTCGCGGGGAGCCAGCGAAGCTAGGCGAAGCTGCCGCGCAGCCAGTGGCGCCGTCACACATGACAGCGGCACCGTCACACATGATAGCCTTGCAAAACCGAAGCAGCCGTGCAGCACTTAGGCTGCAATGAGCACCGACGGCACTCATTACAGTCAGCGGCGCCGTCACACATGCAAGCCTCGTGAAGCGAGGCAAAGCAGTGGCGCAGCACTGTTCAAGCGCATAACTGTAAAGACCCACCAAAACACAAACAAAAACATGTACAAAAAAATATAACACACTCACGCACAGCACGGGGGAGACACAGGAAGCCTGGGAGTGAGTTAGCAACCAAATTACACCCATATTTGGCGTTTTTAGTCACTCCAAAATCACCTAAGCGAAGAAAAGAATTGGTGGACTAAAAACGCAAATTTTCAGAAACAGCATGAAAACGAGGCTCAGCAACACCAGGTGCGCAGAACGTACAAAATACATAACGCTTACGACTAACACTTCCAAGAACAACACCAGGCATGCAGGACTTACACCACACCAAACACTCTAACAACAACACCAGGCACGTGGGACTTTGAAAAAAACAATGGCAGTCACTGACCAAAGGCGCTCAGCGTGGGGCTCGCGATGAGCGCCTAAGGTGATCAGTGCAAAGCAGGAAACGTTAAGTACACGGGGGAGAGGCTCGCAATGAGCGCCAAAGGCGTTCAGTGCGGGGCCTGGCAATGAGTGCCGAGGGTGCTCAGAGGACCAAAAGCCTCACATTTCTTGCAGGCTGTAACATTGCCCTCTCAGGAACCTCATAAATATAACTATTGTATCCATAATAACTGAACTTGCTATAGTAACTTATTTTGCAAAAAGCCTAATGGGCGTTCCACCACTATGGTGGTTATCTCAGAAGCTACGTGTACACTGTTAATAACAATAGGTTTTTGAGGAGATTTTTTCTGGCAGTCAGAGGGTGACAGAAATCAGCTGCTAGACCACATTGACCTGTGGACCACCAATTGGACAACACAGTCACAGATCTGTTATGATCAGCATTTGGTTAATTCATTAAAATTTTACAAAATGTGGAGCTAGATTCCAAAGATGTTTGGGCGAAATATTGCAAAATAGCCTACAGAAGTCTCAAAGTCCTTGCTTCATTCTGAGCTCAGTCTCAGCTCCATTACTATCCTCACCTGATGTTATAATTCTACTTGACAATACTGTAGGATATTAAAGACAGATCATGACAATTCTTCCCCCATTATGTTCCAACCAGTGGTGCTTGCGCGGCATAGCTAAAGTTGAAATCTCACACCTAAGTAGAATTTCTTCTCTACATTTAAGACATTCCTCTGCAAATTATATAAACTTATGTATTATTCAATTTGTTTTAAATTGCCCTCTGTTCTTCTCTAGGGTGCTGCGCTTTTGGCTTAGTTGCCTCCACACATGTAATTAGCTATAGGAAGAATTTAAACCATAATAGGGAAATGAATTGCAAAGAACTGATGAAAATGTGTAGAGAACAGAAATAATTATAGTTCTTCTTTAAAAGTAACATTAAGAAATGGAAATATGCCCTCTTTGCATATTCTAGTGTTACAGCATCTTCCTGCTTTTCTTCTCTTTCATCACCATTTTTGTCTTTTTACGTGATTGTATATTTTTCACTGATCTATTTGACCACATCTGATTTTCCACTATTTATACTCTTGCTACTCATTTATGTATAGGCTGAAAAGGGTCAGTCTTATATATAGACTACCTTCCATTAAAACTTGCCTCTCTAGGTTTGCATATAAATACATTTACTGCTAGTAATGAAACTGGATGATAGAGAAAAGAGTGTTCCTGGGAGCAAAGTTACCATGACATCACAAAAACTATCATGGAGGAAAGTAAACAAACAACCTGTTAGTGCTGAAATTGACATTGTTGTTTAGTCGTTCAGTCTTGTGTATAGTTCATAGCTTCATTGAAGTACACAAGCCCCTTCACCATGACGAGATAGCGATCCAGAAGAGAAACAAAAATGACATGTGGCACTTAGAGTGACTTTACATACATCTTTATCTGTCCTTCTGTCTTACAATGAATTTGGAGCAGGTAAGAAGCACTTACAATATAATATTAAAATATTATTTACTAGGTCCCACATTTCCTTCATAAACTGCAGGGACAATGATAAGTACTTCCTTGCTATAATTGTCATATGATTACTAGTGTGCACAGTAGAGCAGAGCAGAGACATTATTTCTCAGTAAGTTATCAAGTGGAAAGAGTGAGAAAAGGCATTTATGCATGGCTTGGAAAATTTACTCATTAATGAACAGGGAAAGAAGGAGAGAGTTGAGTCACATAATTGAAAGCAAATCCAGAGCAAAATGTCCCTATATGTCAATCAAAACATTTTGAATTAAGACAAAATGTACTGTCTTATATTGTGTGTTTACTAGCAAGGTAAATTACTAGATGCTTAACCTGGAAAGACTGCATGTGGAACACAGTCATCAGTATCAGAAACAGTATTAATAGGTATTGGGTATGTTTGTAAAAATTGGTGGCTCTGTTTTATGTAGTATCTATGTATGTTTTAATTTACTTTTATTTATTGTATTTATTAATTTGTATTTATTTATTTTTGTTTCAGTTTCAAATGTTAAAGTGATACTGATGTCATAATGTTCACTAATTTATTAAAAAGTCATGTTTCCATTTTTTTAAACTTTTTGCATTTAAATAATTGATGCATAATTTTGATAGCATATTAATAAAAAACAGAAAAAGTTGAAGGTGATTTATTTGCTCATCTCCTTTTACCTTAATGTGTTAAATGATCCAAACTGCTTTTACATTTTTACAGTGGTATTTAATTCAAAATGTCTAAGCAAATACAGTTAATTAAAAGACTACTGTAATGCTTAATAAGAGGAGTTAGTTGTTTTAATTATGCATTGATAATTAATTCAATTCATGTTTAATGATTTATAATAACTATATTCTATATGAATTTCACTTTCACTTTTGAAGATTATCAACCTTTGTTTCCTCCCTGCAAAAGTCATCAAGAGAGAAGAGGAAGATTAGTCTAAAGGGCTTTAAGAACAATCTGATTAGATTAAAGGACAGACAATGATCCATAGATTGCCCCCACAGGGAAAGTTTATTATAAGGAGAAGCCTTTTTTAGCACAGCACAAAAAGCTCTCCTATAATTCTGTTATATTTGAATGAATGCTTAAAAAGATAAGAACTGGGGGTACAACTTAAATAAGAAGAGAGGAAGAGTAATATTGCATAGAGCATTTAAAAAGCTGCACCAAAATACAATATAAATTCCTGGATGTAATTTTCACTGTATTTTATTTAGTAAAGAACTCTATATAATTTTACATTTCAAGGACAACCTCAACAAAATGAAATAAACACTGGGATCTCTTGCAGTGATTTGGTATAAAAAAATCATCCGTGAAGGCTAAGGAAATTGTGAAAAAATAAATTACCTGAGAATCATCATTATGATAGTTAATGGCTTTAGGGATGACATTATATCAGACAATATGGCCAAATGAAGCCTCCATCTGTGCACTGGCTGTCAAGGGAAATAGTTTGACATCATTTCTTATCGCTTCTTATCGTTTTTTAGGTCCTGGTGACAAAAAGCCTGTTAGAAACTTCAGTCTCAGAAATGACGTGACTAATGAAGGATAATGGGATGGGAATTGGCCACTGACTTCAATGAGACTATGAAAATACCAGGTAATAGTGCTTTTCTTTCATTGCCAAATCTGTCATGTACAGGTTGGTAGGATGTTGTTTTTTTTAACATGTTTCACATTATCGTAAAGAATAAAACAATCTTACAGATAGAGGGATGCATGTCATTATATTCTGCTTTTTACTTGTAATTTAAAATTAGACACAAGCCTTGATGTCAAAGAGACCTTGCTTTAAATTCTTATCTTTAGGGAAAACTAGTTGACAGAATTTGAATCACAAAATGATCTGGGAAATTCTAGCTATTTCCTTATGTCCCAAGTATACTTCAGACAATGTAATTGTATTTTAATTATTCTCATCAGATATTCTAGGTAAACTAAAGCTCAATTCTTATAACCACATTAAATGTAGAAGAAGCCACCAGCCTCACAAGCCGTTTCGTGCCTCTGTGCCTGAATAGTGCCATAACCAATCAGTTTTGTATGGATCAGCACTGTTCATTCAAGTGGTCTTGTGATATGATTGTGTGAGAAAAGACATTTGTTGAAGTTTACTGACTCTATGAGGTGAATGGAGATGTATGTTTTATCTTTTGCATGTTAGGAGGATATAGCTTTATATGGAGAATGAGGTGATAAATGAGAAGAATATTCCATGACTTTGAAAGCAAATCCAAGAAAGAATGGGAAGACAGAAGTGTGATTTTTCTGATACATTTGTCATTTAGGCACTCCACAATATGGTACAAAAATGTATTGAGTTATAAATCCAGATAATTGTATTGATGACTCAATAAATGTTTTTATTTTTATAGCATTATGAAGTGTCTCAAGTTATGTTTGCTATATTTAAATTTATGAGAATAACCACAATGCTACATGAGTACATTCTCCAAGATTATACCCCCACTTCATACTTTAAAACATTTTGCCAAAATTGTTTAGCATAATTTATCAGATAATAAGGCTATTGTAAATGTACTTTGAAAAATAAAAGATTTAATATTCAGGAAAATATAGAAAGTTATTCTGGTAGTTGGAATTTTCTATGCTGTTATTTTTTTTATTTCCCCATAATGGTTTAAAATTATTGTGTTAACAAAATGCCATCTAACAATTCAAGGAAATTAACAGCATGTTTTTCTAATATATATAACATATTCTATTTACTTAACTTACTCATATTTTAATTCAGAGGCAAAATGTGATGTGTATTAACATGTCAGTCATAAAGAATAAAGGATATTATTTTTAATGAGCAAATATGCGTTTTCTGTCAAAATAAGAAAATAATATATCCCACTCTTTCCCTTAGCATATCATCATGCAGCACAGTTCCTATGATCTTGGAATCACTAGTAAGAAGTAAAATAGAAAAGTCTTGGTGAAGATTTTGTAAATACAGGTAGCCCTGTGTCTACAATGGAGTTAAAAAAAGCATAACTAGAAATATAAGATGCATGATATGATGTAAATAAACAGCACAGCAAATCATGGATAACAGCTAAGACAATCAGGGATGAGGTGACAGTAGACAAGAGACACTCAGTTTGCATGTTGGTGTACTATTGTTGAACTACTCTTCTACATTGTCAATTTGGGTGTTTTAATAAAAATTTGTTGATTAAAATAATTTAAAAAGAGACACCATCAGCCTTATTAAATTCAAAGCCCGTATCAGCATCGGCACACCAGCAAAGGCTCCGGGCTTGAAATTCTGCTGCGTTACTGAGCTATAAAATTGAACCATGCCACGAGTTACGGCCCGTCGACGCAAGCCCGTAAACCTTTCTTGCGTTGGTTGGATGTGCGGCCGTGAACATGATCAATTAGTCAAACCTGCAGGGTTTAGACAGAGCCAATGGCAAATGGGATCATCATCATTACATCACTGAAAAATGGAGGTTACATTTCAAAGCCTTACGGATTTCAATTACGAGTTTCCATCGGACCTGCATTCCAGAAATAATGCAATATTAATAAATCCGTAACTATGATATTCAAGTCCATGCGAGGTACATTATATGTATTAACACATTGGTTGCTGGGATTGAAATAACACGGAAATTAAACAGAAATAAAAGTATTTTATATTGCAGATTTGCCAGTTTGATAAAGTTGTGCTATTAATATTAATACCTAACATCACTTTCCCTTTAATCATAAATACAGTAGTGTGTTTATATTTTTATTTACAGTGCTATCCATTCGGACTTTAACCTGAGGGTTACGGGGTTAAACGCCAGTGGATTCGTAGCAATTTATTAGATTTTCCAACATAACAGTTACGGGCTTGACAGGTCAAAGGATTTGCGGCCGCAGAGTTCAGATTTCGACCTCCCATAGGGTTTTTTCCGCACTTAAGCCGCAAGTCGTTAGCGGGTTGCTTTACAGGGCCAATTTATAGCCGTAAGACTTGCGGGCTACGTTACGGGCTACGGTTTTACACGTTGAGGGAATTTAATAGGGCTGCATGTTTAGTAAGAGAAGTGCTGTTACAAAAAAAGATTGGGGTAATGAGACATTTTTAGATAGCCAGGTATGGTTCATGCAATTTAAATATTGGGTGCCACAGCGTGAAATTAAGTTTAGAGACGGCAAGTGCAGGTGCTGTGGCAGCTCCAGAATTTCCGGCAGAGTTATAAGCCATTGTACAGAATGATAATTATCCTGCTGATCTCATTTTTAATGCCATTGTCAAAAAAGATTAATGCAAGAGCCTTACAGTGGCGCTTACAAGAACTTTCTGTCTGGACTTTTAAAAATATCAAAGTAAATGTAGAAAATATATATTTTTTAATGTATGGTAATTAAATTACCATATTTATCGGCATATAACAAGCACTGGCGTATAACACGCACCTCATTTTAAGAAGAAAATTTCAGAAATTTTTTTTTTAAATAAAGAACTTTGAAGCAAAATCCTCAACCTCAACCTCCCTCCGCATCCTCCCTCCTCAACCCCCTCCTCAACCCCCTCCTCCACCCCCATCCTCCTTCCTCAACACCCCTCCCCCTCCTCAACCTCCCTCCTCATCTTCAACCCCCCTCCTCATCCTCAACCCCCCTCCTCATCCTCAACCCCCCTCCTCATCCTCAACCTCCCTCCTCATCCTCAACCTCCCTCCTCATCCTCAACCCCCTCCTCAACCTCCCTCCTCATCCTCCCTCCTCAACCCTCCCATCCTCAACCCCCTCCTTAACCTCCCTCCTCAACCCCCCATCCTCAAACCCCCCATTCTCAAACCCCCTCCTCAATCCCATCCTCAAACTCCCTCAACCACCCTCATCCTCCTTCCTCAACCCCCCTATCCTCAACCCCCTCCTCAAACCCACTCCTCAACCCCCCCATCCTCAAAGCCCCTCAACCCCCCTCCTCAACCCCACCATCCTCATCCTCCTTCCTCAGCCCCCCTATCCTCAACGCCCTCCTCAAACTCCCTCCTCATACCCCCTCCTCAAACCCCCTCCTCAACCCCCCATCCTCAAACCCCCTCCTCAACCCCCCCATCCTCAAACCCCCTCCTCAACCCCCCATACTCATCCTCCTTCCTCAACCCCCCTCCTCAACCTCAATCCCCTATCCTCAACCTCAACCTCAACCCCCCCTCCTCAACCTCCCTCCTCATTCTAAACCCCCCTTCTCATTCTAAGCCCCCCTCCTCAACCTAAACCCCCCTCCTCACCTAAACCCCCCGCTCCTCAACCTAAACCCCCCTAAATACCTCCCCCTCACTTACCTGCTTCTGCTCCGGCCTCCGCTCCGCTCCTTGATCCAGCGCGATCGCATGTGATGTCACATGCGCGCCACGTCATTAGCATATACCGGGTGCACCCAGATAGGAGGTGCCACCAGATAGGAGAGTTGTATTAAGTTGTAATAATCATTCCTACAGTTTAATACCTGTTACGTTACCTATCAGGCCCTGAAACATGAGCACAACATCACAACACTGGTGGAGGTCAAGGAGACTAGATAGACTGGGAGACTGGTTGGTAAAGGGCCAGATGCTCACCTATGAGGAACTGAGGGACAAGCATGAGCTACCGCTGTCAGAACATTACAATTACTGTAGGCTGAGGCATTTCACACACTCCCTGACCCAGAAACAGGGGACGCCGGTCTTAAATTGGTTCTCCAAAATTTGTAAAGATAAACCTCTATCAAGGGGGATCATTGGGTCGCTTTACAAATATAAAACATTTGTCACTGGTTGAAGCGACACTGGGGAAAGGACCGGAGTGGGGGAGCCCTGGAGACCCTTCAGAAGCAACCGGCGGCAAAATCATCCCACGAAAGGAGAGGTCACTTACTGAAGCCCTCCGTAGGGTAACCCAAGGGTGATTGCCCAGGTTAGATATTGTAAATAATAAGCTAATACTGCTGGAGGGATGATAGCTAATAGGACTTTGGTGTTTCCTGCAGATATACTCTTTACTATTGTCTGTTTTACCATGTTTTAGGTATCTCTTAAATTGCAATCACAGTAAAAAATAAGAAAAATTATTAACCTAAAAAGTAAAAATAAGAAGGAATAGCCAGCTAACTTTTCACAAAATGTCTCTATTGCAAAAATGCTTTATTTTTCATTACATGCTGTACGCCTTCTAAAATAAAATAATTTAAATGCAAAAATTAGGTATTGTTGCAGCGACCAGAAAAATTGATGTTAGTTTGCCAGGCAGAAAGTGCCCTAAAACATTGCGTCTTGAACCCTAGTTGGTGGCGGATAAGTCACGCAAGTCATCTGGCATTCAGGGATAAAATACAGCAGCGTGTGGACCATTATTAGCTCAATGCAGCTCATCTATCAGGCCTTTTTTAATCGAATGTATCGCCCACTGTCAGTCCCTTCGGGATCCATCCCTCATTCATCTTAATAAAGGTGAGGTAATCTAGACTTTTTTTACCTAGGCAACTTCTCTTATCAGTGACAAAACCTCCTGCTGCACTGAAGGTCCTTTCTGACAGGACACTTGAAGCGGGGCAGGACAGAAGTTCTATGGCAAATTGGGATAGCTCAGGCCACAGGGCAAGCGTGCACACCCAGTAGTCAAGGGGTTCATCGCTCCTCATAGTGTCGATATCTGTAGTTATGGCGAGGTAGTCTGTTACCTGACGGTGGACCCCGAAGGGCTGTGGCGATGCATAGGACTTAAAAAGCTCTGCATGTCCTCCATCAACAACACGTCTGTAAAGCGTCCTCTCCTTGCCGGTGTGGTCGTGGGAGGAGGAGGATTCTGTTCACCTCTTCCGCTGATAGATTGCCTTTGTGCTGTGACCCTTAAACGCTGTGTAAAGCATACTTTTTAATTTATTTTGGTAGTGCTGCATCCTTTCCGACTTGTGGTAATTTGGCAACATTTCAGGCACTTTCTGCTTATACCGGGGGTCTAGTAGCGTGGGCACCCAGTACAGGTCGTTCTCCTTCATCCTTTTTATACGAGGGTCCCTTAACAGGCACGACAGCATAAAAGACCCCATTTGCACAAGGTTGAATGCCGAGCTAGTCATGTCCCGTTCCTCGTCCTCAGTGATCTCACTGAAGGTATGTTCTTCCCCCCAGCCACGTACATCACCACTGGTACCAGATAGGTGACAACGGGCACCCTGGGATGCCTGTTGTGGTTGGTCTTCCTCCTCCTCCTCTGACTCCTCCTTCTTCACAATCCTCTTCCAACGTTGCCGCAGGTTTCTTGCGGTGATGGTGACCACAACTCTTCCTCTTCACGCTCATCTACGGCCTGATCCAGCACTCTTCGCAGGGCACGCTCCAGGAAGAAAACAAATGGTATGATGTCGCTGATGGTGCCCTGGGTGCGACTGACCAGGTTTGTCACCTCCTCAAAAGGACGCATAAGCCTACAGGCATTGCGCATGAGCGTCCAGTAACGTGGCAAAAAATCCCCAGCTCCGCAGAGGCTGTCCTAGCACCCCGGTCATACAAATACTCGTTAACAGCCTTTTCTTGTTGGAGCAGGCGGTCGAACATTAGGAGTGTTGAATTCCAACGTGTTGGGCTGTCTAAAATCAAGCGCCTCGCTGGCATGTTGTTTCGCCGCTGGATATCTGTAAAGTGCGCCATGGCCGTGTAGGAACGCCTGAAATGAACACACACCTTCCTGGCCTGCTTCAGGACGTCCTGTAAGCCTGGGTGCTTATGCACAAAGCGTTGTACAATCAGATTACACACATGTGCCATGCACAGCACATGTGTCAACTTGCCCAAATTCAATGCCGCCAACAAATTTCTACCGTTGTCACAAACCACTTTGCCGATCTCCAGTTGGTGCAGAGTCAGCCACTGATCCACCTGTGCGTTCAGGGCGGACAGGAGACTCTCTGCTTTCAGGGAAGTCAACCCCAAGACGGGATGTTGAATAGTACCTGTGGAGCTGGGGGGGTTCCGTTGATGTGGAGCAAGACATAGCAGCAGCAGAAGAGGACTCAGCCGAGGAGGTTATGGAAGAGGATGGAGTAGGAGGAGTAGAGGAGGTGGCAGCAGGCCTGCCTGCAAGTCGTGGCGGTGTCACCAACTCCTCTGCAGAGCCACGTATTCCATGCTTGGCAACCGTCACCAGGTTTACCCAATGCGCAGTGTAGGTGATATACCTGCCCTGACCATGCTTTGCAGACCAGGTATCCGTGGTCAGATGGACCCTTGTCCCAACACTGTGTGCCAGAAATGCCATTACTTCCTTTTGCACAATCGAGTACATATTGGGGATTGCCTTTTGTGCAAAGAAATTTCGGCCGGGTACCTTCCACTGCGGTGTCCCAATAGCTACAAATTTTTGGAACGCCTCAGACTCCACCAGCTTGTATGGTAAAAGCTGGCGGGCTAAGAGTTCAGACAAGCCAGCTGTCAGTTGCCGGGCAAGGGGGTGACTTTGTGACATTGGCTTCTTACGCTCAAACATGTCCTTGGCAGACACCTGACTGTGGGCAGATGAGCAGGGACTGCTCAGGGCGAGACACGGAGTGGCGGATGGTTGAGAGGGGGCAAGCAGGGCAGCAGTGGTTGACGTGGCTGAAGATGCTGGACCAGGAGGAGGATGGCGGCTTTGACTTTGTGTGCTGCCTGTACTGATGTGTTGATCCCATAGGTGTTTGTGATGTGGCATCATGTGCCTTCGCAAAGAAGTTGTACCTAGGTGGGTGTTGGACTACCCACGACTTTTCGCACAGGTTGCAAAAGGCATCACTGTTGTCACAGGCATACACACGAAAAAATTGCCACACTGCTGAGCTCTGCAATGACGGCATTCTGGTGGTGGCAAAAGCATGCATTGACTGGCGTGCTGTCTGGCTGACCCCGGGTGCTGATGCATGCTGTCTGACTGTGCCACTAGCTACTTTCGACGACCTCCCGCTGCTTCCAACTCGTCTCCTCCTCCTCTCTGTCTCCCCATCTGAACTTTCCTCCTGTTCTTCTTCTCTTATTTTCGGGCACCCACGTGATATCCACGGAAGCATCGTCATCATCAACCGCTTCACTTGTATCTGAAAACTCAACAAAGGAAGCAGCACCGGGTACAACATCATCATCATCAGACCGTACGTCCATGTGTGTAATGCTGCCTGACTGGGACATATCCCTGTTATCTACATCCTCTGGCAATAATGTTTGTGCATCACTCATTTCTTCCAACGGATCTGTAAATAACTCTGCTGACGGATCAAGTGAAGCGGCTGTGGTGCTAGTGTTGGTGGTGGCGGCAGGCGGGCGATTGGTAACTGGAGAGGTGCCCGAAGCTAAGCTGGAGGAGGATGGTGCTTCTAGGTTCCGAGCGGAAGCTGTAGAACATTAGGTGTCCTGTGTTAGCCAGTCAACCATGTCCTCAGAACTTTTCAAGTTCAGGGTACGTTGCCTCTGAAAACTGGGCATTATTCTAGGGCCAAAGGGAATCAAAGCACCACGACCACGACGGCCCCTGCGGGGTGGCCTGCCTCTGCCTGTCATTTTTTTTTTACGATTAGTGGTACTATGCGGGCAAGCTACTGTGACACCAGATATGAGTGTCACTGGGCACTGGCAAAAGTTAGCAGACTAGATGCAATAGGCCTCACACACACGCCTTTAGGCAGGCAACTGATATTTATATGGTTACAGTAAAAAAAGGGTTGTTTTATTTCACTGCACACTACGGTGGCACTAGATATGAGTGTCACTGCGCACTGGCAAAAGTTAGCAGACCAGATGCAATAGGCCTCACACACACGCCTTTAGGCAGGCTACTGATATTTATATGGTTACAGTAAAAAAAGGGTTGTTTTATTTCACTGCACACTACGGTTGCACTAGATATGAGTGTTACTGCGCACTGGCAAAAGTTGGCCGACTAGATGCAATAGGCCTCACACACACGCCTTTAGGCAGGCTACTGATATTCAATCGATTACAGTAAGAAAAGGGTTGTTTTATTTCACTGCACACTACGGTGGCACTAGATATGAGTGTCACTGCGCACTGGCAAAAGTTAGCAGACTAGATGCAATAGGCCTCACACACATGCCTTTAGGCAGGCAACTGATATTTATATGGTTACAGTAAAAAAATGGTTGTTTTATTTTACTGCACACTACGGTGGCACTAGATATGAGTGTTACTGCGCACTGGCAAAAGTTGGCCGACTAGATGCAATAGGCCTCACACACACGCCTTTAGGCAGGCTACTGATATTCAATCGATTACAGTAAAAAAAGGGTTGTTTTATTTCACTGCACACTACGGTGGCACTAGATATGAGTGTCAATGGGCACTGGCAAAAGTTAGCAGACTAGATGCAATAGGCCTCACACACACGCCTTTAGGCAGGCTACTGATATTCAATTGATTACAGTAAAATAAGTTTTTTTTTATTTCACTGCACACTACATTGGCACTAGTTATGAGTGTCACTGTGCACTGGCAAAATTTGGCAGACTAGATGCAATAGGCCTCACACACATGCCTTTAGGCAGGCTACTGATATTCAATCGATTACAGTAAAAAAAAGGGTTGTTTTATTTCACTGCAAGCTACTGTGACACCAGATATGAGGGTCACTGTGCACTGGCAAAAGTTTGCAGACTAGATGCAATAGGCCTCACACACACGCCTTTAGGCAGGCTACTGATATTCAATCGATTACAGTAAAAAAAAGGGTTGTTTTATTTCACTGCACACTACGGTGGCACTAGATATGAGTGTCACTGTGCACTGGCAAAAGTTGGCAGACTTGATGCAATAGGCCTCACACACACGCCTTTAGGCAGGCTACTGATATTCAATCGATTACAGTAAAAAAAGGGTTGTTTTATTTCACTGCACACTACGGTGGCACTAGATATGAGTGTCACTGTGCACTGGCAAAAGTTAGCAGACTAGATGCAATAGGCCTCACACACACACCTTTAGGCAGGCTACTGATATTCAATCGATTACAGTAAAAAAAAGGGTTGTTTTATTTCACTGCAAGCTACTGTGACACCAGATATGAGGGTCACTGTGCACTGGCAAAAGTTTGCAGACTAGATGCAATAGGCCTCACACACACGCCTTTAGGCAGGCTACTGATATTCAATCGATTACAGTAAAAAAAAGGGTTGTTTTATTTCACTGCACACTACGGTGGCACTAGATATGAGTGTCACTGTGCACTGGCAAAAGTTGGCAGACTTGATGCAATAGGCCTCACACACACGCCTTTAGGCAGGCTACTGATATTCAATCGATTACAGTAAAAAAGGGTTGTTTTATTTCACTGCACACTACGGTGGCACTAGATATGAGTGTCACTGTGCACTGGCAAAAGTTAGCAGACTAGATGCAATAGGCCTCACACACACACCTTTAGGCAGGCAATTGATATTCAATCGATTACAGTAAAAAATTGGTTGTTTTATTTCACTGCAAGCTACTGTGACACCAGATATGAGTGTCACTGTGCACTGGCAAAAGTTGGCAGACTAGATGCAATAGGCCTCACACACACACCTTTAGGCAGGCTACTGATATTCGATCGATTACAGTAAAAAAAAGGGTTGTTTTATTTCACTGCACACTACGGTGGCACTAGATATGAGTGTCGCTGTGCACTGGCAAAAGTTGGCAGACTAGATGCAATAGGCCTCACACACACGCCTTTAGGCAGGCTACTGATATTCAATCGATTACAGTAAAAAAAGGGTTGTTTTATTTCACTGCACACTACGGTGGCACTAGATATGAGTGTCACTGTGCACTGGCAAAAGTTGGCAGACTAGATGCAATAGGCCTCACACACACACCTTTAGGCAGGCTACTGATATTCAATCGATTACAGTAAAAAAAGGGTTGTTTTTTTTCACTGCACACTACGGTGGCACTAGATATGAGTGTCACTGGGCACTGGCAAAAGTTGGCAGAGTAGATGCAATAGGCCTCACACACGCCTTTAGGCAGGCTACTGATATTCAATCGATTACAGTAAAAAAAGGGTTGTTTTATTTCACTGCACACTACAGTGGCACTAGATATGAGTGTCACTGTGCACTGGCAAAAGTTGGCAGACTAGATGCAATAAGCCTCACACACACGCTAGCAGGCTGGCATATGCAATTAGATTACACAGAAAAAAGTAATAAGATAAAATAAAAAGGGCTTTTTGGGTTGCTGTCCTTGCAGCAGATATCAAAGGAGTCCTTCAGGTGTGTAGTTAAAGCTAAATACACAGCCTGGCTATCTATTTCCCTATTAAATCAGCAGAAAAAAATAATAAAATAAAATAAATGATGTTCTAGCCCTAAAAAGGGCTTTTTGGGTTGCTGTGTTTGCAGCAGATATCAAAGGAGTCCTTCAGGTGTGTAGTTAAAGCTAAATACACAGCCTGGCTATCTATTTCCCTATTAAATAAAGAGCAGGTAGAATATATCTCCTCTCTCCACGAATGCAGCTACAGAATGATTCTAAAATGCTGTTCGTGGCGAACGCGAACATGCGAAAATCGCCGCAAATAGTTCTCCGCCAACTGTTCGGGACATCACTGGTGTGAAACCCTTTATGATTTTTATTGTGCTGTTGAATTGTGTAGCATTTTAAAAGCTTTACTTTCTGGTTGATCCACAGTGTATCAAATATTTTGAATTTTATTTCGGACTGCAGATTTAGGAGAGGGAAATCTTTTGTCTTTTTATTTGGTTGTAGTGATTGACAAGCTTGATTCCAAGCTAGTCACAGAGCAAAGAACGACAGCAAAGAACGACAGCCTTATTAAATTGCAATTCGGCAAATTGAATAGGGTTCTATTTAAGCACAGAGCATAGTTTTTTTACAGAAAACTTCTGTAAAAAAATATACTATGTGCTTAAATAGAACCCTATTCAATTTTGTCGTTCTTTGCAAATTAATTGGACTTAAGGTAAAAGACTTCTCTAAAAAGATGGAGTTTGTTGGTTTCGTTTGAAAGCTAGGAGATAATCTGACAAAGTAAAGTAGGAAACTCCAAAGACTAGCAGAAATAGAATTAAAGTGGGTGTAAGGTACTGTAATGTGAGAGGAGCAAAATTGTCTTGAACACACCAAAAGGGGCATTTGTGCAAATATGTATAGACAAGGGCAGGGATTTTGTAAGGCAAATGTCTCTTGAACATGTTGTAATCGAATAATACTGGGAAGCAAAAATTTCCTGTCATATGGGAAAATATTTCTGTTGATTTCAATATACTTTCAAAAATCACCCAAGATTTTTAAGTTTTTTACATACTAAAAATACTTTTATTTCCCAAAAAGTATTTGGTGTTAACCTTACCTCAAACAGTAGCTGCTGCTGATTTTCTGATGCTTATTACTGATAGTATCAAGGTTTCTTGGAAAAAGTCCAAATGAGATTCTAAGAAATGTAATTTTAGTGACTTGTTAAACCACAGTAATGTATAGGCTTTGAGAAGCTCCCTGACCAGGCCCTTAATTTATCAAATACATCTTGTTACTTGTTTAAATGATGATCATGTGGCTCGTTCCATTTCATTCAACTGGCTTCCACAATGCTCATTAGTCATCAGACACCTTCTCTCTCACCCACAAGCAGACACAAACACGCTAAATCCTGAGGTCCTCTCGTACTTCTGAAAGATTATGGAGGAAATCTCACACTTCAGCAGACTTCCTTCACTACAAGTTTATTTTATGCTACTGTCCTCAATCTTGCCAAACATCGCTACTTCTCATCATTAATATCAAACTTGGCCACCAATCCCAAGCATTTGTTCCCACATTCAATACTTTCCTCTGCCTTCCACCACCTACCACCCCTTCCTGTCTCAC
This sequence comes from Discoglossus pictus, assembly GCA_027410445.1. Lineage (NCBI taxonomy): Eukaryota > Metazoa > Chordata > Amphibia > Anura > Alytidae > Discoglossus > Discoglossus pictus. Next base: position 195,378,344 of record CM050163.1, on the reverse strand, counting down.
AGCTAAAGACTTTGCTAGCCAGTTTAAAAACAGCATAGTCCTAACTCACCCTCCCCTCAACAAACTGGTAGCACCTTGTCATACAGTATATACATTATGAACTTCTTTGACCCTGTAACTGAAGATAAAATATCTAGTCTTTTATCAACCTCGCCTCTTGTCTCAACTTGTCCAAATGATTATATGATAAAGTTGGAGATAATGCAGTGGTTGGTAAAAATTTGGTTAGGGGAGTATCCATCACAGTGAGTTAGGGATTCTGTCCATTGTGAGAGTCCAAGGGAAGAGGTAAGCGCAAGTATTTTTTTATGTCAGTAGGTAAGATGGGAGGATCAGATGATGGAAAACTATGTTTACATTTTGAGTTACTATGTAGTTGATATCCAGAGTTGCTCTCCATGATCTAGATAAGATGTGAACCATGAGAGAGCAGTGTAACAGATGCCACGAGAGCAGAGTATTTCGATAAGGAGAGAGTGATCATCTGTGTCAAAGGCAGCAGAGAAATCCAGGAGAATTTAAATAGAGAAATGACCCTTCAACTTGGTCATTAGTGACCTTTGTGAGAGCTGTCTCTGTGAGATGTTGAGGCCAGAAGCCAGATTGGAAGGGGTCAAGGAGTGAATTGGAGGAAATATATTGGGTAAGGCGAATTTAAGAGACACACACTGTCAGCTTAGAAATGAGGGGAAGTAGAGAGATAGGACAACAGTTAGATGCAGAAGCTGTAGCAGATGATGGTCATTATGGCATGTTTTAAAAGTGATGGAAACTTGCCAGTGTTTAGGGAAAGGTTGAATAGATGTGTGAGAGCTGGGGTAAGTGTGGTAGAGAGGGGAGGTGGAAACATTGGAAAGACAAAGAATAAAGGAAACATTGTAAGACACAGAATAAACTGTGGGTTAAGTTTACAGGCAAGAACAGATACACTAGTTACCAATTACTATAATCCCTAACCCCCTCCAACAATATAACTACTCTTAGGTAGTCCTTATTTTGAATTATTGCTTTATATGCTATTAATAAAAATGAGAATATTTGTTACACAAAATCCCTGGGTAATAGACAATTCTGATTGCATTTCTGAATTCAGCTAGCAAAATACATAAGAAACAATAAACATTTTATATGTGAACAGCATCATTTACTATTTGCCATTGAACAAGTGCTTGATGCACTTAATATAGTGTTAAACACAGATTCAGTTACAGAGGTGGAAGAAAGCATCTGTACACAAGTTGATCAAGCAGTTGTGAGGCAATAGATAGACATGGCGGTAATTAGAGAGAGAGGCATGTTCAATAAAAGATTTCTTAAGGATGGGAAAATATTTTTTTAAGAAGCGAAGGAAACAGATTAAGGGTCTCAATAACTCTGAGGGGTGAATATTACTCTATATACTTATATAGATTAAGCATATGCTTTGTTATTATTATTATTACAATTATTATAATTAATGCAAATATTAACAATAATAATAATATTGTTCTTGCATACATCTGCATCCTTATTTTGTTTGTTTGCATTTACATCCTAATCTGCAACTTGGTGTACTTAAATAAAATAATGCTTTGTCTATTGACCATAACTGCATTTGAATAAGCAGTTCAGAAATTGAATAACAATATAGGTAAACAAAGCTACATTGAGCTAATTCAAATGCAGGAATATGCCCTTTGTATATTATCACTGCAAAAATACATTGACCTAGACTTGACCTTTAAATGTCCCTGGTTATTGTACATGACAAGAAGAACTTCAAAGAGCAGCGTTTCAGGAAACTATCTTAAAATGTTAAATGTGATTGGAAGTGAACCATAAAGAGAGATTGTTATCTCAAGCCCATATTATTATGCCCAGGTGATAAGTGAAACAATATGGGTTACTGGGTTAAAGACTTTCTGTACATCAAAAAAGTCTTTGTTTATGTAATGACCTTTTCTCAGACATGATCATATGATCTTTGAGCTGTCGGAAGCTGTTTGAAGATGTTGCTAATGAGTCCTACATTTGTTGTAGGAGTTTAATGTTCTTGAACATATTTTGGTAGTTGGATTTCCTTATAAAATGTAATAACATTTAACATGTGGTATCAACACTCAACACATATTTTTTTTTTGTTATTTTGTAATTCACTGGATGATCTGTTTTCAATTTAAATTAGACCTAATTAGCTATTTATAACTGCATTGGCTCACAATAAAATATTGAATAGAATTAAAATATGTTAAAATATTTGTAATAATAATAATCTAAAATGTAAAAAAAAATATTTTTTAACATTAAATTCATTATATAATCTTGTTTTAATCAGAAGTCTTATGAAAAAAGTAAAAATAATAATAGTGTACTAGACAAATGCACATCATATTTCCTTTTGCACAAATGATTATTATTTTCCATATTTTGATAGAACTAAAGCTTAAATTCAGGTACAATATATATATATATACAGTACATAGGAGACAATGCAGAACCAAAGTAATGATCAGCACAATGACACATTACATATATTAAGAAAAGTGTTCAATCCATGAATGAGGTTTCCATAAAAATCTTTCTTGAATATCTGACTTTTGTTTTCTTCCAGCTTTATGTTTAATGAATGTCTCTAAAACTAGTCACATATTCCTGTCATCATGTTTGACCCCAGGTGGGCAGTCTGCATATGTAGAGCCTTTGGATACATGTAATGTACAGTACATTACACAAACAAATGTGTAAAAAGTATAACTTAACAATAGATATACAGTATACTGAAGCTTGAGACATTTATTAAAAGCCCACAAGCAGCTGTAACATAGACTTAGCACGATAGGGTAATTTATAAATTTTTTCTGTCGTTTTTTTCCCCGTAATCCTTTCCATTATTTTAGCTCATTCAAACTCTCACTAATTTGCGTTTTCCATTATCATCACTATTTCTTAAAGCCATATTTTGATGTTTCTTTTTATGCATGTTCATCACTGGTTCCCATACTTGTTCTTAATAATTTCTGTGGACTGTGGCAAACTATTTGAATACCGTTGATACCCCGGTGGACCACTACGTATACAAACTGTTTCATTTCCAAGATGGCTAGTTTTGGTGTGTACACATTGAAAGCAGCTGTATGGTACGCCTGTATCTTAAGGAATAATGCCCTTGTTATGTTCGAATTCAGAATTCATTGTTTTCAGAGTAGACAGTCATGATGATGTGGTTGGGATAATGTAAAATATTCCGTTTCTTTTCTCATCCTGTATTTCTTTTTTCAACTTGGGTAGTTTTTTTCAGTTCGGGTAGGTAGAAACTGTAGTTTTATATTTTCTCTCGCTTATATCAAGTAATGAGAATATATAATGTGTTACATTTTATCTATATCATGGAAGAGTAGGTCATGAAAATGTAAAATCGTTATAGCTCTTAAACCGCAAAAAAGTTATGTAATGGAGCTAACAGCTCCAGTTTAAACTTCTAAAATTATGAGAAAACATATAAAAGGGGTCCTTTGTACACTTTTTTATCATAGTTAATACATTAAAGTTGCTTTCATATTTTTTTAAAATTTTAACCATTTTTGGCAATTCTAGTTGTTTAAAAGAGAATAATAAGACATGGGATCCAGTGCCCCCTTAAAGGTAATATGCACACACAATGCCAAATTGGTAAATATAGCAATGGAGCGGATGACACAAAAGTATTATTTTGACACATGGATGAATGATACATAAGTGCCATTGCATAACAATTAATAATACACGTTCAACATTATGATGAATTAAATAAACTGTGGTTTACTACAATTTGCCCTACAGTTTTCAAATGTTTATATTTTACAGTGAATAATTAAACTAAATATGCATTAAGAATGTTAGGAAGATGTTTAGCATGCATTTTAAAATATCTCTGTGGTACACAAACAAACAAATGTGTTGTTATTGTAGGATGAATTGCAAAACAACAACACAGTTATATCCCTCTGTTGCTGTTTTCCTACACTGTAAATGTGACTTTAATTTCAAGTGCAAAATACAGTGGCCTAATGATGATGGTCATTAAAATGTATAATTACTTTGAAATAAAATGTTCCAGCTTTGTCATTAAATAACAAACAAATGTATTGAATAAATGCACAAGATAAGAGATGTGATTTGGCAGGCCTTGCCTAAACACAGCAGTGCACTTCCTAGCTCTGGCTGCTGAGCGGCAGCCGCTAAGATTGTCGGAGCACTTGAGAAACTGAGCATGTCATATGCCATTGGGACACTGATTCAACCAAGCATGTAAGTACAGTCTGGTATCACAGATTTTGGACTGTGATAGCTTATTGGATCAAGAGAAAGGTTGGAAAGGGAATATGCAAACCTTTTTGATTAGTGTAATAACAATTATCACTTAATTCTTGCGAGGGATATAATTTCAACAGACAATTTAATCAAATTCCTAGTAAAACAAAAGCAAATTGCTTTAAACAGAGCAAACACTGGTATTTATTTCACACATGTAGCATTCTAAATTAAGATGATCTGTAGAATAACTCTTTTATTACCTTTGTATTTAGTTACATGGATGCAGATTGAAGGTAATGATAATTGTTAGCAAATTAATTGTTCCTGTGTGTGCCAATTGCTTGTACCATCTAGTTCCCTTGGATTGAGAGATACTACAGATGACACATGCAATCATCAAGCCGTGATACAAATGTTTTTCTTTGTTATAGGGTAATGAAGAAGATCCTTTTAAGACTGCCATATGTAGCCCAATATTTTATCTGCAATATGTTGCTCTGTGTTTATCAATCTAGCAAGCAATTTCAGTGCTAAATAAAAAAAGAAAGATGTTAGTGTTTCAAAATATAATTTATTATTATAGTTTGGAAATTGTGATCAACATTCCTAAATAATATACTTTTCTGAGCATTAAAATTCGTGGCTATTGGATACGGAGTATAAAATAAAATCATATGGATTTTAAAAGTAATGTATGAGGATATATGAGATTATGTATGTGTTGAAATGTATTTATGTCTGATATGTACTGGGAAAAAAATAATCACACAAGAATCTGTATATTTTTGTCTGACTTTTAGAAGCATGTGCTTTTCCTTTACACCACTAACTTAAAGAACCAGGGAAGTTACAAATTTAGTGTGACCTTCTTTTGAATTGTCTGAGCAAAACTTGATTTTCTTTTCTCCTTAATAGCATTCTTATAGACGTTTGTATCTATGTAAAAGTTACAGAGCTTGCCTCATTTGGCAGTCATCACTTCATGTTTGTGGAGCCCCCAGTAGAAGTTTTGTCACAGTCAAGTGACACTTTAAATATTGAGCAAGATCAAGAGCGAAAGAGTGAATTCAACTGTCTATCAAACTAAATTTTCAGTTCTGAATTGTGCTACTTAGATCCACATTTTGTGGTTTTCAGCAGCTCACATATTTCAACATAAAAGGCAAGTATTAAAACATTTATACACATATATGTGAACTTCTATAAGAGTTATCTTTCATATAAAGCCAATTTATCTTTAGGTGGAATTTCCCATTTAACTAAACAATAAATATGTCCTTTAATATGCTAATTTATATGCAAATATTCTGTGCAAGGACCCATCATTGCAGCTTCTGCTTTTTCTGCTTTGTCGATGTACATGGATACTGAGAAACTTTTGGTTCTTATGAAAGCTTGAACTTCAGAAGACCTTAATATGATCATTAACTCCATTCACAGCATAGCCCCACCTAGATGGCACATTAATTGGACAACAAATCACTGTCATCATAAAGAAATATAGCACATAATAGTTAATAAATAATTCTGTATTTATTTTGTTTTTTGAAATAATATTGCTCATTACCAGTGCAAATATGACACCTCTCTAGTCGAGAAAAGGATCACTGTAATCATTTTAATAAGTGAATATCTTCTGTGATTAAAGGAATTGTGAAAAGGATTTTTATTTTGTTAATAATATGTATGAACAAATTAGCAAATAAAGATGATATACTATATGTTCCATGGTCACTGGATTCTAAGCTCAAAGACAGAGCCCTCCATTTTTATAATGTGTTAATATTGTTTTGCCTTGATCACAACACGTGTACAGCACTATGGAATATGTCGGTGCGTTAGAAATAAACAATAATAAAACACTAATGTTGGAAATTAAGAATTCCACTGCCAGTCCTTCTTCTGGCTGGTGTGTCCCTTGTACATAGGAGGGGAGTGGTGTAAATGGTGAATGTCTGGGTGTGTATGATGCTTAAAGGCAGCTATACTAGGCAGACTAGACGGGTTTATTGTTCCTTTGCCATTTCAAATTTGAAAGAACATTTCTACACAGCCTTCTTCTATGTAGTGGCCAGGTCAATATGTTGTTCTTCCCTAACAACTTAAATTTTCAATATTATTAATATATTTTTTATATAAGATCATTGAGAAAATGTATTTTAATAATTCTTTAATATAGAGCTGCAGTATATAATAAACACAAAAAGACATGGGGGTATTTATGGAAATAGAATATGTTTTCAAAATTATACTTATTGTATTTTATGTACCCACCTCCACAACACTATTAAAGCACCACTGTAATGGTGCTTGCTGTTTTAATTATGCATTGATCAATAATACAATTCTAATTTAATGATTTAAAATAGCATTTTTTTATGTTAAGTTTCAAAGTTGTTTGCCTCCACCGAAACAGAGTCATTAGTGGCCAAAAGGGGTTAGACTGAGAGACAGGTCTGAAGAGCCTTAAAAACATTTTCATTAAATTAAAAGCTTGTTGCCAAGGCAAATTACTTTAACACAGTAAGTCGCCAGCCAATGGAGACCATTTTGTTGGTTATGGTCTTTGCCTTAAAATGTAACACTATAGTCTGTAGGGAATCATATCTGTTTATAGATGGAACAGTTGTATATACTTTAATGAAGCTTATGTTTTATTGTGTACAGAAGTATATTTATAATCAATGAATGTATACAGTATATATTCTAGATGTAAATAAGACTTATGGTATATATTATCTGTAACTTTATGTGATTTCCATCTAATAAAAATGCAATGAATAAAAAAAAAATGTAACACTGATTGATAAACAAAGCTACCTTTAACCCATTGACTATATAATTGGTGGAGACCACCAGCAGCTGAATCCGATATTTGAAAACAAGTTTAATATTGTTTTTTTTCTAAATTTTTAAATATGATTTTTATTAATGATCAATGCATAACTAAAACATGCTGATAAATCATTACAGTGTCCTTTTAACTTTTTATCTGACTAAGCCGAGCTCATCTTTTATCAAGAAATGACAGCTATGTCTGAATTACACCTCCTTGGTATTCTTAACCTAAATTGGATGTGCCTGGATATGGTGTGTTGCAGAACCCACATTGATGTAGCAAACAGGGGGCATGAATATTATACAAACAGAAATAGTATTTATCTGAATATGACCTGAATTAGGGGAAGATTGCATAAACAAAGGGTATTAACATGCTTTTGGAGTATCAATCTTTGGGAATACCTTCTCAGCCAGCCTGATATCTTCTTTACAGCTCAATACTTCATTATTTTGGTCTAATAGGACTCTCAAATCCAATTGTTCTCTATGAAGGGATAGTCCTACCTCCACAGATAGTTTATCTGTTTGCAGCTTTGTTCAATAAGACATTGTAAATTAAATAGGAATCTTCAATGGTCATACCAAATGTCATATGCTTTATCTACTGGCTACAACCTTAGCCACATGTCATATTTAGGATGGACTTGCCTCCACTTAATGGCTGAGAACATAGGAATAATTCATTATGAAAAAGCTTAACCTTTCTAATAGTCACTGGGATATTCAATATAGTGATATGTACTGTATATTATATGTTATGTGCTATAAGATAAGTTAAGAAGACAGTGAAGTTCCAAATTTATAACATGCATTTTGTAGATTATATTTTAAATGCTCTGGAATAACTTTTCAAAGAAAAAATAGTGAGGAATAGTTTACAAAAAATACAATAAATCTACAGGGAGATTGCTTGATCCATATCTTCATAAGCTTCAGAATGAATGCCATCCTTTTGAACTCGATAAGCTACAATGGCATCTTGACTTAACAATCACTTGACAAGGCTTTCTCCCAACTTTGTTCCATTATATGCTTTGCTCTGCTTTAAGTAATGTCAACATGTGATATGAGAGCATCAATTGTGTATGTTGCATTATTTTCTGCACTTGCAACCAAACTAATTTAACATGGAAATCTAAGATCACATAGTCTGTCAAAGACTACTGCAAAAGGTGCAGTTTCAATTTCCATGTTCAATTTCCTTACCATAAATACAATAATATGAAACCTGCATTTGTTGCAGCATTTCCAATGTTTCTGCATTTTGGTCTTTTATTCTTCATCAATTTTTCCAGTTCCGCAATGTTTCAGATCTTTACCCCTTCTATCCCTTTAGTGACTTACTTTTTTCTTATCTACATCTTCTTCCCATAATGCTCCTGGTTTTTAACTTTATTTTTTAAAGTGTTCTGTGTTAAAAATATGGACACATTTAGGGTAAAATATATAAAATCAAAAGTATATCAGTTATGGTTCAGATTAGCTACATCATTAACATAGCTTTTCACAGATTTTTGCGCACAAGTCTTGTGTGTTTATTCTTTCATTTTTATTCTTGGAACTTCTATTGTATTTATTCTATTGCATTTATTTTTATGAAACTTAGAAAAAATCTATTTCTTATTTATTTCTCTTTTTATTTTTTATAGGCATGATAGAAAACCCGGAAGTAAAGATATTGGGGTATATTTTTCAAATGGAGATAAAAAGGCGGTATTACATACTACAGTAGGCGGTATATATATAGAAGTAAAGAAAATGTCCAAGAATAAGTTATTGAAATGCGTTCTGGGAAATTAGGTGGGGATATACAAATGGGTCAACAATGCATTTGAACTCTTAAATCCAAAAGCCACTTTATACATTCAAACCGTAAGTTAAATGATTATATACAGTCAGGTCCATAAATATTGGGACATCGACACAATTCTAAACTTTTTGACTCTATACACCACCACAATGGATTTGAAATGAAACTAACAAGATGTGCTTTAACTGCAGACTTTCAGCTTTAATTTGAGGGTATTTACATCCAAATCAGGTGAACGGTGTAGGAATTACAACAATTTGTATATGTGCCTCCCACTTTTTAAGGGACCAAAAGTAATGGGACAATTGGCTGCTCAGCTGTTCCATGGCCAGGTGTGTGTTATTCCCTCATTATCCCATTTGCAAAGAGCAGATACGAGCTTCAGTGTTCAGTGTGCTATTTGCATTTGTTGCTGTTAACTCTCAATATGAGATCCAAAGAGCTGTCACTATCAGTGAAGCAAGCCATCATTAGGCTGAAAAAACAAACCCATCAGAGAGATAGCAAAAATATTAGGTGTGGCCAAATCAACTGTTTGGAACATACTTAAAAAGAAAGATCGCACCGGTGAGCTCAGCAACACCAAAAGACCCGGAAGACCACGGAAAACAACTGTGGTGGATGACCGAAGAATTATTTCCCTGGTGAAGAAAACACCCTTCACAACAGTTGGCCAGATCAAGAACACTCTCCAGGAGGTAGATGTATGTGTGTCAAAGTCAACAATCAAGAGAAGACTTCACCAGAGTAAATACAGAGGGTTCACCACAAGATGTAAACCACTGGTGAGCCTCAAAAACAGGAAGGCCAGATTAGAGTTTTCCAAACAACACCGAAAAAGCCTTCACAGTTCTGGAACAAAATCCTATGGACAAATGAGACTAAGATCAACTTGTACTAGAGTGATGGGAAGAAAAGAGTATGGAGACAGAAAGGAACTGCTCATGATCCAAAGCATACCACCTCATCAGTGAAGCATGGTGGTGGTAGTGTCATGGCGTGGGCATGTATGGCTGCCAATGGAACTGGTTCTCTTGTATTTATTGATGATGTGACTGCTGACAAAAGCAGCAGGATGAATTCTGAAGTGTTTCGGGCAATATTATCTGCTCATATTCAGCCAAATGCTTCAGAACTTCACAGTGCAGATGGATAATGACCCGAAGCATACTGCAAAAGCAACCAGAGAGTTTTTTAAGGGAAAGAAGTGGAATGTTATGCAATGGCCAAGTCAATCACCTGATCTGAATCCGATTGAGCATGCATTTCACTTGCTGAAGACAAAAATGAAGGGAAAATGCCCCAAGAACAAGCAGGAACTGAAGACAGTTGCAATAGAGGTCTGGCAGAGCATCACCAGGGATGAAACCCAGCGTCTGGTGATGTCTATGTATTCCAGACTTCAGGCTGTAATTGACTGCAAAGGATTTGCAACCAAGTATTAAAAAGTGAAAGTTTGTTTTATGACTGTTAATCTGTCCCATTACTTTTGGTCCCTTAAAAAGTGGGAGGCACATATACAAACTGTTGTAATTCCTACACCGTTCACCTGATTTGGATGTAAATACCCTCAAATTAAAGCTGAAAGTCTGCAGTTACAGAACATCTTGTTCGTTTCATTTCAAATCCATTGTGGTGGTGTATAGAGCCAAAAAGATTAGAATTATGTTGATGTCCCAGTTTTTATGGAACTGACTGTATATACTAGCGAATTGCCCGTCAAAAAATGATGGCAATAGAATTGAGTCAAGGAATGCTGTTTGTCACACATAGTTAGTGTTTTGGTTGTGTGAGTACCTTCGGCGCTGATTGCGAGCCTCGCGGTGAGTGCCTTCGGCGCTCATTGCGTGGCTGGCAATGAGCGCCTTTTCTGCTAATTGCGAGCCTCTGGCGCTGATTGCAAGGTCCATGCTGATGGCATTTTGGTGCTCATTGCGAGTCTCTCCCCTGATGTAGTTTTGCTCCTGTGATCACCCTTGGTGCTCCTTGTGAGGCGTGCAGTGAACTCCTTTGGCATTTATTGCGATGGTGTGGTGTTTTTTTAAAGTTTTCTGTATATGTATTTTTTAATGATAATTAATTAATTAATAAAATCATAAATTAATATACTTTACCTATTTGTAATTCATTCTTCATTCTTGGTGACCTGAGGTATAAGTGTCAGTAATGTGTGAAGTGTGTAGTGTAAATAGGCTGTGCGCGGGAGGGAAAACCTTTTGTTTAGCTGTGTAGTTCCGCATTTTGTAATGTGAATGTTAGTATGTGCAAGTTAGTGGTGTAGAATGCCGGCGATTGTGTATATGTTAGGCGGGTCTGGATCATTTTGCGTACTTCGTACTACTGTGTTTTATAGCTCGTACGGTCCTGTGTAAAAGTCGTATGTGTGTGGCGGAGTTTTGCCTGTTTAGGGGTCGTGTAACCTCGTTTTCGTTTTTTTCTGCGGCCATTTTTTCTCTCGCTTAGGGGATTTTTGAGTGGCTAAACACTTGAAATTGGACTTAAATTGACGTGTAACATCACTTCCAGATGTGTGTCCCCCCTTGCTGTGTGTGATGTTTTTTTTTTTTTTTGTATTTAGTGTGGTTTTTGTGTTTTTCACTGTGCGCGGTTCGGCCGTTAAGTTTGTATATTTTTTTCATGCAATTTTTTCAAAGTGCTACGAGTCTCGCAGTGTGAATTGCAGTTTGAATTATGTATTTGAGCGCTCATCTTGACCAGCGCAGTGAGCACCTACCTGCCTGCCTAAGTTGTACAGGGTCTCAGGGATGAGCGCCTACGGCACTCAGCTCTACCAGCGCAAGGAGTGCTTTGCGAGGGCCACAGTTTTCCCATTGCATTACCAACAGATTTTGGCAAGCCCAGCTGCTGAAAACTATATATATATATATATATATATATATATATATATATATTTTATTTTTTTATTTTTTTTTATTTAACATATTTAACAATGCCAGAATGTCATAATAATACGTCTTGCAGGATTTGCTGTTATTATTCACCATTATCAACCTTTGAGTCGGTTCCAACCAATATACCTTTTATGATGCTTGTAATGAATCTAAAGACATGAGCATACAGCATCATAGCTTTTTACATTTCAATTGTGCATGCGCTGATGGAAAAAATATGTTAATCTTTGCATGCTGGACAACTAAAACACTCATAAGCTACTTTGTTTTTGATGTGGGGGGGGTGGGGGGGGCATAGGTTAGAATACAAAATGCTACATCACGCATTACAGCAACATTATGGACCTGATTTTAATACATGAGATTTAGTAAATGAAGTGAGAACATGAAGTCGCGATAATAATGCAATGTGCTGCAGTAGATCAATTTAATATATTCCCTCCAATTGCTCTAGCATACAAACTTTTCACAAATTAGAAAAGAAAAAGATAAAACAATAATGAACATTAGCCCTGTGAAAAAAATAGCATGCAGAGTAGCTAGCACAAGTATGAATAAAGATTTTACCTCAGAATTCACAGTAATTGTTTAGTAAGGATTTAATGACTAAGAAAGAACATCCAACCAGGAACATAAAGCATGTAGAACAAATAAATCATAATGATAATATTGTGAATAATAGGCATGTATCTTTTTTGTTAAATGAGTGAGACACTGCTATCTTTTTAACAATCCCACTCATATGGCTCTTTTGACTCTTTTATCTATGATGTCCTGTCAGAGGATATTTTGTGCCTTTAGGAGATAGAGAAAGCAAGAAAAAGTAGGGAAGGTAGGGTGTTGCCAAACTGGAGGTGGATCAAATGGGACAGAGGTGGGGATTATAGACCCTTGAACTGTCTTGGTCCTGAAGAATAATCATTATCCAATCTGTGATTAAAGTGCAGTCACCGGTCAAGGTTATAATGTGGACAGCCGATAAGTCAAGCCTTCCAACATACCAGGGTGTAGTGAAAAATTGCAGAATTTTGGGCTGGGGGCAAACAGGGGAATAGTCCAGGGCCACAGTCCAAGGATACATTTTTGGATGCCCTCTGTTCTATTGCCCTAGGATTCTTCACCATCAACATTTCCTGTGCATCTAGGATGATAAGAAGAGACCTCGCTCCTGGGTTGATGCAGAATGATGTGCTGCTGCGGATTTGTTTAGAGAGGAAAGGAAATTCTGCTGCTGCAGAGAACAATTAAGTGTAGGAACTTGGAATGTTAAAATTATGAACCAAGGCAACCTGATCATGGTTAAACATGAAATGACAAGATTAAACATTGATATGCTGGGAATTAGTGAATCCAAAGTTAATGGAATGGGACATTTCATATCAGCAAACCACCAGATCTTCTATTGTGGTCAAGAAGCCAGCAGAAGAAATATAGCAGCCGTCATAACAAATGAAAGGATGGCGAAATAGGTGTCCAGCTACAACCTAATAAATGAGAGAATAATCTCAATTTGAATTCAAGGCAAGCCATTTAAAATCAAAGTGATCCAAGTCTATACTCCAGTCATGGATGCTGAAGAAGCTGATGTTGTCTAATTATATGAGGATATTCAACACCTCATAGATATAACACCAAGAAAAAGTTACTCTCATCCTGGGAGATTGAAATGCTACAGTAGGGAACCAAAAGATACCTGAAATAACAGCATTTTAGCCTTGGAGTACAAAATGAAGCAGTTCAAAGAGACGACTATGAACATGGACATCACCAGATGGACAAAAAATAATTCAAATTGATCATATCCTTTGTAGCCAAATATGGAGGAGCTCTGTACAGTCACCAAAAACAAGACCTTGATCTGACTGTGGTTCAGACCATGAGCTTCTTATAGCAAACTTCAGAATTAAACTGAAGAAAATAGGGTAAATCATGAGACCAAGCAGATATGATATACATAATATCGCCAGTGAATAGGCAGCTGAGGTAAAAAATAGATTTAAGGGATTAGACATGGTAGATAGAATACCCGAAGAACTTCGGACAGAATGTTTTGACATTATCCAGAAAACAGCAACAAAGAATATCACTAAAAGAATGAAAACTTAAAAGGCAAACTGTCTGTCTAAGGAGGTTTTAAAAATAGCCTAGGAAAGAATGAAAACAAAAGGTAATGGAGAAAATTATTTGTCCAACTCACTGCAAAATTCCAGAGAATATCAAGAAGGGACAAAGGAGACATTCTATAATGAGCGATGTAAAGAGACAGAAGAGGATAAAAGAATAGGAAAGTCAAGAGATCTTTTAAAAAAAACTTGGAACCTCAAGGTAACCTTTCATACCAAAGTGGGCGTGATAAAAGGCAAAAACAGTAGGGGCTTAACATAAGCAGATCAGGTAAAGAAGTGGCAGGAAAACACTATACAGGAATCCCAGATGAACTATTCAAAATCCTACAAGATAATGCTTTGAAAGTGTTACTTGCTTTATGCCAAGAAAGTTGAAAAAACTCAACAGTGGCCAGTAGACTAGAAAAGGTCAATCAACAGCCCAGTACCAAAGAAAGGCAGTTGCAAAGTGTGCTCCAATTATCAAACAATTGCACTAATTTGACATTCCAGCAAGGTAATGCTTAAAGCCAGTTAATTTAGCACACTTTGGACCACACAACTGAGAAGATCTCATAAAAGCATGTTGAAATATTTTTTGAATTTTTGAAATACGTGCATTTTTCACTGAGTAATCAATTAAAATAAAATGTGTGTTTACATTTGTAACTGATTGCCTACATGTAGTTCATTACTGCAACTAATCAGGTTGCAGAGGTGTGTGTCCTGTTGAAGTCAATGGTAAGGCTTTGTCAGACTGCTTATTTTCCAGTTTGGAGAGAACAGATTCTATTTTTCCATATCGGAAAATAAATTCAGGTTTCTGCTCTCTTGCCTCTGTGAAATTGAGGAAAACAGGGGGCTCAGCACTCTGTGATTAGCGCTTGTTGGGTGCTTGCAGTACAACTCCTTGCAGTGATCATAGCAAACAAAAATGTAACCCTTACTGCATCGATCTGTGTAGGCATGAAATACTGGACTCTCCTACACAGGGTAGCTATGGATTAACTGGTCAGTGCAGTGTCCAACAGAAAGCTGTCCTATCATTTATAGCCTTGTAAAGCTCCACAACACACACAGCTGTAGTCAGTTATTACCCATGCCACAGTTAATGGGCAGGATATACTTGTATGTAAACAGAGATTTAAACATCATTTTTTTAATGTTATTAGTGTACATAATGAAAAACAGATTATTTTAACATACAATATTTTGCTCCTTTACACCATCAAGAGTACTTACAGTGAGGTATATAGCCCTTTAAGATCCTACAAACTCCGCTATCAGATTTGCAATTTGTGTTTGCAAAGGCACAGGCACAAGAGATCAAAGTGCCAATGTCCACTGTATAATAGAGAAAGCAAGAGCTCCATATAGTATTCTGTATTGCTTCATAGACTACTTTAAAGCCTTTGACTGTGTGGAGCACAACAAAATGTGGCAAGCTCTTAAGGAGTTGGGAGTACCAGATCATCTCATCTGCCTCCTGATGAATCTGTATGTGGACCACAGTCAAAGCTAAACATGGAATAACTGAATGGTTCAAGATCGGCAAAGTAATGTGACAAGTTTGTATATTGACGCCTTATATTTTCAACTTATATGCGGGATATATCATGTTAAGGCCAGGCTGGATGAATCCAAAGCAAGAGTCAATATTGCTGGGAGAAATATCAACAACCTCAGATACACGGATGATAGTACACTGATGGCTGAAAGTGAAGAGGAACTAAAGGACCTGTTGATGAGGGGGGAAAAGAGAGTGCAAAAGCTGGCCTGCTGCTCAATGTTAAAAAGACTAAGATCATGGCCAACCCCAAACTCAGTTCCTGGCAAACAGATGGGGAAGAATTAGAGGCAGTGACAGATGTTTGCTTCTGGGGAGGAAAGCTATGGCAAGTCTGGACAAGCTATTAAAATGTAAAGATATTATAGTATCAACAAATGTCCACTTAGTTAGAACTATGGTATTCCCAGTAGTAACATATGGATGTGAAAGCTGGACCATAAAGAAGGCTGAGCTCTGTAGAATTGATGTTTTCAAATTGTGGCGTTAGAGAATTCTGCTTAGGGTCCCTTCGACCGCAAGACGATTCAATAAATCAAGCAACTGGAAGGTATGATTATATCAATATTTTGGTCAGATCATGAGAAGAATCTGATGCTGAGAAAGATTGAAGGCACACAAATAAATGAATGGCAGAGGCGTAGATGGATCGATTAAGTCATTGAAGCAATGAACATAAGCTTGAGGGAGCTAAGGGGGCAGTGGCTGGCAGATGTGCCTGGCATCCTGAGGTCCATAGGGTCACGTAGAGTCAGACCTGACTGAATGACTAAACAACATGTAATGCAAATATACCTGTTAATTAAAGGGAACATGACACTGTATAGTGTGTTATAATTATTATATCAAGTAAAACAATTTAATGTCAGTGTGCTCATAAATATTATTTTGCATTTATTCTAACAAAATTCTGTTACATTTTTACTTGGATAGCTTTCTTGTACCTAAAAAGCATTTCCTTCACTCAGCTCTTATTTGGAAGCTACAACAAAGAAACATTTCATTTTTTAATTTTAAAAGAAAATATTGCTTGTCAGCTTGCTTACACAACTTGATAGGCTTATGGGTGAACTGGTAAAATACTGTCTTAATAACGCTGTATGTATTGACATTGTTTTTAATGTATTACTTGTATAACTTGTTTTTGAAAAGAATTTTACACAGATGAAGATAAATTAGTCATGTATTTGTCAAGCTGTAAGAATACAACATCATTCTTGTATGTTTTAATAGTTCTGTTTAAGTTTTAAAACTTATATTATCTTCACATTGTCAAGACTGCTAAAATGCTTGAAAGAGTTTATTAGTGCAGGACAAATGAGATTATGTGTATTTCTACTGGGGATGTACAATAACATTCATAACATTATGTTTAAAGTACATTTTATTCCTGTTCACATTACTGTAAAAGGTCCACTTCCAAACATTAGTGCTCAGGTAGTGGAGCAGGAGGTACGTGACTTCTGTTTTCCAATCTGCAAAATACAAGCAGAAAAAAAGGAAATGCTCCCCCACTCCATTGGAAACAACCTTCTTCACAAAAAGGTCCAATGGAAAACCCATATATATAAAAATATAAATGTTTTATTGATCCATTAACAGTTCTTTTTGATTCTACAGTGCTTACTCAAGCCTAAGTTCTATACAAGGCACACAATGCATTGAGTTTATCATTATTCCATTTTTTTTATGCCATTGTAGTAAGGCTGGTTACTTTTACTGGATTGGCATTCTAAATTTCCATCAACATTTCTTTCTAAATGTACTAAAAGGGCCACTGTATTATATATATTAGGTTAGACTTATATTTGAGCCTTTAAAGGTTTAAAAATCTCCGTGTGATACTTACTATCATGTCTGTCAGGTAGAAAGTGTCTACTGTGGTCAGAGGGAAGTTGGCTTCACATTAGGTCATACCTATTCAAGCATTCATTTAACAATGTTAAAAATATAATCTCAATACCTTTCATGTTAATTTCAACTGTATATCACTCCTATGTCATATCAACCATCCTGTATCAATCAACATCTCAAGCTATTCAATTTATTGGTTCAATTCACTCCATTACTTCAACAAATAATTTATTTAATTGTCAGATCAATTAAACATAACTATAAATTAATTTTGATATATTTATAATTTAGCAATCCTGTTTATCTGATCACTCCTCATTTCTTTCAGTTTATTCCAGTTCAAATGCATGCCATGTAATTTTAAGTAACCTCCACTATGGTAATCAATTACACATATTCCTTGCAACTCATTCAGTACTTATGATCGATTCACACATTGTTCTGCTAATACTTTACATTCCCATCCAAGCCAATCTCCCTCTTTCATTTAAGATATTTGTTCCCAATTATCTTGAATATTCACTCCTATTCACTCCTACAAAACCTTAAAGGACCACAAAAGTAGCCATATGTGCTCACATTGAAAATTACTTTACATTTGTAGAATTGATCAAGAATTGACTCAAATATTGTCATCTTACCCGTGGAGCTATCCCACTAGACTCCATAAATAAAAAGGCTGGAGTCTGTAACTGTTATACATTGCATTATGCATTTACACTAACTTTGAGCCTCATTCCATTGCAAGCCCATAATTACCTGTAACCCAACGATTTGGCTTCAGGTTAAATTTTTTCTAAACATGTATTCAATTGTCTCTAACTCGCAACTGCCCTCTCACAGCCTCCACATGCAAACTATGCATTTATAAGTAGGATTTCAGGGGCATGACCATAAAATCTTACAATATTTAAGGAAACCCGTAATTCACTTCTTAAAGCGCCATTTACCTCACTATAAGTGCTCTTCATGGTGTGAAAGAGCACAAGATTCTATGTTAAAATTATCTATTGTTTTTTCTAATTACACTAATGACACCTAAAAAATGGCCTTAGGTGTGTTTACAAACAGACTCCACACTGTTCCATGAAAAATAATATCTGGCCCACCAGCCGGTGAAGCTCTGTGTGAACACAAAGATTTATAGTTTTCACTGAACCTCAGAAATGCAGCAGGACAAGTTAACCTGCACAGATGAATTTGTGTTAACACTCTGTCTGCTTGTGTTCACAGCACTTCCGTGGGTGTGTTTAGAGGCATGTCAGAGTCTCCATGTAAACAGAGATTTCATTTATACATTTCTCAGTGAAAATAGAACATATTTCAAAAATTCAAAAAATATTTCAACATGTTTTTAAGAGATCTTTTATTTGACGTAGTCCAAATTGTGCTGATTTAAGTGGTCTTTTAAACAGTCACAATACTTCTTAGACACAGCCAATAGTAAATGAGACTTCAGTAAAACATGGAGTTTATGCTACAAGTAATTAGTGTTTAGAAGTAAATTTTGTGATCAGACACAATCCAGCAATGTAGAAATCAATAAAAATCATTAAAGCAACTGGTCTAGTCCATGCGTGTTCCATGATATATATTACTTCTTACTATCCTAATTAATTAATCTCATACAATTGTATCAATATTCCATAATTATATGCTTAGTTCTTCCTAGACTCATTCCATTTTATTTCAACCATCTACCACACCTTATAAATATTAATTCATTCTCACATAATTTAATAATTGTGTAATGTTCTAATCCAGACACAATATTATTAACTTCCTCCCCATACAGTCATCAATTAATCCAGTATAAGTACATTTAAAAATCCCAATACATTTCATAAAATATTTAATAAAATATAAATATTAAAAAAGTTATTAATCTTAACGTTATTTCAAATCACATATATGTCATCCATTTTTAATCACAACTCTTTACTCAGTTTAAATTCATATTCATATAATATATATTTATCCAGAATAAGGCCCATATCTCTATCAGTAAATAAGGTCTCTATTCTATAGCTCCTCTAAGAACAAATCTGACTGAGATTCTCTCATATAACACTACTGAGCATTCATATCACACATGCAAATCTAAAATATTCTCTTCTCTGGCTTTTTCACTAGAATGAAACCTTTTTCTGATTGGCTGACATATCAACCGATCAGAAGAAAAGAACATAGACCCCTGTGATTGGTCAAAAGCTAACCAATCAGAATGGACAGATTTCAATCCATGTTCAGTAAAATCCTGGTTACCCGGCACCTAACTAACCGGGACTCTCAAGCAACCGGCACCGGCATCAATTCCCCATTTAAAAAAAACTCCAGTTAAACCTGCACAACCGGCACTATCCGGCACTATTCGGCAGTTCGAGACTGTAAAAAAAAAAATACTAACTTTTCTTCTAAATGTTTTTTCAGGACCAAGTTTAGGTGCTGATGCCTTTTTAAATGCATTTTGTTTTTTTTAAGGTTTAAGGGTCAATTAGACCCTTTTTTTTCGGGGACTCCCGATTAATTAGAAACTACAATTATCCGGCAATAGGCAGTCCCCATAGTTACATAGTTACATAGTTACATAGTAATTAAGGTTGAAAAAAGACTTTCAGTCCATCAAGTTCAACCTGTTAAGATCTCCTCTGATCTGCAATATGCGGATTAGTTATTAATTAAATTATTGATTAAATAATTATTAATAGTATAGTATTGGAGAATGAATAAAGAGTTAGTCCATCAAGTTCAACCTTTTTAGATCTCTATTGATCTTTTTAATTTGGACTATTTATTATTATTGTTAATTGTTAATTATTGTTAATTGATCCAGAGGAAGGCAAACATAAAAAAAACCCCATTGAAACTTTGCCAATTGTCTCATAAGGGGAAAAAAAGCAAAATTCCTTCCTGACCCCAGAAACTGGCGATCAAATTTCTCCCTGGATCAATATTCCTTGCTAGTTATCTAGGATAGCCTTGAATGCCCTCTTTATTCAGAAATATATCTAACCCCTTTTTGAAGTTGTCTATCGAATTCGCTGTCACCACCTCCTTTGGTAGAGAATTCCACAGTTTAACCACCCTAACTGTGAAGAACCCTTTTCTTTGTTTAAGGTGAAATCTTTTTTCCTCTAACCTCAACGGATGTCCTCTTGTCAGTTGAAAATCTCTTGCTACAAAAAGTTCACTTGACAAAGCCTTATATTGACCCTGGATGTATTTAAATAACGTAATCATATCTCCTCTTAGACGCCTTTTTTCTAGCGAAAATAAGTTTAATTTTGCTAGTCTTTCTTCATAACTTAGCCCCTCCATTCCCCTTATTAGTTTTGTAGCCCTTCTCTGTACTTTTTCCAGCTCTAAAATGTCTTTTTTGTGAGGTGGTGCCCAAAATTGTACTCCATATTCCAAATGAGGGCGTACTAGAGATTTATATAGTGGCAGAATTATATCTTCTTCCCTGGCTTCTATACCCTTCCTAATACATGCTAATATTTTATTTGCCTTTGCAGCCGCTGCTTGGCTTTGAGCGCTGTTACCTAGGTGGTTGTCCACTAGTACTCCCAAATCCCTTTCAATATCTGATACCCCTAGATTTGCTCCATTAAGATTATAGATTGCTTGGCTATTGTTCCTTCCCAAATGCATAACCTTACATTTATTTGTATTAAATCTCATCTGCCATTTAGCCGCCCATTTCTCTAATTTATGCAAATCCTTTTGTAGGGAAAGTACATCATTATCTGATTTTATTACCTTGCACAACTTAGTGTCATCAGCAAAAATGGAGACACTACATTCGAGTCCTACTTCAATGTCATTAATAAATATGTTAAAAAGGAGAGGACCCAATACTGAGCCCTGAGGAACCCCACTTATCACATTAGACCAATCGGAGTATGTTCCATTTACAACAACCCTTTGCTTCCTGTCTTTTAGCCAGCTCTCGATCCATGAGCAGATATTTACTGCAATTCCTGTATCCCTTAGTTTGCTCACTAGTCTTCCATGTGGCACTGTATCAAATGCCTTTGAAAAATCTAAAAAGACTACATCCACTGAGTTGCCCTGATCCAAGTTCCTACTAACCTCCTCATAAAAACTAATTAGATTGGTCTGACACGACCTTTCCTTCATAAATCCATGTTGACTGCTACCTATGATCCTGTTCAAATAGACATATTCTTGTATTCTGTCCCTTATTAACCCTTCTAAAAGCTTCCCAACTACAGAAGTGAGGCTCACTGGTCTATAATTCCCCGGATTTGCTCTAGATCCCTTCTTAAATATAGGTATCACCTCTGCTTTTCTCCAGTCATCTGGTAGAGACCCTGTAGTGAGCGAGTCTTTAAAGATTAGATATAATGGTTTGGCTATTACAGAACCCAGCTCCCTCAGTACCCTTGGATGTATTCCATCAGGACCTGGGGCTTTATTAACATTTATTTTCTCCAACCTCTTTTGTATTTCTTCCTGCGTTAACCAATTATTTAGTGAAGGTAGTGTAGCCCCATTATGTTGTAGTGTCCCAACCACTGGTACCTCCCTTGTGTAAACCGACGAAAAGAACCTATTTAGCTCATCTGCCTTTTCCTGGTCACTAATTATCAGATGGCCTGTGTCACATTGTAATGGTCCTATCGATTCCTTCCTGGCCTTCTTCCCATTAATATATTTATAAAATATTTTAGGGTTAGTCTTACTTTCCATTGCAACTGACTTCTCATTTTCTATTTTAGCCAGCCTAATAGCCCTTTTGCAAGCCTTGTTGATTTCCTTATAGTCACATAAAGATGCCTCTGTTCCCTCCTTCTTGTATAATTTAAATGCATATTTCTTTTTCCTCATCATGATCTTTAAGTCATTGTTAAGCCACATGGGATGTGATTTACTCCTATTTATTTTATTTCCACATGGTACATGCTGATGAGTATGTTTATTTAGTAAGGATTTGAATGTTGTCCATTTATTTTCAGTATTCTTCCCTGTAAGTTCTTTGTCCCAGTCTATATGTTGTATTGCTGCCCGTAGCCCATTAAAGTTAGCCCTTTTAAAATTTAGAGTTTTTGTTGGCCCCTTACAACTCTGTTTTTTGTATTCAATCTCAAATGAGACTGTGTTGTGATCACTGTTCCCCAAGGGTTCCCCTATTTTTACATTTGATATTATATCAATATTACTTGTGATGACTAAATCCAAGATGGCCCCATTTCTAGTAGGTTCTTGTATTACCTGGGCTAGATAATGATCCCTGAGTGTACTCAAGAACCTGCTCCCCTTAGCTGAGCTGCTGGTCTCGTTTATCCAGTTTATATCAGGGTAATTAAAGTCTCCCATTATTAGAACTTGCCCATGCTTAGCTGCATTTCCAATCTGTAACAATAATTGTATTTCCTCACTTTCAGCTATATTTGGGGGTTTATAGCATACTCCCACCAATATGCATTTTGAATTAGCTCCTCCACTATTTAGCTCAACCCACAAGGATTCATGGGAATCCCCATAGGTGCCGGATAATGGGAAGTCTACTGTATTATGATTGGTTAGACTTTTAACCAATCATAAATGATGCAGGAGTAAGTCAAATATATATTTTTTGTATCTAATAACTTTTTAGGGAGTAGTGTTAGGGACTATGGCGGTTCCTTTAGTGTACTCACATTACTGGGTACCATACCTTAGCATTGCTAAGGAGACTGCTAAGATTTAGACTCAGAGTCTCCTGAAAGTATATTTTAGGCAGGCTGTGAGCACACATTAAAGCTATAGAGCTATGAGCAACCCCCCTGGGTGTAAGTCAGTAAGTTATACAGGATTCCTTTTTCTAATCAGCCTCCCATCATTACCTCAGCACATATTCGTAAATATATTATTGAAGGCAAAGACGTCAACTTTGTCTGTCTCCTTATTTCATCTAATTAAATATCTCAAAATAAACAAATTCTTGTGCTAGCTTTTAATCTATCTAAAGAGACAACATATGTTCCTTTCTTATCTTAAAGGACGACATACAGTGCCTTTGTGGTCGTTTAAGGGTATGGAGAGTTTATCAAGACTTATCTAACATACATCCAACCAAATATAATTTACTTTAATTTATTTCTTCTCAGTCTAAGCAGTTTTTAAAATACTTTTTGAGTCATAAGTAATTTTTAGATACCAAATAATTAAAGTGAATAAAATACTCCCACAAGTAAAAGATATCATCTCAGTTTATAAACTTTTACAATCTTTTGAGTGTTAATGTATAATAGCAAATGTGTTGTCAAATGCTTTAATTGAAACCGATTCTCTTGTAACAAAACCAACCATTGAAGTAACAAGTTAGATGGATACTTTGAGCCATATTTTATTCAAGCAGTGTAATTTGCGTTATACCATTAAATTGGCTGCAAAAACTTTTTTTTCCCTACCAGTAATCTTACCGATCACAGCAATATCTCGTAAACCTAAGCCTTTGAAGTAAGTTAGAAGGCTCAGGTTTTGCTAGAAAGGCTGTGCTCAGTAAATTAATAAGCCCAAACCAACCCATACTAATGAGAATTCCTGGGGATTCCCTGCATTTAAACACACAGTGGATGGAATCCCTGGGGATCCCCTTTCTTGCCCTCTTCCTGATCGCCCCCTTGTCTGCTCAAAACCCACCCCCCTAATTCGATCACCCCATCTACATAACCATGGGGATGGCAATTATAATGTTAACCCGTGCAAAGGGGGTCCTTAAAAGACCCCTCTTTCACCTATAAGTTTACCCTATCCACAGAGGTCCTGATCAGATCCCCCAGCACCTAATATCCTCAATGCTGCAGCTGCAGGGGTCCATCACTTAATTGATCAATTAACCCGCTACACACCATGGGGTTGTATATAGACCTCCATGGTAAGCTAATTAACCCCTAAGATAACTAACTCCCTATCAACCATGGAGCTCTATACAGTCGCTCATGTTTTATAAAAAATAAACACATGAAGTGCCATGGGGGTCTACCTCTAAATTAAACACTACACTCATACAATTATCCCCCAATAAATTAATAAATAAAAATGAATCTAAATTGCTAAAAATAAAACAATTAATCACAATAAATAAATAAATTACACAAAAAACACAACTAAATTACCTACAATAAAAAATCCACTAAATTAAAGAAAAGAAAATTACCAAAAATTAAAAAAATCTTGCAATTAAAATAAAAGAATTACAATTTAAATAAAAAAAGATGAATAAAAAATGAATTAATAATACTTACCTAGGCCTCATGATCATTCAATGAAAAAAGGGGGAATGATGATCTGATTATAAGATGGTGGTTATTCCAAGTACTGAAATGTTTCGGCGTTTAAATAGATCTTATTTATGTATAGGTATGGGAAAAAACAGAGGTCAGCAGTGTTAGAATATATAGTTAATAAACAGGATAAAGGAGGAAGAGAAGGGACGAGACACCTTTAATTCTGACCACGGTATTGTTAACCGTAAGTGACCCCAAAGATAGGATGAGTCTGATATCTACCAAGTGAGTACCAAAAATGAAATTGTTGAATAAAAATTAACTATTATTAAATAGAAAATAAAATAGTCAGTTAAACAAACAATATAAAATACGTGCGTAGTATCAAGTAAGGGAACACTGTTCAGGCTCTTTGACACTGCTGTCATTAGATGAGGACAGCACTGGCTGTAGATCCAACGCGCACGTTTCGCATGCTGGCTTCAACAGGGATCTGTCCAGATAGGGAGGAGGCGTAGCCTTTTATCAGGTAAGTGATTATTCAATTAACAAGGTAATTAATTATTTTTTATATCTTTACAGGTGTCTTATCATTCAAGCATTTTCACCACAGTGAGATAATTTATTGTATTCAACATCAGCATATTCAGTTTGTCACACTAATCACATGTATTCCACGGATTGAAGAACTTGTGCCTTTATTTAGATTTAATCAAATAATAATTTATGCGTGTGGCATACTCGCTAACATTTATTACCATTTGGGTGTTATTTGCTATTCTGCTTATTTTCCATATATTCATAAGATGACCTTTGTAGATCTCTGTCACTAATAATACCATTTCACTCATCTTCAGAGATTTTCCTGTAAAGATAGAAAAAATAATGAATTACCTCATTAATTGAATAATCCCTTACCTGGTAAAAGGCTACGCCTCCTCCCAGTCTAGACTGATCCCCGTTGAAGCCAGCATGCGAAACGTGCGCATCGGAACTGCAGCCATCCATGTTCCCCTCTTTACACATTTCTCAAACAAAATTGTTTGACACACCTAATCTCACGAAATTAGAGTGACACACACATTTCTCAGGTGTGGGATAGTGTTTCATTTAATACAATATTTTTCTAACCGCTGTATTTTATATTGTTTGTGTAACTGACCATTTTATTTTCAATTTAATAATAGTTAATTTTTATTCAACTATTTCATTTTTGGTACTCACTTTGTATATATCCGACTCATCCTATCTTTGGGGTTACTTGCAGTTAACATTACCGTGGTCAGGATTAAAGGTGTCCAGTCCCTTCTCTTCCTCCTTTATCCTGTTTATTAACCTCATGGTCATTCAGCAATGATCATTGACCCCATGGTCCTCACTCTTCTGCCCTGGAATAGGCTGGGTATCCAACTTGATTGAAGAGGTTCTGGTACTCTTCAGTCTTGACTGTAACCATTGTCCTAGTCTTCTGTGCCAGGAAAGAGCATTACAATTAAAAATATATGCTGCTCTATAAAAACAATTACTCACCTAATGGAGCTCCTCCTAGGAGGAGCTCCACTGCCGCTTGATGGGGCTTGCTGTGGATCCCCATAGCACTGAACATGTTAATTTTTTTTACCATGTGGGTCTATTTAGATGCCCATAGTACATAGGGGGGATTTAGGTTACCATGGGGTTATGTATAGACCCCCATGGTACATAGGGGGTTAATTAGTTTACCATGGGGGTGTGTATAGCCCCCATGGTTATGTAGATTGGGAGATTGGGGCAAGGGGGATGAGGTTTAAGCAGGGAAGGGGGTAATCACGCAGTGAGGGGGCAGCATAAAAATGCCTTTGTGAGTGCTCTGAAGTATTCACAATACTTTTTTTTTTAAAAATCAGCTATTTTACAAGTAGCAAGAGTCAATTAATGTAGGGTCATTTGGACTTGTATCGCTTTTTGGAGCAAAAGCAATCAATGGGAAAGTTTGCCGAATGTAGCATTTCTGGCTAGTCGTAGTGATCAGGGGTAGTTCTCTTGCAATCATTTTGCAATGGGTGAATAGAATAGCTAGGGAGCTTTATTTTGCTCTTAAACATGGTGTAATTTGTGATATAGGGGAATAGACTAGGGCAATTTGCTGCTGTTTCCAGAATATGATGCTAACTTTTCTCTCATATATACAGTATATATATATACTAGCGACTTGCCCGTCAAAAAATTACGGCAATGAGATGTATATGTTTGGAAAGTTGTTTAGTTATTAATATATATATTTGACACTTGTAAGTATTGTGATATTAAACATGTTTTGTTTTGTAAAATGTTCTCTTGGTGAACAATAAGTCTTAAAGCATTTTGTATTTAAAATATTAACATTTGAATGTAAAAACAGTTGAACTTAAATTAATCAGTATTGTAAACTTTTGGTAATGTTTTTTTAACATGCAATTTGTATCTGAAGAATTGTTAACTTCAATATACATTTAATCCCGAGGAAGACAAACAGTAAAAACCCTCCTTGAAACGCACCCAACTTTAACATGAACTCTGTAATATATTTAAGAAAAAAACTTGACATAATATTTTTTGAAACTTGAACTTTCTTATCTGTGTAACTAAGGAACTTGCCAAAACATTTTTCCAACTTGGAACATTATAAACAGTAACATAGTGAATTAATATATTAACATAATTTTGTATTAAAAGTATTAACATTTGAATGTAAAAACAGTTGAACTTTAAACTAATCAGTATTGTAAACTTGAGGCAATGGTTTTTTAACATGCAATTTGTATCTGAATAATTGTTAACTTCAATATACATTGAATGCAGAGGAAGGCAAACAGTAAAAACCCTCCTTTAAACGTACCCAATTAAATGAATTCCTTCCTGACCCCATGAACTGGTGATAAACATTAATCCAGGGAGTAATTTTAACATAACAGACAATATTTACATTGTGACTAAAAACATGGTTGAGCTGTTAACATGAACTTTGTCATATGTTGAAGTAAGAAGTAAAGAACTTGAAATTATATTTTTTTAAACTTGAACTTTCTTATCAGTATAAGTAATGAACTTGGAAATATTGTTTTCAAACTTGTAACATTAGAAAAAGTAACATAGTTAATGAACATTTTAACATAATTTGTAAAAATAATGCAAGGCAAGTGTTTTGTGAGGCGAATCATCCATAAACAGTACTTCCATTAATTATGACTGAATTGTTTATTGTTTTGTATTTTTCAATGCTTTTAAATTTGTTTTGCATGTGTTTTGTTTCTTTATAATGAAAAGTTATAGTACGTCATAGTAGACAATGTTTTTAGTAAAAATACGTCCATCTTCTAATAAATCACCTTGACTTTCATTCTTTTCAATGTAAACTTTAATAGCCTGTGGATTTTTGCACCGTGATAACGCAACGTACAATTGACCATGTGCAAATACTGGTTCTTCCAAGAAAATACCCACAGATTTGAACGTTTGACCTTGTGATTTATTAATGGTCATGGCAAATGCAATAATAATGGGAAATTGTCTTCTTTGAAGTATAAAAGGGAGACTACTTTCACTTGGTGCTAAATCTATTCTTGGTATGAAAACTCTCTCTCTCCTTAATAGGTACCAGTTAAAATTTCAGCATCTATAAAATGGTCCTTTAATTGTTGAACAATTAATCTTGTTCCATTGCATAGGCCTTTTTTCGGGTTCATATTTCGCAGTAACATGATAATTGCACCTTTCTTTAGCTGCAAAATATATGGTGGCATTCCAGAAGGAGTTAGTGATTTTATGAATTCAGTAGAAAAGTTAGCCTGACTTTCATTGTCATCAGCAAGTACAGAATCAGCACTGTGATACTTTCTTTGTGGTGCATTAATTTTTTTCAAGATTTCATTATTGAGGATTAATGCATCCTTATTTTTACACGTTAGTATGACTTGGTTGGCAAGCTCCGAATATTCCTGGTTATTTAGGCTACCTTCAAATATAGCCGATATAATATTTTGGTGACAAATCATATGAGGTGGGATCTCTACAGTGTCATCAGGTAAATGTGGTATTTTTTCTGTTCTGCCTTCTCCAATTTTAATAAGCCAATCATTGAAATCAGTTTGGCCTTCTGATCTCATATTTTGTTGCAGTTGAAGATGGGTAAAATGTTTCCATAGTGTGCTTGACCTTATACAGGTTTCGATAATGTCAGTTTGATTTCCATGTACAACGACAAGTAATGTTTGTCTAAAATCGCCACCTAACAACATTACCTTTCCACCAAATGGAAAAGTATTATCCATGACTTCACAAATCAAACGGCCAATACATTGGAGGGCATAGCATGACATCATTGTGGCCTCATCTATTAAAATTAATTTACATTTTTTCAATTTCTTTGCTTGTAATGATGTCATGCGAATATCTGACACAGAAGTTTCTAAAATAGGCACTGGCAGTTTAAATCCACTCTGTACAGTTCTTCCACCTTCTAACAAAAGTGCAGCAATTCCAGTAGTGGCAAACACCATTGCTATTTGACCTTGTGCTTGTACTGAACTCATTAATAAATTATATAGATAGGTTTTTCCTGATCCGCCAGGTCCATCAAGATAGAAATAACGCTCTGTCACCATGTCATCATCTATTGCATTTTTAATGGCATTAAATACTTGCAATTGTAAGGTATTTAAAGTTGCAAGTCTTTCTTCTGTTCTTTCTACTTGTAGTTGAATGTCATAGTCTTCAAAGTTTATGTCATCTATAAGACCTGGATCAGGCAAATTAAAACTTGCACAACTTAATCCATGAGTTAAAAATACTTCTTGGATTTCCATTAACGCTTTTAAGTGTGCAATGGGTTCATTGTATCGTCGCATAAGGTCTTCAGCCATATTACTTTTTAAAGTCTCCCACAAAGCTAATGCATTTGGAGCATTTGAGAAGATACAAATAAATGCAAATTGTTCTCTCATCTGCCGTGGCATTTGACATTGTGCTGCTTCTTCTAAACATCTTTCCCATTCTGTATCATCAGCTAGTAAGTTTCTATGTCTTGCAGCTGAATGGAAGGATTGATATACAATGTCATTAACAGTTCTTAAGTGTTCAAAACGTTGTGCTCCAGGAACATTTAAAAGTAATATCCGTAAGCAAAAATGTTCAACATCTCTTGGACTGACTGTGTAAATTCTTGGGATTATTTTATTGCCTCTGCTTTTTCTCGGTCTCCATAATCCATTCACAAAAACATAGTGATATGGAATTTCACTATATAAGAATTGTGTTGCTTGTGAATCTGTGGAATTTAATTCAAACCATGCAGTTAGTGTAGTGTGACGATCTTCACTTTGGGCCAATGCATTTATTTCATTTCCAGCATCGAAATACTCTAAATGTCTTTGTGGCAAATGTACTGCTAATCTATATACTGCATGTGATCTATCATGCATTTCAAATTTTAAAAGCCGCCACATAGCTTCTGGCGCACTGACATAGCGAGCATCTACATGAGATGCAAGTTCATCATCTACTAACTCACTACTTTCAGGGTTGTCTGCACTTTTGACGACTACAGTAGCTGCATCATAGCCTTTGTAAATATATTTGGAGACATATTTAATGGATTTGATGGAAGTGCAGGCTTCTACGTTGATGTGGGTGTTGTACTTCATGAGTAAATGTGGATTGCAGGGTACTACATATCTATTGTCAACTTTTTTTCCACGAATAATGGCACTATCTCCTTCTCTTATTTTATAAAGCGGATAGCTATCACAATTGGCATAGGTTTTGTCTCTATAATCTTTAGGAAATTCTTTGGAACATTTATTATTTTCCATACATGGTGATTGTGCATTAAGCTCACCACAGGGCAATGAATCATGCAATGAGTAACAATCTCATATAGTCTACCATATAGTTCTAGATCTGGTAGTTCAGCAACAATGACTTCATCCACTTTGTCAGAAGTATCTAATTTATATTTTTCTTGAAGTATTATCAGAAGATGTGCATGTGGAAGGCCTCTTTTTTGAAATTCAGTGGTATGACATTTGCCAAATAACTGACTTATAGTGATGTCAAGTATTCATTCATTTAATTTAATCTTAAAAACTCTGGCTACTAAATCTGGTCTATCAGAAGCACTTTGTCCAAGAAGTACATTTTGTGTAATTTCTGGCCATTGTGGATTACATGTAAATGTAAGAAATAAATCAGTTTTGCCAAATTTGGTGACAATAGCCATAGCATCATTGTATCTTTCTCTCATATTTCGAGGCGATCCTTGAAAATTATGGCTTTGCCAGCTGTCATGTCTTTGCTTGTAGCCACGTCAGCAACATAGTCCATTAGTCCAGAATATTGTTCTACACGTAGTTTATCTTGATATTTTATAACGTTTACATTATTGGCCTCAACTTGCAAATAGGAATCAATAATCCATTGTTGTGTTAGTTTTCCACCACATAAAATGTATTTCGAATGGCAATTTGAGCTACTTTAAATTCAAGCATAGAAACATTATTTCGGATTCTGGCTTTAGCATTTGGGTAACTGGGAAGTGTTAATTTTGGTTGCCAAGCTGCTTCTCCGTGTGGGAAAAAATGGGATATGTCATTGGATCTAAATTTGGACTTAAGATACTCATATTAATGAATGGTTGCTCCTCATTTCTGGGATATATTCTAATGTCTCTTTAAAATGGTGGTTCTCCTTCATCATTTTGAAACACCATTGCAACCTTATTTGATGTTGGTGAAGTTATAACGATGTTTATCAGTATGACTGTCTCTTTTAAGCACCATATTAACCTTTGGCATTGGTAATTGATGTCTTTCTGCATGAAGTAGTTGTTCATTTTCTACTTCTGCCCATTTTTTATAAGCTTTACTGTAGGTATTATTGTCCATAATGTTATTTAGCTCTATAAAAACACTGGGTAAGCATTTTTTATTTTCTTCCAGCTCCATACATTGGTCAACAGCTTCCATTGTATCTAGGACATATAGTTGAGCGAATTTTCTTTGCTCTCCTTCCTCTGGATGTAAATGGGAAGTCCGATGATAAATTTGTCCTTGGACTTTAAAACAGTAAGGACCATGTCCTGGTACATTAGCAGCTAATGTTGCCCCCATAGATGCAAAGGATATGGCCCTATTGTAGGATCTTATGTTTGTCTTAAAAATTTTGTAGTTTGGAAAAGTAGGTTCAGTCATAATGTTTGTAAATAGATTGGAAATTCTTTTCTTTGTGGAAGTTTGAACTTGCCTTTTTGACAGCAAGTAATAAATTGGCCATCTCTGGGTCTCTCCTGTTTAAAATAATAAGCCTCACAAAACTGACATTGTGTAGTTATATCCCCACAACTATTAACCTCTACTGCTAAAGACTAGATGTTCACCAACTAAAAACTTCTTTAAAAAAATATATAAATAAAAATGTGATGTGGTTATTTAGACCTGTATTGAATTGGCCAAATTGCAATTGAATGAGGGCCATAGTTAGTGCTTGGTCTTGTTTTTTTTTTCTGTTGACATGGATGCAGAGCAAACATGTTTATTTAGTTTTCTCATTTTTTACTTATTATACTGTACCTTGATTGAAGTGTGATTTCAATCAGAATGTTTGTTGGTCCTCTGTTGAAAGTCTTCGTCCGATGGTCTGGTCCTCTGTTGAAAGTCCTCGTCCGATGGTCTGGTCCTCTGTGGAAAGTCCTTGTCCGATGGTCTGTTCCTTTGTTGATAGTCCTCGTACGATGGTCTTGTGCTGTAAAAGAAAAATGAAAATGTTATTTTATTTGAATGTATTTGTAATAAAGCAAACATTTCATTATTTTGGTGTATTGTATCTGTTATGGTGAATTTTTCTGCTATGCTGTTATTTGTGCTATGTGCTTATTTAGACCCTTTTCAATTGGCCAAATCACAATTGAATGAGGGCCTTAGTGTTTTTTATGAAGCTTTAATGTTTTTCTACAGTGCGAATGTTTTTTTTTTAATATTCTGGCTATATTTTTAGCATTATCCTATTTTGTGTTCACCACTTTTTGGTTGCTGCATTTGTTATATTGGCGGCCATTAAACATATATAGTTCATTTATTTTTTGTACTTGTTATACTTTACCTTGATTGAAGTGTCGAATGACAGAAGGTCCCCTCCTGCCAATCTTAATCCGCCGGTCTTCTTGTAGTGTCTGTCTGAAAAAGAAAGTGAAATGGTTAATTGTATATTTCTTCTTTTTGATTTAGCAAAGCATGGTCTTTTTCAGCATGTAATGTATTTTTCTATCTTACCTCTTCTTGGTGTTCTTTAAAAGGATTGTGGTTCACAATGCACGGTGCAAATTCTTGAGTGACGCTGTTGATGCAGAGTTTGTTTGAGAAGTAAAAAAAGGAGAAAGATCGAGCTTTAGGTTATATATTGAATTACAATAAATTAATGTCATTTAAATATACTTCTTTAATTACTTTCAATTAACATTACTTTGTTTTTGGGCCTACACACATATATGTGCGTGTCACATATCACTATACTTGAATCATATTTTAATAGTTACATTTTTTTTTGTAATGTCATTTAAATATACTTGTTTAATTAGTTTGGATTAAGATTAGTTTGTTGCAGGGGCTATACACATAAATGTGCGTGCCACATGTCCCTATACATAAATCACATTTTCAAACTTAAAGTTTTTTTTTTTTTGTCCTGTCTTGATAATAAAATGTAATATATTATAGCTTACCTCTCAGTTGTAATTTGCACAATGTAAAGTAGGAAGTTAGGAAACAATTCTCTTCTCAAGTAACAGCAGCAATTAACTATCCAGTCACTCCGTTCAGTAGAAATGTAGAATTTTCTAGGAAAGTAGGCAGTATTTATAAACTTTCAAGTGCCTGAGACCGTTATAACGCAATACGCATGCGCTATTTGCGTTACAGCTTACAATTTGCGTTCCATCCGCCATTTTGTGCGTAGTTGTTTTCAAAATGGTGGTTAATATCAGTGTGGTACATTCCGCATAGTATGTATTTCAGTCTTGCGAGTCACTGTAGTATAGTTACGTCTGAAGCCTCGTTTTCGTTTTGTTCGGCGGCAATTTTTTCTCTCGCTTAGGTGATTTTCGGCAGTTTAAACTCGATTTTTTGGACTTAAATGGACGTGTAAATTAACGTTTTGAGGTGCCGGATGCCCCCCCCTTGCTGTAAGTAAGCTTTTTATGTGTTTGTTGTGTTTATTTCTTGTGTTTCTGATGTTTTCATGTGCACCATTTTCGGACGGCTTAGCGTGTTGGGAATGGGTCGTATCGCGGCCATATTTTTTTGCAAGGCGGCCGTAATTTGTTTGCGATGGACCAAGTTGGTTTTTACGTGTACGTCGCAGTGTATTTTTTTCTAAGTCGTGCGTATTTGTGTTAACGCTGTGTGAGGCGCCTTAGAGTTTTTTTTTTTAAAAGTCGTGTGTGTGTGTTAAC
Organism: Discoglossus pictus; assembly: GCA_027410445.1. Classification (NCBI taxonomy): domain Eukaryota; kingdom Metazoa; phylum Chordata; class Amphibia; order Anura; family Alytidae; genus Discoglossus; species Discoglossus pictus. The sequence continues at coordinate 195,344,288 of CM050163.1, read as the reverse complement.
ACAGCCGACGTTTGGACCTTCCACCACCGCAAATGCGGCCCCTCACTTCGCAAAGGGTCCGCATTTGCGGACAAAGACAGCCGACGTGGGATGCTCCACCACTGCAAATGCGGCCCCTCACTTCGCGAGGACCCGCATTTGCGGAGACGTTGGGATGCTCCACGACCGCAAATGCGGCCCCTCGCTTCGCGAGTCCGCAAGCGTTAGCAACAACTCGTATGCTCACAACTATATATGTGATATATATTGTAGGAAATCCTGAATAGAATACATTGTATGAGTAAGAGTATTTGAAACAATTGGGATTATTTTAAAATCCCTTAATATATAATGGGTTTAGTAATGGTTAGCTGTGAAAGCATGCGTGAGGTAACTTACAATTTACAACTAATTGCTCAAATTATTTTCAGGAAGAAGGAACAAGTGCCTCATAAAGTGTTCCATAGTAGAAAGGATATTACAAAATTTAAACATTAATGGAAACCATGGACCCTATTCTATTAGTTGCTTGCAAATGCCTCAAACTCACAAATTTGGCTGTAACGTTTTTGGTTATAAATGTTTAGATGTAATCTATTGACTCCATCTCGCAAATTCCAACCTCAAGGCTGCACTCTTTTTTAAGTTAGATTTCAGGGGGTGTGATCATCGAGAGGCCTGAAAGTTACAGGTTTGACGGGGCTGCAATGAATGCCAAAGGCCGAAGGCACTCATTACGGGGCCCGTACGTGTCTGGCTTTGGGGTGGAGAGGCTTTAAACGGTTTAGGAGTTACAGACTGAAAAAAAATTACGGATTTAACGGCCGCCATTTGTTTCAAGCCAGTAACTCGAAAGCCATCGGAAAACCGCCAAAAGACGCCAATTAATTAAAAAAATAACTTACAACCACACACACAGCACCGGCGGGAGAAACAGGGAGCCTGTAAGTGAGGTTGCATGGTAATTTGATATTTAATTGGGGTTTTGGGGAGGTCTGAAAATGGCTAAGCGAGTAAAAAAATAGTGGCCATAAAACCGTAACTTCTTTTCAAGCCCGTAAATCGGAAACAAATTTCGGACTTGAGAAAAATGAACAATTTCCCAAGCCTGCAAATGGTTTCACACCTGTAAGTGCAAACAGGAGCACAGAGGAGGGAGAGGGGGAGACAAATACAGGGGAGGGAGTGGAAAGAGAGACAGGGGAGGAGTGGGGTGGTATTTGACAGAGGGAAGTGGGTGGGTGTAAGAGACACAGGGGAAGAAGTGGAGGTGAAAGAGGCACAGGTGTGGGGGGGGGGGGAGACACAGGCGAGGGAGATAAGGGGGGGCGGCAAACCCAAGGGAGGGAGAGGGGGCAAATAGACACAGGAGGGAGAGAAAGGGGAGAGGCTCACAATGAGAATCAAAGGCGCTCATTGCGGAGCTTGCGATGAGCACCAAAGGTGGTGATCGCAGGGCTCGCGGTGAGCGACAAAGGCGCTCATTGTGAGGCCCGACAGTTGCAAGGTCAGGAAAGTAGAGGTGGAGAGAGCCTCGAAATGAGCGTCAAAGGCCCTCATTGTGGGGCTCATGAGGCCCACAAGTTAGAGGGATGAGAACCTCACATTGTGTGGTAAACGGCATTGCCAGGCTTCAACATTTATTGCCATAATTTTTGACGGGCAAGTCACTGGTTACATATCACCAGATTACTTGGAAAAAAGTATTGTTGTTGTTTAGCCGTTCAGTCGCATCCGACTGTCCATTGTCATGAGGACACAGCACCCCAGGTACGTCTCTTAGTCACTGCCCCTCTGAGCTCCATCAAGTTCATATTCATTGCGTCAGTGATCTCATTTGTCCATCTCCGCCTCTGTTGTCCCCTTCTTTCTGTCCCTTCAATCTTTCCCAACATCAGAATCTTCTCTAGAGAATTGTGCCTTCTCATGATATATCTGAGCTTCAGCCTCATGATCATACCCTCAAGTGAACAATTTGTTTTGATTTCCTCAAGTACTGACTTATTGGATCCTCTTCCAATCCAATGGACTCTAAGTAGTTTTCTCCAACACCACAATTCAAAGGTGCCAACTCTATGGCGCTCAGACTTTATGGTCCAGCTCTGACATCCATATGCTACTACTGGGAACACCATAGTTCTAACTACGCGGACCTTTGTTGATAGTTTAATATCTTTACTTTTTACTAGCTTGTCCAATCTTGCCACAGCTTTCCCCAGAAGCAAATTTATTTAAATTTCATTACTACTGTCACCATCTGCAGAGATCTTGGATGCCAGGAAATACAATCTGTCACTGGCTTCACTTCTTCCCTGTCTATTTGCCAGGAATTGAGATTGCCGTTTGCCATGATCCTCATCTTTTTAACGTTGAGCAGCGGGCCAACTTTTGCACTCTCTTCTTTTACCCTTGTCAATAAGTTCTTTATTTCCTCCTCACTTTCAGCCATCAGAGTAGTATCATCGGCGTATCTGAGGTTGTTGATATTCCTTCCAGCAGTATTGATTCCAGCTTTGTATTCATCCAGTCAAACCTTTCGCATGATGTACTCTGCATATAAGTTGGATAAATAAGGTGACAATATATAGTGTAATGATAGTGTCACCCAGAAGTGAGGTCAGTCAGTCCCCACACAATTTTTGGTGGAGCTTTTTATGAGGCTCAAGGAGCTACATATGCCTCATTTTTTCAAATGATAAGTTTCAATTGGCATATAGGCTAATTAATATTAGTATTTATGTAATTATAGGAACTAAAAGAGGGCAGATAAGAAAACCCCCAAATAATCTTAATGGAGGATGGCAATGGATTTTATTGCATTGCATGTAAACGGCTACTAATAAAAACAAGCCCAATAACTTCAGCCAGAAAGGGTAAACAAAACGGGTAGACATAAAATTTATAATGACTAATCTTAGAATAGATTAATAAATAAAACAAAATAAAACAAAATTAATGTTGCTGGATTACCACTAATTTAAAATACACAGTATGAACAAGTTATATATTCCCAGCACAAGGCTAATAAAATAATACAAATACAAATGTGTAGTATTGGTACAATATACTGTGTAAAGTGAGTATTGAAAGCACATTTTTACACATAACCAAGGGATATAACCACTAATAGATCTTTGGTAATCAAGAAATCCCAGAGTATTACCATAACTTAAACATGAACAATGGCTCAATCCCTAAATGAACACATTAAAGTTTAGGTTATAATTGGGATAATTCGGAATAAGGTATTCAAAAGAAAGATCAACCTTGTCTCAACATTTACAAAAGGGCTCTTCTATGTTGCCACCCCTCATACTTATGTCTATCATCTCCAGCCCTCAATATTTATAGGGACATGGAATTAAATATTTTCCATCATGCATTTAAAAAAGCATGTTTTAAGCGTTATACATTTGTATTTTTTCATGAACAATATTTTATAGTTTAATATTATTGGAAACTAATGGGAAATGCTTCATGAAATGGCTTTGTGTGTTCAGAAAGTATGCACAACTCTGGATCTCATTGGCAGACACTAATGATTCACAGATGCAGAATATTCTGCTTCAGAAGCTTAATTTTCAAAACAGAAACATGTTTAACATTATGATATGCCCTCTTTCAGATGCAACAAAGAAAAAAAAACTGACTTTGATGACATTTTAAGTCTCAATCTGGCTATTGAAGTTAGTACTTTGCCTTTTATAAAGTCTTCACTGTTGTTTCTGATATTGCACATATGTTCCCCCCAGAGGGTTTACAGACAATGGCCCCTATTAAATTCTAAGCCCGCAGTTGCTTTCATACAGCCCATAAGTATGCAGGTTTGAAATTTGCAACAGATACAGAGTGATTAAACTGAACAAGCCCGCAACTACATGACCGAAAGCCCAAACCGTAAACCATGTAACTAAACTTAAGTAACATTTCAGGGCATGATCATGATCAAATAAGCAAGCCTGTAACTACCGATTTAGAAACAGCCGACAGTAATTGAGACCGTCATCATGATGTCAGTAAAACAGTGCAGTATTGATGTTTTATTTGATTTTACAGTGCTACGAACAGGTGTATAACCCCCTTGCTAGTCCCCTCTAGTAAACATAGGAGTTTTGGCTACATTTGCTATTTATGGGTGTGAAATCAATTGCGGGCTTGAGGAATTGTAGCAATTTAATAGCGTTTTGCGATTTTAGCGATTGCAGGCTTGACAGATCAAAGGCTTAGCTGACTCGAAGTTACGATTTTGACAACCGTAGGGAGTTTCAGCCTGTAACCCGCAGATTGATTGCGGGTAGCTAAAAGAGGCCAGTTTAATAGCAGTAACTTTTGTGTGCTTCATTACGGGCTTCAGGAACTACAGTTTAAATAATTTAATAGGGGCCAATGTCTGTCCATACCATAATAGCACTTGCTACAAAAACCCTCTAAACAATATATAATGGCTTTAGTACTGCAGTTGCAAAAAAAAATGCCTAATCTTATGAGTCATGTCCTGATGATCTCTAATAAATTTAAAAATCTTTAAGTAAACACAAAACTTACAGTGCCCACATTGATAAATACCTACAACTGGTCCTGCCATTCAGCCTCTGGTTCTATTTTCAAAATGACTGTGGACCAATTTATCTTGTAAGGTCACTTCTTTCAAAACATCATCATTTTAAACAAATGTTTCTTTAAAATGCAATTATAAACCTAATTTACCATTCCCACATTCTAATTTATTTTTATTTACTAGCAAAGCATCACATTTTGTATGTAATGCTCTATGATATATATATATATATATATTTTTTTTTTAAAACATAGCATCAATGATAGAACTAAAAGTTATGGGGGATATGTTAGATCTGTTAGAAAAGTAACCTAATCCTAGTCGTCCTATTAATCAGGATCTTTTGTCCTTGCTTTTCAAGAAATTGTATAATAGTATAAAAAGTTGAATGAATCTAAACTGTCACTTAGTGAGACCAGTTGTGCTTCACTGGAACTCCCTGCCTATGGTTTAGACCAGCTGGGAAGGTCTTTCCCCTAGGGCTTGAGGAAGACGCCTCCTGAGGCCTAATACTACACTGCAGGAGGTCCTACACCAAAGGCCTGAACTCCACACAAAGAGAGACCCACTGAACCCGATACCGGTTGATGATTATACACATGAGGCCTGGGTGCATTTAGCACATTAGTCTATATTCACCACCCTGACTCAGCCCTGATTTAATAACCTAACACCTTTCAATTAAACAAAGGGAAAATATTGGGACACAAAACAGACTGGGACAAGTGATATACCTAAACTCTCCAGATAGTCCAGGCCCTTAAACCTTTAGTACCTGAAACTCTGATAATTGAACTATAGAGATTTATATAATCTATAATATATCCTAATAAATATGGAGTGAAACCCTAACTAAAATTCTACTGTTTTTCTACATTTTGATATGACAACTTTATTTAGGTAAAATTTTTACCTCTGCGAATATTTTAAAACAACAACAACAAAAAAAATCAATGGCTAAACCAAAGACAAATTCAGTTGGAAAAAGCATTCCTGATTATTTTATAACTAAAGCTACTGGCTCTCAACTTTCTTGCAGCCCTTCCACAGGCTGCTCTGAAGACTCAGACCAAGAAACAGACCAGGACATGGCAATAGCCATAATAACACAACCAGAAAACTTGAAAACTACTCATGTCTGAACAATCATCAGCAGTTCAAGAGATCAAAAAAGAAATACATGACCTGGGTCAAAGAACACAAGCCCTGGAATCCTTAACAGATCAAATATTAAATATGCAAACCAGAGACAAAACTGATATAACTAGAAATAAGCAACACCTTGCAACAATGAAACTATAAAGGACATTCCACAGTACCTTAACAAATGTATCTATTCTTCCTAAGACACCGGAACTTATTTGCAAAATAGAAAGAGCACACAGAGCTTTGGGCACTCAGAGAACGGACCAACCTGAGGATATTTGTTCCTAAACTCCACCAGAACTAAGGAATCAATCAAAGGCCCTGACGCATCTCACCTACAGATTAAAGCAGATATTGCACAAATGACATTAGCAAAACTCAGAGCAATGAAATCAATCTTATCTATTCTTATTCAACAAAGCACTAAATATAAATGGGGCTTCTCTTTTTCACTTACTTTCTAACATAACTCTTGCATCTATACCATCTGTACTCTAGAAAAAGACAATTATCTCTTGCAAAAACTGAACTTTATCTCTGGCACTAATCTACAGTCACATCTCTTAACGAAACCCTTGTATGCCTATATGGCTTGTTTTCTGACCTTAGATATTGAAATGGAATTTGATTCATTAGAATGGCCTTATTTATTTTGAAACACTAACAAAATTTGAGATGAAAGGAAAATGTAAATGACCTAAAGCTAATTTAGAACTTCCAGGCCAAGGGATTACTAACATTGAAACAAAAAGATTAACAAGACAGAGTTGCCCAATCTCAATGGCTTTAGCAATTGAAACCCTAGCTCAAAATATCAGAACTGACCCTAAAATACATGACATCCAGTTAGTTCAACAACACTTCAAATTAAGTCTTTTTGCAGATGATTTACTATGCACCCTTAACAGGCCTAAAAACAAAAATGTGGATAAGACGGAAGCTTTAAACATAACCCTACCATTAGAAACAGATATTTAGTGGTTAAAAACACAACATCGTAAATATCTATACCATGCTAACTACGCCTACATACACAATAAATTAAGAGAAGACTTAGAAAAACGGTCACAATTTCAGATTTCATGTACAGCTTGTTTCAATGCAGTAAAATGAATAATATACCCCGCTTGTAATATCTTTTCCATACACTTCCTATTGATATTAACTTTAAATATCTAGATAAATTCCAAACATTAATATTTATTATTATCCTTTATTTACAACACGCCAACATATTCCGCAGCACTATACAGGGGTTAAGTATAAGCATAAAAAATTACCCCACAATGAAAATAATGGAAGACCCTGTCATTGAGCTTTCAATCAGATATACACAGTGCTTTCCCTAATGCACCTAAAAAGATTGAAACTTGCAAACTTACATTTTTACATTTATCTTACATTCTTACATTTATCTTGCAAAATAAACCTCCCAGGATAGCCAGATCTACCATGCATCGATACAAATCTAAAGGATTATCTTGCCACAGTTTTAAACTCTACTACACCTGCCCACTTATCTTTTATTTCACAAGCTCACTCATTGAACCACAAACCAATTTGTGTGTCAATGGAAAATGTTCTTATGTCGCCTTGTACTTGGAGTACAATGGTCTGGCTTTCTAATTATGCTGCTATCCTACCCACAAATACTAGCTCACTAACTAAATGTACAATAAAGCAATGGAATTTATCTCCCTTTCTCCTCCATTTTATTTCTCCTCTATTTTACCACATTTACTCCTAGATAAGAGCTTCACTTGGTGGGAAATAAACAAACTCACCAAAAAATATACTTTGATTTCAGATGAGGGATTATTAACCTTTGTACTTTGAGAGACAAATTTAACTTCCCACTTCAAGAGCACTTTAGCTTCTATCAGATAAAACATTTTGTATTTAATTTAATATGTACCTTGGGATACCACCAAGATACTTGGTTTTCATGCATCTGCCAGAAAAGTCCCTAACAAGAAGAATCCTATGAAAGATTTATGGTTCCTCTTCCAGGGCCATAAATATAAATATATGATTTCCTGAAAACAAGATTTGAACCAGGCCCGAGACCCAGATACCTGGATTGAATCCTGGACTTCTTTATCAAAAAAATCACTAAATTACAGCATATTAGAAACTTCTCTCAAGGGGATTCATAGGATTTATCTTACTCCTTCCAAATTAAATTCATGGAAGACCTCTATAAGCCCTCTTTGCTTCAGGGGATGCCTGCAAAGAGGAACTTTTATTCACATATGGTGGTATTCCTAAAGGTATCCAAACTCTGCTACAACTAATCAATCCGACCCTAGGTCTGAATCTTACCCCAGAAATGGGAATATGTATTTTAGGTACACTAGTCCCAGGCCTTACCAATGCCCGCAACATATTAATCCAATTCTTCATGCTGGCTACAAAAAACCACATACAGTGCCTTGCATTTTTCATGTTTTTTTGCCTCACAACCTGCAATTAACATGGATTGTTAGAGGATTTGCATCATTTAATTTACAGAATATGCCCACAACTTTCAAGATGTTTTTTTTCTTCTTATTGTGAAGCAAATAACAAGTAGGACAAAATAACAGAAAAAGTCAATGTGCATAACCTAAAGTCAATACTTTGTAGAGCCATCTTTTGCGGCAATCACAGATCTCAGTTGCTTTGGATAAGTCTCTATGAGCTTGCCACATCTTTCCACTGGGATTTTTGCCCATTCATCCTTGCAAAACTGCTCCAGCTTCAAGTTAGATGGTTTGCGCGTGGGAATGGCAATCTTTAAGTCTGACCACAGATTTTCTATTTGATTGAGGTCTGGGCTTTGACTAGGCCATTCCAACACATTTACATGTTTCCCCTTAAACCACTCAAGTGTTGCTTTAGCAGTGTGTTTGGGGTCATTGTCCTGCTGGAAGGTGAACCTACGACCTAGCCTCAAATCACGGACAGAGTGGTACATGTTTTGCTCAAGAATATCCCTGTATTTAGCACCATCCATCTTTGCCTCAACTCTGACCAGTTTCCCAGTCCCGGCTACTGAAAAACATCCCCACAGCATGATGCAGCCATCCCCATGTTTCACTGAGGGGATGGTGTTCTTTGGGTGATGTGATGTGTTGGGTTTGCGCCAGACATAGCATTTTCTTTGATGGCTGAAAAGTTACATTTTTAGTCTCATCAGACCAGAGCACCTTCCTCCATACATTTTGGGATTCTCCCACATGCCTTTTCGCAAACTCAAAATGTGCCACTTTGTTTTTTTGCTGAAAGTAATGGCTTTCTTCTGGCCACTCTGCCATAAAGCCCAACTCTATGGAGCGTACAGCTTATTGTCGTCCTATGTACAGATACTCCAGTGTCTGCTGTGGAACTCTGCAGCTCCTCCAGGGTTACCTTAGGTCTCTGTGCTGCCTCTCTGATTAATGCCCTCCTTGGGCGGCCATCGCTTGGCAGGTTTGCTGTTGGGCCATGTTCTTTCCATTTGGTGATGATAGATTTGATGGTGCTCCTGGGGATCATCAATAATTTGGATATTTTTTTATAACATAACCCTGACTTGTACTTCTCAACAACATTGTCCCTTACTTGTTTGGAGAGTTCCTTGGTCTTCATGGCAGTGTTTGGTTAGTAGTGCCTCTTGCTTAGTTGTTGCAGCATCTCGGGCCTTTCAAAAAGGTGTGTATATGTAATGACAGATCAAGTGACACTTAGATTGCACATAGATGGACATCATTTCAATAAGTATGTGACTTCTGAAGGTTATTGGTTGCACCAGAGCTTTTTATGGGCTTCATAACAAAGGGAGTGAATACATACGCACATGCCAATTTTCTGTTTTCTATTTCTAAAAAAATAGTTTTATGTATATATTTTTCTAATTTCACTTCGCCAACTTAGACTATTGTATTCTGATCCATCACATAAAATTCAGATAAACAAAACATTGAACTTGAGTCTGTAATGTAACAAAATAGGTAAAAAGTCAAGGGGGGGGGGGGATACTTTTGCAAGGCACTGTAGCTAAGCAATGGAAATCTGATACAATAAATACAACTGCAGTAAAAAATAAATGTAATTGCATACTCATCTAGGACCAAATTACACATATATTAATTGGAAGACTTCATGATATCCTTGCCACAACTCACTCTCCTACTATATTATAAACGGACAACTACTTTATGAAATTGGGGGCCTGTGGTGCCGCCCTTGGTAACAGCCCCTAAGATAAAAAGAGATGAAAACCTTAAAAATGGTATTTGTTTCTCAGATAAATCTTACTAACCCAGAAAATAAATTATAATGGAGATCATTTATTTTCTTTTATTTTTAGTAAGTTTGTTATAGAAGTTACGTTTTTCTTTTAATTGAGTTTTTTTATTCTGTTCTTCTTAGCCTTATTTTTATATATTTATACTTCTTTTATATCTACACTGGTTAAAGTGAATATGTAAACTAGAAATTATTTAATAAGAAAAAAAGAAAAAGAAAAAAAAAAGTAGAAGGGATATGTACAAATCACTATAAAGACAATAATGCCTTACACTGAGTAATCTTTTATCAAAAATAATTTTTCTCTTAAAATACTTCTTATTTTTTCTATCATATTTATTAATGAAAAAATTGTTTTAGTTCAAAATATTTATTCTCTTCTAATAAAACTTGAAAGTGAAAAAAAGGGAATTATGTGAATCAGGAACCACATGACACCTAAAGTTAACCTCTAAACCATAAAGTCCTCAGGGACACCAATAACAACTAAAAATAACCCCTATACCATGGGGGTACTTATGGACCCCCATCCCCCCTTCCTGTTACCACATGGGTCCATATTGGAACCCCATGGACGCTAAACCCCTTTGTTGGCCCTTATGGACCTCCATATTCTTTAATACTATATACACAATAAACAAACTACATACAATAAAAACAAAATTAAACCTGTAAGGGGGGATATATTACTTATCTTGTTGATGCCCTCCAGGATGATCATCTATGCCTTTGTCTTCCCTGTTCAGCCCTGGATAAGCATTCACTTTCATTTTAACTGAACTAACACTTTTGAATGTTTGCACTCAAATAAATATAGTTAAATAAAAAATAGTTTTACTGTCATAATGATGGCGGTCTCGTTTTCTATTGGCTGTTTCTAAATGGGAGGTTACGGTGTTGCTTAATTGATCATATTCCTGCCCTGAACTGCTACGAACAAGTGCATGGTTTACGGAGTCGGCTTTGGTCCTGTAACTTACGGGCTCCTTTAATTGAATAGCTCCGGAATTGTAGAAGAACGGGAGCCTGCAGCAGGCCCGCAGACATATGGGGCCCTATTAAATTCTCCCTCGTAGTTCTCTCGGTGCTCGCAAAAGGCAGTTTTCCTGCTGTTTGCGAGAACCGAATCTCTCGCAGCCTGCTTTACGATATGACTGCGAGAAAATGGCCGAGAATAGGCTCCGAGAGAGCTACGTAGCCTTAAATCTATGCACGAGTCTCGCATATCGTAAGAATCCCTACGTGGACAAAAAGTCCACGCAAGGGATCCGAAAGCCTCTACGTGCTGCCTCGGAACAGCCCGAGACAGCAGCGTGAGGCTCCCCCCTGCACCCTATACACATCCCCATGCTGCAGGGGTCTCTATCAGGACCCCTGCAGCACCCCCATATTAACCCCTTGCAGCGGGGGTCCCCGATCTGCATAGATCAGGCCCCCCGCTGCATTTAAAACTTTTAAATTCCCCGCCGCGGCTCCTTAAAGGGACCGCGGCACACTATTACCCAATCCCGGCCGCGGCACTTAAAATTAACCCCCCTCTATGCTGGGGGTCCCCATCGGGACCCCCGAAGTGTCCCCATATAAACCCCCTGCAGCGGGTGGCCCCGATCGGCACCGATCGTGACCCTGCTGCAATTCAATTTTAAATTTCCCGCCTCGCGGGTCCTCAAAGGACCGTAAAGGTCCTGAAAGGACTCGCACTAAAAATAATAACCCCAGGCAACTATAATTACCCCATTAACTCATGATGGTCAATCCAGACCACCATAAGGCCTAAATTAACCCATTAACTCATGGTGGTCAATACAGACCACCATAAGGCCTAAATTAACCCATTAACTCATGATGGTCAATACAGACCACCATAAGGCTCTATTTAACCCATTAACTCATGGTGGTCAATACAGACCACCATAAGGCCTAAATTAACCCATTAACTCATGATGGTCAATACAGACCACCATAAGGCTCTATTTAACCCATTAACTCATGGTGGTCAATACAGACCACCATAAGGCCTAAATTAACCCATTAACTCATGATGGTCAATACAGACCACCATAAGGCTCTATTTAACCCCATCAGTCCCATAAGGGTATATTATTACCATTATGGGCCTGTTACAACCCAACATTAACCACATAAGTGCCATGATGGTCCTCAAGGACCATCATGACACTAACTACAAACACTACACTATAACCCCCAATAAACCATTTAATCTAAACTAACCCCCCTCTACACTAATCTATTAACACTTACACTACCTACACTACCTACCCCCTAATAAACCTCCCCAACACTCTAATTACAAAAAACAAAAAACCTACAGCACAGAAAAGAAAAAACCTACAGTACAAAAAACAAAAAAACCTACAGTACAGAAAAAAAAAAAAATTACAACCCCACCCCCCACTACAGAAAACAAAAAAATACATTACAACCCCACCCCCCACTACAGAAAATAAAAAAATTACACACCTGAAAAGGAAAGACAGATAAACACAATACAATACATACATATAATACATTACATACATTACATACAATACATGACATTACATACATTACATATAATATATTAAATATAATATATTACATATAATATATTACATATAATACATTACATATAATATATTACATATAATATATTACATATAATATATTAAATATAATATATTACATATAATATATTAAATATAATACATTACATATAATATATTACATATAATATATTACATATAATATATTACATATAATACATTACATACATTACATACAATACATGACATTACATACATTACATATAATATATTACATATAATATATTACATATAATACATTACATACATTACATACAATACATGACATTACATATAATATATTACATATAATATATTACATATAGTCCTAATCAAATACCCCCTATCTATCTAACATACAATCTATTTAATTTAAAATAAATCCTAACTATATCAAATACATCCCCCTATCTATCTAATATACAAAAAATCCTAACTACATACACAGACCCTTATTCTAAACTAAAATAAAATAATTACAGTCCTAACTACATACACAGACCCTAATTCTAAGCTAAAATCAATAAATTAAGACCACTTACCTTTAAGATGTTGCTTCAGATCACTAACCTATGGGTCAAACAAAAAATAAAAATTAGTACAAAACATTAAAATCAAATAAATAAACATTCTATACATTCTAAATATTCAACTCACCTTTACAGCATGTCCAGTCACTGTTTATCTCTTCCGGCGCGGCCCTGTTAAAAAAAAAACACAATACATGAATACATGAATACAATATATAAACAATAAATAAAATACACAAATAAACATCTAAATATACATTTAACTTACCTCCCCGCGATGTCCCCGGCCTTCTCTCCTTCAGCCCCGGCTGGGCCGCGGAACCATCCGCGCTCTAAAAAAAAAAAAAAAAAAAAACTAACGGAGGTCTGCACTGGGAGACCTCCCCGACGCTAATGAATCTCCCGGAGTCGTTTCCGGGAGGAAATTGGCATTGGCGGCTTGTGATTGGCTGAAAAAGCTGTCTATCAATTTCAGCCAATCAAAAGTCGTCAATGTGTGAGCCAATCAGGATGGGATACACCCCAATATCCCACCCTGATTGGCTAAAACACTTGTCTATCTTTATGGGAACCAATCACAACGCTCAGATGCCTTCAGCCAATCACTATGGGATACACCCCCACGGAGTGATTGGTAGAAGACATCTGCGCATCCTGATTGGCTCCTACATTGACGACTTTTGATTGGCTGACAGCTTTTTCAGCCAATCACAAGCCGACAATGCCAATTTCCTCCCGGAAACAACTCCGGGAGGTTCATTAGCGTCGGGGAGGTCTGCCAGTGCAGACCTCCGTTAGTTTTTTTTTTTTTTTTTTTTAGAGCACGGATGGTTCCGCGGCCCAGCCGGGGCTGAAGGAGAGAAGGCCGGGGACATCGCGGGGAGGTAAGTTAAATGTATATTTAGATGTTTATTTGTGTATTTTATTTATTGTTTATATATTGTATTCATGTATTCATGTATTGTGTTTTTTTTTTAACAGGGCCGCGCCGGAAGAGATAAACAGTGACTGGACATGCTGTAAAGGTGAGTTGAATATTTAGAATGTATAGAATGTTTATTTATTTGATTTTAATGTTTTGTACTAATTTTTATTTTTTGTTTGACCCATAGGTTAGTGATCTGAAGCAACATCTTAAAGGTAAGTGGTCTTAATTTATTGATTTTAGCTTAGAATTAGGGTCTGTGTATGTAGTTAGGACTGTAATTATTTTATTTTATTTTAGAATTAGGGTCTGTGTATGTAGTTAGGACTGTAATTATTTTATTTTAGTTTAGAATAAGGGTCTGTGTATGTAGTTAGGATTTTTTGTATATTAGATAGATAGGGGGATGTATTTGATATAGTTAGGATTTATTTTAAATTAAATAGATTGTATGTTAGATAGATAGGGGGTATTTGATTAGGACTATATGTAATATATTATATGTAATATATTATATGTAATATATTATATGTAATGTCATGTATTGTATGTAATGTATGTAATGTATTATATGTAATATATTATATGTAATATATTATATGTAATATATTATATGTAATGTATGTAATGTCATGTATTGTATGTAATGTATGTAATGTATTATATGTAATATATTATATGTAATATATTATATTTAATATATTATATGTAATATATTATATGTAATATATTATATGTAATGTATTATATTTAATATATTATATGTAATATATTATATTTAATATATTATATGTAATATATTATATGTAATGTATTATATGTAATATATTATATGTAATATATTATATTTAATATATTATATGTAATGTATGTAATGTCATGTATTGTATGTAATGTATGTAATGTATTATATGTATGTATTGTATTGTGTTTATCTGTCTTTCCTTTTCAGGTGTGTAATTTTTTTATTTTCTGTAGTGGGGGGTGGGGTTGTAATGTATTTTTTTGTTTTCTGTAGTGGGGGGTGGGGTTGTAATTTTTTTTTTTTTTCTGTACTGTAGGTTTTTTTGTTTTTTGTACTGTAGGTTTTTTCTTTTCTGTGCTGTAGGTTTTTTGTTTTTTGTAATTAGAGTGTTGGGGAGGTTTATTAGGGGGTAGGTAGTGTAGGTAGGTAGTGTAAGTGTTAATAGATTAGTGTAGAGGGGGGTTAGTTTAGATTAAATGGTTTATTGGGGGTTATAGTGTAGTGTTTGTAGTTAGTGTCATGATGGTCCTTGAGGACCATCATGGCACTTATGTGGTTAATGTTGGGTTGTAACAGGCCCATAATGGTAATAATATACCCTTATGGGACTGATGGGGTTAAATAGAGCCTTATGGTGGTCTGTATTGACCATCATGAGTTAATGGGTTAATTTAGGCCTTATGGTGGTCTGGATTGACCATCATGAGTTAATGGGTTAATTTAGGCCTTATGGTGGTCTGTATTGACCACCATGAGTTAATGGGTTAATTAGAGCCTTATGGTGGTCTGTATTGACCACCATGAGTTAATGGGTTAATTTAGGCCTTATAGTGGTCTGGATTGACCATCATGAGTTAATGGGTTAAATAGAGCCTTATGGTGGTCTGGATTGACCACCATGAGTTAATGGGTTAATTTAGGCCTTATGGTGGTCTGGATTGACCATCATGAGTTAATGGGTTAATTTAGGCCTTATGGTGGTCTGTATTGACCACCATGAGTTAATGGGTTAATTAGAGCCTTATGGTGGTCTGTATTGACCACCATGAGTTAATGGGTTAATTTAGGCCTTATAGTGGTCTGGATTGACCATCATGAGTTAATGGGTTAAATAGAGCCTTATGGTGGTCTGGATTGACCACCATGAGTTAATGGGTTAATTTAGGCCTTATAGTGGTCTGGATTGACCATCATGAGTTAATGGGGTAATTATAGTTGCCTGGGGTTAATATTTTTAGTGCGAGTCCTTTCAGGACCTTTACGGTCCTTTGAGGACCCGCGAGGCGGGAAATTTGAAATTGAATTGCAGCAGGGTCACGATCGGTGCCGATCGGGGCCCCCCGCAGCAGGGGGTTTATATGGGGACACTTCGGGGGTCCCGATGGGGACCCCCAGCATAGAGGGGGGTTAATTTTAAGTGCCGCGGCCGGGATTGGGTAATAGTGTGCCGCGGTCCCTTTAAGGAGCCGCGGCGGGGAATTTAAAAGTTTTAAATGCAGCGGAGGGCCTGATCTATGCAGATCGGGGACCCCCCTGCAATGGGTTTATGTGGGGACACTTCAGGGGTCCCGATGGGGACCCCCAGCATAGAGGGGGGTTAATTTTAAGTGCCGCGGCCGGGATTGGGTAATAGTGTGCCGCGGTCCCTTTAAGGAGCCGCGGCGGGGAATTTAAAAGTTTTAAATGCAGCGGGGGCCTGATCGGTGCCGATCGGGGACCCCCGCTGCAAGGGGTTAATGTGTGGGGGCTGCGGGGGTTCCTATGGACCCCTGCAGCAAGGTGTTCATGTGAGGACACTTCGGGGGTCCCGACAGGGACCCCCGCATTGAGGGGGGGTTCATTGTAGGTGCCTGGGGGGGGTTTGGAGTACCCCCCACGGCAGGGCTTATGTGGGGGACTGCCGCGGAGGTCCCTTTTAGGACCCCCGCAGCACTTGATGAGGAGTGGGAGCCTGCGATATCATCTCGCAGGCTGTCACTCCTCATGTACATTTACGCAGTGTAGATACGTACGGCCCTGCTGCGTAGCTCATACGTTGCTCGCAGCAGGGCTAATTTAATAGCATTGTAAGTTAGAGAAACTTTGCAGTACGTAGGGCTTAAGTAGAAGCCTCTTATTTACGAGGCTGGAATTTAATAGGGCCCATGGTCTGGATCCCGCAAGATACAGGCTTGCAGTTGAATCAGGCTCCTTGTTTTTTCTTTTCTGCCATTTAGCACCCCTTTTGTCAGATTCTCAATGTAGAATATAACAGGGGATATATATTCTGGCATAGCATTTTCTTTGGGGACATATAAATATTTTTGCTTATTGCATTATCCAACGTGAAGTCTACTTTACTGACAGATTTTACCTTAAAATTGAGTTTTCAACATCTTGATCCATGAATTTTAAACAATCATGTTGGTCATGGTTTTGTAAACTCTTCTTCTGACTTCAAGGGCTTGAACTGGCTCTTGAAGTTTTTTTTAGATCTAATCCCAAAAGGAAATTCAAAGAATGAATAATGACCTTCCTAGGGTAATTTATTATTTTTTTGTTTTTAAGTCTTGTTTACAGCATTATTGAAGCAAGGTTTTAGCAAACACACACACACAAAAAAGAAGAAAAATGCGTAATAGAGCTTTTTGAAGTGTATTACTATAATTTACATTGCTTTTTAGCAACATGGAACACATTTACATATTTTCTTTCCTGTTAGATACCACAAAAAAATATTTTCAAACCGGTCCTTATGTTTAAGGAATCATTCAATGCCAAGGCTGGACATGTTTATTTGCTAATGTTTGCTATGCAAGGACAATCTAAATTGCTATTACTTATTTTCACAGTCAATTAAATATTTTAACATTGTTCTTGCAGGACATTTTGTAACTGCATATGTTTTATATAAAATATTTCATTGTTATTAGATCACTTGTATTCTGTGAAAACAATGAATTATAGCCGGTTCATGGTCAGTAATCTCAATGATTTTAATGTAACTATATTCCAAATAATTTATTCTTGAGTAAAATTATACATGCTTTTAATGAATTATTGCACAATGCATACAATATATCACTACACTCTATTGCAACCATACTGTGGGTTGTTTATCACAGTAACTTAAAAATTGCAGATCAAAAATTTAGTTAATTACTCCTACTCTTCTACATGTATATTGTGCTTATTTCTCAAAATGCTAGATTGTAATTAGGTTTAAACAGCACTAGACCCAAGCTAGATGTGTACTCGAACTGTCCATCTTTACCACTTCTCCACTCCTTCCTCTTTTTATTTCTGCTCTTGCTTCTTTTCTTTCTTTCTTAAAAATGAGTAAGTACAGTATTTTAGGAAAAGTCTAAATTTTACCAAACAGTGCTTGTGTGACAGATCCATCTGTATAGTATAAGTATTAAACGTGTATGTACCCCTAGACATGGATATATCCCTTACAATGTCCCCCCATGCATGATGTTTATACTCATGTTAATGAGAATCAGGTGATAGAGTCACTGGTGCCAGATGGTTGGAGGACAAAGGTTATCTAACATGCACAGCAGTAGGTCAGACATATAGGCACCAACTATATGGCCTGTCTACAGGGTTTCTCTGCCCCAGACATGTTCTCCCTTCTCCTACCTGTGCAAGAATAAATTAGGTTGACGCCCCTAAAGGCGGCCCTGGGGGAGGAGCCTAAAAGTTCCCATGGATTTGCCCCGTCTGATTAGACAGAGGTAATTAGCTGATTCTAAGAGTTACTCCATTGGCCCAGAGGGGGATGGGGGTTTGGCTAAAGGTAGCCACTCCCTATAATGTGTTGGGCAAGGTTTTAAATAAGCTGAACCGATTCAATAAAGTGTTCTTAATTTTCATCACAACTTGAGTAAAGATGTATTATTTACCAAAGGACATGCTAGTAGTAAAGATCGTCAGACTTACTATCCAGGCTGCCCAGCGCACACTACCCAAATGCTGGGACATATAGGTCTTTGTACCGTAACACTGGTGGCTAGTGACGGGATGACCCTCATCGCCCAGAGAGACAACTATATCCAAGATTAATGGAAAGACAATACCAAGGGCTGAAAGGGGCTACCCTTAAAGACCTACTGGAACAAAGAGGCAGACAAGCCAGTAATCTCAAAAAAGGGGAGAATATTGTACTGCTAAACGAAATGGATGAAGGAACCAATGGGCCCACCACAGCTGACAGAACCCCCGAAGAGGCAAGCTTTGACCGGGCAGTAAGAATCAGACTGGCTCATTATGGTCCCATCCCGTCTCCAGAGATCATCAGCCGGGTCATGGACGCTGTAGATGCCGAACTGCGACGCCAAAGCTTTGCTGCAGCAGCTCCAGTTCTAGCATCCCCGCTGGAGAAAAGGAAGGTACAGTTTGCAGCTTTTAAATCCTTCATTGAAACAGAAGGGGAGATTGATGGGTACCTTGCTGATTTTGAGCGGCAATGTGCGCTACACAAGGTACCCGCAGAAGACTGGGTTACTATATTGTCCGGAAAGCTAGCCGGCCGGGCCAGTGACGCTTTTCGGGCCATTCCTGATGAGGAGATTGGGGATTATGTGGCTGTAAAGGAAGCTTTGCTCTCCCGGTATGCCGTTACACCGGAGGCATACCGGAGGCGGTTCAGAGACACTGCCAAACTAACTGGGGATTCCTACGTCGAATGGGCATGTAAAGTACACCGCACAGCCACTCACTGGATGGCGGGCTGTCAAGCCATATCCGGGGAAGAGGTGCTGCAGATGTTCCTGCTGGAACATTGTTTTGAGAAATTATCCCCAGGCGTCAGAGAGTGGGTAAGGGACCGTAAACCCTCCACCCTGCATGAAGCATCCCGCCTGGCAGATGAGTACACGGATGCCCGTAAACTGGACAGTGCTATTGTTAAGACTCCTGCCAGAGTGGAGTACCAACCAGCAGCACACCCTCCAGCTAATAACTACCCTCAGCCACCCCGGACTAATTCACGGGACTACTCAACGCCCATCCAGTGTTTTGGGTGCAAGCAGCTGGGGCACAAATGACCGGAGTGCCCGCTGAATACCGCTAACCAGGCCCAGTCTTGGAGGAGACCCACCAGCGGAAACCAGAGCAACCCTACGCCTGCTGCCCACTGCGTAGAGGAGGAGGAATGTCGGAGCGTCCTGCACGAGGCAGACCCCGTCCAAGCTGCCCACCGGGATACCCCAGAGAGGTACGGGAGGGAACCGGACCGAGGAGGGTGGAGCTCGTGGATGGGAGGGGGAGAAGCCAAAGAGGCGGATACAGCGGGAGCAACCATACCAACAAAAACACAAAGGGCTGACTGAGCGCGAGACCGCAGGATGAGCACCAAGCACGTGACCTGCAGGTATTTTATGCATGGAGTTTGCAGAGAAGGAAGTAGATGTATGTTCTCACATGACTTGGCGACAAGTAAACCATCAACAATCTGTCCGTTTTATCAGAAAGGACAGCGTGCTTATGGCACCCGTTGCAGGTATGACCATGTGAAACCCTGCGGTGGTGGGGCTGTTTACTACTCTCAAGAACCTCCATCACCATCCGAGAGAAGGTTCGGGATCTTATCCAACTGCAATCATACATACTGTTCAACGTGCATCCGACAATGGTAGACTGCTGCTCCCTACAACCTCATAACTTCACCATCAGCTACTGACCCGGTAAGCAGAACGGGAATGCTGATGGAATGTCCCGGCAAACGGACATCCCTACCACCTCCTAGTCCGGTCATCCCCAAGTTGACCCGCCAAAGGGTCAAGCCGTGTCTGCCGGAGTGTCCCACATGGAGGGAGCCGTGTGACAAATCCATCTGTATAGTATAAGTATTAAACGTGTATGTACCCCTAGACATGGATATATCCCTTACAATGTCCCCCCAGGCATGATGTTTATACTCATGTTAATGAGAATCAGGTGATAGAGTCACTGGTGCCAGATGGTTGGAGGGCAAAGGTTATCTAACATGCACAGCAGTAGGTCAGACATATAGGCACCAACTATATGGCCTGTCTACAGGGTTTCTTTGCCCCAGAACCAGGGGCAGAGAGAGACAGAAATACATGTTCTCCCTTCTCCTACCTGTGCAAGAATAAATTAGGTTGACGCCCCTAAAGGCGGCCCTGGGGGAGGAGCCTAAAAGTTCAAACGGATTAGCCCCGTCTGATTAGACAGAGGTAATTAGCTGATTCTAAGAGTTATTCCATTGGCCCAGAGGGGGATGGGGGTTTGGCTAAAGGTAGCCACTCCCTATAATGTGTTGGGCAAGGTTTTAAATAAGCTGAACCGATTCAATAAAGTGTTCTTAATTTTCATCACAACTTGAGTAAAGATGTATTATTTACCAAAGGACATGCTAGTTGTAAAGATCGTCAGACTTACTATCCAGGCTGCCCAGCGCACACTACCCAAATGCTGGGACATATAGGTCTTTGTACCGTAACACTTGCTTGTATCTGGGAAATGTTATACTTGTGATTAAACCTATTCAGGTCATGTCATGTCTAGATATTGGACAGGGAAGCAGAACATTCATTTTTAATGCAACACCTTACTAATTAGCATGCATGAGAATGTGGGGTGTTACATGATAAAACTTGAACTCTCATATCAATAATCCCCCTCAGCCTCTAATTCTGGATAGAAAAACAAAAGGATGTACAACCCCCTCACTCTAATGGACCTTATGCAGTGATGAAGATGCATAATATGAAAGGCCCTAGAAACTGGTAGTGTTTATTAAAGTATCGATTTCTCTACAAATATTTTAAGTTTTTGATTTACATTGCTGATAGCAATGATAGTTTTTTACACACGACACGTGAAGTTCTTCTTAAACTACAATGTTTTTGAGTAATCGTTTCACTTCATTTTGTTTGCTCTCTTGTTTATAGAATTGCAGATGCATCTCAATTTTAGGTGATTACCTACTTACTACACATTAAAATGTAGCTTTTTAAACCTGGCACTAGTTTGCCTATACATAACTAAGAGCTTAATATTTACACAAGATACACACCTAAAAAATAACTACACTTAGTACAAACTAGGATCTACACATAGCCTGATCAAACTCAAATCCACAGTCACAGACAACATGCAGACTGGCTGGGTGCTTATGATGTATGTCCGTTGGAGACTGCCAAGGAGAGGAATGAAAGACACTGGAGAAGGATGTGTGATAGTCATCAGAGAATGAGACATTAGAGAAGGGAGATAGGTTGACATGTTCAAAAGAGGAGACAATTCAGATGAATGTGCCTGAGAGTAGTGCCTGCATCCATGGTGTAAATAAACCACAACGGGCCCCTAGTGATTATGCAGGCTAGTGCTTGTACAATGTCATTGTAGGAGGGCAGAAGAGGGTAAAAGGGAGGTTCCGGGCCACATGCTGACATGGAGGATTAGACTGCTGTGGATGCATGATGGAAGGAGATCTGGCAGTAGCAAAAGAGGGAGAAATGGCTGGAGCTGCATGGGAAGATTGATGAAGGGCAGGAGCTGCAAGGAGGAGACAGAGCTTGCCATAAATTGTAGATAGGGATCTTAGGATCCTTAGAGAAGGGATCGCACATGAGAGACTAACTGTTGAAGTATATAACTGCTACATGTGCCTATCTGATAGACCTTCATGAGGTACTAGAGGAGAATGTGGATCCCAAATCATATGATAACACAGCTATACCAGGGTTGGCAATGCTTTCAGTTATCGGAAGGTATGGTTGGTGGCATGGTCCAAAGTACTGGGCCAGTTTCTAAATGCCATGAAAATGAAACCCAAGAGGCTCATCAGTTCCACCAGTACTAGATAAGGGACCAGGAAGGTAGGGAGTTATTTTATCTCATGGTGAGGATACCCACTGTCATTGGTGCTATTGATTTCACTTATGTGTAGCTAAGACCTCCCACTCAGAAAGATGCACTATGTAAGAGTTGTAAGCAATTTCATTCCATGAAGGAACAAGTGGATTGTGATGCAGACCAAGTGTGAATGCAGGATTACCTGAAAGTTCTTGCTAAGCCCATACCATGCATAACTATATGACAAGTTTGAGTTAGGGGAAGTTGCAGGTGGTTGGCTTCCGGGCGATCCTCCCCTACTAAACCGCCCCCCTCAGTCCTCAGGTTCAGACAAGGGAGAGCAGGATCCCCATTCACAGTCAAAAGAGCAAGGGGCTGGAGGGCCGGCAGGCAAAGGGCCCTAAACTACAGTCAAAATGAGATGGTGGTCCTCCTCTGTGCCATCCGTGAATGCCCCTCTATACTTGTGGGGGGGGGGGGGGAGATAGGCCCAGGTATGGAAGGAAGTAGCGGCTGCAGTCAAGGCAGTGGGCATAGCGGAAAGGGATGTGAGGTCCGCCAAACAGCGTTTTGATGACATCAGGGTCAAGGTGAGGAGCATAATGGCAAATGTGGCAAGTGAAGCTGCAGCACCAAGTGGTGGCCCCCAAGTGACTGTGAGATACCATGAGTGGGAGAGGGTGCTAAAGGTCTTACTGAGCCAGGTGCCCGCCGCTGGAGCTTCAGACCTGGTGGACCAACAGTATCCAGCCTCCATGTCAGCTGAATATCACATAAACCAACCTGTCACTACATGTACATTACACAAACTAAACATGTACATGATGACCAACAAAGATACTGCCATGTCAGCTCTAGGGAATTGACAAGGGATAAATGTATCAGTCATGCGTCATTTAATCCATGAGGCTGACAAATCACTGTAATTCGTGGGCACAGCACGAGTAATCAACTAATAGAGAGTCCATGTATGGGAGTGCCCACTGCAGCGTATGCAGTTACAGACTGCAGCCTGTATCAAAGTAGCATGAGGAGCCTAGAAAAATCAAGATCAAGAGTCAAAGAATAGATCACATCTAGTAAATGATAGCTACTCATAGTTGCAGTTAAGTGATTCATCCAGGTTCACAAACCAATGTATTATTCATCACAATTAACACATAAACCTTTCTCTTCTCTTTTCATGCTTCCAGAAGGTCTGGGTCCAGTAGTGAGCAAGAGGTGGGGGCGTCGGCTCCATTAAGCAGAAAGTCGGGGACCATGCTTCCGCCCAGCAGGAACCGGCGCAGGAGGAGGAGGAACCAAAAGGATCCAAGGGCCCTGGTTACGAGGAGGAGGTGGATGTCATTGGGCAGTGGGGCCACCTGCAGGACCATCCACCACAATGGTGGCATTTGACCCCATGGTTCCCCTCCTCCAACAACTACAGCCATCACCAGGGCCCTCCTACAGTATGAGAACAGATCCTTGTGTTTGATGTAAGTAACAGTGAATCTGCCTTTGTGTCCTCTCCATATTAATGGGTATTTTTCCTGTATTGCTGATATCATGAGTATCCTTTAGCATGTGCTAACACCTGTATATCCTCAACCTCCCTCCTCATCCTCAAACTCCCTCCTCATCCTCAACCTCCCTCCTCATCCTCAACCCCCTCCTCAACCTCCCTCCTCATCCTCCCTCCTCAACCCTCCCATCCTCAACCCCCTCCTCAAACCCCCTCCTCAACCCCCCATCCTCAATCCCCTCAACCCCCCATCCTCATCCTCCTTCCTCAACCCCCCTATCCTCAACCCCCCCTCAAACCCCGTCCTCAACCCCCCCATCCTCAACCCCCTCAACCCACCCATCCTCATCCTCCTTCCTCAATCCCCTATCCTCAACCCCCCTTCCTCAACCTCAACCCCCCTCCTCAACCTCCCTCCTCAACCTCCTTCCTCATCTTCAACCCCCTCCTCATCCTCAACCCCCATCCTCATCCTCCTTCCTCAACCCCCCTATCCTCAACCCCCTCCTCAACCCCCCTATCCTCAACCCCCTCCTCAACCTCCCTCCTCAACCCCCCATCCTCAAACCCCCTCCTCAACACCCCCATCCTCATCCTCCCTCCTCAACCCACCTATCCTCAACCCCCTCCTCATCCCCCCTCCTCAACCTCAACCCCCCTATCCTCAACCCCCTCCTCAACCTCAACCCCCCTATCCTCAACCCCCCTCCTCAACCTAAACCCCCATCCTCAACCTAAACCCCCCTCCTCAACCTAAACCAACCCTTTGATTCTTGTCTTTTAGCCAGCTCTTAATCCAAGAGCAGCTATTTACTGCAATTACTGTATTCCTTAATATGCACAATGGTCTTTTATGTGACACTGTATCAAAAACCTTTGCAAAATCCAAAAAGACTATATCCACTGAGTTGCTTTGACCCAAGTTCCTAATTTGCTACTCATAGATATTAATTAGATTAGTTTGACATGACCTATATGTCATAAATCCACACAGACTCCCACTTATTATCTTGTTAAAATTGATATATTACTGTTTACTATATCTGATTAACCCTTCTGAAAGCTTCCTCACTACAGAAAGTGAGGCTTACATGTCTATTGTTCCCTGGGTTTGTTTATAATATAATGATGTTGCTATTACAGAACCCAGTTCTCTCTGTACCCTTGCATGTATTCCATGAGGACATTGCATTATTAACATTTATTTTTGCAAGCCTCTTTTGGCTTTCTTCCTCCATTAACTAATTAGTTGGTGAATGTTGTGTAGTCCCATTTTGCTACAGTATTCCAACCACCGGTACCTCCCTAGAGTAATTTTAAGCAAGATCTTCAAAACCCTCAGTGAAATTCTCACAAGCATTTCACTGCAGACGCCTCACCATTATCAAGCATATATATTTTTTCATTGTGTAGAGGTCCTTTAAGAATTACATCACTTTATTATATTCAGAAATACATACGCATATTATATACAGAAGTACATCTGAATACTAAAAATAAAATAAAACACTGTTCTTGGACAGCTTGGAGATCTCACCATCACAAAAATATGTACTTACAAACAAGTTGAAAACTACTTGAAAACACTTAGCTGTTATAATCTATTTCAGCTGGGAAGTGTGTGTGCGTTTGGTTATATCCTGTTTCATTTTATATTTTTAAATTGGCTGATATTTTATATTAACTATGTCCTTAATAAGTTATTTTATATCTTGTAGCCTCCTCCTGTTTGGGATTTTTTATTAAGCAGTCACCTATGCTAATATATACAATTTTAAGTTTCATTAAAGGAGGAAGCACCCTCCCACTTGGACATATTTTCATCTTGTATTATAATAGAAATCACTCATAAGTACGTATCACATATAATTTGACAGTGACACAGAATTTGGCTGCAGTGGCTGTTTCTTAACAGACTAACAGAAGACATCAACTTAGAAGGATGAGATACAGTATATATTTCATTAAATTAATTAATTTGTATTACATTAATTATATATTATATTCCATAATAGTAAATTGGATTCAATATGCTACACAAATTTCAAAAGACATTATTATGTATTTTGGTATTAAACTTAGTAATGTTAGTCTGCCTAAATTTAACAAGAAATTCTATGCTGTAATGTTTGGGATTTGTAAGAAATTGAAATGTTTAAAAAAAAAGTTATTATATGGGAAAACTGAAAATATTATTTTACACTTTGCAGGTTTACACTATTTACAGATTAGAAAAAAAATATGAGATCGGAAGGACAAAATGAATTCAATGTTTGGCTAATTAAAATTGAGGAAGGAAAAACAGAGGTAATAACTAATTTATCTGATGACACTTGAAATACCATTGGAAATGATTTGCAAAGATTCACTGATATCAGCTATATTCCAAAATGGAATAACAAATGAGGATTCATACGAGCTTGCACACAAAGTAATATTAACATCCAAAAATAAAGATGCATTAAATATAAATAACATCTTGAAATTAATAGATGCCCCACAACAAAACTATTACAGTGCAGATTCTGTACTAGCTGATGACAAACAGAGTGAATCAAACTTTAACACATAATCCATAAATTCCTTAACTCCATTGGGAATGCCACCACATATTTTACAACACAGGGCAATTGTCATGTTACTGAGAAATATGAACCCCAAAAAGGACTTTGTAATGGGACAAGATTAATTGTTCAGGATTTAAGAGACTATTTCATACATGCAGAAATTATGACTGGTACCCATAAAGGTGAACGAGTTTTAATACCAAGAATAGATTTGGCTCCAAGTGGCAGTGGCTTGCCTTTTGTCCTTCAAAGGAGACAGTTTCCCATTATCATGGCATTTGTGATGACCATTAATAAATCTCAAGGACAAACTTTTAAGTCTGTTGGACTGTTTTTAGAGGAACCAGTATTTGCACTTGGACAACTCTATGTTGCATTTTCAAGATGCACAAATCCATGAAATAAAAGTTTGCATCAAAAATACAGAAACTCAAGGAGACCTACTACATGATGGTACAGTATTTACTATTGTCTATTAGGAGGTGTTGTATCTTGACTACCCATACAGAACCGTGATTAAATCCAAAAGACAAACTTTGATGTCTGTTGGGCTCTTTGTAGAGGAACCATTATTTCTCATAGACAACTCTATGTACCATTTTCAACAATTACAAGGCTACAAAAAAAACAGTGTTTCAACGAAACACAAAAAATACTCCACATACAGAACACTGGTTAAATCCCCAAGACTAACTTTTACATCTGTTGGGCTCTTTTTAGAGGAACCACTTTTTCAAGAAAAAACAATCCACGGACTGTACAGTGGTTACATCCCAAAGACAACATTATTCATCTGTTGGGGTCTTTTTAGAGGAACCACAAATTACTTCACAAAAAAAATAAAAAAATAACATAAACCAGCCCTTCACAAAACTTGACAAAGCACTCCACAATAACAATACTGCTATTATTAAAAACCATATTAAAGATTAGAAGGTGTTTGAAAAAAAATACTTATCATTATTGTGGATTCATTGAATATAGTTACTACTTTCATTGTACATACTTAGGAGTTTTATTCTATGTATTTCGAGTTTCTTTTTCCTGTTGTTCTGGGTTTTATTTAATCAATTTTTTTCAACTGACAAGAGGACATCCCTTGAGGTTAGAAGTAAAAAGATTCCACCTTAAAGAAAGAAAAGGGTTCTTCACAGTAAGGGTGGGAGGAGGTGGTGATAGCGGATTCGGCAGATAACTTTAAAAGGGGACTGGATTTATTTCTAATTAAAAAGGGAATTCAGGGTTATCATGGATAATTAGAGAGGCAGTATTGATCTAGGGAGAAGTCCAGTCGCCGATGTCTGGGATCAGGAGGGAATTGATTTTTTTTTGTACAACTAATTAATTAATAGTTAATCCGCATATTGCAGATCAGAGGAGATCTTAAAAGGTTGAACTTGATAGACTAAAAGTCTTTTTTCAACCTTAAATACTATGGGCCTCATTCTATTAGCGGCCGTAAATCGGCCGTAAGGCTGCGATTCCTTGCGGGGGTTCAGTTAACTCGCGATTCTATTATACGGCCCCGCAAGGATCTCCTTTTACGGCCGGCCGCATATCTTGGAACCGGCCGTAAGCTGTGAAATATAAAAACTCAAAAATAAATTCAAGCCTGCACTGTACAGCTCTGTAAATGCTAGGGATCATATTGGGGGACATGAGGATTAAAAGGAACCCACTCTCAAGCTTGCACATCAGCCCAAACCCAAGTTCAAATTAACTGTTTATTTTCCGGCTGCGGCGTGGGCATGTCTGAGGTGCTCCAAGCACTCTGGACTTTTTACATGGATATTTTACGGATATTAAAAATAAAATATTTTACGGATTTGAGTATAGGATAATTATGTGCTATTTTTTCTAACACCTAAAATCCCTTTATAGTCTTCTCAAAGTGCAGGATGGCTTTATTTGAGCTATTTTATGTGCTTTATTGGTGCTAGCGGGACCTCTTTCCTGCAAGTAAGCAGCGGCTCGTTTTTAGCCTTGCAGAGAGGTTTCCCGGAGCAATTGAATTGCAAATAGGAATTTCTTACGGCCGAAACTCTTGCGGCCTTTTTAGATCAAAGGCTTTCCTCTGGCGCGAGCGGCCGCAAGAGATAGCAAGGCACCGGCCGCAAGCCTGCCGGAGCCTCCGGCCGTAAGGGAATAGAATAGCAGAATAGCTTGCGGACGGTCCTTGCGGCCCCGCAACGGCTGCGGCCGCTAATAGAATGAGGCCCTATGTAACTATGTAACTATGTAACTATGAATTATCACTTGCATTGTATTTAGTTAAGAGTTTCATTGTATGTATGTAGGACTTTTTTGGGTGTCATAGGGGTATTATTGCATTTTTTTTGCCCTTTTACTGTATAATTACAGAGCGAGTATTGATCCAGGGAGTAATCCGATCCCCATTGTCTGGGGACAGGAAGGAATTTTGTTTTTCCCCATTTGAGATGTTTCACTTGTTTTTTTTCTGTTTGCCTTTCTCTGGATTCAATATTGCAAATCACAGGAGTTCTTAAAACACAACAATATCAATTACTGGGTGTAATGCCTTGTTCATTAATAAACATTTACACATCTGTGAAATAACATGTAATGATTTACAATAAAAATATGCTTTAAAAAATAATATAATATTCATGTATAGGTTTCAATAAGATATGTTACAATTTTATAAAACAATGGTTTCTGAGTTGTTTACAGATAGAACTATAGAAGTTGCATGTTATAACAATAAACACATTGACTAATAATTCTATTAATTGCTGTAGTTTTTGATACATATAAATACATCATCATGTCAGAGGGTGAAACACTCTCATTGGGTGGCAAACAGCATTCTCAGTTATAAAATGTAATTACCGTCATTTTTGACGGACAAGTCTCTAGTTATCTATAATCACCAAACTCCACTTAATGTATATTTTAATAGAGGCATAGTTACTTCCTGCCCTGTATTATAATAGACACAAGTATTTGCTGGTGTTTTATGTTATAACATATGGCCAATATACAGTTATATTATTCACTATAAATATAGGAATAAGCAATTTTTAATCATTATGTATGTTTAGCTGTAAATTACTAGTATCAAATGGTATCTAGTGGTGCCATGAAGGTGATAGCAGCTAGTACTTTACATACAACAAGGCCATAGCTCTTATACCATAGCAAAGACTTGCAACTGAGTAAGAAGATATTGGCAAAAGTGGATACTTAAAGCAATTATAAACCATACACAAATGAATATAGATACAATTTGAGCTAAATATGATCTTTAATTGACTTTGTGATGTGGCATCATTGTAATAGTATTAAAGCTAATGCAGTTCAAAAATACAACTCTCCTCTAATTGTAAGTGGAAAATACAATACAATTAATAATAGCCCTTGTGCTTACATTAAATGAGTAAACACTGTAAATGTTCACAACTATGCAAGTTGGATTAGTCTTTAGCATTTTCTCTGTTGACTACATGTGCTAAACTGAAATCACCTATTCATCTTACAATGAAATGCAGTTTTCATTGTAAAGGTCATAATCATTATACAATATTTTTTTAAATTGCCTTCTTGACTGAACTATTGAAATGAGCCTCTACGGATCCTCTTAAGTTAATTGCAAATATAGTTGTTTCAACAATTACTGAAAATTATTGCTTCTGCAATGACATTAAGTACTCTTATTAAAAAGGTATTTTTTCCTGATATATTTTTTTATTAACCCTGGTTTATGGGGAGAAGTAATCATAGACCCAGGAGAAAAAAAATGTACAAAAGCGTATAGTCCAGATTAAATCATTCAGTGAAAATTAACGCTTTTCATTTAGGAAATTTGAATTGATTATTACATTATTTTATGTCCTTTATAAGAGCTAATTTCTAGGATCTTCATAACAACTAATTTTGTTCAAGTGTTGTTCATTTCCTGCATATAGTGCTTTAATGGTGTAATTAGTATTTTCCTGTATAAGCCATTGTGAATTTTTAAAGCATTACCCTCATGTGTCTTTTTTTTTGTTTTCTGAATATGTCCAAACCAAACTATTCTCTTTGTTCAAAGATTATTCTGTTACTCTTTAAAATGTAATTTTTTCCTTAACACACATGCCAAAAAGATACAAAGTTCGATTAATTCATTTGTCGTCTACTAATGTGACTCAGTATTCCAAAATGGTCTGCCATGCAGTTAAAAGAGAGCATTTTTATTATAGTAAACCATATTTTTGTGTGTGCTCACCTTGCAACATTGTCAGTGTACATTGACAAAAAGCATGACGCGCAGTACATTCGCTGACTGGGAAAAGCCTGCTACGGTAATTATATGCAAAAAGCAGAACATATAACAATATATTTTCAAATAAAATGACTAATAGATAAATACAATTGAATTACCTTTGTCTTTAAGTCCAGATATGTAAGGATATTCAAATGGGGAAAAGCATAGGTAAAGAGCTAGCTGTGTAAAAACATAAAGGTTTTCACTTCTTATGTTTTCTGTAGAGCCAAATTATCAAGTGGGATGAATTTTACCTCTAATAAATAGCCCCATAGAAAATATAGGAGGTTTAGATAATTAACAACAAATTCTTTAACCTTGCTTATTCCTATGTTATAAATATACCCCACAGACTTATCCCACAAACAGCCTCGCTTCTTACACAGTACATAATCTCCTTGTGGCACTCCGTGAAACACAAAGGGGGGAATTTATTAAGGTATGTACATTGGTGAGATAGTAACCTGCAATCGTGCATCTCAGGTCTTCATGCTATTTACTAAAGGTATTTTCCCCTTTAAAAGGTAGCTGTAGGTGGCTCATCTCGAGTTATTGTGTTAAGACATGTTATTAGTTTGTTATGGGTGCCATACAACAAAAACCCAATTTCTCCAACATTACTAAACACAAATAGCAGTACATATTATTATTATTATTATCAATTATTTGTAAAACACCAACATATTCTGTAGCCCTATACATGGATTACAATCAAGACAATAGCATTATAAGTTGTAAAGGATGGAGGGCCCAGTCTTTGAGCTTAGAATCCGGTGTCCAAAGTGCTTTATCAAAAGCACCTTGCAAACTTATTATAGTTAAAATTAAATTATCAATATTCAGCCCTTAACATAAAAATAGGGGGAAAAGTCAGTAAAAATATTTTACACCTAAAATAATCCTGGTTTATAGAAATATTATTTAATTATTATTTAATTATTTATATCGTTATCTTTCTCTCTCATTTGCATATAGCATCATAGTTACATAGTAATGCGGATTAATTGTTAATTATTAACTGATCCAGAGGAAGGAAAAGTGTAAAGAAACCTCAGTGAAACTTTGCCAATAGACTCAAAATGGGAAAAAAATCTTCTTGACCCCAGATACTGGCAATCAGATTTCTCCCTGAATCAATACTCCCTCTCTAATTATCCAGGATAACTGAGAATGCCATTTTTATTAAAAAAATATATCCAATTCCTTTTTAAAGTTATCTATGAAATGCAGTGTTACCAACTAGCTTGATAGAGAATTCCACAGATTAACTACCCTTACTGTCCAGAACCCTTTACTTTCTTTAAAGTGAGATCTTTTAACTTCTAACCTCAAAGTATGTCCTCTTGTCCGTTGAAAATTTCACTTGACAAAGCTTTATATTGACCCTGGATGTATTTATATAAGGTAATCATATGCCCTCTTTTTTTTTGTCTCGAGAAAATAGTTTTCATTTGGTTAGTCTTTCTTTTGTAGTTAGCCCCTCCATTCCCCTTATTAGTTTTGTAGCCCTTCTCTATACTTTTTCCTGCTATAAAATGTCCTTTTTATAAAGTGGTGCCCAAAATTGTACTCCATATTCCAAATGAGGATGTTCTAGGTATTTGTATAGTAGCAGAATTATATTTGCTTCTCTTCTTATATACTTTTCTTAATACATGCTAATATTTTACTTGCCTTTGCAGATGATGCTTAGCATTGAGCTGTTACCTCGGTGGTTGTCCACAATCACTCCCAAATCCCTTTCAATATCTGATACCCCAAGATTATAAATTGCATGGCTATTTTCCTTCCAAAATGCATAATTTTACATGTATTCATATTATATCTCAACTGTCATTTAGTTGTCCATTTCTCTAATGTATCCAAATACCTTTAGAGGAAAAGTACATAATTTTCTGATTGAATTACCTTGCACAACTTAGTGTCATCAGCAAAAGTGGAGAAAATATTTTTTAGTTCTACTTCTAAGTCATTAATAAATATATTATAAATGAGAAGACTTAATACTGAACCTTGAGAAACCCCACTTGCCAAATTAGTTCAATCTGAGTTTGCTTCATTTACTACAACCCTTTGCTTCCTGTCTACTAAACTTACTAAAAGTAAGCTCTCAATCCATGAGCAGATATTACCTGCAATTCATGTATCCCTTCATTTTCACAATAGTCTTCCATATGGCTCTGTATCAAAAGCCTTTGCAAAATCCAAAAAGACTACATCCACCGAGTTGCCTTGATCCATGTTCCTACTAACCTCCTCATAGAAACAAATTAGATATGTTTGACATGACCTTTCCCTCATAAATCTATCTTGACTCTTATTTATAATCTTGTTCAAATAATCATATCCTTCTATGTAACCCTTCTAAATGCTTTCCCACTACAGAAGTGAGGCTTACCGGTCTATAATCAGCCAGATTTGCTCTTGCTCCTACTACTTTTCTCCAGTCATCTGATAGCGACCCTGTGTTGAGTGGATCTTGAAAAATTAGGTACAATGGTTTGGCTATTACATAACCCAGTTCCCTCAGTGCCCTTGTATAGTGCTATGGAATATGTTGGCGTATTACAATTAAACAATAATATTAATAATATTCCATCATGACCTGGGGCTTTATTAACATTTATATTTTTTCCAACCTCTTTTAATTTCTTCCTGCGTTAACCAATTATTTGTAGCCCCATTATGCTGCAATGTCCCAAACACTGGTACCTCTCTTGTGCATACAGAATAAAAGAACCTATTTAGCTCATCTGCCTTTTCCTGGTCACTAATTATCAGACTGCCTGTTTCACACTGTTCCTATAGCTTCCTTCCTGGCCTTCTTTCCATTAATATATTTAAAAAATGTTTTAGGGTTACTCTCCTTTACAACCAACTTTTCCTTTTCTATTTCAGCCAGTCTAATAGCTCTTTTGCAAGTCTTGCTGATTTCCTTGTACTCACATAAAGCAGTTTTTGTCCCCGTTTTTTTGTATAATTTAAATGTTTTTTTTTCTCTGTATCTTGCTCTTTAAATCATTATTAAGCCACATCAATTGGGACTGGGCTAATGAAAAGAGCTGTAAAATTTGCATGCTTAACCCTTTCATGCATGAGCTACTCTTTTGTAATGAGTAAAAGGGTGGATAAGGGGTGGATATTGTTCTTTACATATATACTTCTAATGTAGTGTTATCCCCCCAGATGTTTTCCAATACTTCCGCCCTTGCTTGCAGGAGACTATAAATCTGAGATTCAGTAGCTCCATAGTAATGCAGCTGAATGGTACAAACTATGTGAACACATTATACTAGCCCTAACAGCCTCCCTTTGGTAGTGAAGGGCTTAAATAATAGCAAAAAAATAAGCATTTCTAATGAAGGTCCTCATAGGTGGCATTCCTGGACCCATTAATGGCTTTTGGCTTCAGATTGGCTAAAATTTGAAGTTATATCCTTGTCACGAGTGTAAATTTAGGACTTTGGTGGCATAGGGTTTAATGTTAGATGCCATGAAGGCTATTTCAATGTGTTCGGGATAACTTTAGATACCATTGGCCACCCCCATGATTATACTTAGATATGTGAAGATGGCGGCATTAATACCTTGGCGGCATTAATCCCTTATGTAGGATATGAGGAATCAAGCTTCCATCCAACACAATTAATGTATTAGGTTGATAATACAGTCAGATTTGATGCTTAAATGCTTCTCAGAAGCATTATTGTTCTTCTATGGGTGGTTGAAGGTACACATAATTAGTTTCACGTAAGTCAACGTGTATCTCTGTATGATAGGCTTTTTAAAAAAAATAATAGATGGGACAGTTATATGTGAGTTGGAATTTTTGGAAATTTGACAGCATTCAGCAGCCATTTCTTGTAGGTTTATTTAAATGGTGTGAAGTAGTTGCTTAGTAGTTATTTTCAATTTAACTTTACTCATAAATCTGCAAAATTGAGCAATGGAATGAAGTCCATCCATTGTAAGTAAGATTCAGTATATATACATCATGACGACAGAATTTAAAGGAACACATCTGAACCTTTCCTCAATAGTTAAGCCCTGTGTAGACATCATAGAAAGGGTCTTCTAGAGGACAAAGAGCAGTTGGTAAAGTGAGGTTTCTGGACTTTCTGTTCTTAAGGATTATTGCCCCCCACCATGCTTACACTCTTCTTCCATCTTCTCCATTCCCCATTTCTACTCACCCATCTTTTCCCAAAAGATTATGTAATGTTGAATATATGGTTACCACTTTAAAGTCTTGCATAGGAAGAATGGGTTTCACACTTAAATTAATAAGCCAAGAACACTGTTTGGAAAACCTTTTTGTCATACTGTGTCCATGGTATTTACATTATCTTAAATGCCTAATACAATAATACATGATTGAAATAAACTCTCATTCAATAATATTATTCATAGCTTATTAACATTAATGAAAGAGAGGTCAATTAATCACCTTTTAGGTAATTAGTACCATAGATATGATGATGATGATATTCTATTTAATTTTTATATTTGCCACTTAGGGTTAATTCAAATTATCTTAAAATAACTGCACTAATAAACGTAAAGGTTTATTCAGATGTATTGTGGGATTGTAAACTTGGGGCCAGTTTCACTAAATTCTTATTCACAGGTACGAATGTTCTTTCCTGGGTAGATACATCATGTATGTCACCTCCATACATGGATCTTTCCAACCTATCCGCCTCAAGGTGCTTGACTTTTGATTAGATGAGTTTCCCTCTGCTTTGTCCATATACTGGGGGTGATTCTGCGGTCAACCTTTGCTTTCTCTTCTAGATATCTGTTATATGGTAATATTTTTGGGAGAATATGAGTTGCTTTTGACTGCACAGAAATTGTGTTCTCTGAAAGGGCTGAGGTATAACATTTGACACAACAATAATCAGCTCCTTCCTAAATCATAATTAGTGTAACATTTGATGTATTCACCTCCATAAAAGGTTAGATTTTAGTAAGTTCACATACTAATTCAGATGACTGTCACACTGCTGGTGTTTGGCAAACTGCAAATTGCAAAGCTAAAAATAAATGTGGATTGCATACTTCATACTAAAGTAAAGCCAGATATTACAAAATGTTTTAGTTCAAAATTGCCATTGAGAAGGAGGCATAAATCAAATGTATAACAAAAGAAATCAATCTGGACCAGTTTCTATAATATTATACACACTAATTGCAATATCCTGTAGTGTAGTGTTGCGGGTTGCAGGCTGAAAAGCAAATGCGGTTGCTCAAAAAAGTAATTCCGACTCAGCTAAGCCTTTGATCTTTCAAGCCTGCAAATGTTGCGATCGCTAAAATCGCAAATTGCTATTAAATTGCTACAATTCAGCCAAATCCGCACTTGCATTCCAACCTGTAAATGACAAATGTAGCCAAAAATTGTACAGGCTCCAAATAGGACTAGCAAAGAGTTTACAGAGAATTTCTTAACACTGTAAAAGACAACACAAACACACTACTGGACCTTAAAACATGGGGAAAGCAATGAAAGGCATTATAATTCATTGCACAATAATCCCCAAATAAAAAATAGGTCTTAAAAAATATTTAATTTCATCATATCACATATAATAGTTGTCAAATTGCGATTTGTCGTCATTCTTGTGAGCCTCGCGAAGCGAGACGAGCCATCTGCGGCCTAGAGGGCCGCAACTGCGAGCCTCGCGAAGTGAGGCAATCCATTGCATTGAAGCCTTCCGAGCTCGCAGGACTTAGGCAATGAGCAACTTAGGCAATTAAGGCATTGAAGCATGTGGGACTTAGGTTGAAACAATCACTTAAGCAGCTGCACAGCACTTAAGCTGCAATGAGTGCTGAAGGTGCTCATTGCAGCCAACAGCGCCGTCACACATGCGAGCTTGGGAAAAAAAATACAACCTCGAAAAAATACAAATTTAACGGCCAACCCACGGAAGTCGAAAAACACAAAAAACAAGAAAAATAATTAAACAAATAAATAAAAACACATTGACACGCAGCACAGGGGGAGAGCCAGGAAGCCTGGGAGAGAGGTTGCAAGCAATTTTGAGCCTTACTTGACATGCTTTGTCCCTCGAAAACCAGCTAAGCAAGAAAAAAATGCCAGACGAAAAACGTAAACATTTCTTAACCTGGATGAAAATGAGGCTGAGCAAAGTCAGGCATGTGGGACTTAGAACATACACGATGACAAAGACAGTAACACTTACAAGAACAACGACAGGGACGCGGGACTTCGAAAATACACGAAGGCAACGACACTAACACTTACACCATTGAAATACAACCTCGGGAAAATAAGAATTTAATGGCCGAACCGCGGAAATCGAAAACTGGATGAAAACGAGGCTTAGCAAAGCCAGGCAAATGGGACTTAGAAAATACATGACTGCAAAGACATTAACACTTACACGAACAACACCAGGGAAGCACAAAACGTGCAGGTTAATGAACCCTGCAATGAGAGGCGGGAGGAAAGGTTCACAATGAGCGCCTTTGGCGCCCATTGCGAGCCATCCGATGAGCTCCATAGGCGCTCATCGCGGGGCTCGGGATGAGCACCAAAGGTGCTCAGAGAAGCAAAAGCCTCACAATGTGTGGCAAACAGCATTGCCTGGCTTACAATTTTATTGCCGTCATTTTCGACAGGCAAGTCGCTTGTAGTTAAATAGTTACATAGTAATTGAGGTTGAAAAACACTTTTAGTCCATCAAGTTCAACCTTTTTAGATCTCCTCTGATCTGCAATAAAAGGATTAATTGTTAATTGATAATTGTTCCAGAGGAAGGCAAACAGAAAAAAAAACAGAGTAACTTTGCCAATTGTCTCAAAAGAGAAAAAAAATATCAAATTCCTTCTTGACCCCAGGTACTGGTGATTGGATTCCTTCCTGGATCAATACTCCCTCTCTAATTATCCAGGATAACCATGAATGCCCTTTTTATGTAAGAATATAGACAATCCCTTTTTAAAGTTATCTATGGAATCCGCTGTCACCACCTCCTTTGGTAGAGAATTCCACAGATTAACCACCCTTACTGTGAAGAACCCTTTTCTTTCTTTAAGGTGAAATCTTTTTACTTCTAATCTCAAAGGATGTCCCCTTGTCAGTTGAAAACTTCTTGTCACAAAGAGCTCACTTGACAAAGCCTTGAATTGACGCTGGATATATTTATGTAAGATAACCATATCCCCTCTTAGACACATTTTTTCTAAAGAAAATATGTTTAATTTGCTTAGACTTTCTTCATAACTTAGCCCCTTCATTCCCATTATTAGTTTTGTGGCCATTCTCTGTACCTTTTCCAGCTCTAAAATTTCCTTTTTATGAAGTGGTGTCCAAAATTGTACTCCATATTCCTAGGTACTAGAAATTTGTATTGTGGCAGAATTATATTTGCTTCACTTGCTTCTATACCATTCTTAATACATGCTAATATTTTACTTGCCTTTGCAGATGATGCTTAGCATTGAGCTGTTACCTAGGTGGTTGTCCACAAGCACTCCAAAATCGCTTTCAATATCTGATACCCCTAGATTTGCTCCATTAAGATTATAAATTGCATGGCTATTTTTCCTTCCCAGATGCATAACTTTGCATTTATTCTTATTAAATCTCATCTGCCATATAGTCTAATCCTTTCTCTAATTTATGCAAATTCTTTTGGAGAACATCATTATCTGATTTAATTACCTTGCACAACTTAGTGTCATCAGCAAAAGTGGAGACAATACTTTCCAATCCTACTTCTTCATTAATAAATATGTTAAGAAGGAGAGGACCTAATGATGACCCCGGAGGAACCCACTTACCACATTAGTCCAATCTGAGTATATTCCATTTACAACAACCCTTGTTTTTTAGCCAGCTCTCAATCCATTAGCAGATATTTACTGCTATTCCTGTATCCCTTAGTTTGCTCAATAGTCTTCCATGTAACACTGTATCAAAAGCCTTTGCAAAATCCAAAAAGAACTGCATACACTGAGTTGCCTTGATACAAAATCCTACTAACCTCTTCATAGAAACTAATTAGGTCTGTTTTACATGACCTATCCCTCATAAATCCATGTTAATTCCTGCTTATAATCTTGTTCAAATAGACATGTTCTTGTATACCATGTCTTATTAACCCTTCTAAAAGTTTTCCCACTACAGAAGTAAGGCTTACAGGTGTTTAATTTCCTGGATTTGTTTGTGCTCCCTTCTTAAATATAGGCATCACCTCTGCATTTCTCCAGTCATCTATGTTGAGTGAATCTTGAAAAATTAGATATAATGGTTTGGCTATTACAGAACTCAGTTCCTCTGTATCTTTGGATGTATTCCATCAGGACCTGAGGCTTTACTAACATTTATTTTTTCCAACCTCTTTTGAATTTCTTGCTGCGTTAACCAGTTGTTTGGTGAAGGTAGTGTAGCCCAATTATGCTGCAGTGACCCAACAAATGGTACCTCCCTTGTGTATACAGAAGAAAATGACCTATTTAGCTCCTCTGCCTTTTCCTGGCCACTAATTGTCAGATGGCCTGTTTCACATTGTAATGTTCCTATAGCTTCCTTCCTGGCTTAATTCCCATTAATATACTTAAAAAATGTTTTAGGGTTAGTCTTACTCTTCTTTGCAACTAACTTTTCATTTTTTATTTTAGCCATTCTAATAGCCCCTTTGCAAGCCTTTTTGATTTCCTTGTACTTACGTAAAGCAGTCTCTGTCCCTCTTTTTTGTATAATTTAAATGCCTGTTTTTTACTCTTCATCTTCATCTTTAAGCAGGGGCGGCCCGTCCATTGGGGCGTCAGGGCAAACGCCCCCCCAAATATTTTCTTCACCCTGCAATAAAAAAAACACAACAATGTATTAGTATAACCCAAAAACAAATAAATATAAGGTGTACATCATCATTTCAAGTCTAAATAGTATTAAAAATGAAGTAAAGTTAGTAAAGGGACACTGTCACTTTAAAATAACCCTTGCGCTACATTAACTAATGCTGTGTATCTATATAGCCCCCTGCCTGCACCCTGTGTGAGCAAATTACAATAGTTATACACTGTGTACACTAACCTTAGAGTCTTCTCTCTCTTCAATGAGTCCTGGCCTGGCCCCCTGACCGTTAATGCATGCCGCCCACCATCACAGTGACGATATGCATGGGCGGTCATAAATGTATCAATTAATAACTGACAGTCTTCCATCATTGACCAATCAATGATGGAAGGCTGTCCAGTTACTAAGTGATCAATCTAAACCCACCCAGACCGTTAGCCCTGAGCGCCCGCCAGCAAATAGGGCCTCGAGTTATCATTTTGATTGACTGATACAGTCAATAAAACCACCAGTTCCCTGTCCCTTCCCACTTTCTGTTTCCTGACCCTGGTCACGCTGAGACTGAGAGACCTCCCTGGCTGAATCTACTCATCTGCTCTGCCTGCCTAACACAGTAAGTCTACCTGCCTCTGCCTGGCACCTGCCCTGCCCCTGCCCCTGGCCAAACCAAAACTCCTAGTAGCCCCTAATAAAAGTTAGGGGTGACCAGTTACCCCCAGTCCCCCACTATGCCTGCCTGGCCTGCCAGTGCCACCTACCCAGCCACCCACCAACTACCACCGACGACCCCAGCCATCACCCCCATGTGGCCTGTGCCACCCCCGATCAGGCCTGCCCTATGCTAGCCTAGCTATGCCATCATGCCACCGCCGGATTACCCCGATCACGGGATCGGGGTAGTCGGGTGGTGAGCGGAGTGGCACAGGCCCACATGGGGGTGATCGGATCACCCCCTTGATGAGGCCTGTGCCACCCCTGATGACCTCCATGTTGCCGCCCTATGCCACCCCCGAGGCCCGATCACCACCGGCACCACCCCGATGTGGCCTATGCTACCCCGGGTATTCGGGCAGTGAGCGGGGTTGACCAGGCCACATGGGGGTGGATGTTCACAGGCATGTATATGTGCCTGTCACTTCTAAAGATAAAATAAAAATAAGGGAAGGGAAAAAAAAATACAGTAAAAACATTATTATTACAATTAAACAGTAAGCTAAGCAAACACATTGTTAGTACAGTTAGTAACACAACACATTTTATATAAAAATAAACAGCTTTAAACAAACATTAATAAAAAATAAAATAAACAACAGCACATACTTACCTGTAAAATTGACCCCTCCAGCGTTGGCCTTCTGTCCTCTGGATATAGTCATGAAAAATAAATAATCCAATGTTGATTGAAGCCAATGGTCAAATAAAATAATCCATGTTGATTGAAGCCAATGGTCAAAATAAAATAATCCAATGTTGATTGAAGCCAATGGTCAAATAAAATAATCCATGTTGATTGAAGCCAATGGTCAAAATAAAATAATCCAATGTTGATTGAAGCCAATGGTCAAAATAATCCAATCTTGATTGAAGCCATTGTCCATCCATCCATTCTGGCCCATTGAAAGAGGCCTCCACAAAAAAAAAACGACGCTCTAAAAAAAAAAAAAACACACTAAAAGAGCTCCTCCTACAAGGAGCCCCTCCAGCGATTAATTGTTTTTTTCCCACGGTCTGCTATATATACTAATTTTTGAAGGACTCTGATTGGCTGAAATTTTTGATTGACATCGATTTCAACCAATGAGAGTCTTTAAAAAATTAGCAAATCAGCAAGCAGGTATGGAAGCCTGTAAGGGTAAAAAAGGTTAGTGTGAACTTGTTTGACCCTGTATGTATTATACATATTACAGGGCTATTTTATGTGATATACATGTTACAGGATAATATCCTGTAACATGTATAGCCAAAAAATAGCACTGTAATATGTATAACAAATAATGTGTAATAGAAATGCATGAACAATATAATATAACAAGTAATAAAGAACATCAATTAATCAAATAATAAATATCAATTAATATATATTGTTGTATGTATATGTTTATGTATATTTATGTGTATTTTTTATGCGTATATATATATATATTTGGATATATATATATATATATATATATATATATATATATATATATATATATATATATATATAAAAATTGATATCAATATATCACAATAAATAAATAAATATATATATATATATATCAATTTGATATATATATATATATATATATATATATATATTTATTTATTGTGATATATTGATATCAATTTTTATATATATATATATATATATATATATATTTATTTATTGTGATATATTGATATCAATTTTTATATATATCTATCAATATATATATATATATATATTTATATATTATTTTTTTTATTTTATTTTTTGGGCCTATATGTTATTTAAGGTTTTTAAGGTGCGGTTGGGGCCTATATGGTCCCAATTTGTTATTTAAAGTTTTTAAGGTGCGGTTGGGGCCTATATGGTCAAAATTGGTTATTTAAGGTTTTTAAGGTGCGGTGGGGGCCTATATGGTCAAAATTGGTTATTTAAGGTTTTTAAGGTGCGGTTGGGGCCTATATGGTCCCAATTTGTTATTTAAGGTTTTTAAAATGCAGTTGGGGCCTATATGGTCCCAATTTGTTATTTAAGGTTTTTAAGGTGCGGTTGGGGCCTATATGGTCCCAATTTCTTATTTAAGGTTTTTAAGGTGCGATTGGGGCCTATATGGTCCCAATTTGTTATTTAAAGTTTTTAAGGTGCGGTTGGGGCCTATATGGTCAAAATTGGTTATTTAAGGTTTTTAAGGTGCGGTTGGGGCCTATATGGTCCCAATTTGTTATTTAAAGTTTTTAAGGTGCGGTTGGGGCCTATATGGTCAAAATTGGTTATTTAAGGTTTTTAAGGTGCGGTTGGGGCCTATATGGTCCCAATTTCTTATTTAAGGTTTTTAAGGTGCGGTTGGGGCCTATATGGTCCCAATTTGTTATTTAAAGTTTATAAGGTGCGGTTGGGGCCTATATGGTCAAAATTGGTTATTTAAGGTTTTTAAGGTGCGGTTGGGGCCTATATGGTCCCAATTTCTTATTTAAGGTTTTTAAGGTGCAAACTATCTGTGAAAGCAGATTTGTTTGGACTCGTTGGTTGACTTACTGGACGTGAATACCCCGAGAAGGAGAGTCAACTGTTGGTGAGTATCATTGCCTTTAATTTTCTGTCCATGTGTATAGGTGCAAATTTGATGTTGATGTAGTCTTGTCACATGAGGGTTTGCAATCTGTAATGTATACCAATGAAATCAACACACTGTTATTTTAAAGTAATTTTGTGACATAATATAAATTAATATACCGTGATCTCTTTCTTTTATTGGTATCAATATCAGAAATGAATACTATTGGCTCTCTACTTGTGAAGCCTTTCGCCACCCTAACCTATGAGGAGAAGGTGGAAGTAAAACGGTTAGGAGCTGACCAACCAGAGATAAATCTGCAGCAAATCGCAAGAGATAGAGGGAAGCAATATGTCCGTAATTTCAATACTGAATGGTACAAGAAGAACGACTGGCTTTCTGGAAGCGTTTCTAGGAAGTCCTTATATTGTTTCCCATGCATCCTATTTGGTGGTGACGCTGCTTGGACCAAAACTGGAGTGACTGACGTCAAACATCTAGCTGACAAATTGGCAAAACACAAAAGTTCTAAAGCTCACTTGGATAACAGGATCAAGTTTGAGATGCTTGGACAGGCGAACATTGCTGTTCAACTGGACCAAGGATACCAAGTCAGCATTCAAAAACACAACGAAGAAGTGGCTAAGAACCGGTACATCCTTTCGAAGATAATTGATTGTGTTCGCTTTTGTGGCGCTTTTGAACTGGCATTAAGAGGACACGACGAGAGTGAAACATCGCTAAATCCAGGAGTGTTTAGAGGCCTGGTGGATTTGGTTGGCAGTATCGATAGTGCAATGGAACAGCATTTGAAGACTGCAACTGTATTTAAGGGCACTTCCAAAACCGTGCAGAATGAGCTACTGGACTGCATGCATGAAGTTATAAAGGAAGTGATTCACCAAGAGCTTAAAGAAGCCCAGTTTGTGGCAATCCAAGCGGATGAAACAACCGATATTTCCGCTAGGACACAGTGCGTTGTAGTCTATCGCTACATTGACAAGAAGCATCAAGTGGTGGAAAGATTTGATGGCTTCACGGAAATGAAATCAACGGATGCAGACTCGATTGCTGCTGTTGTGCTGGAAACACTGAATACTGTTCTCCCAGAGCCAGAAGACAAGAAGAAACTCATAGCTCAAAGCTACGATGGTGCCAGTGTGATGCGTGGAGATCAAGGAGGAGTTCAAAGAAAAATAAAAGACGTGTACCCGAACGCACACTACGTCCATTGCTATGCTCACCAACTGAACCTAATAATGGAGAAAGCAGTTTCAAGGATTGGAAGAGTTCGAGTTTTTTTTCCAACATAGGCGGCATACCATCTTTTTTTTCACGCTCTCCAAAAAGGACTGGAGTTCTGGATGAGGTAGTTGGTAGAAGACTTCCAAGAGGTGCACCGACACGATGGAACTTCAACATTAGGACCGTGAACGTAATCTACGAGAACAGAGATGCGCTACTTGAGTGTTTCCAGACAATTGAAGCATGTCTAAACTTTGATCCAACATCTATACGGGAAGCCGCAGGT
This sequence comes from Discoglossus pictus, assembly GCA_027410445.1. Lineage (NCBI taxonomy): Eukaryota > Metazoa > Chordata > Amphibia > Anura > Alytidae > Discoglossus > Discoglossus pictus. The sequence continues at coordinate 195,299,810 of CM050163.1, read as the reverse complement.
TTCATTGGAATGCTGGAAGACAGGGAGTTCCTTTACTTCCTTAAATTATTTCATTTAATAATGCCACATGTTGACATCCTCTATAGTCAGCTTCAGAAGCGAGACACGGATACTGTTTATATCAAAAAAGTCACAGAAGACTTTGTCGCCAGCATCCAGAAAATCTGTAATTCTGTGGAAGAGATAGAAGCAAGTTTGCCGAGCGATCTAACAGTCAACAGACGGAGTGCGGAGATCTCAACCTTGAGACAACTTTCAAGAGAGGTATGTGACATAGTGGTGGTTCATGCAAAAGAACGTTTTTCATTTTCAAATCACCTAGTCAGTGCCAAACTTGTTCAAAGTGACTTGTATAAAACCCATGACACTTGCTTTCCAACCCAAGCTCTGGAAAACACCGTGCAAGCATATCCAATACTGAAGAAGGAACAATTACGCACTGAGCTGTTACTTCTGTATGGGAAGACAGAGTTTCATACTTGTACAAGTGCTGTTGCTCTGCACAAACTTTTCCATCAATTTAATCTGCAGAATGATTTCACAGAGACAGTAAAATTATTAAGAATCCTGATTACAACACCAATGACTACTGCAGAATCAGAAAGATGCTTCTCAACATTGAAGAGGATAAAAACCTTTTTAAGAAGCACCATGTCCCTGGAGTGGTTGAATGCATTGGCGATGCTCTCAATGGAAAAGCAACTGATTTCCGAGATCCCAGACTTCAATGAAAAAACCATTGAGAAGTTTTCTTCTTTGAAAGATCGCCGTGCAAAATTAAAATACAAGTGATTGAAGCAAAGAAGAATGCATACCCCCAAGGTGTGCAAAGATAAACTGCGTTAAGCAGCACCACCTCACACTACCAAACATAACTAGTGGTAAGTAAACTATGAACGGTGTGTGGGTGTGCATATGGAAGGAGCTATGAAAGGTGTGTGCATGGTCAGTAACAATTGTTGAAGCCTTGGCATGGTTTGAAGGAATTGGAGGCACTTCCAAGGGTAGCTGTCACTTGTGTACAGGAAGCAAGAATGCCATGTCTGTACAAGTGCTGTTGCTCTGCAGCAACTTTAGCATCAATTTAATCTACATAATTTAACAGAGTGAGTGAAGCTATAAGGAATCCTGCTTACAACAACGAAGACTACTAAAGAACCAGAAGAGGATCAAAAAAGTAATTAAAAAGCACCATGGTCCTGTAGCGGTTAAATGCATTGGTTTGAAGGAATTGGAGGCACCTTCAAGGGTACGTAAAGTTCTCGGAAATGGCACCACCTCACTACCAAAAATAACTAGTGGTAAGTAAAGTATGAATGGTGTGTGGGTGTGCATATTGAAGGAGCTATGAAAGGTGTGTGAATGGTCAGTAACAATTGTTGAAGCCTTGGCGTGGCGTTACTGCTCATATGGTTATCCATATGCTAATTCAACGTGTTTGTTTGACATTGATTATTGTGTTGTCTAAGCAGAAGTGAAATGTTGTTGTTTTCTTGAATCCCAAGATCCACTGGTTTGGGCCTATGCAGTGCTGATTGGTCTTCTAAGGTATGTTTGAGGCCTATATGGTCCCACTTGGTCTTCTAAGGTATGTTTGGGGCCTATGGTCACACTTGGTCTTCTAAGGTATGTTTGGGGCCTATGGTCACACTTGGTCTTCTAAGGTATGTTTGAGGCCTATATGGTCACACTTGGTCTTCTAAGGTATGTTTGGGGCCTATATAGTTCCACTTGGTCTTCTAAGGTATGTTTGGGGCCTATGGTCACACTTGGTCTTCTAAGGTATGTTTGTGGCTTATATAGTCACACTTGGTCTTCTAAGGTATGTTTGGGGCCTATATAGTCACACTTGGTCTTCTAAGGTATGTTTGGGGCCTATAGTCACAATTGGTCTTCTAAGGTATGTTTGGGGCTTATATAGTCACACTTGGTCTTCTAAGGTATGTTTGGGGCCTATATAGTCACACTTGGTCTTCTAAGGTATGTTTGGGGCCTATATAGTCACACTTGGTCTTCTAAGGTATGTTTGGGGCCTATATGGTTCCACTTGGTCGTTTAATGTTTTTTAAGTATGGTTTTGTTCTTGAATGGTATTTTTGATTTGCTTGTTTTCTTTCAACCCCAGGTGCAAACCCTATGTGGCTGCAGATTTGTTTCTACTCATTGGTCAACTTAATGAACGTGAATACCCTGAGAAGAAGAGCCGACTAATGGTAGGTGTCACTCCTTTAATTTTTCTGTTAATACGTTTAGGTGCAATTATGATATTGCTGTAGTCTTGTCACATGAGTTTTTTCAATCTATATTGTATACCAATGAATTTAACACATTGTTACTTTACTTCTTGACATTTCTGCATTGCAGATCATGTATTTCAATGGGCTTTACAAGCATAAGGTCATTGGGCGGGGCTTATAAAGGCCATTATGACGTCAGGGGGAGGAGTTATAAAAATGGGTGTGGTTTGAAAAAGGGGGAGTGGCTATGTTTCGCCCTGTCGCCCCTCCAACTTGAAAAGTCACCAGCCGCCACTGTCTTTAAGTCATTGTAAAGCCACATGGGTTGTGATTTACTCCTTGTTTTTTTATTTCCACATGGTATATCGTGATGTATATTTAGTAAGCATTTGAATGTTGTCCATTTATGTTCAGTTATTATACCTGTCAGTTCTTTGTCCCAGTCTATATGTTGTATTGCTGCCTTTAGACTGTTAAAATCCGCCCTGTTAAAATTAAGAGTTTTTGTTGGCCCCTTACAGTTTTGTTTTTTAATTCAATTTCAAATGAGACTGTGTTGTGATCACTGTTTCCCAAAGGTTGCCCTTTTTTTCAACATTTGATACTATATCAATATTATTTGTGATGAATAAATCCAAGTTAGCCTTATTTCTAGTAGGCTCTTGTATAACCTGGGCCAGATAATGATCCCAGAGTGTTCTCAGAACCTGCTCCCTTTACCCATACTGCTGGTCTCATTTATCCAGTTTATTTCAGGGTAGTTGAAATCTCCCATTACTAAAACTTACCCATGCTTAGCTGCATTTTCAATCTGTAACAATAATTGAATTTCTTCACTTTCAATCATATTTGGGGGTTCATAGCACACTCCTACTAATATTCTTTTAGAATATTGCAAGTACCACCATCAATATCTTCTCTGACTATAGTCTTAAATTCAGGCTTAACATACAGACACACACCCTCATCTTCTACCCTATCTTTCCTAAATAGGTTATAACCATGCAGATAAACAGTCCATTCATGAGATTCATCCCACCATGTTTTAGTAATAACTATTAAATACCAATACTCATTACCAATTCTCATTAACTGCTAATAATTCTATCTCTCCCACTTTCCCTGGCAAACTTCTGGCATTAGCAAGCATACACCTTATGTTATAAGTCTGTAGTTCTGAAGTGCCTGCCACTGTACTTGAGTTACTTAACAATACCTCCCTATTGACTATACTAACCCTCCCCCATCTACACCCCCTTGACTAGTTTGTTTCTAACCCCCTCTACACTTTCTACCTTATGTGTTGGCTCAGGTGGATCCCAGAAGGGCAAGAGGCTTTCTGGTAAGAAGGGGATACCAAAAGGGGGTAATGTCATAGTCTAGAATAAGCATGATGCATAGCACCTACCAGGGTCACATGTGGTCACTACACCACTGTAACCAATAATGTGCATAGCACTTACAACTTGTCTACATCTGCTCAATTAAACAGATGCATAAACATCTGGACTGTGTAATACATAAAAAACAATATACCAACTCACCTGATTTCCCTCTGCAAGCACTACTAACCATTTGCTAGTTTTAAGGATATCTCACTGGCCCTGACCATTGATAATGATGTTTCATTTCACAATAATGCTTAGCTGTGAACACCGTCAGTGGTCCAGGTGTACTATCACCTTCTCCATCTGATATTGTTTAGCAACATTGATATCCCATCCATCAGCTATACAGACGTTAGCACATGTTAAAGGATACTCATGTTTTCAGCAATACGGGACAAATAGCCATTAATATGGAGAATACACAAAGGTCAGTGGCCTGAATTACTGTTACCTACATCAGATCTGTTCTCATACTGATATTGAGGAGAAAATCACATGCTTCACTAGTTCATGGATTAAGGCTGGCTTTCAATAATATGCCATTGTGAGATTTTGAATGTCCACTGCCATAGCTCTATTAGTCTACTTTTAAGTTAACAACAATCATGTCTCAGACATCTGGATATGTGATAGCTTTAAAATTGTGAATGATATTTGTTAAGGGGGTGGGGGGCTGTCATTTAAGGAATGTCTACCTGAGAGGCACTGGAAATATCTTACAATTACTTAATTTCTTTCACAATGCTTGCAGTTGCAGAAAATGCCTTCATGTACCGGAATTGTGCCTAAAAAAATAAAAATAAACCCTGAAAAATAAGGCCTTAAAAAAGACTGCAGTGACTGCAACATCTCTTTTCCACAGTATTCCTCAGTGACCATCAATTGGTGAAACGTTAAACAAAACCCTACGTGTCCACAGAGAAGGGGATCATGGACCATGTTATGGGAGGTAGCCATCTGCGTACAACATATCACCATCACATAGGCCAAGATCCCAACTCTGTAGCCAGACTAGGTTAGGTTAACAGTGATGGGGCCGGGCGGGTGTGCGGGGGATGCAACCGAAGTGGATGAGGCAGGGCTGGGGACCAAAGCGCAAAGCATAGCATCAGTTCTGTGCAGCCCGTCAAGGAATGATTCTGTCATGAGGTGGTGTCTCCTGTCCTTTCTATTCCCCCTAGCCAAGGGGTGGCAAAAGGTCCTGCTAGTGCCCCCACTGCCCAGGTGAAGTCCTCCTCCTCCTCATCAGGGCATGGGGCTTGTGGTGGTCCCTCCTCCCCCTGTGCTGGATCCTGCTTGGCAGGGGCTTGGTCCATGTCCTACTGCTCCGATGGAGCCCCTGCTTCTGGCTCACCACTGGACCCAGAACTCCTGGAAGCTGTAAAAGAGAAAAAAGAAACAAAAGGGATATGTGTTAATTATGTTGAATAGTACATTGGTTTCTGTTCTTTCCTAACTATCTGACATCTAGGCTTGAACCTGGATGATTCACTTACAGCGCCTTTGACCTCACTATCAGTGCTCTTCATTGTGTGAAAGAGCACAAGATTCTGTGTTACTTGAGGGGTTAAATGCTGACTGATTACATTCCTCAAAGCAGTAAATCAATAATTCTTGGAATGTCCATTTTGGCAGAAGCTATTAATCAGGACTGTGTCTGTAGACATACCTTAGACTGCATATTTTCAACTGTTCCTATTTAAATTACAAGAAAGCAATAGATCACTTTAACATAGAATATTGTGCTCTTTCTCACAATGAATATCATCTATAGTGAGATAACTGTCTCTTTGAGTGCAACTCTGAGTAGCTATCATTTGCTAGATGTGATCTTTTTTGGGTTCTTGATCTTGATTGTTCTTGGCTCCTAACAATGTTTTGCTTCCAGCTACGATCTGTGACTGCATACGCTGCAGTGGGCACATCCGTGCATGGACTGTCTATTGGTTGATTAATGGTGTTGTGCTCACTGAACCATCTATGCCTTGTTAATTCCATGGAGCTGACATGTCAGTGTCCTTGTTGGTCATCCTGTACATGTGTAGTGTGTGTTGTACTTTTGGTGGCATGTTGGTGTATGTCATATTCACCTGACGTGAAGGCTGAATGGGCCACCAGGCCTGAAGCTACAGTGGCGGGCACCTGTTTCAGTAGGTCCTTGATGTCTCTCTCCCACTCAATATAGGTAACAGTCACTTTGGGCCACCACTTGGTGCTGAAGATGCATCCATCTCCTTTGCCATCTTCCTCCTCACCTTGACCCTGACATCATCAAATCTGTGCTTCACGGAACTCACATCCCTTCCTGCTGTGCCCACTGCTGTTACTGCGGCCACTACCTCCTTCCATGCCTGGGCCCTAGGCCCGGGCCTTACTTCCCTTTCCCCTAAAAGGACAGCAGGCCGCTCATGGATGGCACGCAGGTGTAGAACCATCTCCAGGGGCGAGTAACTTGGGTCTCTGTGCCTTCCCCTAGCCTCTTGCCCTCCCTACTGTAGAGGGGGATCCTGTCCTACTTCATCTGTCCCTGAGGCCTGTCCCTCATCCCTGCTACCACCCCCTGGGATCAGGCTCCTCCCCCTCTGACCCTGATGTAGATGTGCCTATCAATATGGGTACCTGCACACCCACCTCCTCCTCTACTCCACTCAACTCCTTCTCCTCCTCCTCTCCTCCTCCACTCAACTCCTCCTCTCCCAAACTCGCCACCTCCTCCTCTCCACTACTTCCCACTTCCTTCTCTCCACCACCCACGTCCTCCCCTTCTAAACCACCCACCATCTCTTCCTCTCCAACACTCCACATGGCCACCTTTCTTTCCTCCTCACCTCTCCTCCTCTTCTACTCCCATCCCCTCCACTCCTCTACCCTTCCTCCATATTAATCATGAAAATAAAATAAGGATAAATAAAAAAGTTTGCCTGGATATATTTGTGATGTAAAAAAAAATGCTTTATGTGTAATTACTAACTGTTGGGGTGTAGGGTGTGTGTATGTAGTAACCTGGCTATATGTGTATCTATGTGTGTTATTTACTCTATGTGTATTTATATTATGTGTAATCAGTATATATGTGTAATCAAAATGTAAGTGTAAAATAGTTATTAGAATAATATAAAAGAATAGAACTGTAAGACCTGCTTTCCAATATCACCTACTCTCTCTCTCTCTCTCTAAATCCAACCTCCAACTCCGGGATCTGCGTGCTACTTCGGAAGAAGCTCACTGTGTCAATCATTTTCCTGGAGCCCACTTTTTATTGGCTCTGAGGCGTGTGTCGCACCATGTAATAATGGCATTGGACTGTAAATGCGGAACGCATCTATTCCAGCCCACTGTCAGCTTGTAGCGGCAGGAATGGATTACGGGTTTGAGGCTTCGGGCCTGTAGTTACGGGCTTTGGCAATGTAATCGATCTGTAACCACTGGAATTTAATGAGGCCTCTAGTGTACCTACTCAGGTAAACCTTTGCATGATCCTCAACCAATTATTCCTGACCATATGGTCAAATTATTATTACAGAGAAAACAAAAAATCTGCAGCCAAAATAAAATGTACTGACCAAATAAACTGTAATTGTGTACAGTGACCAGATTCCTATATTTTAATGTTTTTAGAAAGCATACATGTTTGACACAACAGTTAAAATGAAAAAGGAATACAATTGCACCTGTATTACAATAATAAACTCGGAAAACTGTTATTTATAGAGGCTATTTATCAATAAGTTATAGTTTACATTTACCTTATATATAGGCTTCATAGAAAACACAAGAAGTACAGATATTTTATGGTTTAAATGCACCCAACTCCACTTATCTTTGGTTATCCTCCCTTTTAACTCTGATAAATGTTTCTTTGTTTTTGAAGCATGGAAATGGCTTAGTGAACATTTGAATGGGTCTTGGCTATTGTTTTACATGTAACACATTTCTAATGTACCCCAATGTTATATGTTTGCAAATTTTACAGAAATAAAGAAACCCTCTTGTAATCCTCCACAAGTTGTTTTAGTGTAGTAACTTTGCCAATACTGTTCTCATATCTTAGAACTGTGAGTGCTACATAATTTTGGATATTTGAGTTGCCTTATTGCTTTACCTTAGCCTGGCAAACACCTTTTTAAAATTACAGAGTGCCACAGTTGTAAGTGTTATGAATACAGAATATATTTTTCACACAGACACCAAAAACAGGGTTATAATTAATTACCTGTTAGCAAATCTGAAATAGAGAAGAAAAATAAATACATATTTACCTTTAAATCTGTACCATAAAATGCTACAATACCACTTTTTGCTAGATTAAAATAATTGTAGGTAAACTAAACTAAAAGTATTCTAAGTCAGTTACACAAAGTCTACACTGAGTAACACAGGAACCAAAGGGCAATGCATTGCAGCGATGCCTCCACTTGCACAATGGCCATCAACATTAATATTAGTCTTAATTTGAATACAAAGCTCATGATATAAATATTATTACAGTTACTGTGATTAAAAAAATAAGTAGAACTGTTAGTTAATTGACCTTGAAAGCTGTTTGTTTTAAGCATAAATAACAATAAAAAGGTAATCCATCTCTCCTGATGGCAATTATCTCACAAATGAGGGGGATAAGTATGAAGAGCATGCCCAACTGGCATATATTAAAATAATGTTAAGACTTATCACCCCTCACTGTGAGAAATAATTGAAATCAAGCAAGATACAGTCATGAGGTGAAAGGAAATACTTTTTTGGGTGTAATAATATATGCTTAAAATCCAACATTTTCAAGCTCAGTTATCTAACACTTTAACAACAACAAATTATAAAAACAACAACAAATTATAACAACAACAACAAATTATAACAACAACAACAAATTATAACAACAACAAATTATAACTTATAATTTCTGCAATTACTATTACATTTGTGTCACCATAAGAACAGATAGTCATTTCATTTACTATCAGTTTACACAGTATAGTTTGAAAATCATTAATTTATAGCAAGGTGGTAGTAAGTGAGGATACAGAGAAAGATAGTTAAGTTGAGGTGATATGGAGAGAACTGGCAGCAGTGAATGGGTATGAAAAGAAACTGGTAATCAGTTGGTAGGAAGGATAGCAGTAAGTGGTTGTGGAGTAAAAGGGTGGTTTGTGGAGGACACACATTAACAGTATAGGCGAGTAAATATTGATATAGTGTGAAGGTGACATGATGGTGGACATGATAGAGTTTCACCTTGAAGTAACTAAATCAACAAATGCAACTGCAAAAGTGAGTCTTATCAAGCTGACTACCTATTAGTAATTTGTGTTACCTACAAAATTCCTGGTGGCCCAGTGGTTAGGATTCAGGTGCTTTCACCACAGCATGGGTTTGAATCCAGCCAGGGCACCAAGAGGTCACACTGGCAAGTACTTAGATGGGAGACAACCTGGGAATACCAGGAGCTATATGCTGTGGCCCACTGGAGAAGGAGCTGGCAACCCACTCCAGTATCTCTCCCATGAAATCCAAGTGGATCAGCATGGTGTGTTGTCCATGAAGTCACGGAGTGTCAGACTGTTTACATTTACATAAAAGAGGTCAGCAAATTAGCACTTTGATATTGAAATTAACATGAACAGAGATCAAAAGAGGCCAAATGTTTGGTACCCACATAACAAAATTATTTAATGTATCAAGGGCAAGCCTCAAACACAATGATCGTATGACAGGAATGATGATTGTACATTGAAGATCCACCAGCAGGGATAGATGGACACTTCACAGGGTAAAGGCTAACAGCCTTATTAAATTGTGATTCAGTAAATTTAAAAGGGCTCTATTTAAGCACACAGCATATTTTATTTACAGAAGTTTTTAGTTAGTGAAGACCTTGCTTTTGGATAGAAGTTCACTAACTAAAATCTTCTGTAAAAAAATATGCTCTGTGCTTAAATAGAGCCCTTTTAAATTGACAGAATCACAAATTAATAAGGCTGTAAATGCCTTAAAAATACAGTCCCACAAATGACCACAGAATGGAATAAGTACCTCTGTGATCTAAAAACACTTTTATTGTGAACTTCAGTTGAAATTTATGAATTTTGTGGTGGACAAAATAACAGAAACATATATTGTATTTTGTTAGATCTTTTTGTTATTTTATCCACCCCGCAATGTATATGTGATATAGTCTTAGACATCAACAAATTTAAAAATCTCGACATCAAAAGATTGCAGGGGTCCCTAAACATATGTTGCAGGAAGGTGTCCCGAAATGACAGTGCATACCAAAAGCGCTCTGTCAAAAGCACGATGACAGAACCACCACCCAATTAAATCTCGCAGGACTAAAGCGCGCATGCGACAAATTTGCACATTTCTCTATTTTTCTTTGTATCTCTCTTTGTCGCTGTGTTTATATTGTCTCTTTCTCTGTCTCCATATTTTCTCTCGATAATTTTATCCTCCTCTCTTCCTCCAGCTCATTAATTATTCCACTAAGATCTTCATGCACTCAGGGATGCTGCACCCCCAACAGACAACTCTGGGGGTTTGGCATCATGAACATCCTGTCATTCATCATGTCGGTGAGTCCCTGAGACCCCCATGTTACACACAAATATTGGAGATCTTTGTAATCATGTATGATACAGAACAGACACTCTCTTGACCAGAGTCCTCCTGACATGAAACATTATAGAAAAAAATGCAGACAATTCAGAGGAATAAATATGGGCCTGGTCTGAATAATATATTGGGGTTGTCTCTAAAATATGGAACTGTCCCTTCCAAAGAGAAACATTTAGTGGGGCAACAGGGTAAGGTTTCTTTTGTACAGTGCCTTGCAAAAGTATTCACCCCCTTGGCATTTTTTGTGCATTGTTGCCTCACAACCTAGAATGACCATGGATTGTTTGAGGATTTGCATCATTTAATTTACAGAACATGCCCACAACTTTGAAAATGTTTTATTTTTATTTTGAAGCAAACAACAAATAGGACAAAATAACAGAAAAAGTCAATGTGCATAACTATTCACCCCCCTAAAGTCAATACTTTGTAGAGCCACCTTTTGTGGCAATCATAGCTCCAAGTCGCTTTGGATAAGTCTCTATGAGCTTGCCACATCTTACCACTGGGATTTTGCCCATTCCTCCTTGCAAAACTGCTCGCTCAATTCTGACCAGTTTCCCAGTCCCAGCTGCTGAAAAACATCCCCACAGCATGATGCTGCCACCACCATTTTTCACTGTGGGGATGGTGTCCATTGTGTGATGTGATGTGTTGGGTTTGCGCCAGACATAGGGCCTCATTCTATTATCGGCCGTAAAATGGCCGCAAGGCTGCGATTCCTTGCGGGGGTTCCGTTACCTCGCAATTCTATTAAACGGCCCCGCAAGGATCTCCTCTTAGGGCCGGCCGTATATCTTGCAACCGGCCGTAAGCTCAGAAATCTTTAAAGTCAAAAATAAATTCAAGACAGCACTGTAAAGCTCTGTAAATGCTAGGGATCATATTGGGGGACATGAGGATTAATAGTAACCCACTCTCAAGCTTGCACATCAGCCCAAATCCGAGTTTACATTAACTGTTTATTTTCCCGGCCGCAGCGTGGCCGGGTCTGAGGTGCTCCAAGCACTCTGGACTTTTTACATGGATTTTTGACATAAATTTAAAAATATGTTTTTTACGGATTTGAGTGTAGGGGAATGTTGTGCTATTTTTGCTAACATCTACAATCACCTTTTAGTCTCCTCAGAGTGCAGGATGGCTTTATTTTGGCTTTATAATGTACTTAATTGGTGCTAGCGGGACCTTTTTCCTGCAAGTAAGCTGCCGCTCGCTTTTAGCCTTGCAGAGATGATTCCCGGAGCAATAGAATAGCAACCGGGCTTTTCTTGCGGCCGCAAGGGATAGCAAGGCGCCGGCCGCAAGCCTGCCGGAATCCCCGGCCGGAGGGGAATCAAATAGCAGAATAGCTTGCGGCCGGTCCTTGCGGCCCCGCATCTCCTTCGGCCGATAACAGAATGAGGCCCATAGTGTTTAATTTGATGGCCTTAAAGTTCAATTTCAGTCTCATCAGACCAGAGCACCTTCCTCCATACATTTTGGGAGTCTCCCACATGCCTTTTCGCAAACTCAAAATGTGCCATTTTGTTTTTTGCTGAAAGTAATGGCTTTCTTCTAGCCACTCTGCCTTAAAGTCCAACTCTATGGAGCGCACAGCTTATTGTCGTCCTATGTACAGAAATTACCGTCTCTGCGGTGGAACTCTGCAGCTCCTCCAGGGTTACCTTAGGTCTCTGTGCTGCCTCTCTGATTAATGCACTCCCTGAGTTTTGGTGGGTGGCCGTCTCTTGGCAGGTTTGCTGTTGTGCCATGTTCTTTCCATTTGATTATGATAGCTTTGATGGTGCTCCTGGGGATCATCAATGATTTGGATATTATATTTTATAACCTAACCCTGACTTGTACTTCTCAACAACATTGTCCCTTACTTGTTTGGAGAGTTCCTTGGTCTTCATGGCAGTGTGTGGTTAGTGGTGCCTCTTGCTTAGGTGTTGCAGCCTCTGTGGCCTTTCAAAAAAGTTGTGTATATGTAATGACAGATCATGTGACACTTAGATAGCAGACAGGTGGACATCATTTCACTAATTATGTGACTTCTGAAGGTAATTGGTTGCGCCAGAGCCTTTTATGGGCTTCATAACAAAGGGGGTGAATACATATGCACATGCCAATTTACTGTTTTCTTTTTCTAAAAAATTGTTTTATGTATATATTTTTCTCATTTCACTTCACTAACTTAGACTATTGTGTTCTGATCGATCACATAAAATTCAGATTACCAAAACGTTGAAGTTAAAGCTGTTATGTAACAAAATAGGTAAAAAGCCAAAGGGGTGAATACTATTGCAAGGCACTGTATATATACACAAACATACACACATATATGCACAAACATACACACATACATGCCCTCCTTATACTCACACATAGGAGCACCTCCTTACATACAGCCATGCACACACATTCACACCACACATATACATATTTACTATAAGTTGTGTTTCTGTAGGTTTTACTGGTGGAGAAAATTGGGAGGAAAAAGCTACTCCTGACCGGACAGCTGACCATAAACTTCTGTAACTTGCTGTTGGTTCTTTCTGTGGCAACAATGGTGAGATATTCACCAGTAGAGGAGTTAGATAGAGGAATCGCAGGAATTAAAGGGTTGGCCCATATAATTAAATGATATGTGGGGAAACAGAAGGCATGACATGGTGGGTTATAGGGGAATAGCAAAAACACAGAGAGGGATGTATAAAACAAAGAGAATGGTTTTCATATAAGATAATTAGAAGTTATATGGAGAGGCAGCAAAATGAGGTACCGTTTACATGGGAAAAATAAGGCAAATATGGAAGATTATTGGAAGAGAGGGGATTATATAGAACAATAGGAGGTGTTATATGGAAGATTATATGTGGGGATAGAAGACAATGCAGGCAGTAGTTATATTGCGCAGTAGGAAGATTTTTAAGGATGGTTATTTGTGGGACTAAGATGAGATTCAAGGATGTTATGTGGAGCACCCAGTAGGTAGAGATACAATCATGGGTTAATGAGGATAAATAGTTAAACATCATGGCAATATGGAGGGATTGGTTACATGGAGCAATAGGAGGGGTTATAAAGGGATGTTATATGCACAAAAGTAGCTGATGCAAACCCCTTTATTGTAGAAAAACATCGCAGGCCCATTGCTTTGCTGCAGAGAATCTGAGCTCTTTTGTTGGCGTGCATTTGAAGGCACCTTCACTACATCTCTTAATTGACGGCGCACATTTGTCGGTGCGCTTACGGCAGCGCGGAATTCACACGCACGCTATAGACTGGGTACCGTTGCAGGAGTCATCACATGGAATTATATTAAATTGTCTATACTGATAATTACTTTGAAACTTACTTAATTTCTGGGCTGATTCATTTTATTTAGTTTATGAAACACTGTAGTCTCATGCATAATAGAATATAAAGTATGTCACCTAATGAGGTAGATCAGACATTGACGCATATTTTAATCAAAGTGTAATAATGTAGATTCATACAGAAATATTTCAGTTTTCTTGCATTAGCTTTCTATGATCTTCCAGAGATATGTTGTAAAAGCTGACAACTGAATGATTTAAATAGTTCATCTGTCTATTTTAATACATGCATATAAAGGCTATGAACACTGTATCCCTTAGTAAATTCTCCCCATGAAAATAAATACATTATATAAAACTTGTTTATTTGCCTTGGACTACTTGGTATAAAAGATGCTAACTATTTGCCATTTCTGTATGTTTTATATAAAAACTTCAAACACCAGCAGTAAAAATGAGTTTTGAGCCACAGAACAGTAACACGTTCTAAAATAATTACATTTTTTTTCACAAAGAAGAAATCTAAAATAAATCATATTCTTTTGGTTGCTATATTTAGCATAAGATAAAGAGACTGAGCTCCCAAATTAAAAATGTGGTTAAGGACAGGATGATTTATTATTTTTCATGGTTTGCTTCTTTTCTGTTTTTATACTTTGTATATTACTATAAAACTCAAAACAAACACATTTAGCCTCATTCAATTGCAAGCCCACAGATTGAGTCCTACAGGTCGTATGTCTGCAGACTTGAGATTTGCTACAATTACAGAGTGATTCAATTGAACAAGGCCGCAACTTACGGGCCAAAAGCCGAAACCGCAAACCATGCAGTTGTAAGTAGTATTTCAGAGCGTGATCCAGATCAATTAAGCAAGGCTGTAACCAATTTGGAAAAAGTCAATAGAAAATGAGACCGTCATCATGACGTCTGTAAAACATGGAGGTTACGTGTCAATCAATTAGCGTCTAGAGGTCTGATATGCGATCAGACTCGCAATCCCGCAATCTACAAAATAATAAAAATGAATGCCAATACTGTTCTAGTCCATATGGGTGTCCTGATTTGTATGAACTCATTGATTCCCAAGATCGATATAACACTGAAATGAAAGATTTGCGAGCTTGAGATTGCTGTGCAATTAATTAACTCTAATGTCTTAAGTCGCTTTCCTTATCATTAAAAGTGCAGTATTCAGTATTTTTTTTTGCATTTACAGTGCTACGCACAGGGGTTCAACCCCCTTGCGAGTACTTTGTGGTATCTATAGGATTTTCTTCTACATTTGCCATTTATGGGTGTGAAATTAGCTGGCTGGAAAAACTGTAGCAATTGAATATCGATTTAAAATTTTAGCAATGGTAACTCTTGCAGACTTGAAATATCAAATGCTTAGATGGGGTGTAAGTTACAGTTGTAACAACCGCAGTGATTTTTAGCCTGTAACCCGTAGATCGTTTGCGGCTTTCAAAAAGGCGCCAATTGAATAGCAAATTAGCTTACTGGCTACATTACGGGCTCCCATAAACAACAATAGCTCAATCGAATCAAGGCCATTGTATGAATTTCTATCTTTACTCATGTTTATCCATGCCATGGCTATACCTCAGCAGAGGTTTAAGCAACAATGTTTTACTGTTTTAAAATAATTATGGCTTGGTTTAATTCCCTTACCATTAGTTACTACTGCAAAATCAGTTGTTCTGGTATTTATACAGAGAGACTCTACTGATCCCCATCTGCCATTTCCAGATCAGGAATAACTGATTTCCATGAGTACTGCTGATGGGAAGCAGGTATTCTCACCCCTCAGAATCTTATAGCAAACACAAAGAATCTCCACAGCGTGCTCTAATAGTAATCAGGCAGATGATAGATCTTTATCTGCATTATGTAAAATAACTCCATCTTTAGGCCCTATTCTATTAGACGCTTGCAAATGCCTCAAACTATAAATTTGTCTGTTAGTGTTTTTTTCTCTCCAAATGTTTAGATGTATTCTTTTGACGCAAGCCTGCAATTTACCTCCTTAAGCCTAAACTTGTAAACCCTGCCTTTTGTTAGTAGGATTTCAGGGTTCGTGATCATATGATCTGACAATATTTAAGCAAGTCCGTAATTTACTTCTTAGACACAGCCAATAGTAAAAAAGGCCGTCATCATGATGTCAGTAAAACATGGAAGTTAGACGTAATCTGCAAACGGAGGCTACACATTAATTAGTGCCAATAAGTAATATTTGTAGATCAGGCAGGCAATCAAGCAACCTAGCAATTTATAATATGTATTAGATCATCTGTTTTAGTCCATTCATGTTTCATGATTTGTATTAACCCCTTGAGTCCCGGGATCGATATTACTCAGAAATAATAGTTAAAAATAATATTTTTTAATTGCATATTTGTGTGCTTGAGGCTGTTGTGCAATTAATTCTAATTTGTTTCCATGTCTTCCCATGCTTTTAAAGTACAGTATTGTGTTTTTAATATCTGTTATAGCTTTAATACATTTTTGAAAAAGCTCTTGCGAGTCCTATTTAGTACTTGTATTATGTTTGACAGAAAAGTGATACTTTTTCCGTTGCGGGTTAGACATTACTTGCGATCTAGAGCTACGGATCTAATAGAATATTTATTTTGTTTAACTTTAATTATTTAGAAGAGCTATGGTCCCTGTAGAGCCTGCTGCAGGAGACACTGAGCTGTTACCTCAGTAGTCTCCACAGCAGTGCTTCATAGTAAAACTACTCACCCCTCCCTCCCCCATCTATCTATACAAACCCCTTCCATTGCAGAAAGGAGATACAATTATAATAGATTGTCAGATGGTTTAAGACCCCACTGCCGATCACCCCTATGAGTCCAAAGAACACAAGGGATTCCCACTTGCTGAATCTAAGGTGAAGCAGGCTGTGCAATGCACCTGGGTCCTCCTCTACCACATATAGGGGGCTCCAGTACAGTTGTTCCCAAACAAAGCCCACTCAGCCTCACTGCATCCCCCTCTCAACATCTTCTTATTGCTCCTCTGCCTACGTGTCTTCCCGCCTGGACAGGGAGTCTCTTCCCCAGCAAGAATGAGTACTGGTAGGGATGCAGGGAAGCCGTGAGGTTGAGGAGGCACAGGGAAACCTATGGTAGCCCAGGTGGGCATACAAATGATGGGTGAAAAAATGAACTGATACTCTGGACCACCAAACTTTAATATTATGTATGCATATATTCCATCATATTTAAAACATGCCATAATTGCAACCCTTCTTAAGAAACTATCATCTGACTCTAATCTCTCTACTGTCCCTGACTTCACACCTAATTGAGTGGTTTGTCTACAATTGCCTTAACAAATTAATTTCCTCCGAGACAGCTGTCACAAAAGTCACTGATGACTTGCTCACTGCCAAGTCAAAAGGTCACTTCTCTATTATAATTCTCCTGGATCTAGCGGCTGCCTTTGACACACTTGACCACCATCTTCTAATCCAAATTGTCTGCTATCTTTACATCTGTCACACAGCTCTTTCATGGTTCACATCATATCAAGAATATTGGACATTTATTGTCTCCTTCTCTGGCACATTTTCTTCACCTCAACTTCTGACTGTTCAGTCCTAGGCCTCCTCCTCTTCTCCCTCTATACATCCTCCCTGTGGTACTCACTTCTATGCAGACAACACTCAAATCTACCTCTCAGCACCAGATTTATGGCCCTCTCTTTTAGCTCTTATTTCCCTCTGACTCTCAAGCATATTCTCTTTGATGTTTGGTCACAGACTCAACATGTCATAGACTGAACTCCTAATCTTCCCATCTACTAAAGCGTCCACTCCCCACACCTCTCTCACTGTTTATAATTCTTTCATCACTCCCACCCCAGGCCCAATGTCTTGGATTTCTACTAGACTGTGCCTTCTCACTAAAAAAGCTTGTTTTTTTCACCTACTGCAACTACTGCAACTTGCTTCCCTCTGACCTCCTCATCACTTGTTTGTCCCCACTCCAATCCATAATAAATGCTTCCACTAGACTCATCTACCATATTCAACATTCAGTGTCTGCAGCACCTCTCTGTCAGTCACTTCACTGGCTTCCCGTAGGCTCCAGTATGACCTTTAAAATCATGACCCTAACTTATAAAGCCCTCATCAACAGTGCACCACCTTATATCTCTGCTCTTGTCTCAAAATATTCCCCCACCTGCTAACAACCTTTTATTTCCTTTTCTCTTATCAACTCCTCTCACTTCGGTCTACAGGACTTTTCTTGCACTGACCCAATTCTTTGGAGCTCCTTGTCTTGCTCCATTGATTGACACATATTTTAGGCAATCAGAAACCTGAACAACTGTATTTAGGCCACAAAAACACAATACAAGCCATTTGTGGTGGGTGAGCTTCTTACAGGAGGAGCTCCATTAGTACCCCTATTTTTTTGTTTATAGAACATCAGGATTTTTAGGAGGTGGACCATTTTAAAGGCCCAGAAGATGAGGATCAACAATGTAGAGGACCTGAATCTTAAATCAAATGCAGTAGCCCGTTTGATCCAGGTCAGAAGACTGAGGACAAGGGCATCGATGATCATCGCTGGAATTTTTTATGTAATTTCATTTTTTTATTTTATTTTTAATTCCTTTTTTATTTTATTACAATTCTTTTTTTACAGTAATTTTATTTTTTATTTTTACTAATTATTTTTAATTGTAATGTTAATTTTTATTTGATTGTAATATTGTTTTTTTGTCATTTATTTAGGTTACTTGTGATTTATTTTTATTTTTATAGTGTAGTGTTTTTTTTGTAACTTTAGGGTTCACATTTTACATAGTGTGTTAGTGCCCCAGTGGGACTAGGGGTTAAATAAAGATCACATGGTATAGGGTTACATTTTAGATGCCACTGAGGTCCGTACAGGATTTCTGTGGCAAATGTTAAGACCCTCTGTGGCATAATATACATATTAGAAACCACAGGGGGTTCTTAAAGGACCCCTGTGACATAGGGTTTAATATATATTGCCACTGGGGTCTGTTAAGGCCCTTTGTGGCAGGCAGTTAATGTTTCAGTGCCATTGGGGTCTCAATAGACCCCCATGGTATTGTATTAATGTGTGGATCAGGAGTTAGCAGGGGGGGGGGGTAATTAGGGAGGTTCCCTTCTGCATGTCTCAAATGTTCCCGTATTTAATATATTTACATTGGGGAAACTTGGGAATCCTGGGTGCATACAGGGCAGGGGTGCTAAGGAGGGATCCATGACATTCCCAAAGTATGATTAGTGTGTAGTGTGTGAAAGGGCATTGAAAAAACAATTAATTGTTTCAGAGAAAAGAGATCATGCTTTATATTTGACTCAGTTGAGGTATATTGCTGATGATAGTGTCAAATCTGACGCTTGTATCATTTTAAGAGGCATTTTTATGCCTCAATGGGTGGTGAACAGTATGCATTATGCACAGTATATTATGTGAAGCACTGTTCAAACCAATTGGAATAGTTTGAAGAGAAATTTGAATGTGAGAGGTCACCATCATTTTGTTTGATTGGAATAGATAACTGCCTGCGTAAAAGATTGAAATGGAGCCCTTAATCACGTATAGAAGAAATATATTTCCATTAATGCCATCATATCGCCTCATAGATAAATTAACTCATGACATATTTATAAAAGTAAATATATTGCTAGCAGTAATATATTATATACTGTAGGATTTATTTTTAGTTTAATAGGATTTATTATGCCCAAGGAAAATATAATTCTATTAAAACTTTGAGATAAAATCATCTTTCTGAACTAAATTTGTAAATATGTAGCAGCATTTATTGCTTTTTTCTGATATAATTTTTTTCTACATTAAACAACATTCCAAAAAAAGTTTAAATGAGAAGTTAGTTGGTGCCCTCCCTGAACAGTTTTTATATATAGAGTTTGACTGGGTCTGTACAGAGCTGAATAATTGTGTAGCTTTTTAACTTTTTAAACTCAGCCTGCATCATGCTGATAGGCGGCTCAGTGGTAAAAAGTATCTGACTGCAGGGTAGCAATCTCTTATTCTAATTAAGAAATTCACTTTTTTCCCTTATTATTCACAGGTTAAAATTAAAAGAAAAATTGCATAAACTGAAAGTATGGGGATAAGATAACTATGGACTATGCAATTAATTACCAGTCAAAGTATCACAAAGCATTTATCACAAAGTGTTTATGACACAACGAGTGCTTCAATTTCTTTACACAACAATTTATTGTCTCACCTAGGAGTTGACACAACATGTTGATTGACTGGACACATGAAGCAGCTCTTTAGCTGTGTGGGCAAGTCTTCACCCTTACCTTTGTAGGTGCCCGGCTGGGGTTCTGAAGCACTATGCAAGTAAGTCTATTCTGAATTAGTTACAAAAATGCAGTCAACTATCTCACATGAGTCTTTATCTGATGATGCAGAATACTTTTGGTGAGTGACCTTATAACTGGGAGGAATTTACTAAGCAATGTCTCATATGTGATAAGCGAGAAAAACTTAGATGAGGACAGAAAGGCCGTTATTCCCATAGATAGTGCACAGCAAATCTAGAGATGATCTGATATGCACTTGAAATGCTTAGTAAATTTCCCCACATGTTTTGATGTAGGTCTATGTTAATACCAAAATTTTGATTACACCCAAAGAACTTGTTTTAGCATTTTTGAACAAATCCTGTGCATATAGTAAAATGTTTATGTTTTGTTCCCACAAATCTTTTATTGGGCCATAACCTTTTTTCAGATCGTGGTTAGTATTTATAAAGTGTTGTGCATTTTACATTATATAAAATGTGAGCTATACCATGTAGGGTCACCCAAGATGGGCAGGTCATAGCAGAGATGTTAGACAAATAGCAGTCCACTGGCAATCACCTCAGGTATATTTGCCAAGATACCCTTATGGATAAACACAACCAGAGACATAACAATTGACATTGGAAGATGAGCCTCTCAGGTCAGAGGATGCCTACCACATTACAGAGGGTTAGTAGGAATAGTGTTAGGTCTAATGAATTGATTGGGACAAAATCGAGAGGAAGCCCAGCTGCAGATGTTTCTTTAAGGGGAAAAGAAAGTCTGTTGCTGCCCAAAAAAAAACAATTAAGGATACGAACCTGGAACATTAGAAGTGTGAACCAATGTAAACATTAGATGACAAGATTAAATATTTATATTCTGCGATCAAGAATCCTGCAGAAGAAATGGAGTAGCCCTCATAATCAATCAAAGGGCCACCAAAGCAGAGCTCGAATAAAAAACAATAAATTACAAAATTATCTCAGTTTTCATTCCAGGTAAGCCACTTAAAATCACAATGATTCAAGTCAATGCTCCAACCACAGATGGTGAAGAGGCTGATGTTGTCCAGTTCTATGAATATATGTAACACCTCATGCAAATGACATCAAGAAAAGATGTTACTCTTATCATAGAAAATTAGAATGACTGTAGAGTACACATTTTTGCAGATCAGAGATTAGCAGAATTCTGTCAAGACAATTCATAGTAAACACCCTCTTCCAACAGCCTCACAGACAACTCTACACATGAACAACAATCAGATTGACAATATACTTTGTGGCCAAAGATGGAGGAGCTTTAGAGAGTCAGCAAAAATAAAAGATCTGGAGCTGATTGTGACTCATATCATGAGCTTCTTATTGCAAAGTTGAGAATTAAATGGAGACAAAATAAATCATATCCCTTGTGAATATGCAGTGGAGGTAAAAAAATAGATCTATGGGACTAGACATGGTAAATAGCATGAATGAAGTACTCTTAACAGAAGTTTTTGACATTACCCAGAAAACAGCAACAAAGAATATCCCCAAGAGAAAGAAAACTAAGAAGGCAAACTGGCTGTGTAATAAGGCTTTAAAAGTAGCTCAGGAAAGAGGGGCATTTAACTTTCTGTATCAAAAGGTAGTATGGATAGGAAAAGATATGACCAACCAAATGCAGAATTACAGAGGAGAGCAAGAAGTGACTGTCACATTCTAATGAGAGATTTAAAGCATTAAAGAAGATAACAGAATGGCAAAGTCAAACGATCTCTTCAAGAAAACTAGGGATTTCAAGAGAACCTTCTATGCCAAAGACAAAAATAGTAAGTACTTGAGCTGGAGCCAGACATCTTGGGGAGTGAAGGGAGATGGGCCTTTCTGATAACAAGGCTGCAGGAGTTGACTATATCCCAGATGAATTATTCAAGATCCTACATGATGGTGCTGTGAAAGTCTTGCTTGCCTTATGCCAACAAATTTGGAAACCTCAGTAGACTGGAAAATGTCAATCTTCATCCCAATCCCATACAAAGGCAATGCAAGCAGGGCTCCAGTTATCGAACAATTGCACTAATCTTGCAAGCCTGGCTGAAACAATACATAGACTGAGAACTAGCAGATGTGCAAGCCAGGTTTCACAGAGGCAGAGGGACAAGAAATCAATTTGCCAATATCCACTGGATAGAGAAAACAAGAGAGTTCCAGAAAAACGTTCACCTCCGCTTCATAGAATATTCTAATGTCTTTGACTGCAGCCATGAAATTATAAGCTGTTTGCTTCTTGGGAGTAAAACTATGGCAAGTCTGGATAAGCTATGAAAAATCAAATATATTAAGCTAACAACAAAGGTCCACATAGTTAGAGTTATGGCCTTCCCAATAGTAACATACAAATATGAAAGCTGGAGCATAAACAAGTATGAGCGCCATACTGAAATGTGTTGTTGGAGAAAACTGCTTAGAGTCCCTTGGACTGCAAAAAACTTAAAAAAATCAATACTAAAGGAAGTCAAGCCAAATTGATAACCTGAAGAATTGACAATGAGGCTAAAGCTCAAATATTTTAGCCATATAATCAGAAGACAGTATTCCCTAGAGTAAACTTTGATGCTGGGAAGATTGAAGGAACACGAAGAAAGCAACGGCAGAGGGGAAGATGGATACAGAAGGTCATTGAAGTAATGAACATAATATTGAGGGAGCTCAGAATGGCAGTTGCTTATACATGTGTCTGGGTGCTGCTGTCCATGGGGTCACTGAGAGTCTGTGATGAACAACAAAGTCTAACATGATATTAAAAGCATGGTTTTATTACGCAAAGTGATTCATTGCCAGTTGTATTCACACTCTTTTCTTTACATAAATAAACTAAATTACGTAAAGGGCCACTGCAGTTCAAGAAACAATAGACACTTATTTGTCTAGTATTTGCTAACAATATTAGCAAGTTAACAATATTAGTAATAATATAAGTCATGGACATAAAACATATCTGTTGAGAATTACAGAAATCCATTTGTATTTGTTACATAACATCCTGAGAGCTGGAACATGTGGTTGTTCCACCAAGAGCACCAGCATTAGGACAGAAGCAGGACAATGCTATCAAAGATATTTGTTTTCCTTACATGATATTTCAGTGGAATGTGCAAAACAACTTATTAAACATTACCAAACCTTAAGTAAATCCATTTCTCTCTTTGATTAAATACATCTGTCCAATTGTGTATACATCTTTCCCACAGAGCAATTCAAGGCTGAGGTTTATATTCACGGTCAGAATATTCTAGAACTGCGGTGATGACAAAAGAAAGCAACAATAAAGAGTAACAATTAAATAGACATCAGTATATAACACATCACAATAGTTCATGGGGAACCCTAAAACCAATAATATCCTACAGTGCACTGCATGTGATTTAGTCAAAACAGTTAAACAAAACAGTAGGCAATTGGCCCTTTAATTAAACAGAAAGTCTCCCTGCCTATGGAAATATATTATGCACTTGCCTCGCTGTTACCAAATGGACTTTGTGCCAATGGATGAAATTATCCAATTAGACTAAAACCAGTTGGGGAGAAAACTGTCATTTTGAAATGAGAGGAGATTAGACATTTACTTTTAAGTTGGAAATGTAAAACCACATTTTATCAACTTTTTAGTGAACATTACTTTGGGGATATTTGAAAATTAGATCAATGTAAACAATATTTACTATGGAAAAGTAGACGTGTTAATACTAAGGTAATGTAATATTTTGTTGCTTATGAATCCATGAAAAAGAATTACAGATATAAAAAACTTCATAATGCCTTTAGGTTTCTTAATGGCAGTAATACATATAACTCTGTGTGGCAGTTCTGTAATACATTATAAGACGAAAAAATTTTGCAGTGTAAACGTGATCATCAAGGCATATCTCCTAATCAAAAACATAATGAAAATGTTATATGAGAAAATATATATATATTATGAAAATGATCTTCCTGAAAATGTTGTAATGTAGTGTTATAAAAAATGAAATAAATAAAAAGTTTACCGTATACACTCTAGTATAGGCTGAGTTTTTCAGCCCTTTTTTTAAGGCTATATACTCAAGTCACTCTCCCCCCCATGTCTCTCTAACCACCCGTGTCTCTCTACCCACCTATGTTTCTTTCCCTCCCCCCTCCTCATCCTCAACCCCCCCTCATTCTACCCCCCCCCCCTCATTCTAAACCCCTCACTTACCTGCATCTGAAGCTCCTGCTCTGGCCTCCGCTCCTTCTGGGTCTTGACGTGGCGCGCATGTGACATCACGTCATTAGCATATACCGGGTGCCGGTAAGTGAGGGGAAAGGGAGAGGGGGGGAGGTATTTAGAGATGTAGAATGAGGGGGGGGTTAGAATGAGGAGGGGGGTTATAATGAGGGGGGGAGTTGAGCATGAGAAGGGAGTTTGAGGAGGGGGTTGAGGATGGGGGGTTGAGGTTGAGGAGGGAGGTTGAGGAGGGGGTTGAGGATGGGGGGGTTGAGGTTGAGGAGGGGGTTGAGGATGGGGGGTTGAGGTTGAGGAGGGAGGTTGAGGAGGGGGTTGAAGATGAGGAGGGGGTTGAGTATGAGGGCTGAGGATGAGGAGGGAGGTTGAGGAGGGAGGTTGAGGAAGGGGGTTGAGGATGGGGGGTTGAGGATGGGGGGTTGAGGTTGAGGAGGGAGGTTGAGGAGGGGGTTGAGGATGAGGAGGCTGGCTGAGGATGAGGAGGTAGGTTGAGGAGCGGGTTGAGGATGAGGAGGGGGGTTGAGGTTGAGGAGGGAGGTTGAGGAGGGGGTTGAGGATGAGGAGGGGGGTTGAGGTTGAGGAGGGGGTTGAGGATGGGGGGTTTGAGGATGAGGATGGGGGTTGAGGATGAGGGTGTTGAGGATGAGGGGGTTGAGGATGAGGTGGTTGAGGAGGTAGGTTGAGGATGAGGAGGGATGATGAGGAGGGAGGTTGAGGATGAGGAGTGGGGTTGAGGAGGGAGGTTGAGAGTGAGGAGGGGGGGAAGAGACACAGTGAAGGGAGAGGGGGGAAGAGACACAGGAAAGAGAGGGGGGAAGAGACACAGGGAAGGGAGAGGGGGAAGAGACACAGGGAAGGGAGAGGGGAGATGAGACACGGGAGAGAGAGGGGGACACAAGAGGGGGACAAAGAGGGCACAAGAGAGACACAGGGGGTGGCACATTTCCCACCCTCGGCTTATACTCGTCACTTATGAGGTATTGAGGCAGCTCTGATAGAAGATGAAATCCTCTAAGATGGAGACAAAGTTCTGTACACCAATGGTAGAATGTGTAAAATCTTCAATTCTTCAGTAAATATAAAATAATGGGATACAATCCACATAAAAGAGTTCAGCACTATCATGTGCAAAAGAAATGCAGACCTCTTTCAATGGTGTATAAAATAAATAAAACAAAACAAAAATGCAAGCGCGTGCATATATAAGAATAGCTGGTATAGTTATATACTCTCATCCAACTTTAATATGATGCTCCTACCTTATTGCATCAATTATTATATAGGTAAATACATGCCTCTTGTATGCAAACATGGAGGAACTACAGCATGAAACAAATCTGTTTGCTTTTCTTGGAACCTTTATCTCTGATAAAATTGGTGATATTTGTAATACTTCATTTGTTTACACATATGTGAATGATATTCAAGATGCCCAATTCCACAACATAATATGTGTATGTAATGTACTTTAGATTTTAAGCGTACTAAAAGTGCAATTTTTTTTGTGTTGTTAAGTAATTTCCAACTCTCTGTGACCTCATGGACCTTAACACACCAGAGCATATTTATGTCCATGGTCATGCAGATCCACTTGGTATTCATGGCAGATATACTAGAGCGGGTTGCCAGTTCCTTCTCCAGTGGGCCACAGTATACAGCTCCTGGTATTCCTAGGTGGTCTCCCATCCCAGCACTGGCCAGGCCCAACCCTGCTCTACATCAAGGTGGTGTGACCTCTTGGTTCCCTGACTTGTAATCGAACCTAAGTCAACAGAGGTTGAAGCACTGAATCCTAACCACTGGACCACCAGGGAACCCATAAGTGCCATTAAATGTGTGCAAATAAAAGCTCCATATAAATCTGCATCCCTTTAATGAACAATTTACTAGAAAACAAGAAAGTCTGATAATATAAGTAACAGACCCAGGCACCAAATGAGAGAATGTGTATGCTTTCAGATATTTTGGACATACAAATGGTAATGGTATTTAAGGTCATATAATAATTTTTATGATATAAAAATGAGTACATTATCTTCAATTTAGACTAGCATAGTGAGTCAGAAACTGAAAAAAATAAATTGGACAGAAATAAAGTAATATCAGTAGAAAAAAAATAATGAAATGCAGTATTATTATTTGCCATGATCTACTATTGGTTGGGCTTGAAAAAGTCACTAGACCAGTCATCCCACCCAGTAGATCAGAGGACCGTTGTATCCCTGCTAACAAGATATAGACCAAGGCTAGGACGAGTTCCATCAAGAGCACCTGTGTTAAGACAGGTCACCAGGGTCTGTAGATGTTACTGATTGTAACTAGCACCCAAGGCAGGATCAGCATACATAATCCCTACTCAGTATTAAGGTTTTCTCCCAGAATTCTCCCAGAATTAAATTCACACAATTATTATGTAATTTCACATAGAGCACACTTTAATGGTAACAGAGCCACCTATTTGTGGATAACAGGAATCAAACCAGTCAAGCCCCACACTTGGGTGAATACAGCCTGCTCCAATTGTCAGGGCCTAGTACCTGTGACCTGTCACTCAAGTGATGTCATCATTCCTAATTACCCCCTGTTAGGATAAGAGCATGGCCGACTGATGAAATCATCTCCCATATTCTCTTGTCAACTTCCATTACTCTCTAGGGGTAATTAACCTGAACAATAGTGGAGACACAAATTATGGTTTGGTATGTGTCCATTTACACATAGACTGTCTTTGTATATGTCCCTTTACATCCTATACTTCCCTACTGCCAAGTTCCTATTACCAGGGCATGGCACCCCCTATGCAGGAAACCGAGCAGTTGCTAGTGGGGAAATATGGTGAGCTTGTGTACCACTCTGGCAGCTTCCTAGCGAGAGCAGTGCCAGTAATAGCTCCAGGCAGGACCAAGTTACCTCTGAATAGCTCCTGACAGGGACAAGTATTTTGTGGTATGCAATTCTGTACCCACTATAGGTTGTATACTAACTAGGAGGGATTTGGCTGTTTCCTGGGGAGGTGAAATTGGGGTTATATACTCTTGGGGCAGGCCATGGCTTCCACATGATTCAGACAATTCAGCGCCTATTGACTTCAGTAGGGCTATGGACATGAATGGAGACAGATGGTTTAAAGGGTGTTAAGCTACAAACAACGGAACAAAGAGATGTTGGTTATAATCACTTGATCCCAACAGACATCTGTTTGTTGAAACAAATGTTTCAAGTGTTCTATTGACAGGCTTGTTAAGATGTTTGACAGCTTAACTCATATCCCGCAGTTCCCACTGAAGTCTATGGCCCGCTATTTACAGTCAACGTGGGTTTGATCCCAGTAGCTGCACAGTTTGACAGGCTAGCTGAAAGGAAGCAGGCGGATTGTGTTTAACCGAGGGTGATACAGCGGGGGGGAAATTATTTGATCCCCTGTTGATTTTTGACATTTGTCCACTGACAAAGAAATGACCAGTCTATAGTTGTAATGGTAGATGTATTTTAACAGTAGGAAACAGAATAACAAAAAAAACAAAACAAGAAAAACGCATGTCAAAAAAGTTATAAATTGATTTGCACGTCAGAGAGGGAATAAGTATTTGATCCCCTATCAATCAGCAAGATTTCTGGCTCCCGGGTGTCTTTTATACAGATAATGAGCTGAGATTATGAGCACTCTCTTAAAGACAGCTGTTCACAGAAGCAATCAATCAGATTCCAAACTCTCCCATGGCCAAGACCAAACAGCTGTCCACGGATGTCAGGGACAACATTGTAGACCTACACAAGGCTGGAATGGGCTACAAGACCATCGCCAAGCAGCTTGGTGAGAAGGTGACAACTGTTGGTGCGTTTATTCACAAATGGAAGAATCACAAAATAACTGCCAGTTTGCCTCAGTCTGATGCTCCATGCAAGATCTCACCTCATGGAGTTTCAATGATCTTGAGAATGGTAAGGAATCAGCCCAGAACTACACAGGAGGATCTTGTTAATGATCTCAAGGCAGCTGGGACCATAGTCACCAAGAAAACAATTGGTAACACACTACGCCTTGAAGGACTGAAATCCTGCAGTGCCCGCAAGATCCCCCTGCTCAAGAAAGCACATGTACAGGTGCGTCTGAAGTTTGCCAATGAACATCTGAATGATTCAGAGGAGAACTGGGTGAAAGTGTTGTGGTCAGCTGAGACCAAAATCAAGCTCAACTCACCGTGTTTGGAGGAGGAGGAATGCTGCCTATAACCCCAAGAACACCATCCCCACGGTCAAACATGGAGGTGGAAAAATTATGCTTTGGGTTTTTTTTCTGCTAAGGTGACAGGACAACTACAACGCATCAAAGGAACGATGGACGGGGCCATGTACCATCAAATCTTGGGCGAGAACCTCCTTCCCTGAGCCAGGGCATTGAAAATGGGTCATGGATGGGTATTCCAGCATGACAACAACCCAAAACACACAGCCAAGGCAACAAAGGAGTGGCTCAAGAAGAAGCACATTAAGGTCCTGGAGAGGCCTAGCCAGTCTCCAGACCTTAATCCCATAGAAAATCTGTGGAGGGAGCTGAAGGTTTGAGTTGCCAAACATCAGCCTCAAGCCTTAATTACTTGGAGAGCATCTGCAAAGAGGAGTGAGACAAAATCCCTCCTGAGATGTGTGCAAACCTGGTGGCCAACTACAAGAAATTTCTGACCTCTGTGATTGCCAACAGTTTTTTTGCCACCAAGTACTAAGACAAAGGGGTCAAAAACGTATTTCCCTCATTGACCTGCAAATCAATTTATAATGTTTTTGACATGCAATTTTCTTTTTTTTCTTTATTCTGTCTCTCACTGTTAAAATACACTTACCATTAAAATTATAGACTGATCATTTCTTTGTCAGTGGAGAAACATTCAAAATCAGCAGGGGATCAGTTAATTCCCCCCCCCACTGTGTGTTCAAGAATGTAGTGTGAAGGCAATAGGCTCAAGCAAGTGAAGGCGGATGTGTGTTGCACTGTAGATTGTGGCTGTGAGTGATATAATGCTGTAGAGTATGAAATTGTGCATTTTAAGGCTGAAGGTGACAGGCTTATTTAAACCGATTTGTTTTTAGTGAGCTTTTGAAGGTTTTGAGGTAGAAAGATGGTCTAGTGGAGCAGGATTTCCATAGACTAGGGGCCGGACAAGAAACATCCTGAAGTGAGAGGAGGTGATAAGAGAGGATAAAAGAAGGTCATTAGCCGGCTTCTATAAGTGGTACAACACCTCTGACATCCGGAATCACAGAAAACAAGAAAATAAATAACATGGGGAATTACTTGTATATCCCTGTCACAAAGTACCATATCGTTGTTTATAGAGGTCCTAGGAGGCTTACCTCTGTGAGCAAGAGGTGTCCAACTCACCTTCTCAATCATTATGTATCAGGTGGATTTTATATTACACCAGTAGTTTGCTGTTATGACTAGCAGTTTGAGGCACCAAGGACCCATGTCTAAAACTGCTAGAGACATTTATGGCATACTCACTAAATCATAACGATTATCATTCAAATTGCCTTTTAAAAACAACTCAGAATTTGTTCAAAATTGTAATGCTTTGGATAGCAATTTAAAAGGATCTATGTAAAGATTGCTATTGCACAGACAATCCCTTCATTTAATATTTAATAGAAGAAGGTGGAGTATTTTCAGTTATGGTCATTATTTAAATTTTTTGTTGATACTGAAATCCAAAAGATTTTATTAGTGTACCAAAGTAGGATGATTAGATGGAGAAGCAGAGGAGGTCTAGGATTGAACTTTGGAGTACACCAACAGTAAACCAAAAGTAAGAAGTTGAGTTGAAGAAGTGAAGGATACACTAAATGTTCAATTTTCTAGGTGTGATGTGAAC
Organism: Discoglossus pictus; assembly: GCA_027410445.1. Lineage (NCBI taxonomy): Eukaryota > Metazoa > Chordata > Amphibia > Anura > Alytidae > Discoglossus > Discoglossus pictus. The sequence goes on along the minus strand of CM050163.1, from coordinate 195,269,837 downwards.
CATGAGAGAGCTGCATCATGGATGCCAGATAATTTGAATTAGAAGAGGGTGGTTAACTGTGTCAAAGGCAGCAGAGAGATCCAGGAGAATTAGAATAGAGAAGGGACTTGGTAGTGAACAAGTCATTAGTGATTTTGGTGAGGGCTGTCTCTGTGGCGCGTTGGAGCTGGAGGCAGTATTGGGAGCGGTCAAAAAGGGAGTTGGAGGAAATAAATTTGGTAAGGTGATTGTAAACGAGTCACAGTCTTTGTAAAGCCTGGTCTTGTAGTCACCAAAGAAAAGAGACCAGTTTTGGCACTGAAAGCCTGTTTTTGGTGGGGCTAACCTCTTGCTCACAGAGGTAGGCCTCCTAGGATCTATATAAACAACTAATGTGCAGTTTTGAAACCAAACTCTAATGTGTAAACCTTTGTAAGTGTTTGCTAGAGCTGTCTCTGTGGAGTGTTAAAGTCAGAGGCCGTATTGGAAGGGATCAAAAGGGAGAGACAAAATAAATTTGGTAAGGTGATTGTAGACGAGTCCCTCAAGCAGTTTTCAAGCCAAACTCTAATGTGTAAACCTTTGTAAGTGTTTGCTACATGTGATATGCTTCTTGCTCTATATGCAAAAGCTCCTACATAGTGATTACATTTCCCTCCCACAGAAGAAAACTCACATGCTTGCAAATATTGGTAAGCACCTGCTATGCCCAAAAATCATGTTGGTATTTGAAAGTGCAGATAAGACCCTAAACTATTATTAGATTTTTATGCCATTTACAGAAGTGTTTGTAAAGTTTATATTCACTTCTCTGATGTGTCTTTCAATACCCAATCAGATAAGGGCCGGTCAATTATTATATCATATTCTGATTGATTCCTAAATCAACCAATTAGAATACGGGAAACTAGAGCTCTCTGATTAGTTAAATAAGTAACCCATCTGAATGCATGGATTTCAATCCCTGCATTCTGATTGGTTAAAGATTTAACACATCAGAAAAGGGGAGGTAACATTTTCTGACTGGCTACCAAGTAACCAGAGGTTTTACATTCAAATACTTTTTGATTTTAGATGATCTAGATTATCTATATTTTCTAGATTATCTTTAGTAGATTATCTATATTTACAAAACAACAAAGTCAGAGGTGCTCATCAGGGAACAAACCAACCTTAATAGGTTAGTTCTATAGCCATGATAAGCCACTCTGAGAGCAACCTCTTTTAGCTCACTTGTGCACTTCACAGGGAGAAATATCATGTAACATATCAGTCTGGTCCCACTCAAAAAAGTGACCCAGCCCCGAAATACCAGGCAATTCTACCCTGAACAGGAAAAACAGCAAACCCCAAACGCATTTCTGCCTTTGGGGCCTTGTCAGTGAGGTGCAGCTGAACTCCCTAAGGCACAGTGAGCAAGGGGTCCACGTCTGGAGTCCCCTTTTACCCTTAGGGAGACTAAACACTAAAGGTAATTTGCATATACAAAACAACTAAATCAGAGGTGCTCATCAGAGAACGGACCAACCTTAATAGGTTAGTTCTATAGCCATGATAAGCCACTTTGAGAGCAACCTCTTTTAGTTCACTTGTGCCCTTCACAGGGAGAAATATCCTGTAATATATCAGTCTGGTCCCACTCAAAAGAGTGACCCAGCCCCGAAATACCAGGCAATTCTACCCTGAACAGGAGAAACAGCAAACCCCAGACGCATTTCAGCCTTTATGGGCCTCATCAGTGAGGTTAAGCTGAACTCCCTTTTTTGATTATCTATATTTACTTTCATACTTTAACTGGTGATACACACTGTGCATAAACCAGGATATTTAAAGGGATATGAAAGCTTCCTTGTTTTAATATTAAAATAACAAAACATCATTTTATGAACAAGTTATTAAAAGTTCTGTTTTGACTCACTCAAACCTTCCATGCAGTCCCTGCAAAGGTATGCCCCCAGCAGCTCATGAATACAATGTTTCTATTGATACTAGATGTGCTAGCTACTTACATACTGTTTATTTAAATATTAAAACAGGGAATTTCCATATCCCTTTAACAGGTGATTGAAAATATTTGACTTTTTGTTTAGCTGTACTAAAGAAATAGGTACAAACACACTACATATATTTTTTTAAACACATTTTTCAAAATTTGAAGTGAATAATTTAAGCAATACCATTTATTACAATGTCCCACCTTTCAAGTCTCAGTAATGAAGCAGTCCATCATCAGTTGCCTGCACAGTAAATTTTAAAATATTCCTACAATTTGATCAATTCTAATGATATGCAGTAGGAAACAACTTCTTCAGATGTGACAAGGAGCAGATTCATTTATTTGTTTGTTTCATTTTAAGGCAAAACTATTGACCAAGTATATTAACATAAATTCTTATGTGGGGTTTGATTTCCTGAAGGACTCAGGTTGTTACAAGTAAAACACATATGCATATCAGGGTAACTTGTAATCTTATATTATTTGTTTGGTCAATTGTTATACCCTGAAAGACGCTGAATTATTAAGCTACCTGGAATCAATGTTCCATAGTAACTACTGTAATTTTATTTTGACTTTTCATACATTATAATATTCATACTTATTGTAAGACCATTTAAGTTTTACAATGTTATTTTATTTGTAAAACAAAGTTTTAAAATTTGTCTTACATTAATGTACTTTGTATTACCTGTACTAGGGAACACAGCTGCCCTGTTGCAGTACCCGTGGGCTGCTTACCGTACTTTCAGTCACAACCATTTGTTGATCATTAAAAGATTTTCTGAGAATCCACATGATCAATTACATCATAGCAAAGGTAGATCACAGGTAATTAAATGTGACAGGTTGAATAAAATGTGTATATGCCTGTAAGGACACATTTAAATAATATCCACTGTAGTTACTGTAAGATAACGGTTCTCTGTTAGGCAAATATGTGTCTGTCTGTCTTTTTCTCTGTATGTGTGTATTTTGTGCTTTTTATAAGTGCAGGAAGTACATTACAAAGAAAAGAGGATTGGTAGAACAAGAGAGCATGACAGAAGAAGAGTTAGTCCTATTTTATTAGAATTCAAAATTCAAAGTGAAAAGTTCAATGTTTCCCCCGGGAATTTTCCACCCCAAACTAATCAATACAAAGATAGTGGGACTGATAAAGACTAGGTAAATATAAAGTTTATTTGTACATAACTGCGACGAAGAAAATTATTAAAAATACCAAAAGGGGACAAAGAGGAATTTAAAAAAAAGGGCAATTGTATGGAACTGCCCACAATCTATAAGGGCATTTTTTCAGATTGTGGGCAGTTGTGTGGCAATATTAAGAGTGATTTTAAGTGTATATACATTTACAAATTGGGCAATAGAATAGGTGGTGTATAACCAGAATAGCATTTGAGCAAGCATGATAGTAGCAATTATAGAAAAGGAATTCAGAAAAATATATATATACATATATATATATATATATATATATATATATATATATATATATAAATAACAGTGGTGGATGGTGACTTTCCAAGTTGGTGGGGCAGAAGACAAGGACCTGGCCCCTCCCCTCACATTGACTGCACCCAACAGTAGAAATACCTCCCCTTCACAACATGTTACCTGTATAGGCCCTGTACAATGACACAGACTCCACACACTTACTTGACTTGTTTCCCCTGTCACTTTACTTACTTGATAAAGGTGAGATGGTGCTGGTTCTGCTCACTATTCTTATGCCAGGAAGTGCCTCCATTTTCTTGATGAGGGTGAGGTGGTGCTGGTTCTGCTCACTTTTCTTCTGCTGAGAAATTCCTCCATTTTCTTGATGACATGAAATAATTAAATAGAACACATAAATAAATATGTTAGATCAGGATGTGTGGTCGTGGTAGCTCGTAGAAATAGACAAAAGTGATCCCATGGAGAGAGACTGGGATAGAGATGGAGAGATAGAGAGGGATAGAGAGTGAGGGGGGAATAGAGAGAGAGGGGGATAGTGAGGGAAAGAGAGGGATAGAGAGAGAGAGAAAGAGAGAGATAGATAGATAGAGAGAGAGAGAGAGAGAGAGAGAGAGAGAGAGAGAGAGAGAGAGAGAGAGGGATATAGAGAGAGAGGAATAAAGAGAGAGACGAAGGGATAGAGAGAGAGAGGAAGGGGCAGAGAAAAAGAGGGGGATAGAGAGTTAGAGAGATAGATTTTATGCATTTTCTTCTATCCATCTCTATCCATCTCTCCTTCTATTCCTCTCTCTATCTCTCCCTCTATCTCTTTCTATTTTTCTCTCTCCCTATTTATCCTTCTCTACCCTATCCCCTTCTCTAAGTCTCCCAACTCCCTCTCAACCCCCACACCATACCCCCTACCTCCATATCCCTCCTTCTCTCTATCTATCCCTCTGAGCCAAGGTCAGGTATTTTACAACTGAGCCAATAATGATACAAGCAAATAATATGATAGCAGCAAATATAATGAAAAAAAGTTAAACTGCATACATAAAAAAAAATATTAAATGAGCGAATAGATTAATTAAACAATTTGAGACTAAATAAACAGCATGTGGGAGGAACATCTTGCACCTACAGAACAACAGGGTGATAATACACCAACATGTGGGAGAAGCATCTTAAAACTCCCACATGCTATTTAGATTTTCTTTAAAAAAATAAATTTGAATAAATCTATGTGTTTTAAAAAAAAATGTATTCATATATGCTGCCTGTACGTAATGAAGATTAAGTTGCAAAAAGACATATTTGAGTGGTTAATTAAGCATATATTTCTAATTCTGCTTCATTCAGCTAGGTGTGTAGGAGCCACAAATATTCTGGGGGAATAAAGCTTAAAGAGTGTTTCACTATTAAATGCTTCCGAGTTTGTATATAGAGTTTGGCATGAGAAATAGCTTGAGAGTACACGCAATGGTCTTGTGACTTGTCAGATATCCCTGCCAATCCCTGTGGGTTATTCAATTCACTCAGATGTTATCTTAAGGGGGCATAGAATAGAGACAAGCAACAGATAAATTGGAAGATAGAGAGATAGATAGATAGATAAGATAGAGAGAGAATTTACAGTAGCTTGAAGCAAAGCCCAGGATGGATCATGCATAATGGTACTGGATTACAACAGCAAAGTCTTTACGGACATATTTGAATGTCCCTGCCCAAGTTATCAGAATGCAGTTGAATAACTGTATGTTTTGGAATTCTGAGCAGGAAATAGGTTTTTTAATTTATTTTACACATTACTGTATCGCTCTTTTGCCTACAATACATTAAGTTATTTATATATATATATATATATATATATATATATATATATATATATATATATATATATATATATATATATATATATATACAGTATATATACATTTATATATAAACTAGAGACTTGCCTGTCAGAAAATGACCGCAATAAAATTGTAAGGCAGGGGACGTTTTGCCACCTAATAGTGTATTTTGTACCTTGTACGTGCCTGTATAAAAGTCTTATGTGCTTGCGTGTTTAGGGGTCGTGTAGCCTCGTTTTCTGGATTATTTGCCACCATTTTCTTTTTGCTCACTTAGGCGATTTTCGTGTGTGGAAACTCTGCAAATTATGGTTAAATTGTTGTTCAACCTGACTCCCAGACGTTGTGCCTGTCCTCTCATGAGGTAAATGGTGATTGTTTTGTATTTTTGTTAATTTTGGTGGTGTTCTTGTTGTTTTTGTATGTGCGCGGTACGGCCGTTAAGTTGGTATTTTTTTTACCTCGTATTATGTTTTTTTCGAAGTGCCGTAACTCGTAGTTTTTTGTGTAAAAGGTATATGTGCTTGCTGGTGTTATGGTGTTTAGGGGTCGTGTAGCCTTGTTTTGTTTTTTTCGACCGCCATTTTTTTTCTCGCTTAGGCGAATTTCGTGTGTGGAAACTTAGCAAATTGTTGTTAAATTGTCGTGCAACCTGACTTCCAGATGTTGGTCTTGTCCACCCATGCTGTAAGTGTTTTTTTTGTTTTTGTATTTTTGTTAATTTTGGTGTTGTTATTGTTGTTTTTGTATGTGCGCCATTCGGCCGTTAACTTCGTATTTTTCTGCCGCAGGTCGTATTATTTATTGGTAAGTGCTGCTTTCATTTTTTCAAGTGTTACGGACCGGGGGAGAGGGGGAAACAGAAACATGTAAAGGAGAGGGGGAAACAGACACAGGGGTGAGAGAGTAGGGAGCGGTTTGCAATGAGGCGCTCATTGCGTACCTTGTGATGAGCGCAGAAGGCGCTTAGCACGAAGCACAAAAGTGGCGGGTTGGACGTCTGCAATAAATGCTCAGTGCAGGGCTCGCGATGAGCGACGAAGGTGCTCATTGCTAGGCACCTAAGTGGCGGGGTTGGACAATGTCTCCAATGAGCGCTCATTGTAGGGCTCGCGATGAGCGCCAAAGGTGCTCATTGCGGGGTGCACGATGAGAACCAAAGGCGCTCAACGCAGGGCTCGCAATGAGCGCCGAAGGTGCCTATTCCGAGGTATAAAAGTGGCTTTGCTGCTCATTGCGGGGCTTGCGAGGAACGCAAAAGGCGCTCATTGCGAGGCCTGTAAAGTAGATGGTGGGTACCTTTTTACCACTCACAGTAGTCATAAATCCACATAAATCCCTGTAGAACTTAACCCTTTGTCCCTTGTGTGACTGAATTAACATGCACACATTCCATCCATGATATAACTATACTCACACATTACACTCATGACCATACTATACAGTACAGTACAGTAATTCTTTTAACATAACACAGAACACAATAATATTACATGGAGAATTACATACAGGGGCATATGTCATAAGACTACATAAAGCATGGTGGTACACTATGGCCCTATGTCTTAGAGCTATTCACCCCACCACCCACCTGCCCATATTGCTCATGTGGCAATGTAATGCCCCTATCCATTTCCAATGGGGTAGTCTGTTCTCTATGGTGACTAACTGAGCCAAAATCCAGGACCTGAAAAGGGGTCCGTGAGACCAATGTTCTGAATTTATGACTTTGTCACGCTGTGCCAGGGGTCAGGAAGATGCTGAGAGAGTCAGTTCACCTAAAGAATGCTGCCACTTAATCCCAGTTAACATAGGGTAATCCTGTTAATTTTCTAGCAAGGTCAAAGGTGCAACTGCAACATAGTGTGTGTTCCCTGACTCCCCTTGTTCCCATGATTCCAACTACAGTCCCCATGCCTCCTCATTTCCTGGTCTACATGTATTGTAGAAGAAGGGCAATTTTTTTAAATACAGAACTTATCCTAAACTAAGAAAACCTTGGTCAAGAATGGTATTAGCGGGAAATCAGCTCTGCCTCTTATGACGCATTTGGCCATGGCTCTGCTTCAGTCTGCAGGACTGGAAAGGGTGTCCTCAAAGCAGAAGTTGTTATAGAATATGTTCTGACTACTGTACTTGTTTGCAAGGTTATCCCTATGGGTTGAGTTGGGATCTATCAGACATACACAAGTCTGCAACCATAGGAGAAGACATGGCTTCCTTTAATATCAGTTACCTTATTCACCCTGGGATGGTTGTCCAAGTGTCACTGGTTTGCGCATCCTTGACTGAGTAGGATGCCATGAGCGATTTAACCCTGAAAATAATGATCTTGGAGCGATTATCCATAGTCATCTCTGTATTTCTGTTTCTAGTACAACTTGGGAGAGGTGCAAGACAATAGCAAGACTTTGGTTCTTGTTACTACATCATAGGGTTTTGCACTGGCTTCACTTTAACAACAGATGTAGGGCTAGCCATATTCCGGGTTCTCAGTAGCAGATGCTTTGTCTCCTTGCCAGTGGGTGCACTTTAGGATGCTACCCCAGAGGTAAGACAAGATGGTGAAGTCCTCTTATATCAACTATTGGAAATTGGAACTCTCCTGATAAGGAAATCAATGTCCCGGCCAACTTTGTCTTCCTATAAGTAAATTTGAGAATATTGGCACCAGCTGTTGATATCGCTAGTGGGGGCTACACCAAGGACAAGAACTTGGTGTCCTCCTATGGCTCTTGCTCGACTGCAAGAAGTGGGTCTGTTCCTCTTGATTGAATGCCCAATGAATTGCACTTGGGCCTTCAAGTTGATAGGGTTCTGGAACATGGCACGATGGCACGATTATTTTTAGTTATGCTGGTTGTGAAATGGCTTAAAAGGGGGTAGCCATGGCTTGAGGGCCGTCTGCTTTGAATGGCTACCATTATGCATGAGGTATGCATGTCTGCAAACAAGGGCTTTTTGTTCCATACAGCTCTCTGACATTGTTTGGAGCAATGTGGGTCAAGGAGCTGACTGTGGTTAATAAATGGGCCTCAGGGGGCCTTAGATATAATGAACATGGATGACCACATGATAGTTTTGTTTTGGTGCACCAAGACTGACCTCTTGGGAAATGGAAAAGTGGTGATATTGTATCAAATTGGCACTGACTGAAGATCAGATACCAGATGGTGCTGGAGATGTGTCCCTGAGGGGTGTCCCTCCACACCACTACCCCCTGTGATCAATCTCTCCCCTCTGTCCCTGTATGATGTTTGCCTGTGCATCCCTCCCTCCCTCAATCTCACCCACCACCCTCCCGCTACAATAACTCCTACTACTGATACCCCTAGCCCTCCCTCCACTTTTACCTCTCTCCTCTCTGATGCCCCTCCCTCCTCTTCTCTCTTCACTGTTCCCTCTCTCTCTCCTCATCTCCCACCTCTCCTCTTTCCCCTCTCCCTACTCCTCTTGCGTTCTCCACTCTTCTCCTTCACTTCTGCTTTCCCTCTATCCACTCCTTTCTCTCTCTCTACTTCTCTGCCGAAAGCACCCTCATGCTCCTTCTCTCCTCCTCTCCTCCTCTTCACCTCCTCTCCTCACTGCTCCCTTCATAAATCCTGAAACTAATATAGGATAAATGTAAATAATACATAAATGTATATGAATGTGATGAAACAATTTATGTTTTTAATGTAAGGGTATGGGGTATATGGGTGATGTGACCTAGCTATTTATAGATATATGTGTGGGTGTATTATGTTATGTGTGTAAGTTATGTTTAATCATTGATTTATGTGTTCAGTAAATTAAGTGTAAAGCAATTATTTATGAAATGAACTTTTATGACCTGTTCCTATCACTTATGTGACATTGCCCATTTTCTATTGATTCCTTGCATTTGACTAACAAATTAAATGTTTATTAAATTATTAATTATTTGACCAATTATGTCATAACTCAGCATATCATTATTGTCATTCAATTTGTATATGACACACATATTACAATGCATTGAATAATATTTTTTCTTGAGTTCAATGATCAATTTATAGACAAGTATATGCTTTATGCAGAATAGTGTTTATTGAAACAACAGCAAAATCAATAATAAACAATTAAATGTATTTAAACTTGTTAGCTTAGATTTTTAGATAGATCACAATATTAAATCAAAGAGTGGTTTATTACAATCCTTATAAATGATTGGATAACAATCTATTTTATGCTGTTAGTTCAATATAGGAATTAAGCAGTGTATAAAATCTTATTAAAATTAAATTAACAATCTATTGTAAACAGTTCTATATTTTGTTAGTTCAATATATGATTCAATAAGCAGTGTATATAATCTTATAAATCTTCGTATAAATAATCAGATGTCTATTTCATACAATATATTTGATATTAATATACAGTGATAGGGTATGTTACTCTATGAAAGCAGTAAATAGCAAAATCAGGTGTTAACGTCTATATGGCAGCCAGAAAATAGAAATATCTAGTAGTAAATAATATAACTACAGAAAAACAGAAAAACTCAGAGAGGGACAGACAGGGCCATAAGCCAGAGCCCACAGACAGGAGAAAGCCATAGCCCACAGAAAGGAAAGAGCCCAGAGCCTTTATTTTGCATAATAGATAACACCTTTCTTTTTCACCCACTCCCCGTCACAAGATTGGTTTCCACCAATTGCAATAGCCTCCCTCTGTATTTGTATGTATATGCAAAATTTAGATATGTCCATAAAATGTTCTATAAACATATTTCTGTCTGCTTTTGAGCAGTCATGCTCCATGTTTTAAAATGAATTATTATGGAATACATGACTTTTGTTCTAGATATTTAAGCAGCAGATATTTTGGGTTAATGAATTGCCCATTGTGTCTCTATCTATATCTGTTTTATAACAACCTTTGTAAATTGAATACAAGTGCGTAAGCCTGAAGATTTTTTGTGTCACTTCTCAAGGCCTTGGCTCAGGTCCCAGAACATTTTGTATTTAACCCCTCATATGTAAAGTACACAATAATTATATATGTATTTACATTGTTAACAACAAAACCAACAGATAATCATGTAAGGTAGACAATATATATGTATATGGTCTTTTACCCACAAATGCCACATCATTATATATTTAGTACAGTCAGCCATACATACTGAATATATGCAGTATACAAATTATATATACTGTATAAATTATAGCCACTCTTTTCAGCTAAACAAATTAACCCTTTTACTTCTCAGCACCTCTCATTCATTTGACACCCTCAATTTCAGCTTACTTTGTCAAGTTTAAGACCTATTATTTTTGAACCCCGAACTGCATATCTATTCAACTAAATAGTAACCCATTTTTTCCCCCACTTTGTCTTCATTTGCTACTGTCTATACTCTGCAACATCCTCAGGCTTCATCTTGCCCTTCACCGACCACTGCTTTTTTTGCATCCACTCCTTATGCTTAGCTATCCTCTTACAATTTCTTCTATGTTTAGTTGCTTGTTCTCTCATTTCTGCTCTCTATTTATTTGACTACAGTGCAACTTCATTGAGCGATTTTCACTCTCTTGCTGACATTCTCTCCTGAGTACTCTCTTGCTGCCTTATTTTAGACTAGTGTGACTTCACCACTATCTTCTGGCTCTAGTGCTCCTCTCACTGACTAATTGCTCATATACATGTTCTGTATGTCAGTTTAACAATTCACTTATTGGCAGGTGGTAAAGCAGGGGAAATCAGTTCACCAGCTCATTCACTCTTGTGAGCCCCATAATCACTTAATTGCTCTTGTGCACCATAGTCACTTATGCTACATAATTGATTATTTATACTCCTGCCCCAATGAGCCCTATAATCAAAGTCGCTTAATTGCTCTCATGTATTCCAAAATCACACACCCCATAATCTATGTTTCACTCCTGTACCCACCAATTATCTTCTCTCCACTCTTTGCAAGGTAATATTTTATCTTATAAAGCCTACATTTACAGATGTACTTTTTTACTTTTGTGTGGTGATCTGCTAGCTAAAATTTGGTTGTGTGGAGCTTGGACTGGCTTTTGTGATACCTTAGAACAAGATGTGGACAGAGAAGGTGCCAGCATGGTACTAGTGAGTCTCAAGTCACATATATTCACTAATATGTCAATCTTTTTACAGATAAAATAAATTGCATCTAATTGTGCTCTATAATATAAAAGAAACATAAGTTTAAGTGACACTTGCTCTTTAATGGAAGCATATGGTAAACACAATATATTGTCTATAGATAACCTAATTTTTATTACAGTGATAACTGTAGACTTATAGACATTTGATTCACACTTGTCAGCATGATTGCACACAAATGTAATTCTAAGTAAAGTTACGATGCATTAAAATGGAATAATACAGGTCTAACATTATTTCTATACTAAGACATGGTTCATTAAAATATGAAGGATTAAATATCCACATATACACAAAGACGTTTAAATATGTATTTTAAAGTCTTTATTTTTATATAATATTCTTTCCGTGTGTCAATGACATACTAAAATTCTTAGCTGCCTTATTTAACTTTGATCTTTGAAGTTACATCTCAAAGTTTTAATGTGCCACTGGAACTAACAGCACAGAAAACATAATAATTGGTTCCTTCCTCTCTTCTCAAACATGGTAAAGAAAGAGAAACATCCCCTCTAAAATAGAATTCATTGTATAATATAACACAGAAATAAGTTACTTGAACATGGGGTCCTGCATCTCCTCATCTGAAAAAATAATAGTGGATTCTAGTGACACTACCTAACAGGAAGTGGTAATGAACCTCCGACTCTAAAGAATCACTACCACTGGATAAAACAATTTGTCAGTATTGACAGTTGCTTTTGAAAGAGAATATGTTACAATAATATAGCTTTACAATTCGAGTTATATAGGAAAACATCAGCCACTATATCTCATTATTTTCTCTTATTTGGTATTGTATGGTATTCTTGGCGTCCATTCAGTGTTTCAACTTATACTAGTAACTCATACAACAGCAGCAGCTGGTTTATTCATTATATTTATAGGTAAGGTTTGTTTTTCCTCATTTGCACACCACATATTTAAGGTGTATGCTAATCCTTCAATTTATTTTGAGGTGTGTGAAATAAAAAAAAGTATTTCATCTTGTTTGTGTTTTGAAGACTAATTATTATGTAACCTTAAGAATATTGTAGTCAGAGGTGGAGCCGATGAATGAAGGGCTCTGAAGCAAAATAATTTACGGACCACCTTAGCAACTTCTCTATACAAAGTAGTAGCCTGTACTATTCAATTAAATGCCAAAAATATATGTAGGTGATCAGATCAACTTTTCTGGTATTTGGGAGCTAGAAAATTAGCCTTTTATACTAAGGAAATGTCTGATAATTATTAAAGACAAGTACTACTTTGGCAATCATATTGTTTATATACAGACTCTTATTTTGATAAAGACCATTTAGATTGATTATACATGGAGTCTTATTTATTTTGACACTGTAACTGCACCAAGGAATTTGGTTAAATACAAAAAAACATATAAATACTCTATAAGCTTTATGTGCCACTATGTATTCTTTTCTGCGATGTTGGTGTCACTTACACTTTAGGATTCTCAGCCTGCAACCTGACTGGCAGCTTTGATCTTTTGAACCAACAAGATTATAAACTCCGAATTCTAGTCTGTCAGTGGCACTTCAAAAATATTAGTTAGCTGCATATTATTAGCCTTATTCTATTAGCTACTTACAAATGCCTTGAAATCATAAATTTGGCTTTGAGTGTTTGTTTTTATAAATGTTTATATGCATTCTATTGACTTAAGAATTCATTAGTGCCAATAAGTAATATTTGCCGAATATGTAGCAATATTAAGATTGATTTTAAGTGTGTATAAATTTACAAATTGGGCAATTGAATCAGCCCTATTTTAGGAGGAAGTTCCACTTTAATTACGCTATTTTTTATCTAAAGAACTATGAATCAATCGCCAAGGACATGCTACTGAATAATTTAATACTATGTTTTAAGGGATTCATTTGTCTCAAAGTTTTTTCCTATAAATGCCAATGCAACTCACACAGTGTAGCTATAGTGATAAGTTATCATTTAATCTAAATTAAATGAAGTAGGTCAAATTAGCTACAAATGGAAAATTTAATGAATCAGTGGTTGGAGCTGAGGATTTGTTTTGCTTATGTAATGTTTTACCTTTTTCATCTTAGTAACTTCCTCGTAGTGTTTTTAGTTCTATTCTTAACTAAGTATAATAATAAATAGTATACACACATGTTTCCATATAACTCTTATTTTCTAGAATCCAAAATATACATTTCAGAATGAAAAACCATAGTATATAATTAAACATCTTCATTTACCTGTAATGTATTAGAAATGGTTTAAATAATAAAGAATTACACATTGTGTTCAGTTTAAAAATAAAAGGTTATCCTCTGCTCTAAAATCATGAGTGAATCCATGATATATAGATAATTATAAATATGCATACATCATATAAAGTGATTGCAACAGTATTGTTCCTCCAACATTTATGATCCTGCTTCTAATATTGTCCATTTTCCCGATTGAGACGTCTTTTATAATGTGTAGCTAGAGTAGAAACAGTGATTCTTGCGTATAGACGTGTCTTGAGATTACATTAATGAGTACGTAGAATAACTGTAGAATATTTTTGGAATAGAAGCTTTAGATGATTATATTAGGATGTGTAGGAATTTTATATCAGTGCGACATTACACATTATGTCAGATTAGTTATACAACACTTACAGTGCCTTGCAAAAGTATTCACCTCCCTTGGCATTTTTTGTGTTTTGTTGCCTCACAACCTGGAATTAACATGGATTGTTTGAGGATTTGCATCATTTAATTTACAGAACATGCCCACGACTTTGAAGATGTTTTTTTTTTCATTGTGAAGCAAACAACAAATAGGACAAAATAACAGAAAAAGTCAATGTACCTAACTATTCACCCCCCTAAAGTCAATACTTTGTAGAGCCACCTTTTGCGGCAATCACAGCTCCAAGTCGGTTTGGATAAGTCTCTATGAGCTTGCCACATCTTACCACTGGTATTTTTTACCATTCCTTACTTGCAAGATTGCTCCAGCCCCTTCAAGTTGGATGGTTTACGCTTGTGAACAGCAATCTTTAAGACTGCCCATAGATTTTCTATTTGATTGAGGTCTGGGCTTTGACTAGGCCATTATAACACATTTACATGTTTCCCCTTAAACCACTCAAGTGTTGCTTTAGCAGAGTGTTTGGGGTCATTGTCCTACTTGTGCGTCTCAACAACATTGTCCCTTACTTGTTTGGAGAGTTCCTTGGTCTTCATGGCAGTGTTTGGTTAGTGTTGCCTCTTGCTTATGTGTTGCAGCCTCGGTGGCCTTTCAAAAAAGGAGTGTGTATATGTAATGACAGATCATGTGACACTTAGATTGCACACAGGTGGACATCATTTCACTAATTATGGGACTTCTGAAGGTGATTGGATGCACCAGAGGTTGAATACATACGCACATGCCAATTTTCTGTTTTCTATTTCTAAAAAAATAGTTTTATGTATATATTTTTCTCATTTCACTTCACTAACTTAGACTATTGTGTTCTGATCCAATCACATACAATTCAGATTAACAAAACATTTAACTTAAAGCTGTAATGTAACAAAATAGGTAAAAAGTCAAGGGGGTGTTAATACTTTTTGCACTGTAGCTCAAATTCCAGAAAGGAAAGAGTGCCGAAACCTGAATTTTTTTTTCCTGAATTTTCTGGTAAGAAAAATATTTACTCATTACATGGTCTGTCTTTTATTAATGTAAATAGAATATCTAGAAGAGCTCATATGAGTAACATAAACACAAAATAAAATACCAGTGTAAATGTGACATGGAAATACTAATAATTATTGTTGAAATGCATATCAAGACAAGTGCCATATTCTAGAAATATATAGAGAGATTGGAATATATATGTGTATTATCACAGTTTATGACTAGGTTAAGCATAAATTTTGTTTAAGGGTGGCACGACTTTAGAGCGAGGAAGACGTGCGTGCCTTCCTGTTCACGCTCAAAATGCATGAAAAAAGCTTGCACCCACACCAGTTCACCAGTACTGGTGCTGCAATCACCCTCTCCTCTAGTGTCCAGCTCCCGGGGATGTACCCCACCTCCTCGCCCGTCCTTCACATATACACTCCAAGCAGGGCAAGGACCAAGAGGGTGAGTGTGCTGGTGTTCTGGGGGGCTACAGAGAGGGAGAGTCTGGACTGGGGGGTCCAGCATGAGCTGCACATTGAGACAGGTAGAGCAAGGTGAGTGAGAGCATTGTACAGGCGCCGCGCTGGTGTTGGTGAGTGCTTATGTCTTCGTGCCCTATTTAAGTGTTCCTAGGGTATGAGATAAGAGTTTATATTTTGGTGGCTTGCAGCTTTTATTTAGCAGAGATATATTAAAATTCGGAAGAACCACATTGTTGCCTTCAAACTGGAAACATAAACAGTCTGAAAAAAACCTTACCATTGACTTTAATGGGTGACACAACCCTGCAACCTGTTTGGTTGAATTAATGAAACAGTACTGAGCCCCCTTGTCTCAGATGCGGAGCAGACAGTGGGCAGTCTTTCACACATATAAACACATATTTGATATTATGAGATTTCTCAGCAAAAAAAATAAACCTAGCTGATTCCACGTAATTGTACCTCCAGTATAAATAGATCTCTGGATTGAAAATATTCTTGGAACTACAAATATATTTGGAACTGTGCAATAAGTTTTCCCTTTAATAATATGTTGTGACTTAATTACATATAATAATATTATATTGTTTCTATATATCTTATATACTTAAGTACCTAAATGACTGATAGAATGACCAAATTTGACCTTGCTTTATATAGACAATAAATCATCAACAATTTTAAGCAGGAGAAATAGAAAAAAAGGGTGGCAAAGCTTTTCTCCAGAAGACCATGATAGATTTCCACTTATGTATAATATGTGTCAGAATGTCACATACTGTACAATGTTCAGTTTCAGGTAGAAGGTGTCTACATAAAAGCACTGATGGGAAACATTGTGCACAACTGGGCCACACATTAGAAAACCCTGCGTAACTTACAGCATCAAATTCATGAAGATACAGACTTAGGGCCCTATTCAATTTGAAGCCCACAGCGGCCCTGGTACAGCTGCAAAGCCTGCAGGCTTAAAATCTGGCAGAGTTACAGAGAGATTAAAATTAGACAAGCCTTCAACACAAATGTCCGAAATCCAAATCCATAAACCATGCTTCCGCACGTTGCAATTGCGGCCGTGAACATGATCAATAGGTCAAACAC
Organism: Discoglossus pictus; assembly: GCA_027410445.1. Lineage (NCBI taxonomy): Eukaryota > Metazoa > Chordata > Amphibia > Anura > Alytidae > Discoglossus > Discoglossus pictus. The sequence goes on along the minus strand of CM050163.1, from coordinate 195,253,206 downwards.
ATGTTTTCGGGTTTAGACGCAGCCAATAGTAAAAGAGATTGTCACCATTACGTCACTAAAACATGGAGGTTAAATTTCAATCACCTACGATTTTAAAGTCTGAGTTGCGATAGGACCCGCATTCCAGAAATAACGCAATATGAAATAATCAATAAATATAATATTCTAGTCAAATCTAATATTCTAGTCAATCAAGTCAGTTCTGTTAAATGTAACAAATTGATTGCCGGGATCGATATAACAATGAAATTAAAAATAAAATAAATATTTTTTTATTGCAGATTTACAGGCTTGAGAATAATGTGCTATTATTATTACTTCAATTTCCCTTTAATTTAAAATACAGTATTGTGTTTATATTTGCTTTTACAGTGCTACGGACGGGGCTTTAACCCCCTTGCGGGTCCCCTCTAGTACTTGTAGGATTTTTGGTTCCATTTGCCGTTAATGGGTTTGAATGCCAGTGCATCCCTGGGGATTCGTAGCAATTTAATAGCGATTTGCAATTGTAACATTTACAGGCTTGACAGATCAAAGTCTTAGTTGGGATGGAGTTCAGATTTAGATGGCCCGTAGGGTTTTTCCACCTGTAACCCGCAGATTATTTGCGGGTAGCTGAAAGAGGCCAATTTAATAGCTGTAACTCTTGTTGGCTCTTTTATGAGCTATGATTACTAAAATTGGAGCAATTTTATGGGGCTCTTAGGCTCTCCTTTAGACCAACTCCTAGAAGGTGCTCAAAGTAACTGAAATTTCAGAATTCTCTCACATCCAATTTTCACTTTATATTAGATATATAGCAATTGTTTGTAACTCCAGTCCATGATAATCTGAAATGCAGTCCTGTTTTTGTTTTCTCAGAGGATTGTAACCACTGATACATAGGGTTCAATGTACTATGGTATGGTGGTGCCAAAGAGGCAACAAAGACTATTTGTAATGGAGACTTTAAGTGCATATGAGAAAAGAACCCAGACACTATCTCATAACATAACAATTATTGAGTATATTAAATGTCCAATTCCAGGAAGAATCAGACCAGAAAATATTAATGAACGCTATGGTGTTTAAAGGTAGATCAAAATTCAGAAAAAGGCTTTACCAAAGCATAAGCCCCCTAACTACACATTCAATCCGTGCCGTTTCCAATGATCCTACATGGGGTAGGGATTTGAGGTCTGGCCAGAGGACCACGTGTTGGAGTGTGGTGGCAAATGAGGTAACTGATCTTGGATTTGCTATAGGGCATGTGAGGTCTGTCAAGCACAGGTACAATGACTGCCTGTGCAAGGTCAAGCAGAAGATGGCACAATAGACCAGTGCAACAAGAGCTATGGGTGGTGGCCCTCCAGTGACTGTGCAGTTAAACAAGTGGGAAAGGTTGCTGAGGAACAAGATATGACTAGGGATATATTATACCTGTGTGTACATACTTAGAGATATATCTTTACAATGATTACCAAGTACAAATACAATTAAAGTGATTAACTATCCATGAGATAATCCATGTATGGGTGTACGCTCTACGGCATATGCAGATACAGACACCCTAGGGCTGACTGTGCAAGGCAGTGTCCTTGCCTATCAGGGACCACATATCAGCAATATGTTACTAACTATTGCTGAGAAATGGTCACAAATTGGTTAGTATTCAACTCTGCACAACAAGTTCAGCAAATTATGTATCTTCATGAGCTGCAGAGGGTCAGTACAAACAGAGTTAATAATACACACATGATCATTTGTAGCAAAATGCTAACTCCTTACAATTGAACCATCCAGGTTAAAAAAATTATGATGTCAGATATAAAGGAACACGCAGAGAGCAAATGATCACACAACGTCAATAACTCATATGCTATTGTTCTCTCATTTCAGCACCTAGGAGGTCCAACGCATCCACGGAGACTGAAGCAGGTCTGTGGGCACAGAATATGAGGAGGAACTAGATTATTCCCCCACCCAACTGAGTCTGTTGTACATGGAGGAACAAGGATATCAAGAGCAAAGTTACAAGGACTTTGATATGAGGAGGAGAATGTACCTACTGGACCTTCAGTGACTCTCTGCAACTTTGACTTCACTGGCCCTCTTCCCTCCTAGATTAACTCTCCACATGACCCCATTTATTGGACAGACCCACAGTCATGGCAGCCAGCTTCTCCACCTCCTCCCACCACCACTTCCTGGACCCAGATTGCTTCTCACCCTCAACCAGTGCCATAATGATGCACAGCGTCTACTATGGTCATTACACCACAGTAACAATAATCAGATGAATAGAAATCTCATCATTCATCACTTCATATAACAGAAGTAGCCAGTAACATGATGCCTTTATTTGCTCAATTACACATATGCATTAGCTCAAATACACACATACAATGTGTTCAGAAAAAAATCAAAAATGGAAAAAAAAATGGTCATAATCTAATAAAGGCAGAGGACAAGAAAATGTAACAATATCTGTATGTACAGTATTGTGCTTTATACTGTTATTGTAAAAATAAACCAACTTACCTTCATCTGCCAGCAATGCTAACCATACTGTATCTGTCATGAGAAACAAATTGACATGACCATTAGTAGGTGTGGGATCTCACAAGGAACGCTTAGCTGTGACCACATTCAGCAGGCCAAGAGTACGATCACCATCTCCATATGATATTGATATATCCCAATCAATTGGTATACAGGTGTTATCAGATTATAACTGATTGTTATGATATCATGGACCCATTAACACTGATAGAAGACAATCTCTGTTAATTTCATCAGATAAAATATCTATTCTTATATTGCTAAGGGGATTACATGCTTAACTAAACCATGTATTATTCTGGATTTGATAAACCAGCTATTTTAGGGCTGTGCAAGTTCACACCCATTTGTGCATTGATACACATTAAACCTAACAATTATGGATTTTGAAACATGATCTTCTACTGTGGTTAATAATCCAGCAGAAGAAATGGAGTAGCCATCCTAGTCAATCAAAGAGTGGTCAAACCAATGCTCGGTTACAATCCAATAAATGACAGAATGATTTCAATTCGAATTCAAGGCAAGCCATTTAACATCACAGTGATCCAAGTCTATGCTCCAATCATGGATGCTGAAGAGGCTGAAATTGTCCATTTCTAAGAAGACATTCAACACATCATAGATATAACACCAAGAAAAGACGTTACTATCATCATAGGAGATTGGAATGCTAAAGTAGGGAACCAAAAGAGACCTGGAATAACTGGCAAATTTGGTCTTGGAATACACAAAATGAAGCAGGTAGAATATTATCAAGATAATTCTCTGGTCATAGCAAACACCCTCTTCCAGCAGCCTCCGAGACGACTCTACACATGGACATCACCAGATGGACAACATAGAAATCAGATTGACTATATAATTTGCAGCCAAAGATGGAGGAGCTCTGTACAGTCAGCAAAAACAAGACTTGGAGCTGTCTGGTGCTCAGACCATGAGCTTCTTATTGCCAAGTTGAAAATTAAACTGGGAAAACCATCAGACCAAGTAGATACAAAACAAATAATATCCCTTGTGAATATGCAGTGGAAGTAAAGAATAGATTTAAGGGACTAGACATGGAAGATAGAATGCCTGAAGAACTTTGGAAGTTTGCAACATTATCCAGGAAACAGCAACACAGAATTAGTAATCTGAGTGCCGTAGAATTGAAGCCTTTGAATTGTGGTGTTGGAGAGGACTGCTTAGAGTCCCTCGGACTGCAAGAAGATCCAATACATCAATACTTCAGGAAAGCAAGACAAACTGTTCACTAGAAGCTATGATCATGAGGCTGAAGCTCAAATATTTTGGCCGTATCATGAGACGGCTGGATTCCCTAGAAAATAGATAGATGAGGTCAATGAAGCAATGAACATGAACTTGATGGAACTCAGAGAGGCAGTGACTGTGAGATGCACCTGGCATGCTGTGGTCCATCAAATCACGGAGAGTCAGACGCAACTGAAAGACTAAACAACAACAACAATATGTGTTTATTTACAGTGTGTGAGATCATTCTGCTGGTGGAGATGTTATTAACAGAATGGCTCTCTGATAGCCATTGTGTATATATTTCACTTACATTATTCTGCGTGCGTGCAGATGAACATGAAGCCTTCATGAAATTGAAATTTTCCTAAAATCAAAATATTAAAAACAAAGGTTAAACAGAAAGTGTGAGGAAAAAATAGGGATTGCACTATCTATTCTCAATGGCATTCCTCAGTGATCATCAACTGGTGAAATGTGAACCATAACCAGATTATTGGACCATGTGATGACAGGTAGTCATGTGGTTACAAAATATCACCATCACATTGGCCATGACCAACTACTCTCGAGACAGGTATGATTATGTTAACATTTTGACCACAATTTTAAGAAGGTCAAAACATAGTTGGAGTCCCTATCTCCTCTTCTGCCTAAACACAGGGCCCTAACCGCTATTGGGGGTGATGCATTAGGAGGCATCCCCTTTGAGGCAGCAGCACTGACCCTGTTGTGGGAGGCATGGAGGGAGATAAGTTGGGACGGGCTGTGGATGTGCAGGGGAAGCCTTTAGGATATATGAGACAGTGCTGGAGACCAGAGCACCCTGTGTAACGTCAATGTTCAGTTCGGTGAGCAAGCTCTGGTTCTGCATTACCTGGAGTAGCCTGGCCATGTAACTTTCTATTTGCTGGTTGTGTCTTCTCACCTCCCTATAAAGCCTCCTGTGGTTATGGCCCACCGAGAAGGACCAGCATCTCCTCCATAGTAGCCGCCAATGGTGGGTGTGAGGGTGGATGTCCATCGCAGGCCGGGCCCTGTATGACTGTGGGAGGAGGTGGTGGTGGCAGAGACACAGTGGAGGATGATGAGGGAGGGGGGAAAGAGACACAGGGGAGGATGATGATGGAGGGGGGAAGAGACACAGGGGAGGATGATGAGGGAGGGGGAGGAGACACAGGGGAGGGTGATGAGGAAGGGGGGAAAGAGACACAGGGGAGGATGATGAGGGAGGGGGTAAAGAGATACAGGGGAGGATGATGATGGAGGGGGATGTTAGGTTATTTATGCCCTTTATGGATTAAAACCACACTCTGCATCATCTATGTAATTTTCCGTGGGAGTTTTGACATGGATCCCCCTCCGGCATGCCACAGTCCAGGTGTTAGTCCCCTTAAAACAACTTTTCCATCACTATTGTGGCCAGAAAGAGTCCCTGTGGGTTTTAAAATCCGCCAGCCCATTGAAGTCTATGGCGGTTCGCCGGGTTCGCCGGTTCGCGAACATTTGCAGCGGTTCGCGTTCGCGGTTCGCGAACCGAAAATTTTATGTTTGCGACATCACTAGTGACCATCTCTCAGCAATAGTTGTTAACATGCTGCTAAGACGTGATCCCTAATCGCCTAGTACATTACACTTCACAACCATCCCTACAGTCTGTATCTGCATACGGTGTAGTGGGCATACCCATACATGGACTCTATATTAGATGTTTACTTTAAATATATTTTGCCATCAATACCCATTGTAAAGTGTTATGTACATATTTAAAACATTTGATGCTGTCTACCAAGTGATAATGTAAGCTTCCTGGATTTGTTTTCTTTTTAGAATAGTTCATTCATTTTTTCAAATTTTAAAACATACAACAATTGCAATTTAGAAAAAAAAACATAGTACATAAAAATTATTCTCCCTAACTAAAACATACTCCATAACCTTTCTCTCATTCATTCATAAATCTTCCAAGGGGGTAATTCACAAGATCTACTTATAGTTCTTAAAAAAGGAAATATGGTATATAACAAAAATCAATTTGCTCCAATATATGAATGCCAAATCTACACATTTTATGGAAATATTTTTTCCATTCTTTTTCCCATAGCTATTTGTTATCCCCAAATCTCTGTTTCTCGATATTACTATCTGTAATATAATAAAATAAATGCCAAATTATTATAAATTTATCCCTAGACAAATTCAGTAAGCTTACCTATTATTTTAATTGGTGGACAGCATTTACATGTATTATTTATGTGTGTAGTGTACATGTGTGGGTATGTGGGGGGATGAAGGTCTATACGATATTCACCTGGTCTTCATAGTGATGCCTGACAGACCTCACATCCCTGTTCAAAAAACCCAGGGCACTATTCTCACTCGAAGCCTGGGACCTGGCTAATGCCTATCTTCCCTCTATCCTGGAAGGTTTGGGGTGCAGGCATGATTGGTGCCTCGTGCCTGTAGTTAGGGGCCCTGTGCTTACCCAAAACCTCTTGTCTTTTTGACCTGGTGATCCTACCCTTCCTGCTCTGACCCAGAGGCCTGCCTTCTCCCAGTGCTACCACCCCCCTTGATCAAGCATCTCCTCCTGCTCCTCTGAGCTATGTAGTCCAACTTCCACTTCAAGTCCTCTGCTCCCATCCACTTCCTTTCTCACTGCCCTCCCCCCAGTTCCCTCAGACTCAGCAGTGGTCTCATGACCTGCATAGGGCAACTATGTGTTTGACATCATTCAGGATTCCTGGCCTAGGCAGAAACACAATTTGCTGTTTTCTATTGGTTCCTATCACTGTGGCTGAAAAGAAATTCTGTAAAATTGCAATGACTGATGTAACTTTGCAAGTGTCACATAATCCTGCCCCCTCAACCTTACAAAGCATGGATTTACGCAAACATAATTTTATGAGTGAAGGTACTTGAATTGAGTGTACATGCACTGAAAAAAGCTTCGGCAGTTGAAAAGACAATGAGCCTCATTCAATTGAGGCATCGGGAGATCTGGGCTTCGGTAATGGAGCTTGTAACTTATTTTTCTATTCAATTGGTGTATTTTTGCATGCCCAGTCTTGATTATGGGCTTCTGCCTCCAACTTGTTGCAATGGTTAACATTGCAAGTTAAAGGCCGTCCAAGCCTTTGATCTTTCAGGGCCAGAAGAGTTCCGATTGCTAAAATTGCAAAATTGCTATTCAATTGCTCCAATTCCCCTTCACTAACCACACCGCCAAGGCCACAAATTGCAAAAGTCGGTCCACAAGTTACGGGTTTAAAGGAGGACTCGCAAAGGGCTTAATAACATGTCCGGAGCACTTTAAATGCAAATTAAAAAATCAATACTGTACTTCAAAATACAAGGAAAGTGATGAAAGACATTAGAATTAATTGAACAACAGTCTCAAGACTGCAAATCGGCAATCATAAATCATTTATTTTTCTGTTTCAATTCGGGGTTGGATCGATCTCGGGAATCAGTGAGTTAATACGTATCAGGCCTCAAACATCGACTATAACATTGGCTTCATTCATATTTATTGATTTGTAGATTGTGGATTTTCGAGGCCAACCAGATTTTTTGGACCCCGAATCTCTAGTCAGCTCCAAGTCTTACTGACGTAATGATGACGAGCTCCATTTTTATTGGGTGTTTCTAACTCGGGAGTTATGGCCTTGCTTAATTGATCATGTTACCTTAAATGCTACTTATAATTGCATGGTTTATATTTTTGGCTTTCGGGATGTAACTTGCGTGCTTGATCAATTGAATAGCAGCACAAGTCTAGCACGCTGCACGCCCGCAGCAGGCCTGTAGACACACAGTCTACATCCTGGAAGTTGCAGCCTCCGAATTGAATAAGGTTCATAATTTTGCAAGTTATGAGTCCCAAATTGAATGAGGCCGATAATTTTAAATTCTTTTAACTCATATTTGTTTTAGTGCTACAATTTATTTTTGTTGTACGAGGACCTTTGCACTATTCAAAAATGTAAAAAATTTAAGTTAAGGAAAGTTATCTTTCTGCTTTTAATATTTCAGAAATGAATGAAAATACAAGTTTGGAATAATCATTTACTCCTTTACTACTATTATAATAAATAGCTTAAAATTTTGTTAACATAATAGAACTATGTACTTTACTAACAATGGGATAGCTTGTCAATGAAGACTGGTAAATGCCTTTTTTGAACAATTTTAAGGTGAAATTCAATATGATTTGCATAATGTGAATAGCGCTTAGCAGATTCCCTGGAATATTTCCAGTCTTTAGGGGGAGTTGCACTAAGAATGGCTGTAAAGAGCTGCAATAGAAAAGCCATCATTTTAACATAGCAATTCTGTCGAACCCAGAGATCTGCTGACATTTCCTTAAAAGTTATTTTAATTGAGGAAATTTAAGGTAATTTTCTTTAATTATTTCTCTTGTACAGTTTGAAATCAAAATTCTTAAACATTTAATGCTTAAAGTTTTCCATTGAAGGGAAAAGTGGTTTTAAGTGAATTTGATGTGGGTTGTGTAACACTTCTTTTGTGAGATTAAGTTTATACTAAGAAATAAGTCTACAATTTGTGCTAAACTTATGTAGAACAAGATAGATTTTTTTTTCAGTTAAACTGAGGTCCAAATTTAAAAGAACATGTTTTATACAATACATTTTCTTTACACGTAGGTAGATAGATGGATAGATAGATAGATTGATAGATAGACAGATAGATAGATAGATAGTGTGTTTGATCTGCATTAGATTTACTTGTTAGTTGAAAATAATTTAAATAGTATAGTCTATTGCTCATAGTTGGTGTCATACCTATGTTTTTTTCTACAATATAGTTTATTCAAAAACACTTGTATTGTTTAAAGCCTTATCTTTTAAATGCATGGTCTGGGACTACAGTATCCTTTTAATAATAAAGTAATGTTATGAGCAAATTGAGCAATGCTGTTAGATGTGTGGTTAACCTTAGCTAACTTTATTGTAGGCTGTAATTAATAGATTTAGTACACAATACTAGAAATTAATGGAGATTAAGGTAACCATGATTTTTGGCATTATGTGAAAAATAGTTGACTGGAAACATATATAGATATAATTTTTACAGAAGGTCTACTACATAATGCCCTGTATAAAAACAGTATTGTTAAAGCACCATGCCGAAGAAGAGGAGTGAATAGTTTTAAATATGCAATGATAATTAATAAAATTCCTAGATAAACATTTATGAAAATAATATTCAATATTAAATTCACTTTCAAAGATCAGAGTAATAACCTCCAATTGAACTAAGTGACTCAATCCAGATGAAGTCGTGAAGGGGTTAGAGAGTTTGCCTGGGAGTTACAGCTAATGATTTTTAAAACCAATTCTGGTAACAAGCTAAAAAATCATACCTAGGTTGCTGCCACAGTAAAGGCTTGCTGCCATTGAAATCCACTTCTACACAGAAAGCCTATGAAGAACATTGTGTTGATATAACTTTGTGCCTGAAATACAGTGTCTGCAAAACATAAGGGTTTGCCCCCACTGAACTTACAGTGGTGGAGACTGCCAGCAGCTAAGTCTGATCTTTGAAAGCTAGCCTAATATTAAATATTACTTTTACAAATCATAAAAATAATGAACAATGATTGTCAGATGAATCACTAATCTACTTTATAACAGATTTTCTCATTTAACGTATAATTATATAAAGCTTAAACCCTCTTTTGTCATGATGTAGGACTTATTCTTTCCACTATAGGTGCAGCTATTTTGTTAATAACAGTCCTCCCTTGATAGCAGCACCTCCATCTTGCTGATGTTGCAGTTGCAAATTTTCATGCAACACAGAGCCATACATGTGTAGTGCCATATATTTCACTTGGTTGTGAGATGACACAGTGACAACATGGCCACCAGTTGCATCAAACAAGCATGTGAAAAGCACATGACAAGATGTGTGTGTTTGTTTGGTATATTCATTTGCAACTGCAGCACTATCATGATGGAGGTCTTGCCATCAAGGTAGCAGTGTTAATAAAAAATGGTTGCCAACATCGTTGAAAATTAAAAGCCACCTAAACTATAAACAAGTAGTATAATATCTTTATTTTAATAATATATTAATACAATAGCATATGCTACAAAATTGAATATTGATTAAACTAATATTTAGGCCCTATTCTATTAGGAGCCTGAGAATGACTCTAATCCACAATTGTGGCTGTGGGGGATTTTTTCTCTAAATGTTTAAATGTATTATATTGGCTCAAGCCCGCAATGTACTTCTTTGAGCCTAAACATGTAAATTCTGCCCGTGCTCACAAGCTTTTAGTGGGTATGATGCTCGGCATTCAACACCACTGGACCCTTCCTCCAAAAATTGACTTGCCACCCTGGCTCTCCTACAGGACTTACCAAAGGTGAGCTAAACCACCACCTACTCCACACTCCAACACCAGTACAACCTGGTTCTCTCCACTACCAGGCCAATCACCATCACGGATTCCAGCCAGGCCTTCCCCACTGGGCCACCACTGCCACCTCCTTCCCCAGCAATGCCTGGCCTCAGTAGACCTGCATACAAATGTCCAACATTGGAGGCCACCATCGGGGTGATGCTGGCATGAGCAAGTGGACTCTATGCGGGGCTCCAGACCAGTGTCTCTTTCAACTAGTCAAGAAGGTACAGACTGTAAGTGCTATGCACATTACTGGTTACTTATATTTAATGGAGTCATGTATGATGATATTTCTATTCATCATATTATGGTTACTGTGGTGTAGTGCCCCCTACAGGGGGGGTTACGATCAGTCGTAGTTGTCAAACTGCGATTTGTCGCAAGCGTAACGACGAATCGCAGTTTGACAACTATTATATGTGATATAGTATTACCTTTAACACCTTGGGTTCCCCCCGTTTCTCCCAGACAGCCTCTTGTCCTTCCAGGATCCACCCACACCAAACCCATGATATTAATACACTGTTGGGTACATTTATGATTGTGCTCTGAGTATATAATAAAGCTTTGTTATACCGTTATCACTGTTTCTGTGTGTTCCTAATGGTTAATGTTTATGTAACAATCATATATTTATAGGTAGATCATGTTCTTGTACAACCATCCCTGCATGCATTTGAGTACTGTAATCATATTTTTGTATTCCACTAATCTTCAGTTATTTGGGATGTGATGTTGTGATGGCCTTGTACTTACACTTTCAATGTTAAAAGTGATGTTTATTTCATAATCTTTTGCGTCGTTTTACATCACTTTACATACTGGTACACACTGTCCAATACATTGTTATGTAAAAATCCTAGGCCGTTAGAGTGACACAGGCGTGGTTTCCAAATGATCACACGTGTTAATATTTCCAAAAAGCGTTCAAGCACTATTTTATGTTATTATCACAATTTTTGATATCATGTTTGAAACAACATTATTGGTGATGTTTGTACATTGTACCACTGTTCAGTATCACCTTTGCCCTGAAGGGTTGTTAATCAAATTACTGGTATTATTAATAATTTATTAATACAAGAACATTTGCTATAATTTTACATAAATGCAATTGGTATACATCTTGTCACATGCCCAACAGCAATGGCACAGGAATTTACAGCATGGGTGTACCCAAGATTGCCACTGATGCATTTCAATTTGCTATTGCTCCCTGTGCCTCTACATAGCCTCCTTGTATGTTTGTGGGCCTTTCTGAACAGCAGTCCTCCTTGTCATGATTTGTCCCTGAATCCCCATGTCCCGTTGCCTCTAACAATGTGTTCCTTACATGCTCCCTGGGACAATGTAGTGCCTGGCCTGTGCTATGTATAGATATATCCATGTAGCCAGCATCAATGTCACTCCCTCCTCTCTTTAAGGCCCAAAGCTGCCCATGCTGACATTTCACCTACCCAACTGATGTTAGTAGATGATCTTTATATGTAGTGTGCTGTGGTGTTGATCAATAGTGTTTCTGAGTGTTATATTGGATGTGTCTATCCCTTCAATTGTCAGTGTGTTTACAGATTGGTATTAATCTCTTGCATAGTGTGGTGTATGTTCCCCTGGTAATTGATATATGTAATTTGGAGGTGATATAATGCCAATATTTTTTTTTACAATATAGATTTGATGATTCTTCATATATATTCCACAAGTCCACATTTGAGCCTCTGTGCATGTTACATATCATTTCTAAGGCAGTTACATGTTTTTATTGCAATTTTGTCATGTACTGTATCTATAATTACTGTATGAATCTTTCAGTAACACTTTAAATAATACCATATGCATGACCAGTTCAAAATATAATAAAAAATATGATGTCTTTCCAATCAGCCCCCTCCCATCTCTCCATTTCAGGCTTTAAAGTGCTGTTTCACCTGGGCCAATTAGGAGTGCTCCAGGAGTTTAACTCCATCACTCCTGTCAAGAACTCTTCACACTCTGTCCCTGGCACCATCCTCTAGGGGGCAACCAGTCACAATATATAATACTCAAGCATATACACACACTAATATACACATACATATGTACACACCTTTGTGACCTCTGGGCCCCCCTCTTGTTTCACCCTGTTCCAACTCTTGTCTCTCTCTGTATTATCCCCCTGTTCTCTCCTCTTGTCTCACTGTGTGCTCTCCCCATGTTCTCCCCTATGATCCTCCTTGTAATAGCTCCCTCTTGTCTTTCCTGTTCTTTTTCCCTCTGTGCTCCCCATTTTCCACCTATGCTCTCCTTCTGTATCCCCCTATGGTTTTCCCCGTGCTCTCTCCATCTGTGTTCTCCCCCTCTGCTATGCCACCTGTCCTCCTTCCCTTGCCCCCCTGTGTTTCCCCCCTCTGTGACCCCTGTAGACCGACCTGTCCCCTGTGTTCTCCCCCTCTGAACTTTCTCTATGTCCCCTCTTGGTCCCCCTGTTCTCCCCCTATGCTCTCCCCCTGTGTTCTCCCCCTGTGTGTTCCCTTCATTTTTTCCCCTATGCACCCTCACCATAAGGCTGTTGGACATAGGGGGCATGAGGAGGCACAACAGAGCACAGGGGGGATATGGGAGAGTATAAGAAGAGCAAGGGGGCACAGGTGGAGCATGGGGCACAGGGGAAGAGGACAGGGAGCACAGGGGGAGAGGAGAGGGGGAGATAAGAGGAGGCACAGTAAGGGAGAGGACAGAGGGGCACAGGGGGAAGTATGTGATTGTTAGATTTTCCTCCATTGACTTATGGCACCAGGGTAGTGTGATGCCCCCCTGAAATCTTACTTACAATGGCATGGTTTACGTATGGAGGCAGCCAAATTACATTTTGAAGTAATTTACATCTTTTTAATAGAACAGTGCTCAAATGGTATTTTCTTAGTTGTTTTGCATTCCAATAAATGGTAAAAAACCCCAATATTTTTAGACGAGATATCCATAAAGCTCCCTCTTTATCTGCTTCCTGCTATATGTCTATACCATAGCACCATTGATCAAGTATTCTCCATGCAAAAAAGACGAATGTAACGATTTAGATGCATGATATAATTTTTTGGCCTATAGTGGCCCTTTATTTTAAGAAAACCAATCTCAATATGTTAAATGCCTTCTCATCATTAAACCACCACTGCAATCCCATTTTTGCTAGTTACCTGTGTTATTGTAAATTATTGCCATTTTCAGCTACCATTTGTGATAGAAAATTATCTTGCAATGTACACAGCCATCTGAATGCTATATGACAAGTTTTGAAAACTTCTTATAAAGTTACTTATATAGATGTAGCAAATTGCAGTGTTCCCTTTTTGAACTTTTTATACTTGGTATATCTTTTTTTTTGTTTATGTCAATGGTGTTGCCAATTACTTTCAGACATTACAATTCAGAAGTAAGGAATGTTAAGTTTTGTTAGGCAAGGGGTTATGGGCATTATCAGCCTTATTAAATTGTGATTCGGCCAATTGAATAGGGCTCTATATAAGTACAGAGCATATTGTTTTTACAGAAGTGTTTAGTTAGTGAACTTCTATCCAAAAGCAAGGTCTTCACTAACTAAACACTTCTGTAAAAAGAATATGATATGTGCTTATATAGAGCCCTTTTCAAATGGCCAAATCACAATTTAATAAGGCTGTATATGTTACAATACATATTAGTCAGTGAAACACTGGAGAGCTTGATGAGAAAGAGATGCAATTGGACAACATTTTGTAATATGCTACTAATATAATATTTTCGGTGTCAAGTTTCTAAAAGCAAAAACAAAAAAAACAATTATGGTATAATTTAAAAAATATGTACTTTCCCTCAGTAAACATACATTTATATTTTCAGTGCTTACTTGTTAATTAGTCTTATTAATTAACCCACAGAGAACAGTCTTGTAACTCTTGATAATGACAATTCATTGCCCAATATCTTCTGGATCTCCAAATCTACTCTACAAAATAAGTCAAACAGTAAACAAAAATTTGACATGCTGAGATTCCATGGAGTAATTTATATAACCAATTTAGATACTCCCTGGGGTCAGAGCATGGTCAGTCTTTTGTTTAACATATAACTTACATTGAAGACAATACACTCAAAGCCCCGAATCACCAATTATTGGGCTATGATCAATCTTTAACACAAGCTACTACACTGTCCTCCATGGATGGATCAGAAAGGCTGAATAACAAGTAACAAATTCAAAGTCAATTTATGTTTAATATAGGAGATGCAATATATTTTAAATTACATTCAATTGATAAGGTACTTGTTATTATCAAATGCTTTAAAATATACCACATTTGAATCTCTGCTTTGAGTCATCATTTTTAATTAATAGACTGTAGCTATTGCTTCTATCTCCAATCATATCTGCAATGGCAGTTTTTTTTTTTCCACACAAAGCTGAAGAATCCAGTTGTTATGTTAAATGTGTTAATGGTAAGGATACATTCAAGAGAATGCAGCATCAGTTCTCAGCTTTGTTGTAGAAGGCAAATTATTTGATAAATAAATATACGTATATACATTATTTCCATGCTATGCTATTTTCCAGAAAAAAATCCAGTTTTCAGTTAATTTTAGTTAGACTATTAGTACTATCTCATGAAACTATACTTTTCTATCCAGTGCAGATTGTTTTTAATATGTATTATTTTTTCAAGCTTTGTAGAAGACATGCATGTCTTAAGTCTTATAAATAATACTTTATATGTATATGTATTTAAATTGGATTAAAATTGCAATGACTGAATAACCACCTGGAGTGCAATAGCTTCTTATAAATACTTGCAAATCATTTAATTGCTCTTTTGAATTCTATACATTGTCTATACATATGCACAATTGCATACTGAATACCAGTTATCCTTTTATTCAAATCTCTCAATGCAGAGTTCACGTGTTTGAAGAATAGGATTTAGCAAGAGCACCATTATTACATACTTGGCAACATTTAATAGATATTTTAATTGAGAGCTATGATTAATTTTGCTATCTTGGAGCTGCCAATGATAAAACAATAATGGCAGAATTAAAGAAAATGATTGACAGGCCACCTGTTTACCTAACAAACACACTCCAAAGCTTTTAATGATTCTTTTAAAAAAACAACCTTAAGGCGAATAAAGCTTTGCATGAGATAGATACATTATAAAATATATTCAAGTCAGTATTTTTGAGTGATTATTACATCAGTAAAATAGTGGTTGAAAATTGTAGAAAATATAATATATTACATATTTGTTTCAGTCTAGGCCAACAAGGTCCAGGCCTAGGGCAGAACATTTTCAAGGAGAAGCAGGCTGTCTGAAGATACAGTGCAATACATTGAAATATGTTTGTATATGCACAGACATGTATATATGACATTATAGTTAGCATGTAAATGTACTTGATACTTTTGACATATTATATATGGATAGATATATAAACACAAAAAAACGTATAATTTGAGACAAAGAAAGGGGGAAGAAGGAGCTGCAAGTAGTGTGTGGGGCACACACATCTGAATGGCCTAGGGCAGCATAAAATCTAAATACACCCATGGATATAGCCTCTGTTATTGAAAACATTTTTATAATTTGATGCATCGACCATATGAGTGTTGTGGTGTCAGCTGACCTTGATTAAAGTTGCAAAAGTATTGCAAAAGCAGAGGCTCTTTTTACATGATATATAACATTTAAAGGGCCAGTTAATTCAGTGCAACTTGGAGTACACCACTGTAAAGTTCTCCAAAGAACATGATGAAATATTTTTTAAATTTTTTTAAATAGATGCTTTTTTTACAGAAAAATATCATAAATTAAGTGTCTCTTTACACAAATCATTGGCAGTGCCCCCAGACAGACTCACAGTTACAGTTACATGCCCATAAAAAACTGCTGGAATCAGTTAAAGAGTAAAGTTGGGGGTTAACATTTCCTGCTGCATTCCTGAAGTTCAATGAAAAACTATAAATCTTTGTGCTCACAAAGCCTTCACCACTCAGTGTTGGAGGATGTTGTTAATCATGGAACAGTCAGGAGTATGTTTTTAAACACACCTAATACCTTAGATTTTTACCTGCTCTTAGTGAAATAAAACAAAAACAAAACAATAGATAATTTTAACATAGACTATTGTGCTCTTTCACACCATGGAGAGCACTTATAGTGGGGTAAATGGCCCTTTAAGTGTAATATAACACTAACCTTCTGCAAGACTATTGTCCGAATACAAAATGTTTCCAAAATGAGTTACTATTTTAATTTTCCACCTCAACCATAACAGTTAGTAAATCTTCAATAACTCCATAATTATGATAATCGCTGTCGCTTGGATGTGACATTTTGCTCTGCTCACTCTATTCGTCATCCTGGGTTACACTGTCACATTTAATTGAATTTCATGTCACCGGACTACCCTCACTCCAGTAAATTAAGAACGCTTCCATCTTACCCCTTCTGTAAAAGTAGTGGTGGGCAGAAATGAAAAAGAAATATTACTAAGAAGAATTTTTTTTTAATGAAAGAAGACTTTAAGTTGCTATAGAAGGTAGAAACAGAAGAAGAGATGGTCTAACAATTAATTAGTAATGGAATGTAGCAACACAGAGGATGATACAAAAGACACTTAGTGGCATCATGGTATCTTTTTATCTGTAAACAAGTCACTACACTGTAGATTCAGTAATCCATTGTGAAGAGCTATGACGTACACAATGACAATTTCCCTACTAATATATGTACATTGCGGCCAGCAAGTCCAGTACAGCTTAGTGCATCTTTGGTTATGCTGGCTAAAATACAAAACACCTAGATGTACCAAATTTCATTACATTTGATAAACAGATCTCTCTGATAGATGGAATTCCTCACTCTAGAATGTAAGCTGGAATTACTATTTTTATAAATGTACTATTCTATTATTTGAAGTTGAAAAAATATAAAACTACTTTTATGTTTTAACCCATAAGCCAACACATTTTAAGAATTTGTAATGTCCTTCTAGAAACAGAGAACAGGTTTATTTTTGTTTGACTTTGTTCATACACCTTCAGTGCACCCCTTTGCATCATTTTGGAACTCTTAGTGTGTTTTGTTTGTTAAAAGCTGACTTTTTAAAAATGACTGTTTGTAGAGAGGCAGGATAGTGGTTTTCCATCAATAGGTTTCTTTGAACCCTTAAATATAGAAATTACAGTTTATTTTTTTTACTGTGTTTTTAAACTTTTGGTGCACGCTTTTGCTTAATATTGTTTGTTTTTTATGTTAAAGGTGTTTTTAAGGCAGAGCAGTGCTCTTTCAACTCCATAATAATGCATGTGTAATGTTTAAAGTGTCCTTGTAACAATTTATGCATAACAAATTGCAGTATTAAAGAAATTATCACATTTTGAAAAACAGTTTGCAATTTTATAAGCATGATATGCATTGTTATACAAGTGTGATGTGTTGTTTAATTAAACCTGTTGAAAATAAATGCTATTGTATTTATTAATTGATGGTTATTCCTGCCTTATGTATGTGCATATTTTTTTTTCTTTAACATAGCAAAATAGATTTCAACGCAGATAAGAAACAAACTGTCCATCTCACGCGTACCTTCCTTCTATGTTTTCTGCTTTCCTTCTTTGTCTCTGTTTCATCTTTCTTTTTCTTTTTCTCCTACGTCCTTTCTGCCTCCTGCCCTTTCCTCGTCCTCTCTGCATCCATTCACCCTGCTCTCGGCTCCCTATGCAATCTTCCACTCACGACTCTTCAGTGGCTTCCCGAACGCCAGCCTCACTCTGAGCATCCTGTTGCCAACCAACTAGCATACCTTGCATCTTGTGAGACTTCCTACGGCTGCAGTGCTCCAAAACGCCAAATTTCAATATGCTAAAGCGCAACTTTCTGTTGCTACTATTTTCCAATAAAGTTAATGTTCCCTCATTACTCCCTCGCTTCACCTTTTTTTATTAAGTCTCCCAATAAGCTCTACACTTGTTCTCAACAACTCTTAAAGAGACAGGCAACCTATTTTTGTACATCACTGAATTTGCACCTTTATTACATATATAATTCTGTGCTATCACCGACCGCCTATATTCTTATCTCCCAGTTCCTCTCTTAAAGGCTTGGTTCTTATTTACTCCACTCACTGCCCGTTTTAAAGTTCATATCACTCCAAAGTTCTCAGTCATTTCTAACTCTTACACATAGGTGTCATACTCGCACCTTCACACCCAATCACTCTGGTCACTTTCACGTCCTCCAATATGCGTTTCATGTCTATACCTTATTCCTTACCACCACATTTTAGCATATGATTGTAAAGCTTCACCTCTAGCCTCTTAAAACGTGTGTCTCCTATCACTATATCTTCCCTTGAACAGATTTTGACGCTCATATCTGTTCCTTGAATCAAGTTTGGATGCCCTAAACAAATGTCACCCACACCACCATCTTCTCTAGCAGCTCATTCAATACCTCTATACCTGCTATATCAAATGAAAATCAGGTCGCTGATTGGAGCTCATAACTAGAAGTCACTAAGCCATCATTGGATACCAATCATATCGATTTACTGAGCTAGTACTAACTAACCCTTCTTTCACTAATTTTCACCTTTACCACATATTTAGCAATAACTCCATGCCATCACTGATCGCCTTCATTTTCCTCTCCCATTTTCCTCTCTTAAAGGTACAGTTTTTATTTACTCCTCACACCCACTTTTTCACTCCTAACCTTTCGCCCATTTCAAAGTCTTACACATGGGTGATATTCTCACCTTTTCGCGCCCAACTACCCAAGTCACTTTCACGTGTTCTACTATATATTTCATTTCTATGCCTTTTTCCTTATCACCAACTTTCACCAGTTGATCATATAGCTTAGCCACTAGTAGCTGCACTTTTGTCTCTCCAATTCATTCTATCATGACATCCTCCCTAGAGCCAATTTCGATGCTCATCACGGTTACTTAAATTTAATTAATCAAAAAGTTACCTAAACCACCATCTCTTTAGCCACTTATTCTATACCTTTATATATGCTACATCTAATCACAATCAAGTCACTGATCTGAGCTCATGGCTCCAAGTCGTTAAGCCATCATCGGGCACCGATCATGCTGATATACCAAGCCAGAACTAACTAACTCTTCTATTTCAGTCAGATCCATTTATTAAATATGGCTCTCCCAAAGAGACATTTCTGTGATGAGAAATCGAAAGACCTTCTTCTGGCCTGCAAGCTTACTGTTCAGAATATGTATTTGACTTTATGTTTAGACATGTATTTTACCCGTTAAATTACTTCTTAAAGGCCTTTCTCACGTGACTACCCTTTCCCTTCCTCCAGGTTACCTAGCACAAGCAACTTGTCCCATAAGGTCATCACAATCCTTTTGCATGATCCTTTCTGGCATGGCACCTCTATATCCATCACAGCCACCACCAAACTGTCCTTCTATGGGTTCCTAAGTCCAAGCAAATTCCCAATCTCACCTTCTTCAAACCAGGTACCTCAAGGCCTCACTTTCGTAAACAATCACCACACTCTTACCCTTCAATCTTCAAAAACTAGCAGCACTCCCGTTGTTATCACCTACGATCCCTCTAACAAACTTTGGTGCCCCGTATCCACACTTCACACTCTCTATAACTCTCTATTTCAAAAACATCTATTGCCTCCTTTGCTTAGTATCTCTAGACAGCCTCTAACCATCACTACCTTCATTTACTACATCAAAATCATACTCACTAGACTTGGCTGCAATCCTTTTCTGCTATGAGCACTCATTCCGTATTGGAGCAGCCTCAACGATTTCCAAAAAGCAATACGCCAGTCCACGTAAGCAAAGCCATGGGCAAATGAGGTCTCACTGTTTCAGCAGATACATTCCTGATCCATCAACGTAAGTCTGACAAGCCTTCCGCTTCGGCGCTCATTGCGAGCCTCTCCTCTGCTATTTGTATTTGTTATTTATATATGATTTTAATAATAATGAATGAATTAATTAAATAATACATTAATATACTTTACCTATTTCTAATTAATATATCCAGCAATCAATGCCCTGAAGAGCTAACAATCTCTTTTGATAGGATACAATGTGCATTTGGACTGTTGCTGACCTGAGGAGAAAGTATCAGCAATGTGGCAAGTGTGCAGTATAAATAGGCTGCGTGCACGAGCCCAAACCATTTGTTTAGTCGGGTAAAGCTCCATTTTAGAATGGTAATGTTATAAGTTGCAAGTAAGTGTTGTAAAATGGCGGCGACTGTCTCGAACATTTTCCGTCCCTCATAATAGTATATTTTGTACGTTGAACGTTATTGGGTAAAAGTCTTATGTGCCTGGCAGTGTTTTGCGTGGTTTTTGGTCGTGTAGCCTCGTTTTAGTTTTTTTCTGGTAGCCCTTTATTTTTTTGCTGAGGCGATTTTCGATGGCCGAAACTCATCAAATTCGGTTTAAATTGGGGTTCAACCTCACTCCCAGGCAGCCTGGCTGGCCCCCCCCCCCCCCTCCTGCTGTGTGGCATTTTTTTTATATATATATTTTTTTCTCTTTGTGTTTTTGTTGTGTTTCGATGTGCACGGTTCGGGCGTTAACTTCGTATGTTTTCAACCTCCTTTGGTTTTTTTTGTAAGTCCCGCAGGTGGTATTTTTTTTTTGTAAGTCCCGCTTTCCTTTGCAAAGTGTTACAGGCTGGGTGGAGTATAAATAGGCTGTGTGCGCAAGGCCAAAACGTTTGTTTAGTCGGGTAAAGAGGCATTTTAGAATGGTAATGTTATTAGTTGCAAGTTAGTGTTGTAAAATGGCGGCAATTGTCTATGTGTTACGCTTCTCTCAAACATTTTCCGTCCTTCGTAATAGTGTATTTTGTAACTCGTACGTTCCTGGGTAAAAGTCTTATTTGCCTTAGCGGTGTTTTGCGTGGTTATAGGTTGTTTAGCCTCGTTTTTTATTTTTTAGGCGATTTTCGAGTACCGAAACTCGTCAAATTCGGTTTAAATTTGCATGCAACCTGACTCCCAGACGTCCTGGCTATCCCCCCGTGCTGTGTGTGATTTTTTTTTTATGTTTTTATTTATTTTCTTTGTGTTTTTGTTGTTTTCGGTCTTGCGCGGTTCGGCCGTTAATTTCGTATTTTTCGGACTTTGTCTTTTTACCTTTGTAAAGTGTTAGGGACCGTCATTTTTCCAGGCGATTTTTTCAAACTGCTATGGGTCTCACATTTTTCCACATGATTTTTTCAAAATTCTACGAGTCTGGCATTGTGAATTGTATACTTGAGATTTCTGTTGATCTGTAGTCCTGTGTGTCATAGGGATGAGCGCAAGTAGCATTTTCGTCTCCACCAGCGCAAGTAGCGTCTTCGGTGCTCCTTGCTGAAGTTATGGCGGGCTCTCTGTGTGAGCCCGCAATCGTTAGCAACAACCCGCAATGCTCACAAGTATATATGTGATTTCTTTTTTTTAAAGTACAGAAAATGTATAGTGCATTTGTGATCCAATTTGAATGCCTAAATATAAGTTACAAAACATATTTCCTCCTCAGGTCTCCAGGAAATACAATCATTGCACTTCACACTGGAAACATTTGTGGGGACATGCAAATGAAACCAATGCACTCTAACTGTTAAATCCCAAACCACTTTATGTATCTCTCCTTTTAGGCATATGGTCGCTGTATTACACAGATTTAAGCTTAGCATATGACGGATTATGCACAAGACAGGAAACCTTCCCAAAGACAGTCACTGTTTCGATCTTAATGGATCTCATCAGTGTGTAGCTTGTTTCTGGTTTGTACAGTAGATTTCGGGGAGAGGTAGTTTACCACAAAAATCCTTTAACTTATGGTGGGCAGAAGATCGATAGAAGCTACCAAGAACATTTAAAAGTAACAAATAGCAGTGTCATTAAAGAAAGAATCATAGTGTGAAAAAGGATGTGTATCAATGTATGTATTAAGTAGTATGTAATATTATACAAGTGAAATGTGTTGTTTAATTAAACTTTTTTTTCAAACCAAAATTCATTGGTGGTGACTGCTGTCTAATGAATGTGTATATTTTGCTTAATATACATACACATTTTTGACTGCAGATAAGAAGCAAAATGGCCATCTAGTGTGTGCACTTTTATCAATTTACCCTGAAGATAGTGCTATGTCAGGAAGCCTTAAATTCTATAAATGTATTTGTCGCTACCACATGCACTGGAAGGCTTGGACATTAATATAATACTGTTTTACAAAGTAATACTTTGTCACATAGCCCCACATAGTCCAGCTTGCAAAGTAAAAAATGAAATAAACCCTTTGTAATGATATAGTAATCACAAGGTTTTGGAGACCAGCAGCCTAGGTCAGCAATAATCCAATTCAGCAAGTTGTAGGTGAAACAGGAACAAGCTTTATTGAAGGGAACGGGAACCACAATAATCTGGCAAGGTACATTGACAGGAAGTGCCTTATATAGGCCAAGGACCAGACACCTGACCAGGCACAGCTGAAGAGACTTAGGCACTGATACTATTGCTAGCAAAGTCAAGGTTATCAGATCTCAATGAAATTCACAAAGGCAGGCTGGCGCAGTGGTAGGGAAGAGGCCCAGCAGCCTGGGGACCAGGGTTCAAGACCCAGCAGAGTCAATTCCTCACAGCCTTTTTATTACTATATACCCTTTTGTTTCTGGATGATATTTTCATGTTAAAAAGAACATTTTTGATATATTAAAAGGTCAAATGTTTAGTAATACATACATTTCCTCTTCTTTGACATCAACTTTTTATAATTTACAGTAATTAAAATGTAACATGATTAACAATGCTCAATCATCTCTAAGCACAAACATTCCACAAACAACAAAAGAAAATGTCACACCCTAGATCCAACAAATCTCTATCTCATTCTGGCGAATGTTCGCAAACCATAATTGGAATAACTCTATACATCCCCTGAGCAACATGAGATGTCCGCTGGTTGATATCTCTCTCTCTCTCTCTCTCTCTCTCTCTCTTTCTTTCTCTCCCCCTCCCTCTTTCTCCCTCCCCTTTATCCTCTTTCTAACTGCACAAACACTTAAAATCCACTTCTGATTAACTAACATTCACTAAACTGGTAAACCAAAATATTTCACATTTCATTTGCTTGCCCCATGCAGCAAATCATAACTATAAAACCACTAAAAACATCACCTTACCAGTTTACCAATCAAAATGCATGCAATCTCAATGATGAGTTTTTAATAAAACATTGAAGATTAGAGCATGACTGTGTGGTACCAATGATCTTCTTTACAATGTTAAAATTTCAAATTAGAATTTTTTTTCCTCAATAAGTTTTTATTAGACAGCAAGATCAGATAAAACATGAAACATACATGTCAGAAACATGACCACAGTTACATTCAATTGCTGTTTGTCAATAACCACTTCAAGAAAAAACATTTCCAAGGAGTAATGATTATACAGATTCATACTGGATATTTCTACCAATTACAATCCGATAACTAAGATACAGTATATGTTTCTTACCAACATATTTTTTTTGGGGGGAGGATTGAACCTTTGTTTTATAGCTAGTTTTGAGGGTTATGCCTCAAACTGTCATTTTGGGAATGGGAATGAAAGGAGGAAGGGGGGGGGGATTAAAAGAAAGGGGATGGGGGGGGGGGAAGCAACCCACAGCCCTGACACCCTGCCAAAGTCTTCCAGGGTGTGTAGAAGGGCCATTATTGAAGTGGTCAGATTTGTTAGTGAACACAGGATAATATTCGCAAAGTAACTCCAATTCAAGTGATGGTGTCCTACCCTCAAGTCTGTTATTTGTGGATTGGACCTAATTGCTTGTGCTACCGGTTCTATCGCCAAGGTGAATAATAGAGGGGAGAGGGGGCAGCCCTGCCTAGTACCCTTTTCAATGTTTATGGATGGTATACTACTCCCTGGTAATCTTACCCAGGCCTTGGGGGCTTTGTAATATGAATATAGAAGATTCAGAAACCGGTGCGAAGCCAGACTTCTTAAGCACCGCCCATAAATATTTCCACTCAACGGAATCAAATGCATTGTCTATGTCCAGTGATAGAAGGCAGGTTTGTTCTCAGAGTTATTTGGATCTATGTAGTATTTTTAAAATTCTGTGGACATTATTCCCTGCTGGCCTGTACTGGATGAACCCCACCTGGTCTTTGTGGATTAATCTCGGGAGAAATGTGTTTACTCTTTTAGTCATGATTTTCGCAAGTAACTTAATGTCACCATTGAGCAGGGATATAGGCCTATAATTCCCTACATTTAACGGGTCTTTGCCCTCTATGGGGATAAAAATTACATTTGCCTGATTAAGTTCTGGTGGGACTGGGAGGCCCTTAACAATATGGTTGAATATCTCCCTTAAATGTGGCGCTAACAGTTCTGCATACTTTTTATAATATCGATTTGAGAATCCATCTGGCCCAGGGGCCTTTCCACTCTTCAATTCTCCAGTTGTCTCTTTGATCTTGTCTATCATGACAGGAGCACTAATTAGATCTATTTCCGTGGGTACAAGTGTAGGTAGGTCACATGCATTGAAAAAGAAGGTGATTTGGCTGCGCTGATCTAGGTGGGGAGAGGAATAAAGTTACTGGAAGAAGTCAACAAAGACTTTTTGGATTAGGGCCGGGCTGGACGTAGTGTTGTTAGAGATAAAAAGATAGGTTGTCGCATACTAATATTTTTGCTTGGTTTGACCTATTCTTTGGTTTTCTAACCAGCATGGAGTCTGGTTTGTTTGCTTTAGAGTAGTATAAATGGTTGGTCCATCTTAGGGCCTTCTCGGTTTTATCTGACAAAAGTAGGTCAACCTCCAATTGGGTTGTTTCTATTTTTTGCCACAGATCGTCTGAGTGTGACTTTTGGTTTACTTTCACCTGCTCTGCCAGTTGTTTTTGTAATATGTCTAGCTTAAGTTTCTGGTATCTTTTATATATAGCGTGGCCAACTTTATACAGGCGCCTCTTACGAACGCCTCATGGGCTACCCAAACCCAACCTGGGTCTGAGCCGGTTGCAAGTTAGTTGCAAAATATAATTCTATCTCCTTGGCGACCTGTTCCTTAAACTGGGGGGTTGATAGAAGCATGTTGTTAAGTTGCCATGTATAAGGCGTTCTGAAAGTTGCAACTAGTGTCTATTAACACTGTGTCCATTCTTGAGTATGTTTTGTGGACTGCTGAATAGAATGTGTAATCTCTTTCTGATTTGTGGGAATCTCTGCAAGCAATCGACCAGGTGGAGTTCATCTAAGAGAAAAATAATTTGCTGTTGCTTTTTGGTGGGCTTAAGACCAGGCTCCTGAGCAGATTGGTCCAAGGGTGAAAGAGTAAGATTCAGGCCCCCCCCCCCAAAAGTACCTTACATAGGTCTTGGGTTTTCATATAGCCCAGAAGGCCCTGCATTGTACTCTGGGTAGGGGCAGCGGGGCATATATTGATATAAACAAGATTTTTTCCCCAAACAGGGTCCCTGTCAAGATCACTTAATGTCCCTCTGGGTATAGTTTTTTGTATTTCAGGATGAAGGGGAGATCTTTATGTAACAATATTGCCGATCCAGCTATTTTGGTGGTAAAACTAGTGGTGTAGACGTTAGGGTAGAGTTTGGGAACCCTATTGCAAACAAAGTGCATCTCTCGCAGAAAGAGGACTGAGGGGTGGAATGGCCTATACGTAAGGAAGGCTTTACGCCTCTTGAACTATGAGTCGAACCCTCTAACATTATGAGTGATAACCGTGATTACATTGACATTCATTAGTGTCTGTCCTGGTGGTGTGCCTAGTGTCAGCGAGATCAGACTTACCACTACTGGGAGGCAGGACCATGAGCATGATTATGCCAAGGGTTGCACCTCTGAAAACCCCAAGACACAAGTTAGGTGACACTGGGCCACATCTGAAGTGAAAGGGGGTAGCAGGGGGAGAAATAAAACATATACAGCCTTATTAAATTGCGATTCAGTAAATTTAAAAGGGCGCTATATAAGCACACATCATAATTTTTTACAGAAGTTTTTAGTTAGTGAACTTCTATCCAAAAGCAAGGTCTTCACTAACTAAAAACTTCTGTAAATAAAATATGCTGTGTGCTTAAATACAGCCCTTTTAAATTTACTGAATCCCAATTTAATAAGGCTGATAGCATCTTTAGACATCTTATACAGTAACCTTGCTCATTGCTTATCAACAGGGATATTAAACACGCTAAAGCTGGAGGAGGAAAAGACATGCAAGTTTCTACCGATGGGATACATAATGGCACGGATAAACCAAAAAAGGCTGAACCAGGTTAGGAGGGGAACATTACATACTCAGGGGGAACATGTGGGAACCATTGTCAGAGATTTAACAAGATGATGCACTAAACTTTTCTGCAGGGTCTGGGGGTAGGGGAGGGGGAGCTGGATGGAGAGCGACACACAGGAGTCTGATTATCCAAAATCCCCACTGTCTGGAAGTCTTATATCAGAGTCCTGTGTCTGGGTTTGGCCTTAATGTTAAAGCTAGCTGTTGCATCTCAGGTAACTATTGTACTAAACATATTTACAAAAACTATTCAGTAACACAACACCGGGGCCCATGTGTGGTTTTCTGGTGGCATTTATATATTTTACTTAACTACAAGAGCCCCTACCCGTGGGGTCAGGAATTGAACTATGAACTTTGGTGGGCCATTGACTTAATACAGAATATAGTTATATATATGTCATGCCTTTTCAGTGTTAAATCACATTCAAAGCCTCCAAGTTAGGGCCCTCTAGTAAGCCTCCTTAGATCTGCCCGATCTAGTCCAGTTAGGAGTAGCACTGGAGGCTGTTCAGTCCCCTGTAGACCCAAATGCTAGTGGTGATGGCTGAGTTGCTTGCTCAGATCTCTGCGGCCTTTGCCGCTTGGGCTTCGGGACCTCTGACCACTCTCTTTGTGGTCTGGGAGAGGGGATATCCAGCTGCTTTGCCAGCAACTCTCCCTCCTGCAGAAGGCCAATACGCTGAAAAACCTGCTTACATTCTTCCAACGAGTGAACCATGTGGGTCACTGAAGCATGTTGGAAGGTTAGGCAGAAGGGAAAGCCCCATCTATATTTAATCTGGTGGTTATTCAGTATTAGCATAGCAGGCTTCATTAACTTGTGTTTCTGAAGCGTGAGTGGGGCCAGGTCTGCGTATATTTGGAGTGAGGCCCCATCCGGCCCCTTGACAGAAGATGCTTTCGAAGGAACTGGATGATTACATCCATAGACTGACCAGACAGGAAAAATAAAACATGGCCCTATGGGCCCGCTCAATCTCCCAGGATCCAGATTGTAGAGATGGCAGAAGTGATGTCACCACTCCCAATACATATGGGCAAGGTCTTGCACAACTGATGGAACTCCCCACAGCCGGATGTTATGCCACCGTAATCTATTTTCAAGATCTTCAAGTTTTGTCTCAAGACCCATGATATGTGTTGTGTTTTAGTCTTGAAGCAAGACCTGATTTGGTGTCATCAGTAATTCTCTTTGACACTGTAATATTTTTTGGCTTCCCCATGTTATCTGCTTAAGACCAGGCGGACCCACAGTGCAGAATATTCTCTGGTTTATATGTGCTGGCTGCCGAATGTTGCAAAAAGGACAAGACCTTTCAGTCACGCCACTTTATAAGTGAGAGCGAATTGAGAAGTGTTATAAAGTAATAGAGTTCTGACAATGGTTCCGGAAATTGTTTCAGCCTACATGCCGCTGGCTTCTAGAATGGTCTCCATCTACTGTAGTTCAGACCTCTCCAAGTTGGTTAGCTTCCGGGATGCAGAGTATACAAATAGAACAGGAATAGTGTTGCTTTGATATACTTCAGGGGTCTGTGCCGCAGTCTCTCCTCCGGATACAGGTCACAATCGTTAGCCTCTATAGAAGCTTGTATTAAACTCCTAAGTTAGTTGTACACCATTATCACCTTTTTTGAGAGGTAAAGTGAGAGATGCCTAGTAGTAAGGCCCAGGGAGGGCAGCTGAGGGTTGGGTGGTCTGAGTCTGTGAGAGAGGCCCAATTATACACCTGCAGTTCCTTTATCTGGCAGCTTGGATTATTTTGCCTTTCAGGTCTGATGTGGAGGACTTGGTTTGACCAAAATCTCTGCCAGAGATTGCTGCCCTGTATTAGCAGGCAGAGTGAACGTCTGTATCATTTAGCCTGTGCTGGTATGAGTTCCAGCTGTGTGCTAGGGGATACTATGTACTGTTGCCAGCTACTCCAGACTCCCAGAGTTGTTGGGAGGGAATGGAGTGTATATTGCACCTATCTCTCTTTGTGCAGTGAGAAGGTCTAAGATGGTCACTATGCCCTTATCTGAGCAATGCTCTGAGGAATGATAAGATGTCAGGCTCAATAGGGCTGTTGCAGGTGTTGGTGGGGAATTGCGCAGTAAATTGCTCTGAGGGAAGAGATGGCATGGTGAGTTTTAGACTGGTCTCTGTAATTTTGGCGGGAACCAGCAGTAAAATGGCTGTGGGAGGAAGTGAGCTGGGAGAACAAATATGGCTGCAATAATTTTGGCAGGAATTTTATGTTGTTGTTATGGTAGGGGCTGAGCAAAGATGGCCATCTGCATTCTGCTCTGTGTAGACCTGTCACCCTCCTAAGGGCGCAGTTCCATGGCAGACTCCCTTTGTTAAACTCTCTGGCCATCTGCTTATAACCACAGCCTGGGCCAACCTATCTTCCCCAACTTTAAATCTAGGCTGGGACACTGCGCAGGCAAGCCAGTAAGGCATCCAGGGTGGGGGTTGCACACCAAGATGGTGTGGTGCAGTCCGACTTACCCTACTGAACCCCTTCCGAGTGTCGGAGCAATGTCTCATGCAGCCCCCTCCTGTTGCTTATGGCCTTCAAAAACTCTTGTTCCCTCCTGATGGCTCAACCCACCAGCTCACTGCACCATCCAGAGCGGCATCCACCGTCCATGCCGCCTGAGCTGCTCCACTCCAGGACTAGGCCCGCCACTCTGCTCTTGCGGGTCAAGACCGCAGATACTATAAAGTTGTCCTGCGCTTATTAGCAAGTGTGTCCTTCCATCCAGACTGTTGTATTATTTTTAAATAAATATTCATTAAATATTCATATACCAACCAGGTTAAATGCTTAGTATATCTATTTAATTTTTTTAATGTTTACTTAATGCCATACATTATAGTATTACATTTAGTTCCAAAAATGCATACATATGATTTTCATATTTCAACATTTCTTTGTTTCAATAACGTATTAAATAAGCATAATTTACATTTTCTTGTAAACGAATATGAGGAGTTATTAAAATATCATTATATTTGTATCAATCAAAACTAAAAGTTTTCAAAACATTCCCTTTAAATGTGGGCTAAAAAAAGAAACAATAAAATCATAAATTAAATTCCAATAAATTAATAACAATAGCATTTACTTTTTCTTCATGTATATCAATTAAACAAAGACCTTCTACAAAATTTACTTTTGATAAAGCAACATATGACATACTTTCTTGGAAAATATTTTCACCTATGTCAATTAAAGCAGTTTGCAGACGTTTAGCCTTATTAAATTGCAATTCGGCCAATTGAATAGGGCTCTATATAAGTACACAGCATTTTTTTTTACAGAAGTTCTATGCAAAAGCAAGGTCTTCACTAACTAATAACTTCTGTAAAAAAATATGCTCTGTGCTTATAAAGAGCCCTATTCAACTGGCCAAATCGCAATTTAATAAGGCTGTTAAGCCTTATGATTTATGTATTGTTATTGAATAAGCTAGTCTTATACAAAATAGTTTTTGTGCAATATATACATCTTTGTTAAGTTAAAACATCACTATTTCTCATTCAATTTCAGTTGGTTCTTCAACATTCTTGAAATGGACAACAATTTTAACTAGCACAGTGTACTTGTTAATATTTAATTCTATTACATGTCCCATTGACCTATTCCCTAATCCATTTTCAAGTCAGGCAACATGACTAATGTTTTTTGGTAAATATTTCAATTTTTCTTCTGCTGCTGAACACACTTCTGTATTTACATTTGTTTAATCTATTGTATCGACAGTAGGAATACTTAACACTTCATTACCTTCTTTTTCATTTCATCATTAAAAAATACTCACACTTAAAATTTTCGTTACAGAGTTGTGAAAAAAAGAACCTGTTAATGTGTTTTGAAACAATTTTTTTGTAAGTCTATTTTGTAAAATCTTGATTAAATTACAATTTATATTACCTATTCTTAGCTCTTTTAATATATTTGAATAAATTTTGTCATTTGATTGTCTCATATTTTTAATTAATTCTACATATTTAAAGAATTTCCAAAAACGTACATTGCCAAAAGAACCTAAACTATGATTTGTTTCAGATGCTTTTAGCATTTCATATACAGGCTTTCCTTTTATAGGACTCATCTCTATTAAATTGCCAAAATTAATTACATGCTTTCTGTCACACAATGAACCTTCACTATTGTTACATACCCCTTATATTCTTAAATGTAAAAAGTTAGAAACTATATTAACTTAATTGTCATGGAGCCCTTTCCACCTCCTGGATCCTGGTGCATTGAGCCACCACAGAGGACATAACACCATTGGAAAATTGGTAGGGAAATTATTTTGTCAAATGGGAAATGTGGGTGGTGGGGTGAATAGGCCCAAAGCATAGGGCCGTAATGTACCAACATGCTCCATATGGTCTCATGGCATATGTCTCTGCCTTTACTGTATACTAAATGTAATTCCCCATGATATATTACGTGTTCTGTATTATTTGTAAACTGTAACTAAATGGTCATGAAACAGTTAAACAAATTAGGTCTACAATGAGACATACTAGACAGACAGGAACTTGTGGTTGTATTGTAATCTGTTTTGTCCCATTGTTTGCCAGATAAGCTAATTACATCTCTGATGTGCTAGACAGCTAGAGATGACATGTGTGTATTGGAGGATGCTAATGCTGAACCCCATGTGGAGTCAATCTCCTGTGTTTGCCTGCCACTCCATTGTCATTATTGTGTTGTATGTACCCCCTCCCCCCGTATCTATCCCTTATATATACAGTATTGTTTGACTTTCCAAAAATAGATCAGCTCACTACTGAGACATATAGAAATGGTATGTTCTCTTATTTGCTCCTGGTGGCTGTGATACTGATCCTATCTCCACCCTACAAGTAACTTGACATGGTCACTACCACAGGAAGGTTACTGAGACTCCTGGAAGTGCTGATTCCTGATGAAGAGACCCTGATAAAGAAGAACCCAACAGTCCTTGTGGGTAGTTTACCTGTAGTCCATAGCAAGTGATCCTGGGCAGTAATAGCCCCTACCCCAGAATCATCACATTAATCTATTAGTGAGAACTCAAACAACCGGCAGGTTCTGGAGATGAGAGTCCTCCCAGGAAGTAGGAGCATGTTCTGCTAGACGTGCACAACAGACCAAGGCGCAAAAAACAAGATACAGGTCTCATGATACAGCTTGCTGCCGCTTTCCCTCTACAGCGCTGAGATGATCTGAGGTAGCTTCCCCACTACAGCACAGCTTGATGCAGCCTAATCACGTAACTACCTTGCTTTGTACTGAGAATCTACCTATTACAGCACAGCTTGAGGAAACTTACTGACTTAGTTCCCTTGCCATGGTTTGTGAACATTTGGAGCCACCCAGCACTGTCCAAGCTATACCGGAGCATACACAGCTCACAGCTTACAGTTCATATTCAGCTCACCCAGCACGCAGGTCTCATGACACAGCCTGTTGTAACTCTCACGCTATAGTATAGCAGGCTCTCCGTGACACAGCCAGATGCAGCACAATTTGAGGCAGCCCACTGACATAGCCTGATCCAGCACAGCTTGAGACAGCCTACTGACACAGTCTGACACAGCGCAACTTGAAGCAGCCCACTGACACAGCCTAATCCAGCTCGAGGCAGCCTACCATCACAGCCTGATGCAGCACAGCTTGAGGCAGCCCATTGACACAGCCTGATCCAGCATAGCTGGAGACAGCTCACTGGCACGGCCCGTTGCAACACATTTCCAGGCAGCCCACTGACACAGCCTGATCCACAGCCTGATCCAGCACAGCTTGAGACAGCCCACAACACAACCTGATTCACAGCCTGATCCAGCACAGCTTGAGACAGCCCACTACATAACCTGATCCACAGCCTGATCCAGCACAGCTTAAGACAGCCCACTGATACAGCCTGATCCAGTACAGCTTGAGACAGCCTACTGACAGAACCTGTTGCAGATCTCCAGTTACAGCACAGCAGGGTATGAGAGGCAACTCTCCCTACCACAGTACAGCTTGAGGCAGGCTACTGACGTAGCTCCCCTGCCAGGGACTGAGAATCTTTGCCAAAGAACCAGGGATGAATGCAACTCATCTGATTTGAGGTACTGAGATCAGGGAGTCAGGTCCTTTTTCAATAAAGTATTGCTAGTTTGCTTCTAGCGAACAGTTAACTGTGGACTGATATGAAATATATAATTGGTGCTAACACAGATATCCTGGAAAACATATGTGTAGGCTTGGTTTAATGGGAGATGGTACTGTGCCTGATAAATCTATTGGGGGGAAAGCTATAAATCAATATTTTCTTTTTTGCTGTGGAACAAAGAGGGGGAAAAATAGAGGCAACTCATAGCTGGACAGATACAGCTTATAAGGGAATAATATAATTTGATAGGAGTGTCAAAGTAGGACACTCTAAGAGTCCTTTGCTGCATAGTAATCTGGGGGTGAATAATGTATGTTCATAACAGCCTCAATACCAACATTAAGATAAAAATGACTTATTATTGAAAAATTGCTTTCACTTACCTTTTCCTGTGGCCTCTTACAATGGACAGAATCCCCAACTCACAGCGATGGACACTCCTTTGACCTTATTTTTACCCATTTCTGCACAACCTTCAGTTTTATCATCATCCCACTCCCTCTATCTGACCACCACCTCCTAACCTGCAATATTTCCACTCCTTCCACTCACTGCCCTTCTTCACTCTTGTTCACCAGATCCTGCAGAAAGCACTTGACCTGGTGTTACAAACTCTTTCCAGTCCCCACCTGCCCTGACTTTGCAACCTCACAATATAGCATTACTCTGTCTTCCACCCTTGACACTCTTGTCCCCATAACTACTTATCCCTAACCATGCCAAACTGAACAAAAATGCTACATCCAGAGGTGCTCCTCCACTGCTGAACAACTATAGAGAAAAGCTTGCAACTCAGCAAACTTCTTTTGTAACAAGTTTATATTGTGCTCCTACTTCTCTGACCTCAATCTTGCCAAAAAAGCATTACTTCTCATGGTTGATATCAAATATGTTCTCCACCTCTAAACATTTGTTTGCCACATTCAACACTCTTCTCTGCCCACTAGCACCTCCCGGCCCTTCCTGTCTCATAGCTGAAGACTTTGCCACCCACTTTAAAAATAAAAATGAAAACATCTGAAACAAACTTTCCTCTCAACATTGCTCTAACACAACTGCCTCTCAACAAATAGACAGAACACAGTCTCTAACATTCCCAGTCTCTCATCCACTATTGACTCATTAAACCTTGTAAATGAGGATGAAGTCTCTAGTCTACTACCATCCTCTTGCCTTATAACTTGTCCACATGTTCCAATTCCATCTCTGCTTATCCCTCCCTTTACCACATTTATTGCTGCCCTGAACACTGGCAAGTTTCCATAACATGCCATAACTACGCACATTTTTAAGAAACCCTTATCTGACTCAGCTTCTGCATCTAATAACTATCGCTCTCTCTACTTCCCCTGAATTCAAAATTGCTTGAGAGATTCATTTACAATCACCTTACCCAGTTTATTTCCTCCAACTTCCTCCTTGACCCCTCCATATTGGACACACCCAACACTCCACAGAGACAGGACTCACAAAAGTCACCAGAGAACTGTAGACAAACATTTTAGCCTCTTTTGGTCCTCATCAGTGGTGTGTAACTCAATTCCCTAAGGCACACTGAGAAATGAATCCACATCTGGAGTCCGCTATCACTCTCAGGCTAAAAAGAACATGAGGGTCATTTTCATATGTAAAATATATATGAATATAAGAATCATAAATGAATCATACTTGTAAATGCAGTGTAGCAGTTTTTTAATTAATAGTAAATTATATTACTGTATAGAACGTGTACTAACAAAATATTTTTTATGCTATTACACCATTAAAACATGAGTAAAACGTAAAATAAACTATTAGGCATTTATTAATTAATGTTGTTTATGACAAATTGTGACCATACAATGCACAAGTTTTAGGAAAAACAAACATTGCTTAAACACTAAAATTTGTTTCTTATGTTCAACTAGTATCCTTTATTCATAGTGTATTTACTATAATGTTTCTTGCTTATTCATAAAAAAATGCAAACTACAAAAATTCAAAATGATTTGTTATCTTTTAATATTCCAAAATATATTCTTTAAAATTAAGTCTATGTTATACATTATGATATAGTATTAATAATCATTGGATGCTTTTAGCATGTGGTTCATTCACTAATTGTATTAAAATCTGCTATATATTTCTATTTCAGTTATGTGACACTTCTTTTTAAATAAAACGTTTACTTAATGCAATGTCTAATAAATTAAATATTAAATTAAATTAAATATTTTAATGAAATGTCTGTTGTTTAGTTAATTTAAATCACCAGTCATTATAGTATTGAACATGATTATTATTATCCATTAGATTATCTTCCTGCCTCAAAACCTTTAAAAAATTACTAAAAACACACCTGTTTAAAAACTCTTATCACCTTCAGCCTTTATAATTACAACTGCATACTCCACAGCTAAATAACACTCTCACCCACAATCTACAATACAACACACAGACCCCTCGACTATCGACTAAACAAATTGCATTCACGTTGCCAATTTGCATTTGTCACCCTCTTGTATCACACCTAAACCCTTAGGGCCTCATTCTATTAACGGCCGTAGGAGATGCGGGGCCGCAAGGACCGGCCGCAAGCTATTCGGCTATTCTATTCCCCTCAGGCCGGGGATTCCGGCAGGCTTGCGGCCGGCGCCTTGCTATCCCTTGCGGCCGCTCGCGCCGGAGGAAAGCCTTTGATCTAAAACGGCCGCAAGAGTTGCGGCCGCAAGAAAAGCCCGGTTGCTATTCTATTACTCCGGGAACCCTCTCTGCAAGGCTAAAACCGAGCCACAGCTTACTTGCAGGAAAAAGGTCCCGCTAGCACCAATTAAGCACATTATAAAGCCAAAATAAAGCCATCCTGCACTCTGAGGAGACTATAAAGTGATTGTAGGTGTTAGCAAAAATAGCACAACATTCCCCTACACTCAAATCCGTAAAAAAATATTTTTTAATTTATGTCAAAAATCCATGTAAAAAGTCCCGAGGGCTTCGAGCACCTCAGACCCGCCCACGCTGCGGCCGGAAAATAAACAGTTAATGTAAACTCGGATTTGGGCTGATGTGCAAGCTTGAGAGGGGGTTGCTATTAATCCTCATGTCCCCCAGTATGATCCCTAGCATTTACAGAGCTGTACAGTGCCGTCTTGAATTTATTTTTGCGTTTTAAGTTTTCTGAGCTTACGGCCGGTTGCAAGATATACGTCCGGCCGTAAGGGGAGATCCTAACGGAACCCCCGCAAGGAATCGCAGCCTTGCGGCCGTTTTACGGCCGATAATAGAATGAGGCCCTTAGATTGTAAGTTTGCGAGTTTTCCATTGTGTGTCCGTGTCTTGGAAACAAGCACTATGTACATTTGATTCTAAGCTCAAAAACAGGGCCCTCCATTCTTCATAAGGTGTTAAGTTTTTTTTTTTGCCATGTACTAAACCCCTGTACAGCGCTACGGAATATGTTGGCGCGATATAAATAAAGATAATAATAATAATAATAATGATTTATACACACATGTAATGTAAGATGTTAGTTAGAAGTGAACCAAGTTTATAATATTTGTAATATTTAATTAAATATTTTTTTCTCCTCGTATACCTCTCTCTCCTGTCAGCATGTAATTTCACTTACACATCACTGTAGCAGTAAAGCAAGGATTTCTTCCTACTCTCTCCTCCTAAATGGAGACATCCTCTCAACTATGCACATGTTCTACCAAGGCAAACTTTACTCCTGTCTTACTGCAGCAGAATTGTCTTCTCGTCTAACCTCTCACTTCCTCCCGTAACTCTCTTTCTGGCCAGTTCGAATACCTAACTGCTATTCTTGTCCAGGTCTCTCCCACTCCTTTTAGACTGCAATTTTGCAAGTTTTCAATCTTGTAAGGTGCTTTGTGAAAAATACCATGTACTTAAGATTTTAAGCTCAAAAACCGGGACCTTCATTTTTGCCATGTGTTAATAATGTGGTTTTCTTTGTACTTAACCCTTGTATAGAGCTACAAAATATTTTGCTGAGTTACAAATAAAGGATAACGATAATAATAATAATAACACAAATAATAATAATAATTAATGATATTTCAGTAATATTTATTATATTTCTCTTTTTTTACAATGTTAAAACTTAGCTAGAGACTATGAATGATTGTAATTTTAATCAAGCAACAAACACATTAACATTCACTCATTAATATACAATAGCTTCTGCTAACAAACTTTCGCCAGACAAACAATTCTATAATTTATTAATATATTTGCTCATCTACAATGGCGAACATTAGTAGAATAAGCACGTAAAAGTGTATGTTCTCTTGCCTTCTCTATTGAATATTTGCCACTGTAAATGAATGGGTATTTATATTTACAGCAAAAAAGCATTTAATAGAATCTTCAGCTATATTCAAGGCCCCCCCCT
Organism: Discoglossus pictus; assembly: GCA_027410445.1. Taxonomy (NCBI): domain Eukaryota; kingdom Metazoa; phylum Chordata; class Amphibia; order Anura; family Alytidae; genus Discoglossus; species Discoglossus pictus. The sequence goes on along the minus strand of CM050163.1, from coordinate 195,216,099 downwards.
GTGAATGTTAACTATAAATAGCAGTTTACTATTCCTTTTAAGTACATTTGCTTGTATTTCATAACTTACTGTTGCCATCCTGCATGTGCTAATTTAGCTTAAACCACTTTTAACCATATTCTTAACCATTTCCAATTGTATTATTTATCATTCGCTCAGACTCTCTCTTTCCCTCTCTCTCTCTCCCTCACTGTACAAACCGTAGGTGAAACACAAATATAAAACCACTAAAAAACAATGGAAACAGATCAATGGAAATGCATGCAATATACATGTTTCAGAAAAACTTAACTATTAGAGCATCACTGTGCTCTAATATATTTATACACATACACTCAGGCACCCACAGTAAACCCTCAGTTATTGACCTCTTTGGAACTCAATGATTTCAGAACTCGACGCATCTCACTCATGAAAATTTGGTTCGTTATTTGACTATTGCTTTGAACTCGACTCGTCGTACTGACAAAATTGGCTTGTAACCCAACGCTTGCTTAGAACTCAACACGCACACACCACCCCGCATCCTATCTCTCAGGAGGTGTAATAAAGTTCTGCACTGTGGAGTAGTGTAGTTAGTGCCTACAAGAGCCGAAAAGCATTCTGTGTCTAAAAGAATCAAAGTGAAGCCTGTGCTTATAATAACCAAAGTGCAGCCTGTGCTTATAAAGACCAAAGACCAACGATTAGAATGTGCCTTTAATAACCAAATTGCAGCCTGTGCTTACCAGAACCAAAGTTTAGCTTGTGCTTACATTATGAGTTTGAAAAGGTTAGTGATACCACTCAGCAAAAAAATTAAAATATTGAGAACCACCATAGAAAAAAAGAGATAATTGCCAAGTATGAGCATGGTAGCCCTGTGTCTGATCAGTATAAAATGCTGAGATATCGTATCTCTATGATACTGAAAAATAAGGAAGCTATTAAAACAGCTGATGTGACTACAGGTGTGAAGGTTGTAAACTAAAAGTTACAGACATTGGAGGAAGTGGAGAAAGTGTTGCACATTTTGATTAACAAAAAACATTTAGTGGGTGATAGTATTTCCCACTGTAAAAAATATTTGGAGGAGAAAGAACTGCCTCAGAGGGCATTGTTAATAATAGCAATGCTCCTGTTCTCTCTTCAGGCTTGGAGGAAAACTTGCTGGAGGACTTTGATTTTATAACTGTGAAGTTCTTGCCCCATAAAAAAACTCCTCTGATCCAGCCCATGGAGCAGCAGGTCATCTCAAACATTAAGAAATTATATATATATGTGTCACTCTGATGTGTAAGGCATAATGTGCAGTCTCTTACAATACCATTAACTGCGGCTGGAGGAAATTGTGGCCTGGAGCTGTTACTCTGAGGAACTTGGAGGCTGAACCTAGCCCAATAGTGGGCGACATTGTGTCCATGGGCAAGTCCATGAGTCTGGAGATGTGTAATGAAGACATTGAAGAGTTACTGGAGGAGCACAGATCAGAGCTCAGCACTGAGGAGCTGCAGGAACTTCAAAGGGAGAAGCAAAAGAGAGTGGCTGGAGAAATGTATTCAAATGAAGAATGGGGAAGGGTGGAAGCTAAATGGCGGAAGCTTGTGTATCTTGAAAGGCGAGTCGCTCTACATCAGAGCCTGCAGCAGAATTCAGTTATGTTAAGAGACAGAAAAGAGAAACATCTCTTGTGCAAGTGGCTGATTTTCAAATGGAAGAGGACTCCCCTTTAAAGCAATTATCTGTCTACGCCTTCTCCTCCTCTACATCGCCACCATCCCCTTTGGGCGCACAAGTTCTCTCCTTACATTTAAAGTGAAGTTAACTTCTATGTTATTTGATCTAAATATTATTTTTTATTTATGTCTGTTTAGTTTTAAGTTTTTTTTAAGGTATCAAAAAACAAAAACAATCAGTTCATACTAAAATGTGAAATTTCTTAGGCTTGGAACAAATTATTTAAATTTACATTGATCACTGTGGGAAATGCTACCTTGGAACTAACCTAATACACTTTATTAAATAGGAGTATTTAAAACCAGAAAAAAACGCAGTTTAAGTACTATTAAAATAATGTGCTGAAAATACCGAACATATGGAGTAGCATATCTATAAGCTTCTCTGAAAGAACTACCCAATTAAAAAAAATATTCCTAGTCTAATCAAAAAATAATTAGTATAATAATGTTTAAAGTTGGTATAATGATGTATAATAACAAAGAAAGGATTCACAAAATAATTTCCACAATAGCTTATTCCAAAATAGTTTATAACTAATCCTCATATATAGCACTTGCTTAATCCGAGGAATGCTGTATCTATTTACAACACATGATTAAAAAATGTACATAATTTAAAAGCAAAAACACAAGGATTGACTCCCATATGAGTATATAATAGCACTTTTACCCACAGCAGGTTATCACCGCCTTTACTTTTAATACTTGAGATTAAGCTGTCCACACTGGAGCCTAACTGCAGTTTGTAGCACTCATCAGTGGGACAATCCTTGTGAAATGGTAAACTAATGCCAAAGGTCCGTTTCACATGTACATACAAGCTTCCTCAAAGGCTTACTAAAATGGCGTTTCGCAGGCTTTTTAAAACCCCCAACTTCCGGTAACCTACTCTATGTAACTGCCGCTTTCTCATTGGTTGTTTGGCACTCTAAGAGAGACGATTCTCTTATTTGATGCAGGCACCCGGTATATGCTAATGACGCTGCGCGCATGTGATGTCACGGCATTAGCATATACCGGATGCCGGCACAGGTATATGCTAATGACGCGGCGCGCATGTGACGTCACATGCGCGCCGGGTCAAGGAGCGGAGGCCAGAGCAGAAGCAGGTAAGTGAATTGAAAGGGGGAGGAATTTAGGGGGGGTTAGAATGAGGAGGGGGGTTTAGGTTGAGGAGGGGTGTTGAGGAGGGAGAATGAGGATGGGGGTTTATAATGAGGAGGGGGGGTTGAGGATAAGGAGGGGGGAGGGAAAGAGACACGGGGTGGTTAGAGAGACACAGGGGGGCAGAGAGACACAGGGGGGTAGAGAGACACAGGGGTTTAGAGAGACACGGGGGGTAGAGAGACACAAGGGGGGTTAGAGAGACACGGGGGTAGAGTGACTCGAGTATAAGCCGAGGAGGCCCTTTTTAGCCTTAAAAATAGGTCTGAAAAACTCGGCTTATACTCGAGTATATACAGTATGCGATGTTCGATCCGCCCCCTATTCTTTATCATTGAGCAAACTTTGACCCTGCAACTCACAGTCAGCAGACACATTCCAGCCAATCAGCATCATACCCTGCCTTCCAGACCCTTCTAACTCATGGACAGCAGCCATTTTGGAATCATAACTAACTTGCAGTCTTACTGAGAGGAGGCTGAGTGTAGGTGATACTGCATCAAGAGGGAAAACCATAGCTAGGCTACTGTACACAGTGTGCAATACCGTCCTGAATGACTCTTTTGATCTCTGCTGCAAAGGACACCCCTGTGTCTCTTCCCCCCCTTATCATCATCCTCCCCTCACCTTAGCACCCAAGCCTAACACCCCTCACACTTATCCCTAACACCTAACCCTAACATCCCTCACCCTAACACCTAACCCTAACACCCCTTACATTTATCCCTAACACCCCTCACCCTAACACCTAACCCTAACACCCCTCACACTTATCCCTAACACCCCTCACCCTAACCCTAACACCCCTCACACTTATCCCTAACACCCCTTACCCTAACCCTAACACCCCTCACACTTATCCCTAACACCCCTCACCCTAACCCTAACACCCCTCATACTTATCCCTAACACCCCTCACCCTAACACCTAACCCTAACACCCCTCACACTTATCCCTAACACCCCTCACCCTAACCCTAACACCCCTCACACTTATCCCTAACACCCCTTACCCTAACCCTAACACCCCTCACACTAACACCTAACCCTAACACCCCTTAGAACTATTCCCTAACACCCCTCACCCTAACACCTAACCCTAACACCCCTCATACTTATCCCTAACACCCATCAAACTAACACCTAACCCTAACATTCTCACACTTATCCCTAAGACCTAACACCCCTCACACTTATTCCTAACATGCCTCACCCTGTCACCCCTTACACTTATCCCTAACACCCCTCACCCTAACACCCCTCACACTTAGCCCTAACACCCCTCACCCTAACACCTAACCCTAACACCCCTCACACCCCTTACACTAACACCCCTCACACTTATCTCTAACACCCCTCACCCTAACACCTAACCCTAATACCCCCTTACACTTATCCCTAACAGCCCTTACCCTAACACATAACCCTAACATTCCTTACCCTAACACCCATCACACTTATCCCTAACAACCCTTACCCTAACCCTAAGACCCCTCACACATATCCATAACACCCATCAACCTAACACCTGACCCTAACATTCTCACACTTATCCCTAAGACCTAACACCTCTCACACTTATTCCTAACATGCCTCACCCTAACACCTAACCCTAATACCCCCTTACACTTATCCCTAACAGCCCTTACCCTAACACCTAACCCTAACATCCCTTGTCCTAACACCCATCACACTTATCCCTAACACCCCTTACCCTAACCCTAACACCCCTCACACTTATCCATAACACCCATCAACCTAACACCTACCCTAACATTCTCACACTTATCCCTAAGACCTAACACCCCCCACACTTATCCCTAACACCCCTCACCCTAACACCTAACCCTAATACCCCCTTACACTTATCCCTAACATCCCTTACCCTAACACCCCTCACACTTATCCATAACACCCATCAACCTTACACCTAACCCTAACATTCTCACACTTATCCCTAAGACCTAACACCCCTCACACTTATCCCTAACATGCCTCACCCTAACACCCCTTACACTTATCCCTAACACCCCTCACCCTAACACCCCTCACAGTTAGCCCTAACACCCCTCACCCTAACACCTAACCCCCTCACCCTTATCCCTAACACCCCTTACCCTAACACCCCTCACACTTATCCCTGTGTCTCTTCCCCCCCTTATCATCAAGGGAGGGGGGAGGATGATGAGGGAGGGGGGAAGAGACACAAGGGAGAATGATGAGGTAGGGGGGAAACAGACACAGGGGAGGATGATGAGGGAGGGGGTAAAGAGATACAGGGGAGGGTGATGAGGAAGGGGGAAAGAGACACAGGGGAGGATGATGAGGGAGGGGGGAGAGACACAGGGGAAGATGATGTGGGAGGGGGAAAAGAGACACAGGGGAGGATGATGAGGGAGGGGGGAAAGAGACACAGGGGAGGATGATAATGGAGGGGGGAATAGACACAGGGGAGGATGATGATGGAGGGGGTAAAGAGATACAGGGGAGGATCATGAGGGAGGTGGGAGGATGATGAGGGAGGGGGGATGAGACACAGGGGAGGGTGATGAGGAAGGGGGGAAAGAGACACAGGGGAGGATGATGAGGGAGGGGGTAAAGAGATACAGGGGAGGATAATGATGGAGGGGGATGTTAGGTTATTTATGCCCTTTATGGATTAAAACCAGACTCTGCATCAACTATGTAATTTTCCGTGGGAGTTTTGACATGGATCCCCCTCCGGCATGCCACAGTCCAGGTGTTCGTCCCCTTAAAACAACTTTTCCATCACTATTGTGGCCAGAAAGAGTCCCTGTGGGTTTTAAAATCCGCCTGCCCATTGAAGTCTATGGCGGTTCGCCGGGTTCGCCGGTTCGCGAACATTTGCGGTGGTTCGCGTTCGCTTTTCGCAAACCGAAAGTTTTATGTTCGCGACATCACTATGTATATATACATATGCTGCCTCCCTTGATATAGGTCCACATTATCATTATATATAGTATTACACTGTAATAATTTAAATTTAGGACCTTTCCCCTACTCTCCGTTGGACTACCCCAAGATCTTTCCCTCATACTCGATGTACCAATATTTGTTCAATGTAGACTTTACCTCTCTCCAATCACTTCAAAAGGTTATCACATATCTAATTTGTTCATCCTTTTTATCTCTTTTTGACCATAAAGGAGCTAAGATCTATCTGTTAAGAGTGCTTTTTTGTAAGCTCTTTTAAGAACTTTTTTAGAGTAGCCACGGTCCTTAAATTTTTTACTGAGCTGATCAGCTTGCATCTTAAAATCTATTGGGCTATCTCAGGTTTTGTCTAACAAGTATACCCATTTTTAAAGAAGCAGGGTGCTGGCTTGACCATTTAAATAATGAATTGGAAGCGGTTGATTTCCTGTAAGACAAGGAATGTATATTACCCATCACATCTTCCGTTTAGATAGTATTGTATCATAGTGGTTTGATTAAAACTCAATTGTGTAATCAATCGTATTTGTGTATCTCTCTGAAATTAATCATTTGGTTATTGTGACAATATGTCCTGAGAGTTATCTTCTCTGTCTGATTGATCCACATCAGATGAGCTATATTTTTTAATTATGTGTTGTAATTACATATCGTAATCTTGGGATTAAGCAAGTGCTATATATGAAGATTACTTATAAACTATTTTGTAAGCTATTTTGGAAATTATTTTGGGAATTCTTTATTTGTTATTATACATCATTATACCAACTTTAAACATTATTATACTAATTATTTTTTAATTTAACTAGGAATATATATTTTTAAATTGGGTAAATTATATTTAGCTTGGTATAAGTAGTTCTTTCAGAGAAGCTTATAGATAAGCTACTTCATATATTCAGTATATTCAGCACATTCTTTTAATAGTATTTAAGCAGCATTTGTTCTGGTTTTAAAGACTCCTAAATTAAACAATTGCTGTGGTGAATAACCTCCTCATAAACTTTACTACACAAGCTAGGAACCGGACCCCATGCTGATGAGAGGCAGTAACCTTGAAACAGCTGTATGTGGGTAGGATTCCTGGCTTGTGTATAATCCATCCTTAGCTTTGCCCAAAGCTGTGTAAAAAGAAAGCCGTTTGAAATGGTTATGAATTACAAGAGCGAAGCCTTTGTGGGCGATTTGCATGTCCCTTCCCAGGTTCCCGGAATGCAGTGTAATAACTATATTTCTCTGAATTCTGAGCAGGAATCAAGTCTTTTTACTTGTTTTAGATGTTCAAATGTAAACACAAATATATATATATATATATATATATATATATATATATATATATATATATATATGTTGAAGAAAAATATATCCACACACTTCCTTTTACCCTTAAAAGAATCACGAAAGACAGAGGTCTCTGTAATTTTGATTTATTCAAGCTTGTGGAGGACAGAAATCATAAACACAAATCTGCAGTCATCTGATGAACATTTTCACATACAGTGCTTTTATAGTGTTTTCATAATATTTCACAAACAATAGTGGTCAGTCCGCCACCATCCTCTTCTAGGCCAATCAGCAGCCTCACACGTATGCTACCTTGAATCATTTGTACAGACTGTCTTATCTACCACTAAATTATGTGCAGTCTGTTAACTGTTTTTGTGTTTTTTTACTAAAGTCAGCCTTGGGAAGTTCTGCTGGACCATTTTGTTATGATTTAGTAAACCTTATTATTGCTTAATAAAAAATGCTGAACTATTGATTTTCATAATTAAATCTTTTGTAGGTTTGGCTAACAAATACTATCAAAAAGGTGCTAGAAAGGTTAGCAAATACTATGTTATATATATATATATATATATATATATATATATATATACTTACAGTGTATAGATATTTTATCATAACAATATTTATGTATTAGCAGTTGAAGTAAAGATGAGCATCTTTTTGTGCAGCCACTGTAATAATTACAGACTTTATGTGAATTAAAGTCCAAACAACATCTGTAGAAATTGTATCAAAAATGAAGAAAAACATTATTATTTAAGCTTTCCTAAATAATGTATATTAATAATATTGAAACAGTGACCCTAATGTATATCTGGCACTCATGTCAAAATATTGAGCATATTATCCATTTGATAGATGCTACCATGAGCATGCTAAATGGTGAGATGCAACACTGTCCATCGACATTGAGCACATGCTTTGTAGCACATCTATCAGCTTGCTTGTGTTCTGATTTCAGAAAAGCACTAATAACTTTAACCAAAACTTAATTTGAACATCTATTTAACACACGCTGAATTTGTACATATTCCGTACAAAAAAATAATGGCTTATTTCAGTAAGGTGAGATGCTTTGGAAGGTTTTTTAAAACTAAAATATAGTTCTAATTTATATGTTACCTTATGGGGCTAGGTGTACTAAGGTGAGTAGACTTGGAAGAAGATTGGAGAAACTTGAAAACAAGATTCCAGCAAGAAATGTCTGAAGGACCCTCAAACCTTAGTGGATCTAATTGAACGTTTCATGTTTAGTTTTACACTTCCTACTCATAAATAATGTTGTACTGTGTGCTGCCTGATCAAGGTTGAATTAAAAGAGAAATTACTATAATTCAGTCTGGACTACAAGTCATTAATTCAGCATTTTTAGATCAAACTGTAAATTAAATATATGCACACTTTTGTTAATTTGTTTTAATGTACATTGGGCCAAATGTGTCGGTCTTGGAGAGCTTTGGCGATGTTGCATCCTTAGTAAGAACTGGAAAGTTTCTCCAAGATTTCCTCAAGCCTCTAACTTTAGTATATCTGGACCACTATATTCTGCCAAATATAAAAAAAATTCAGCTTGATTATGGAACTTAGGATCCCATTATTATCAAAATTCTGGTGGGAAGAAATGTTTAGTATTAAAATTAACTATTGACAAAAACTAACAAGCTACACAAAAAAAGTTTTAAACACGGTAATCAAAGCAATATGTATAGTTAAAACAGATATTGCATTTTCAGTACATGTTTGATTACTCATGTAGTAATGACTGCGAATTCCAATGTAGATATAGATCATAAACGTGTCATAAATCTCAGCATGGCACCATTATTTTGAAAAACTATATTTATATTATGCAATACAATATTTATGTATGCTTCAGTGGCGGCTGGTGAACTTTCAAGTTGGAGGGGCGCCAGGGCGAAACGTAGCCCCTCCCCATTTTTCGACCCAAACCCATTTTTATAACTCCCCCCCTGACATCATAATGACCTTTATAAGCCCCGCCCAATGACCTTATACTTGTAAAGCCCATTGAAATACATGATCAGCAATGCAGCAATGTCAAGAGGTAAAGTAACAATGTGTTAAATTCATTGGTATACAATATATATTGAAAAACCTCATGTGACAAGACTACAGCAATATCATAATTGCACCTATACGCATTAACAGAAAAATTAAAGCAGTGACACTTACCATTAGTCGGCTCTTCTTCTCAGGGTATTCACGTTCAGTAAGTTGACCAACGAGTACAAACAAATCTGCTGCCACAGAGGGTTTGCACCTGGGGTTGAAAGAAAACAAGCAAATCAATCAGACCATTCAAAAACAAAACCATACCTTAAAAACCTTAAAAGACCAAGTGGAACCATATAGGCCCCAAACATACCTTAGAAGACCAAGTGTGACCATATAGGCCCCAAATATACCTTAAAAGACCAATCAGGACTGTATAGGCCCAAACCAGTGGATATTGGGATTCAAGAAAACAACAACATTTCACTTCTGTTTAGACAACACAATATTCAATGTCAAACAAACACGTTGAATTAGCATATGGATAACCATATGAGCAGTAACGCCACGCCAAGGCTTCAACAATTGTTACTGAGCATTCACACACCTTTCATAGCTCCCTCCATATGCACACCCACACACCATTCATACTTTACTTACCACTAGTTTTTTTTTGTAGTTCGGTGGTGCCATTTCTGAGAACTTTACTTACCCTTGAAGGTGCCTCCAATTCCTTCAAACCAATGCATTCAACCGCTCCAGGGCCATGGTGCTACTTTAATACTTTTTTATCCTCTTCAATGTGGAGAAGCATCTTTCTGATTCTGCAGTAGTCTTCGGTGTTGTAAGCAGGATTCCTTATAGCTTCACTGTCTCTGTGAAATAATTATGCAGATTAAATTGATGGTAAAGTTGGTGCAGAGCAACAGCACTCGTACAGACATGAAATTCTGGCTTCCCGTACAGAAGTGACAGCTACCCTTGGAAGTGCCTCCAATTCCTTCAAACCAATGCATTCAATCGCTCCAGGGCCATGGTGCTTCTTAAAAACGTTTTTATCCTTTTCAATGTGGAGAAGCATCTTTCTGATTCTGCAGTAGTCTTCGGTGTTGTAAGCAGGATTCCTTATAGCTTCACTGTCTTTGTGAAATCATTATGCAGATTGAATTGATGGTAAAGTTGGTGCAGAGCAACAGCACTCGTACAGACATGAAATTCTGGCTTCCCGTACAGAAGTGACAGCTACCCTTGGAAGTGCCTCCAATTCCTTCAAACCAATGCATTCAACCGCTCCAGGGCCATTGTGCTTCTTAAATACCTTTTTATCCTCTTCAATGTGGAGAAGCATCTTTCTGATTCTGCAGTAGTCTTCGGTGTTGTAAGCAGGATTCCTTATAGCTTTACTGTCTCTGTGAAATCATTATGCAGATTAAATTGATGGTAAAGTTGGTGCAGAGCAACAGCACTCGTACAGACATGAAATTCTGGCTCCCCGTACAGAAGTGACAGCTACCCTTGGAAGTGCCTCCAATTCCTTCAAACCACGCCAAGGCTTCAACAATTGTTACTGACCATGCACACACCTTTCATAGCTCCTTCCATATGCACACCCACACACCGTTCATACTTTACTTACCACTAGTTATGTTTGGTAGTGAGGTGGTGCTGCTTAACGCAGTTTATCTTTGCACACCCTGGGGGTATGCATTCTTCTTTGCTTCAATCACTTGTATTTAAAGTTTGCACGGCGATCTTTCAAAAAACAAAACTTCTCAATGGTTTTTTCATTGAAGTCTGGGATCTCGGAAATCAGTTGCTTTTCCATTGAGAGCATCGCCAATGCATTCAACCGTCCAGGGACATGGTGCTTCTTAAAAAGGTTTTTATCCTCTTCAATGTGGAGAAGCATCTATCTGATTCTGCAGTGGTCATCGGTGTTGTAATCAGGATTCTTAATAATTTCACTGTCTCTGTGAAATCATTCTGCAGATTCAATTGATGTAAAAGTTTGTGCAGAGCAACAGCACTTGTACAAGCATGAAAATCTGTCTTCCCATACAGAAGTGACATCTCAGTGCGTAATTGTTCCTTCTTCAGTATTGGATATGTTTGGACAGTGTCTTCCAGAGCTTGGGTTGGAAAGCAAGTGTCATGGGTTGTATACAAGTCACTTTGAACAAGTTTGGCACTGACTAGGTGATTTGAAAATGAAAAACGTTCTTTTGCATGAACTACCACTATGTCACATACCTCTCTTGAAAGTTGTCTCAAGGTTGAGATCTCCGTACTCAGTCTGCGGAATGTTACATCGCTAGGCAAACTTGCTTCTATCTCGTCAACAGAATTACGTATTTTCTGGATGCTGCTGACAAAGTCTTCTGTGACTTTGTGGATATAAACAGTATCCGTGTCTCGCTTCTGAAGCTGACTATAGAGGATGTCAACATGTGGCATTAATAAATGAAATAATTTAAGGAAGAAAGGAACTCCCTGTCTTCCAGCAATCCAAGTTTAGACATGCTTCAATTGTCTGGAAACACTCAAGTAGCGCATCTCTGTTCTCGTAGATGACGTTCACGGTCCTAACGTTGAAGGTCCATCGACACTACACCTCTTGGAAGTCTTCTACCAACTACCTCATCCAGAACTGCAGTCCTTTTTGGAGAGCGTGAAAAAAAAGATGGTATGCCGCCTATGTTGGAAAAAAAATTCGAACTCCTCCAATCTTTGAAACTGCTTGCTCCATTATTAGGTTCAGTTGGTGAGCATAGCAATAGACGTAGTGTGCGTTCGGGTACACGTCTTTTATTTTTCTTTGAACTCCTCCTTGATCTCCACGCATCACATTTGAGTTTCATCTTGTCTTCTGGCTCTGGGAGAACAGTATTCAGACTTTTCAGCACAACAGCGGCAATCAAGTCTGCATCCGTTGCTTTCAGTTCCGTGAAGCCATCAAATCTTTCCACCACTTGATGCTTCTTGTCAATGTAGCGATAGACTACAATGCACTGTGTCCTAGCGGAAATATCGGTTGTTTCATCCGCTTGGATTGCCACAAACTGGGCTTCCTTAAGCTGCTGGTGAATCACTTCCTTAATAACTTCCAGCATGCAGTCCAGTAGCTCATTCTGCACGGTTTTGGACGTGCCCTTAAACACAGTTGCAGTCTTCAAATGCTGTTCCATTGCACTATCGATACTGCCAACCAAATCCACCAGGCCTTGAAACACTCCTGGATTTAGTGATGTTTCACTTTCTTGTGTCCTCTTAATGCCAGTTCAAATGCGACACAAAAGCGAACACAATCAATTATCTCGGAAAGGATGTACCGGTTCTTAGCCACTTCTTCATTGTGTTTTTGAATACTGACTTGGTATCCTTGGACCAGTTGAACTGCAATGTTCGCCTGTCCAAGCATCTCAAACTTGATCCTGTTATCCAAGTGAGATTTAGAAGTTTTGTGTTTCGCCATTTTATCTGCTAGATGTTTGACGTCAGTCACTCCAGTTTTGGTCCAAGCAGCGTCACCACCAAATAGGATGCATGGAAAACAATATAAGGACTTCCTAGAAACGCTTCCACAAAGCCAGTTGTTCTTCTTGTACCATTCAGTATTGAAAGTACGGATATATTGCTTCCCTCTATCTCTTGCGATTTGCTGCAGATTTATCTCTGGTTGGTCAGGTCCTAACCGTTTTACTTCCACCTTCTCCTCATAGGTTAGGGTGCCGAAAGGCTTCACAAGTAGAGAGTCAATAGTATTCATTTCTGATACCAATAGAAGAAATAGATCACGGTATATTAATTTATATTATGTCACAAAATTACTTTAAAATAACAGTGTGTTGAATTAATTGGTATACATTACAGATTGCAAACCCTCATGTGACAAGACTACATTAACATCAAATTTGCACCTATACGCATGGACAGAAAATTCAAAGCAATGATACTCACCAACAGTTGACTCTCCTTTTCTGGGGGTATTCACGTTCAGTAAGTCAACCAACGAGTCCAAACAAATCTGCTTCCACAGAGAGTTTGCACATGGGGGTGATAGAAAACAACAACAAAAAAATTAGAACGTTCAAGACCCAAACCGTAACTTTTAAAACCTTAAAAGACCAAGTGTGACCATATAGGCCCTAACAACCAAGTGTGATCATATAGGCCCCAACCGCACCTTAAAAACCTTAAAAGACCAAGTGTGACCATATAGGCCCCAACCGCACCATAAAAACCTTAAAAGACCAAGTGTGACCATATAGGCCCCAACACACCTTAAAAACCTTAAAAGACCAAGTGTGACCATATAGGCCCCAACCGCACCTTAAAAACCTTAAAAGACCAAGTGTGACCATATAGGTCCCAAGCGCACCTTAAAAACCTTAAAAGACCAAGTGTGACCATATAGGCCCCAACCGCACCTTAAAAACCTTAAATAACCAATCAAAACCATATAGGCCCAAACTGTACATTAAAAAAATGAAATAAAAATACAAAAAAAAAATATATATATATATATTGAGATATATATATATATATATATATATATATATATATATATATATATATATATTGATTATATATATATATATATATATATATATTGAGATATATAATTATATAGATATAATTATATAGATATAATTATATATATATATATATATATCTCAATATATATATTTATCTATCAATCAATATATCTATCAATCAATATATAAATCAATCAATATATATATATATATATATATATATATATATCAATCAATAAATCTATCAATCAATATATAAATCAATCAATATATATATATATATCTCAATATATATATATCTATCAATCAATATATCTATCAATCAATATATCTATCAATAAATATATAAATCAATATATATATATATATATATATATATATATACAGTATATATATATATATATATATATATATACACACACACACATAAAGCAATATACATAAAACAAAAAAATATATTAATTGATATTTATTAATTGATTAATTGATGTACTTTATTAATTATTTGATTATTGCTCATGTATTTGTATTAGACATTATATATTATACATATTACAGTGCTATTTATTTGCTATACATGTTATAGGATATTATCCTGTAACATGTATATCACATAAATAGCCCTGTAATATGTATAATACATACAAGTTCATAATAACCTTTTTTGCCCTTACAGGCTTCCATACCTGCTTTGCTAATTTTTTAAAGACTCTGATTGGTTTAAATCAATGTCAATCAAAACATTTCAGCCAATCAGAGTCCTTCAAAAATAGTATAAAAGGCAGAGCGTGGGAAAAAATCAATTAGTCGCCAGGGGGAGCTCCTTGTAGGAGAAGCACAATTAGATGTTGTTGGTTTTTGTTTTAAGAGCGTCGGGTTTTTTAGGTGGAGGCCTCTTGCAATGGGCCAGAATGGATGGACAATGGCTTCAATCAAGATGAGGACAAGGGCTTCTATCAAGATTGAAGGACATGGGCTTCAATCAAAATTGATTGGAAGGCCCGACTATCTGGGCCAGAAGGCCGCCGCTGGAGGGGTCAATTTGGAAGGTATGTGTTGTTATGATACTTATTGTTTTTTTCCCCTTCCCATATTTTTATTCCATCTTTGAAAGTGTCAGGCAAAGTATCCTTTTTATTTTAACTGCAATGTTAAAGATCCATTGCTTGTCACTTTGAAAAATGGAATAAAAATATGGGGAGGGGGGGTTGTGTTGTGTCTTTAACTGGTAGCATAGGCAGGTGGGTTGGTAGTTAGGTCAGGGTGGGGTCACTGGGTCAGGGTGGTAGTTAGGTGGGTTGATAGTTGGGTCAGGGTGGGCTGTGGTCACTGGGTTGGTAGTTGGATCAGGGTGGTAGTTAGGTAGGTGGGTTAGTAGTTGGGTCAGGTTGGGGTGTGGTCACTGGGTTTGTAGTTGGGTCAGGGTGGTAGGTAGGTGGGTTTGTAGTTGGGTCAGGGTGGGGTGTGGTCACTGGGTCAGGGGGGTAGGTAGGTGTGTTAGTAGTTGGGTCAGGGTGGGGTCACTGGGTTGGTAGTTGGGTGTAATGATATAGAAATCACAAAGTTGTGGAGACCAGTAGCCAAGGTCAGCAATAATCCAGTTCCGCAAACTTGTAGGTTAAAACAGGAACAAGGTTTATTGAAGTGATCAGGAACCACACAATAATCTGGCAAGGATCAATAGACAGGAAGTGCCTTATATAGGCCAAGGACCAGACACCTGACCAGACACAGCTGAAGAGACTTAGGTACTGATACTATTGCTAGCAGAGTCAAGCTTATAAGGTCTCAATGGAATTCACAAAGGTAAGCTGGCGCAGTGGTAGGGAAGAGGTATAGCAGCCTGGGGACCAGGGTTCAAAACCCAGAAGAGTCAATTCCTCACATTACCCCCGCCTCTATAGGTGCAGCCTCTGGATGCCCTATTACCTGGTTTAGCAGGGTACTGCACATGAAAAGACCGAAGGAGATCAGGAGCGTGAATATTGTCCACTGGTTCCCACGAACTCTCCTCCTCACCATAGCCTTTCCAGCGAACCAGATACTGAAGCTTGCCACGGAAGATCCTGGAGTCAAGAATTTTGTCCACTTCGTACTCATCCTCACCATCCACGAGGACTGGAGGTGGGGCAGGCAGGGCTCGGCCAGGGAAAGTGTTTTCATGAAAAGGTTTAAGCAGTGCAATGTGAAACACTGGATGTATTTTCATGGAATTCGGGAGTTGTAAACGGAAAGTGACAGCATTGATCTGAGCAATGATCTCAAAAGGTCCCATGGACCTTTGACCCAATTTATGAGAAGGAATCCGAAGCTTGAGATTCCTTGTTGACAGCCACACCTTGTCACCAACGTGATAGACTGGGGCCTCCTTTCTATGCCTATCAGCAGCTCTTTTGTAACATTCCTGAGCCTCCAAAAGAGTCTCTTTCAACAGTGCTTGGGAATCACGTAAGGCCGTTAGCCGGTCAGTGACAGCAGGAATGGAAGTAGTAATTGGGAGACTGACCAGAAAGGTCGGATGGTAACCATAGTTGGCAAAAAATGGGCTCAAAGAAGTGGAGCAGTGTTGGGCATTGTTATAGGCAAACTCCGCCGTGGGTAGAAAATCCAGCCAGTCATCCTGCAGGTAACTAATATAGCACCGCAAATATTGCTCCAAAGTCTGGTTGGTTCGCTCAGTCTGTCCATTACTTTGCGGATGAAAAGCTGACGACAGATTTACATTAATACCTAGATTAGAACAAAAATGTTTCCAAAAACGAGACGTAAACTGAACTCCCCTGTCAGAAACTACTTCATCAGGCACTCCATGCAAGCGAAATATTTCCAGAATAACCAGGTCAGCCGTCTGTTTAGCTGAAGGGAGACCACGAGCTGGTATGAAATGACCCATCTTAGTTAACCTGTCCACAACAACAAGAATGGTAGTGTGTTCCTTAGAGGGAGGTAGTTCCACAATAAAGTCCATGGATATAGATCCCCAGGGACGATGAGGAATCGGAAGAGGCTGAAGCAAGCCAACAGGGGATGAGCGAGGAGTCTTATGTCTGGCACACACATCACAAGAGGACACATACTTCTTAACATCCTCATGATACTTCGGCCACCAAAAGGATCGGGCAAGTAGCTCTTGTGTCTTTCGGATTCCTGGATGACCTGCTGGTTTTGAGTCATGGTAGAGACGTAAAAGGTCCAGTCGCACTGACTCCGGAGCAAACAGACGTTGTTGAAAAATCCAAAACCCATTAAGCATCGTCATATGGAGGTCACGAGGAGGATCACGAAGAACTGGGTCTTCAGCGTAGCCCTTTTTAATGCGAGACATCAGATCAGAAGGAAATGTAACTCCTATAAATATATCCTCTGGCAAGATGGTGGTCTTGGTTACGGTAGTATGGAGGGGGTCAGCTATTCTAGACAAGGCATCCACCTTACCATTCTTGGAGCCAGGACGGTATGTAACCAAAAAATTAAACCTTGAGAAGAATAGGGACCAGCGTGCTTGTCTGGCTGACAGTCTCTTAGCTGATAGAATACATTCCAGATTTTTGTGATCTGTGAGGACAGTAATTGGATGGGTAGCTCCCTCCAAGAGATGTCTCCATTCGGTGAAGGCAGCTTTTATAGCCAATAGTTCTTTATTCCCTATGTCATAGTTTCTTTCTGCTGGCACCATCTGGTGGGAATAGAAGGCACACGGATGTAACAGCATCTTAGGTCCAGTCCTTTGAGACAGTATAGCACCAACAGCTGAATCAGAAGCATCAACTTCCACAATAAATGGTAATTCCGGCTGAGGATGTACCAGGACAGGGGCAGAGGTAAACAGAGTCTTCAATCGGGAAAATGCGGTATCCGCCTTATCGGACCACTGAAAAGGAGTCCCTTTACGTGTGAGTTCAGTGATCGGTGTAATAACGGCAGAGAAATTCTTAATGAAACGCCTGTAAAAATTGGCAAACCCCACAAATCTCTGAACATCTTTTTCATTCTTGGGGATTGGCCAGTCCAGCACAGCTTTAATTTTACTTGCGTCCATACTTAAACCTTTGGGAGTTATTACATACCCCAGGAATTGAATGTCTGTTTGTTCAAACTCACATTTTTCAAGTTTAATGTATAGGCGGTGGGTACGAAGGCGCTCTAGAACTATACGGACCTGTTTTCTGTGGTTTTCAAGATTATCAGAGAATATTAGGATATCATCCAAATATGCCACAACAAACTGATCCAGGAGATCTCGTAGTACATCATTGATAAGATGCTGGAAAGTTGCAGGGGCATTACACAGCCCAAAAGGCATTACTAGATATTCGTAATGCCCGTACCTGGTTCTGAAAGCTGTTTTCCATTCATCATTGGGTCTTATGCGAACCAGATTATATGCCCCCCGAAGATCAAGCTTCGTAAATATTTTAGCTGAGTGAAGTCTCTCCAAAAGTTCAGGAATCAGAGGCAAGGGGTAGCGGTTTTTAACAGTGATGTTATTAATGTCCCTGTAATCAACTCATGGCCGTAGGCTGCCATCTTTCTTTTCTACGAAGAAAATAGGAGCTCCTGCTGGAGAAGTAGATGGTCGAATAAAGCCTTTGGCAAGATTTTCTTGGAGGTATTCACGAAGAGCTTTCAATTCAGGCTCAGAAAGGGAATATATACGGCCAAATGGGATAGCAGCCCCAGACAACAGCTCTATTGGGCAATCATAAGGCCTGTGTGGTGGAAGCTGATCAGCATTCTTCTTATCACAGACATCTGCAAAATCCTGATATTGTAGAGGAAGCTTAGTCAAGTTTGTAGCAACCATTTCATTAATTGTCGTGGCAACAGGTGTTACCTTAGAGGGTTGACAATTCATTAAGCAGTGTTCTGAAGGAAAGGACAAAGTTCTGATCTTCCAATCAATCTGTGGGTTATGCAGAGCAAGCCAAGGTACCCCCAAAATCACTGGAAACTGTGTTGAGGAAATTAGGTGGAAAGAGATAGCCTCATGGTGATTCACTTCCACAGTCAACTTTAAGGGCACAGTCTCATGTGTAACTGGTCCTGACGTAAGTGGAGAACCATCAACTGTCTCCATTAACACAGGTGAAGAATTAGGGATAGACTGAATTCTATTTCCTGCTGCAAATTTAATGTCCATAAAGTTTCCGCCTGCTCCAGAATCTATCATAGCGGTAGTTGAAATTTTACGATCACCACAGTGCAACGTGATAGGCACCACAAAATGAGGATGTTGAGTCAACATACCCTCTTCACCATGAGCCAGAGAAAACAAGGGTTGTGTGACAGAATCCAGTTGATCCGAAATCTGGGATTGGTGTCGAATCTGTGCACCCTCAGCCGCCATAGCTATTGTTCTTTTGGATTTGCTAGGGCAATTGATGGCATAGTGCCCTGCACTACCACAATACAGGCATAAATTGTGAGTGCGTCGCCACTGTTTTTCTTCGTTGGATAATGGCCCTCTTATTAGATTTACCTGCATAGGGTCTGGCTCAGAGTCTGTAGGTGTTTGTGGGATCGGAGTAGAAGTTCTTGAATAGGAAATTGGAGTAGTACTTGGTCTAAAAGAGCCCTGTCTTTCCAATCTTCTTTCAGAAAGTCTCCGATCAATACGGATAGCCAAACGCACAAATGCATCAAAGTCAGCAGGAAGATCAACACGAGCTAGCTCATCTTTTATAGCTTCTGAGAGACCTTTTCTGAAGTGGAACCTCTGGGCTGATTGGTTCCAGGTAGTATCAGCAACCCACTGTCTGAATTCAGCAGCATATTCAGCCACCGAGTGCCTCCCTTGATGCAAATGAAGGAGAGTGGCTTCTGCTGTAGCACATCGATTGGGGTCATCAAAAACTAGGCACATAGCCTCAAGAAAGTAATTTAGATTACCCAAGACTGGACTGTCTTGTTCCAGAAGAGGGGAGCCCCAAGCCAGGGCTTCATCTTTGAATAAGGAAAAAATAAATCCCACCTTCTCTCTTTCAGATGGAAATTGGTGAGGTAACATCATGAAGTGCAAACGGCATTGATTTAGGAAACCCCTAAATTTTTTGCGATCTCCTCCAAACTTTTCTGGCAGGGTCAAGCGGGCCTCTTGTGCAGGTGTAACAGTAGCAGCCGCATTATCATGTGCCCTGTAGCTGGTATACTCACTGTGCATTGACTGAAATTTATTTTGCAGTTCAGCTACCTGGTCCTGCAGCACTTGGATGGTCTGTGCCTGGGTCTGCACAGTTCTTGCAAATAAAGCAACCTGCTGGGCCAATGCAGAATCTGTCCCGGCGGTCTCCATGAAAGGGCCAGATTATTCTGTAATGATATAGAAATCACAAAGTTGTGGAGACCAGTAGCCAAGGTCCAGTTCCGCAAACTTGTAGGTGAAAACAGGAACAAGGTTTATTGAAGTGATCAGGAACCACACAATAATCTGGCAAGGATCAATAGACAGGAAGTGCCTTATATAGGCCAAGGACCAGACACCTGACCAGACACAGCTGAAGAGACTTAGGTACTGATACTATTGCTAGCAGAATCAAGCTATAAGGTCTCAATGGAATTCACAAAGGTAAGCTGGCGCAGTGGTAGGGAAGAGGTATAGCAGCCTGGGGACCAGGGTTCAAAACCCAGCAGAGTCAATTCCTCACATTGGGTCAGGGTGGTAGTTAGGTAGGTGGGTTGATAGTAAGGTAGGTTGGGGTGAAGGTTGGCCAGGCCCCGATGTGCCTACAGTGGCGGTGATCGGGGGTCGGCACAGGCCTTATAGGCCTACTGCGGGGCTTGAAACAGGCCCCATGGGCCTACTGCGGGGGTTGGCACAGGCCTTATGGGCTTACTACGGGGGTTGACAAAGGCCCCATGGGCCTACTGCGGGGGTTGGCACAGGCCCTAGGGACCTACTGCGGGGGTTGGCATAGGCCCCATGGGGTGATCGGGGGTGGCACAGGCCCCATGGGGGTGATCGGGGGTTGAAACAGGCCCCATGGGCCTACTGCGGGGGTTGGCACAGGCCTTATGGGCCTACTACGGGGGTTGGCACAGGCCCTATGAGCCTACTGCGGGGGTTGGCACAGGCCCCATGGGCCTACTGCGGGGGTTGGCAAAGGCCCCATGGGAGTGATCAGGTGATCGGGGGTGGCACAGGTCTTTTGGGCCTACTGCAGGGGTGATTGGGGGTTGCCCAGGCATTGCGGGCCTAGGTAGGTAAGTTGGTGTGTGGGTGTGTGTGGGTGGCAGGCAAGCATAGTGGGGTAACTGGGGGACCCTTTGTTTTATTAGTGGGACTAGGGATTTGGCCAGGGCAGTTAGGACTGTCACTTACTGTTGTAGGTTGGGTCAGTCTGAGTGAGTAGTTTCAGCCAGGGAGGTCTCTGTCTCAGTCTCAGCGGGAGCAGGAAACGAAAAGAGGGCTGGGCCTGGCTTATGGTGGTTTTATTAACAGGGAGCTGTCAATCAAAATTAAACTCGAGGCTCTATTAGCTGGTGGGCGCTTTCGGATAACGGTCTGGGTGGGCTTAAGTGGTTCTCCTGACAACTGTACAGCCTTCCATCATTGATTGGTCAATGATGGAAGGCTGTCAGTCATTGAAATGGATACATTATCACTGCCCATGCATAGCTTTTCCCTGGTTGGTGGGCGGAATCCATTAACGGTCATGAATCATTCATAGAGTCTAAAGGTTAGTGTAAGTGCAGTAGTGTAATCTGATCACACAGACAGAGTGGCGCGTGCAGGGGAAAGCAGCAGCTACAACAATAGAATAGAGATAGTGTAGCATTGCACACAGCAGTGACCTGCACAATAAAAATATTTGGGGGGGGGGGAGAGCTTGCCGCAACGCCCCAATGGACGAGCCGCCACTGGTATGCTTAACCTTAGTTTAGTTAAATATTGCAGTGCGCAAATATAGTGTGCACAAGAACTGTGTGTCCCAATCCTTCTTGTTACAAACAAGTTTTGTTGCTTCAATAAACTGCAGATCTGAATGTTATTTTAAACCTAAAAACATTTTCTTTAAATGAGTTTCACAGAGTCAGCCAAGGGCTAAGAAATGAGAAATCTGGTTAGAAATGGTTTCAAAATAATTTCATCTCAGCTACAAGGAAACTCAGTTGAATAAACAATACCAATAATCAGTCTGAAAAGTTCTGCCATTAAAAACAGAAATTCATAGCCGAAAAAAAAATATATTTCTTGTATTTGTCCTAATTCTAAATGTAGAAAGCCTTGATATTATATAGTAAATCTTTATTTTCATATTTGTAACAATATATAACATGCAAGACAGTTGGAAGTAATTATTTGATTCTATTGCTCGCCTATTGTTAAGTGTAATACAATTTCCATGCCTCATTCTTTTTTACAGGTATACCACGCTTAACGCTACCCCTTTTAAACACTGATTCACTATAGCTCTGTTTTCCCTGCTTTGCGCTAACCACACTTTAGCACTGTTTTTTGGCCACTGATCCCTGTTGAACACTCTGCTTCTCTATAATGCAATTTTTTCCCCACGGGACCCTATTTAACGCTCAGAACTGCACCACAGCATTAAAGGAGACAGAGCAGAAAAGAGAGAAAGAGAGTACAATGTGCCATCCTAGAGAAAGAAAGAGCCGCAAAAGACCACCAATTCCTACCTCCACCATTCAGAGAGAAGGTACATAATATTTTCCTTGTTTCCTTGTTTCTAATAATGTGGTTGTTAATTATTAATTGTTAGTTGTTCATTTTTAATTGTCTAATGAAATCTACTTTAATGTTATTTTTTAACAGTGACTGAGTGCAAGAAAAATCAGGCCAAATTGAAGTACCAGAGAATTCATATGGACTTGAAGATGCAGGTGCTGGACCACTTGGAGAAAGTAGAAAATCAAGTGGACATTGGAGTGAATTTAAAGTTGCCAACCACCACAACTCACCATCCTGAAAAGCAAGGAGAAGATCAAGTCTTTGGCAACCACCAGCAATGCATCTTCTGCAAGGAAGATTACCCGGTTCCATCTTGATTGATGATGAGGCCATCGTCATGAAAAAGGCCAGAAGCATCTATGGCTATATCCAAAATCAAACTCCAGATGTGACCGAAAGATTCTATCCAGAAGAGGTTGGTTCGACAACCAAGACGAAGAACAACCTCTACAATGCCAAAACCATGGGAGAAGTGGTGAGCACTGATAGGGAAGCTGCCACGGCCTTTCCACCCACTTTAAAGGACATTGTGGTAAGAGGCAATTATCCACCAGAACTGGTATTCAATGTCGATGAGACAGGACTGTTCTGAAAGCTAATGCCAAGCCGCACCTTCATATCCCATGAGTAGAAGCGAGCACTGGGGGTTCAAAGCAGCCAAAGCCTGACTAACCATTCTTTTGCTTGAGAATGCCAGTGGCGACTTTAAGATCAAGTCTTTGCCAATGTACCACTCCAAGAGCCATGAAAGGGATTTCAACCATAAAGTTTGTATTACAATGGACATCTTCAAGAACTGGGTCAGTGAACATTTCTGTCCATCAGTGCAACGCTACTGCAGGGTAAAGCACTCCTGCTAATGGACAATGCTCCAAGCCAAGCTACCAACTTGGCTGAGCTCCATTGTGCATCCCAGTGGAAGTTGTTTTCCTGCCACCCATTACTACATCACTCTTCCATACTATAGATCAAGGGGTCATTGTGGCCTATAATCTTGCTGCACGTTGCGACAGCTCATTGACCAAACAGACATCAAGGGACAAACAATCCACAATGGATTTCTGGAAAAAGTATACCCTCAGGAATCCATAACAAACGTTGATTTGTCCTGGAAGGAAGTGACACTGCAATGTCTCAAAGCATTGTGGAGGGAGATATGGCCAGAGCTGTGTGTGGATGTGCAACCAGAACAGCCCATCATAACAGAAATAGAAGACCTGGGGCCTTATTAAATTGATTTAAGAAACAGGAGTAGTTTAACTCACGGGAGAGAACCACCCAGCATAAGTCTTCTAAATTAGTAATTTCTGGAATATGCCACTTTAAAATAAATATAGTAGTACATTGCTAGATGGTATAAAAACCCTGAATAGCGTAAACATTTACAATATAGAAAATATAGAAAGAGATACTATTTAAATTCAGTATTAACACACCATTGATATGGCATCATTAAAGTATAAGGAAGTTGATGAAATTGGAAAGTATGAGTGAGTCACTGATAGGTTAAAATATACCTTTTATTAGAAATTATTAAAACGTATAATTAATAAACAACGGTTAAACGCTATACCAAACATAATATCCCTGGATACACAATTATAGAAAAATCATTGAATACATCAATGAGAAAGATAATTATCCACATTAACTAGAGGTAATAAAGGGTTAATGCATAAGTTATGTAAATCTTATGTGAAAACATGCATTCAGAGAAACACACCAAGGCCCTCATTCTATTATCGGCCGTAAAACGGCCGCAAGGCTGCGATTCCTTGCGGGGGTTCCGTTACCTCGCAATTCTATTAAACGGCCCACAAGGATCTCCTCTTATGGCCGGCCGTATATCTTGCAACCGGCCGTAAGCTTAAAAATCTTTAAAGTCAAAAATAAATTCAAGACAGCACTGTAAAGCTCTGTTAATGCTAGGGATCATATTGGGGGACATGAGGATTAATAGTAACCCACTCTCAAGCTTGCACATCAGCCCAAATCCGAGTTTACATTAACTGTTTATTTTCCGGCCGCAGCGTGGGCGGGTCTGAGGTGCTTTAAGCCCTCGGGACTTTTTACATGGATTTTTGACATATATAAAAAAAAAATATTTTACGGATTTGAGTATAGGGGAATGTTGTGCTATTTTTACTAACACCTACAATCACCTTATAGTCTCCTCAGAGTGCAGGATGGCTTTATTTCGGCTTTATAATGTGCTCAATTGGTGCTAGCGGGACCTTTTTCCTGCAAGTAAGCTGCGGCTCGCTTTTAGCCTTGCAGAGAGGGTTCCCGGAGCAATAGAATAGCAACCGGGCTTTTCTTGCGGCCGAAACTCTTGCAGCCGTTTTAGATGAAAGGTTTTCCTCCGGCGGCGGCGGAGGGGAATAGAATGGCAGAATAGCTTGCGGCCCGTCCTTGCGGCCCCGCATCTCCTACGGCCGGTAATAGAATGAGGCCCCAAGTGTACACTTTAATTATATCTTTTACGCACAGATGACAGTAATACAGTATCAGAAATAAAGGTAGGAATAGGTGCACATTACAATAATAACTATTGTGTGGCAGAGGTTAGGGACCAACCACTTTCCTCCTATCAAAATCTAAACTGAGTAGTACAATTTCTGATCTAACAAACTGCTCTAACTACAATATGGACTAATTCCCTGTCACCTGTGAAGTAGGATAGATGAGGATCTTCTAGTGCCTGATGACTGTGCAAAATGCAAGCAGGAGATGCCATACAGCTTTTCCATGAGGTATCTTATGTCAGCACCCAGGGACACTGAATACCGGTCTGACGTGCACGTTTTACGTCTTCTGCATTACCAGAGACCAAAATGAGGAGATCCTGATGCCAAGTTTAAATAGGGTAAGTAATTTCCTTGCATGCTTGTTAATTAACTCTTTGTGTTATTTATTCCAGATACTTGGACCCCGATTGAGTAGTGAGCTGAAGATTGAAAAAGAAGAATCAATAACATAATAAATAAATACATTAAATAATTTCTATTCGGTTGTCAGTGGTTCATTTGGGGAAGATAAATTCATTGGGCTATGATTAGGAAGATAATAATAACAATCATCAATCTTGGCTTATTGTGTCTAAATAGAATGATTGTAATCCAACTATCTACATCATAAAACATGCACACATTATAAACATGGTACATTTATACAAAAAGAGAGACATCAGTATTAAATAGTATAAGGTAAATCAGGGTACAGTAAGTGATATCTACCGGTCTATTACTCTTGTGTAAGCTTTTTAAGCATACTCCATATTACATATGGAGTTTTTAGAGGACCATCTGAAGACTCTATTATTATTACCTATGTAAAGCATTAATTAGGAATATTATCATGTTGTTTCAAAATTATTATTAATCTTTATCAATTACAAGACATTTATATGAACTACTATATACAATTAATTCTGGAATATTTATTTACTAAGGACTTGCTCGTCAAAAATGACGGGGCAATAAAATTGTAAGGCAGGTAATGCTGTTTGCCACAAACATTCATTTTTTGGGTGGTCTGAGATCCTTCGGCGCTCACTGCGAGCCTTGCGCTGAGCGTCTTCGGCTCATTGCAAGGCTCTTGGTTGTTGTATTTTTTTTTATCAGAGGCTTTTGCTGTTATTGTAAGGTCGGCGCTGATCTGCGATTTGCGTTTATTGCAAGGCTTTGTGTTCTATGAGCAGCGTTGGCGCTCGTTGTGAGATGCGTGGTAAATGGATTTTGCGTTTATTGCGATAGTGTTTTTTCTTTTAGTGTATATGTATTTTTGTATGCTAATTAAATAATTTGAATTTCATAATTAAAATATATGTGGATGATTTAACGACCTTGCTAAAAATGTGTCTTGTACCGTGTACAGCTTTTTGGAAAAGCTGTATGTGCTTGGTGGTGTTTTGGGGCTTTAGGGATCCTGTAGTCGTTTTCGTTTTTAAATTGAAGTGTAAATTCACTTGCAGAGGCCCTGGGTGCCCCCCCCTTGCTGTGGGTAAGTTTTTTTATGTCATTTTTGTGTGTATTTATTGTTTTTTTAATGTTTTCCGCTGCACGCGGTTCGGCCGTTAAGGCCGTATTTCTGCAAGTTCGTAATGTTTTTTTTCTAAGTCCTGCATCTCGTATTATTTTGTGTAGTTCCGTATTTAGTGATTGCGTGTTAGATCTATTTTGTTAAAGTGCCACTTGTGTGGGTGTTTTTAACCGCTTGTGAGGCTATGTAGAGCCTCCACCTCCGCAAATGCAGCCCCTCGCTTTGCTTTCGCTTTGCGAGGGTCCGCATTTGCGGACCAAACTGCATCCCTCACTTCGCGAGGGACGACTATTCGTAGTTTGACAACTATTATATGTGATAGAGTGGTATACTCAATTAAGAATATTAAGTTGCACTTTAGGAATTAGTAACTGTATTCTCGGGGTGTGTAATGCTTTATGATAAGCTCTTTTTATTAGTCACTGGCTGTTTCCCCTCTGTGTCAATCTTTCCCGTAATTCCATTGATCTCATTTTAAATGCAGATCCAAGCAGTTCCTTCTTATTCTTAGGATTTCCCCAGTTGGAATCGCCCTTTTAGTAGGGCGGAAATGGGAACTTGCCTGTAGTAGAGTGCTCTTAGTGACCGTTAGTTGTCTGTACAGATCAGTATTAAGATTGCCACTTTCATCTTTAGACATCCAAGAAATCAACAGACTTAACATCAATATCATAGGTCAATCTTAAATTCAATTGATTATCATTCAGAATATTTATGAATGATTACAATGCTTCTCTGGGGCCATACCATATAATCAGTAGGTCATCTATATATCTGAGCCAGAGAATTACATGTTCAGTAAATGATAAAATTCTCTCTCCCACTATCCAAGATAGATATTGGCATAGGTGGACGCACAGGCAGATCCCATTGCCATGCCCCATTTCTGGAGATAAAAAGCATCATTAAAAACAAAGAATTAGGTAGCAGGTTGAATTTCAACATTTTGGCTAGTTTTTTTTGCTTCCATTTGTAGAAAGTAATTGACCCCTTGACATCCAGCATCAATCATTTATTGATGTGTACAGACTCTCAACACCACACATTGCCAATATTGTTGTTGAATTGAGAGTAATGTCATCCAAGTTATTTAACAAATCCATGGTGTCTTTAACATATGAAGGTAGACTTGGACAATGGATCTCAATTGCATATCTAGGAATTGACTGGCTCTTTCACATAGACTACCACTGCCTGAGATGATTGGCCTACCTGGTGGGTTCCATCGGTATTTATGGACTTTCGGTAGCATGTAAAATGTTGCAATTTTGGGATCTGTTACCGTCAAGAACATGGCTTCTTTTGATGAAATCATGTCTGCATTCTTGGCTTCTGTAAGTCATTTCTCATACAGGCCCAGGAAATCTTCAGTGGAATCTCCCCACAATTGAGTATAGCATTCTTTATATTTCAGTTGTCTATGTGCTTCAGTTACATACATGTTCACTGGCCAGAGCGCAACATTACCACCTTTATCAGATGGTTTTAGTATGACATCTTCCCAATCACTCATGGTCGTCAAAGCCTTGCTCTCTTACATAGTTAAATTGTGTATCTTTGTAGTTCGGATTTAATTTGTAGTTTGGCCCCATTAGGTTCCTCTTGCCCTTTTTCTGGACCAATAAAACCCATATTTTCATTGGTGAGGGGTAATGTTGCCCCTGATGCTTGGTCTTTATTAATAAAAAATCTTTTGATAAAAAGTTTACGGGCAAAAAGTTGAAGATCCTTGTAAGTATCAAAGAAGTCAAACTGTTTACTTGGAGAAAAAGATAGTCCTTTTCTTAGGAGGGCAATTTGTGCTGAGACTAAGTCTATCAGAGACGTTGATAATTTGTGTATCTTCCTCTCCTACCATCTTGATCTGCGGGACCATTGTCTCACCCTTCTCGGTTCCTCACCTCTCCTGTAGCCCATCGCTGACTGTCTCTCAGATTTCTTGACATAGATAATTCCGTTCTCTCTTCTTGGGAGAATGTATCTCTCTCCGGTCTCTGTCTCCATTATCTGTCTAAAAAATCTGCTGATGGGGCTCTATATTGTTTAGTTCTATCTTCTATTGAGATATCTTCATCAGTCACCGATGATTCTACTTCTGACGAGGAACCAGGTGCAAGTTTCTTTGTTCCCAGTTAAATTATTCATTTGAGCAATTGTTGGTTACTGGAGCCCATGATGTAGCACGTAAACTAAATTGCTATTCAATTAGCGTCTTTTAGCTACCTTAAAACCATTTGCGGGTTACAGGCTGAAAATCCCTGCGGTTGTCAAAATCTTAACTTTGATCCAGCTATACCTTTGAGCTTTCAAGCCCGTAATTGTAACAATAGCAAATCAATTTTCAATTGCTACAATTCCTCAAGCCTGCAAATGTTTTCACACCTGTAAATGGCAAATATAAAAGAAAATCCTACGAATACCAGATAGGACTCACAAGGGGTTAAACAACTGATCTTAGCACTGTAAATGCAAATAAATAATCAATACTGCACTTTAAAAGATGGGAAAGTGATGAAAGACATTAGAATTAATTGCACAACAATCTCAAGTCTGCAATCAAAAATAATTTTTTTCACGTTTCATTTCCGTGTTATACCAGTCTTGGGAATCAAGGAGTTAATACATATCAGGCCACCCACATGGACTAGAACATTTCCTTTATTTGTTTTTTTTATTATGTACATTGCCAGATTGTGAGTCTGATTGCATATCGGACTTCTAAACTCTAATTGATTGACGTTTAACCTCCATGTTTTAATGATGTCATGATGACGGTCTCATTTACTATTGGCTATTTCACTTTCTGTAGTTACGGCCTTGCTTAATTGATCATGATCATGCCCAGAAATGCTACTTACGATTGCATTGTTTACGGTTTAGGCTTTCAGCCAGGTAGTTGCAGGCTTGTTCAACTGAATCGCTCTGTAACTGTTGCCTTTATGGTGCTGTAAGTCTGCAGGCTTGACATTTGCATCAGTTACTGTACCCAATAAACCCTAACTGGACCTAATTAACCCTAAATGGACCTATTTAACCCTAAAAAGACTGTAGTTAGTCTTTTGCTAATTTTGTAATTAGTATTTTTTTATTTTCTGTAGATTGGGTTTTTTCATTTTTTGTAATTAGTGGGATGTTTGGGGAGTTTAATAGGGAGTTAGTTAGGTAGTGTAGGATTTAATAGGATAGGGTAGAGGGGTGTTAATGGTATAGGATATGGAAGAAGGAGGTTAATAGGATAGGGTAGAGGGGGGTTAATAGAATAGGGGTTTAATAGGTCCAGTTAGGGTTACATAGGTCCAGTTATGGTTAACTAGGTCCAGTTAGGGTTAAATAGGTACAGTTAGGGTTAATAAGGTTTAGTTAGGGTTTATTGGGTACAGTTAGGGTTTATTAGGTCCAGTTAGTGTTAAATAGGTCCAGTTAGGGTTAATTATGTCCAGTTAGAGTTAAATAGGTACAGTTAGAGTTAAATAGGTTCAGTTAGGTTTAATTAGGTACAATTAGGGTTTATTGGGTACAGTTAGGGTTTATTGGGTATGTTAGGGTTTATTGGGTACAGTTAGGGTTAAATCGGTCCAGTTAGGGTTTATTGGGTACAGCTAGGGTTAAATAGGTCCAGTAAGGGTTAATTAGGTCCAGTTAGGGTTTATTGGGTACAGTTAGGGTTTATTGGGGACAATTGGGGTTAAATAGGTCCAGTTAGGCTTAAATAAATACAGTTAGGGTTTATTGGGCACAGTTAGGGTTAAATAGGTCCACTTAGAGTTAAATAGGTACAGTTAGGGTTAATTAGGTACAGTTAGGGTTTATTAGGTACAGTTAGGGTTAAATAGGTCCAGTTAGGGTTAATTAGATCACCTTAGTGTTAAATAGGTAGAGTTAGGGTTAAATAGGTACAGTTAGGGTTTATTGGGCACAGTTATGGTTAAATGGGTCCAGTTAGGGTTAAATATGCACAGTGAGGGTTAATTAGGTACAGTTAGGGTTTATTGGGTACAGTTAGGGGTAACTAGGTCCAGTTAGAGTTAAATAGGTACAGTTAGGGTTTAATTAGGTACAGTTAGGGTTTATTGGGTACAGTTATGGTTTATTTTGTACAGTTAGGGCTAAATAGGTCCAGATAGGGTTAATTAGGTCCTGTTATGATTAAATAGGTCCATTTAGGGTTATATAGGTCCAGTTAGGGTTAATTAGGTCCAGTTAGGGTTCATTGGGTACAGTTAGGGTTTATTAGGTACAGTTATGGTTAAATAGGTCCAGTTAGGTTTAATTAGGTCCAGTTATGGTTAAATAGGTACAGGTGGGGTTAAATAGGTCCAGTTAGGGTTAATTAGGTCCAGTTAGGGGTTTATTGGGTACCGTTAGGGGATTTTTGGGGTACAGTTAGGGTTAAATAGGTCAAGTTAGGGTTAAATAGATACAGGTAGGTTTAATTATGTACAGTTAGGATTTATTGGGTACAGTTAGGGTTTATTAGTACAGTTACGGTTATATAGCTCAAGTTAGGGTTAATTAGGTACAGTTAGAGTTTATTGGGTAGAGTTAGGGTTTATTGGGTACAGTTAGGGTTAAATATGTCCAGTTAGTATTACATAGGTACAGTTAGGGTTTAGTGGGTACAGTTAGGGTTAAATAGGTAGAGTTAGGGTTAAATAGGACTAGACTGGGATTCCTGGGTCTAGATAGGGTTAAGTAGTTAGTGATAGGGTTCATAAGGTATGGTGAGGGTTAAATAGGGTTAATTACTTAGAAAGGGGGTTAATTACTTTGAGGGGGGTTAATTACTTAGAGGGGGGTTACTTTAGATTGATTAGTTTATTTGGGTGGCTAATAGTGTAGTGTAGGGTAGTGCTTAGACATAGTGCCATGAGGGTCCTGGAGGGTTTAGGTTGGAGTGGGTGGGGGGTTCGGAGCAGTGGGGACATTAAGGGGGAGAATACGTAAGGGATTTCCAAGCTGTTGCGAGCCCTCCTTGGTACCAGTAACTTGTGGTTAGATTTTTGCCATTTGCGGGCTTGACAGAGTGGTTAGGAAGGGCAATTGGAGCAATTGAAAAGTGATTTGCGATTTTAGCCTTGCGAAAGTGACAGATCATAGGCTTCTGGAGCGTGTAAGTTACAACTTTGATGGACATAATATTTTCAAGCCCATAACTTGTAACCCAATCTGAGGCAGCAAAACGACACCAATTGAATAGCAAATTTGCTTGCGACCTCACTTACGGGCTACTGGATCTCTAAATCATCCAATTGAATGTGGCTGTATATCTTTATGTTTTTGATGCCAGAGAAAAGAGACAGAAGTAAATAGTTTTTTTTTATTTTATATATATAATTGAACTTTTGAACTGGATAGACTGATTAAGTGTAGTAATAATAATACAGCTTTGGCACTTCCTGTTTCTATAGAGTAGAGATGGCAAATGTAATATTACGTAAAGACTAAATAATTAAACTAATAAAATTATAATCCTACATAACTAGAGGTGGTATACATATGTAACCCCCACTATCTATAACATCCATAATGGGTGCCTTTGGGACCGTAAACTCTCATCCTGGACCTTGAACTATCATCCCATCCCAACTCCTGTCAGGTGTTGTGGAGAAAGCCTTCTTAAGGAGAGTACTGGCTAGCAGCATAAAGGAAGGGTTAATTTTTTCACAAGACTGATATGTACTGGAGGAAAATGGAAAATGGAACAGGATTGAGTGTTGGCAGACCCGAAGAGTCCAGTTTAAATAAAAATAGGATAAGAGGCAGATTCAGAGGCAAAAAGTGGTTACAAAAGAGCAACAGCCACAGTAGACTCCAAAGGGCAAGAATTATGTATTTGCATAACATTGTTATAGCAGTCATTTTAATTCTGGTAAGTAGCCACAATGAGACACAGCAGAGAAGCCCGACAGAAGTAATACAAAAGATTTAAAAAGAGGAGAAAACACTAAAGTGGAATTTTAAGAGCAGTTTGTGCAAAAGGATTCTAAACCATAATCTAGAGCTAATCTAGAACTAGGAAGTGCCCCACTGATTTTCAGCTTTAGTTTAACTTCCCAAAACTCTCCTCATGGCTCCCCAGACAGGTCAGGATTTCAATTTAACAGTGTGTGAACATAGGTGAGGTAATTAGTATTCAACAGGCAATAGGGCCTCTAGTTTCCTCACCTGTGTTCACACACTGTATACTTTCTGAAACACTATTAAGTACAATGTCAATTATATAATTACTTTGCTAATTATTTTTATTATTTTGATATTTCTGGTCATATAGCAACTTTTGCAAGATGTTTCTTAATAGTAACTTGCATCCTCATCTCCTATGACCATTATGTCAACCAGTAAATATGAGAAAAGGAAAAAAAATTACCTGGCTAAAATAATGGTATTTTAAATAAAAAACAAATGTTGGCTATTTACTGACAGTAAATATTAACCACAAAAGTATACATAATGATGAAGAAAAATATTATTCATACAATGTTGGGTAAATTCAGTATTCACTAGATATTTGGGGAAATACAGTTCATGCAAGTATATGCTGTCATCTAACTATAAGACTGTCTAGCTCTTACCATCCACATATCTTGCTAAATGCAATATGAGCCCTATGCTAATCTGGTGCTCTAATTTAGGGTAATGAAGTAAAAAGTCTGTGGGATCTTATTTCCCCTAAGTTCTACACAAATTCAAATCATTCACTCCCCCAGATTACAGCAGTCAGCTAAGATCTGTAGATCCTGCTCTGTAGCCACAACATATATCTGTGCAGGGAGCAGCCAAACCAAACTTTACAGATGAGATGGCCCTTAGAGTCAATAGGAAATGTGAATGTCATAAATCTTATAATGAGTGGGAAGTGCAGTTACAATTGCCCGTAACTATCTTCAGCAAGGGAACAGATATATATATTTATAAAGCAATTTTTTTTAAATGTGTTAATATATTTTGATGTGACAATTGTATTTCTAGGTACAATAAATAAACAAGTATTTATTTTGTGTTAAAATATGATATATTTATAGACGATGCACTAGAGTGTTTGTTCCTAGGCAGCGTGGTTTTGTGACGTGTACTAACCCCTTGAGTACTAGGTTGTTTGTTACCCTGCATTTTGTATCATAAAATGGGCTTAATACCAACATATCATATGTTTTAATTACATATATTTTTATATTGCATTGTTACGAGTCAAATAATGTTGAAATGTCATCATTTTGTAGTGTTTTTTTCTGCTATACTGTCACTTTAAATGCTTCTGGGAGACTATGTAGGGTTTACTCTAGGGCTCTCATAATTGCTTTTTCAGGGAAATGCAAATATGTTAGCCAGTCTGGTTAATGAAACAATGATTGTTGTTAAGTCGTTCAGTCGTGCCCGACTTTTTGTGACCGTTTGGGCTGCAGCACTTCAGGTACATTTTGTGCCTGGTTGTGCTTATTCATAAGGTTATCTTGGCAAAAAAACTGGAGTCTGTTGCCAGTTCCTTCTCCAGTGGACTGCGATTGTCTGACCTCTCTGCTATGACCTGTCCATCTTGATGGGCAAGTCATAGCAGAGAGGTCAGACAACAGCAGTCCTACATGGTATAGCTCACAGCTTCATTGGAGTACACAAGCTTAAAGGAGCATGACAAGGTAGTGATCCAGAAGGGGTAAAAAAAAACATTAATACCTTATTTGAAATAAATGACAAAGCATTTACAACTCAAAAATGTATCATTATTATCTTGAACAGAACATAACCTGTTTCAAATGACACAAAAGTTGCTGTTTATGCTGTTTCATTTGTCTGTATTACTTTTGTCTATATTGCATCACAATATATTAGAAAATATGCATTATGAGATTCCAAAAAATGAATCTATTTTGAAAAAAAGACTAGAGTGTATATTCTATGTACTGTGTTAAGGTGTCAAATCTATTCCTTATAATATGCATGTCAATCATAAAAGAGCATTCAAGCACACAATATCTTTTCAGACCATATAAAATGCTGAATGTGTGAGAATTATTGATTAAACCGAAATGATTCATGTTTTTATTACCTGCATGTTAATGTAGATTATAATAACCATAAGATTTCAACATGAAATGCCTGTAATTGGATTCTATATCTTATATTATAGAACTGTGGAACTGCAGAACAGATTGTAATAAATACTTACAATTCATTATATTTTTATTACTATTCATTTCTATACCATGTGAGAATGTACCAAGAAGCCAACAATGAATATAATACCAAATAGTGGAAGAGGAGATATTTTATTTATTGCCAACTTAATACTTTATAAAGCTCCTGAACTCATGCACTCCAGAAAAGCATTTAAATATTTTTAAAAATTATGGGTGATAGGAAAAACAAAGCAGCTATAATTTTTAATTCAATAACATGTTACGTGAAATATAATCTAGGGTGTTTATGTAGGCATTCAACTTATTAAATTGAATAATGTTTTGACTTGTTGTCCATGCTGTAAATATCATGTGGATTACAATAATATACATTCCTTCATTTGCAAAAAACATAATTTTGAAAGCACAAAGATAACAGTACCTCATTTATAATATATTATTTCTAACTAAGGTTATCATATTTTTAATGTTTTAATTAGGTGTTTAACGCAAGCTTTCTTCTTTTTATTTTGAAAGTTTCTTCTTTAATTGGAATTAAGTACTTGTAAAACATACAAGAAATACAAAATGTTTTCCCTTTAGGTTTTTTACAAACCTTTATAAAATTAAAGGGAATCTGAAGTCATGTGTTTGTTATCATATATTTAAAAGAGATTTTTTTTTTAATACAAATTTTATTATTTTTTGTAATATTTAGATCACAAATGTAAACAAATATTAATGCATAAACATAAAAGAAAACAGCACAACATAGTTAAATGATGCCTTGCATACATGATACAATTTTATTACTCAAGTCAAGCCTCTATTATTTTTTCCATTTCTTTTGCTCAAACTCTATATCCCTGTGGCTGTTTCCCCACTTTCTCTTCCATGTGTCTGTTTTCTCCTCTCTCCCTCCACCCCGCTTTCTGCTCTATTTTTCCCCCCACCTTATTTCCCTCTCCTATGTCTCTCTTCCCCCTTTCTCACCTCTGTTTCTTTTTCCACTCTCTCCCCCCTCTCCCTCCCCTGTGTCTTTCTCCTTTCTGTCTCTGGTTGTTTTGTGTTGTTCCCGTTGAGCGCCTATCTATCCTTTTTGAGTCTTGCGTGGCTCGAGCTGCTCCCCGTTACTTTCATTTTCAATCATTTGGGGTTCTGATGAGCGATGTTGTATTTTCAAGGTACTGCATGCCTGGCATTTTTTGGCTAAGTGTTACACACTTCTGCCTCATTTTGATCCTTTTTGAAAGCATTTAAGCTTTAATGGCCGCCATTTTGTTCCTCGCTTCGCCGA
The DNA here is from genome assembly GCA_027410445.1 of Discoglossus pictus. Taxonomy (NCBI): domain Eukaryota; kingdom Metazoa; phylum Chordata; class Amphibia; order Anura; family Alytidae; genus Discoglossus; species Discoglossus pictus. The sequence goes on along the minus strand of CM050163.1, from coordinate 195,180,284 downwards.
TTTTCAATCTCCGAAAAACTGCAATTAAGGTTCAAATTAGTTTGCTACCTCAATCACAGGCTCTCTGGCTCTCCCCTTGAGCTGTGTGTGAGGTTTTTAAGTTATTATGTCAATTATTTTTCGGCCTTTCTAGTTTGTGCTTGAAATTTTTTCGGCCGTTAAATTCGTAATTTTTCCAAAGACTTACGTGCCTTGTGATCAGTGACACAGTCCTACGTCTTTTGTTGCTGATCGCGGGCATTGCCATTGGAGCCTTATCTTTCTGGTACGTCCTCGTTCAAATGAAAGCTATGACAGGACAGTTGACCCTTAGAGGCACCCTGAAAGAGCACTGTTGCAAGGGTTGAAATGAGATCCTTCGGCGCTTATTGCAGCAAAGTCGTGCGAGCCCTTTTGCTCCTTCAATCTGTTTGCATCCTCTAAAGGTGGAGCGTCATCGGTCAAATACCAACCATGACAAGAGAGAGAACCCTTAGAGGGACCTTAAAGGCCATAACTGGGAGGCCTGCAATAAGCGCCTTCAGCAAAATTTTGCCTGCCTCGCGATGTGCGCCTGCGGCGCTCATCTCAAGGTCTGCAATGAGCACCTTTGGCGCTGATTGCAGCAAAGTGGTGCGAGCCTCGTGATTTAACATTGCACCCGTAACATTTAACATTGTGTGACCAACATTTGTAATTACCAACACTATATATATGACGGCAATAAAATTTGAAGCCAGGCAATGCTGTTTGCCACACAATGAGATGCTATGGTGCTTCCGAGCTCATTGAGTGCCTCTCCCCCCATGTACTTTGCAGGCCTCGCGATGAGCACCTTTGGCGATGAACACAAGCTTGATGGAGCTCAGAGGGGTAGTGGCTGACACATGTGCCTGACAAGTTGTGGTCCATAAGGTCATGGAGAGTCAGACACGACTGAACCACTAAACAACAACTTTAAAATTCCAGGTAAATTCTGTGAAAAGTTTTTTGTATTTTACAGAATTTTGGGAGGAAATCTAATTGGTAATACCCTAACTAAATATATTAAACGTATCAATGGATACATCTTTACAACAGCCTTTTTCCCTAGTAGGGTAATAGAGAATTTAGTCCATTCTTTTAGTTCTTAGTAATTTTTTTTAGTAACAGAGGACAATTAACATTGTAAGGTAATTTGGGTTGGCTGGTATTTTTACACCTAGGTAGGAAATAACTTTATTAGTGTCAAGGAATCGTACCAGCTGGACCAGCCATGACAGGAACTTCTACCTGCTAGTTACTGACTCATAGTGCTCCATTGGCAGCAGGACCGGATAGAAGTAGGACTTAAGCAAACCCTCCCCCTGTGCCAAAGTAAAAATAGCTAAAAGGCATATACTTTCTCAAAGGAGTGATACACTTTATTTTGGGCATTGGGGTTTTATACAGCAATACAAAGGCAACAAATTAATAATAACATATACTACAGCTACATACTGTGGGAGGCAAGTGGCGTGTTTGAATTTCCCTCCCTAATAAGAAAGGACTAATCCCTGAGTGGCCAACATTGGTAATTCGCTGATTGATCTTTGCTGCTTGTTGTGGGGCCAGTAGGGTCAGGTGGGAATTCAATCAGCACTTTCTTGCAGAAAAAAAGGGATGGGGTGAATTGTGCCCTTGAGTCTGTAGAGTGGATGTCTCAAAGGATCAGGTTGCCTGGGAGGTAAACTAATTAATGTGTTATATGGGCGAACTGCCTTTATTGTTAGTCCCTGTCTTAGCACTAATATAAACCTTATATTCAAGGTATATAAACTCAAGTTAGTCAGCGAGAAATGCTGACAGGCTGGGCTTTAGAACTGAGGGTGGGAACTAGGTTACAATGTTTTTCATTTTGAAGCATTGAGGTGGTTAAATGGTTTTAAATGATATCCCTTTGATGTGTCAGTCAAGTAAACACCATAATTAGCTTACTTATCATTCCATTTAGTTAGATTTCTACCACCCAGGTATATAGTAGAAAAGCTGAATCTTCCTTTAGAGGAAGTCCCACTGGTTTGCTTGTGGCATTGCATAGATCAACCCCACCCAGTGGCATTTGGGCACAGAGCTTACACTTCTTACAGGGGCTGATTCCTATTTCCGTTTTACCCTGGTTCCAGTGGTGGAGCTAGTTCATGGAGGGCCCTGTTGCAAAAACAATGTTTGCTTCTTACAGGCACAGGATGCACATTGGCTTTTACAGGACCGGCTGCAGATTGACACCTACAGGCACAGGCTGCAGATTGGTTCTTGCAGACACAGGCTACACATAGGCTCTAACAAGTACATTAATGCTCTTGGGCTCTTCCAGACACAGACTGCAGATTGGCACTTATAAGCACCGACAGGCTGCAGATTGATTCTTACAAACAAAGACTGCACATGGGCTCTTACAGACACAGGCTGCATTATCGGCTTTTACAGAAACGGGATGCATGTTGGCTCTTACAGACACAGGCTGCAGATTGGCACTTATAAGCACAGACAGGCTGCAGATTGATTCTTACAAGCAAAGACTGCACATGGGCTCTTACCGACACAGGCTGCATATTGGCTTTTACAGACAGGGGATGCATGTTGGCTCTTACAGACACAGGCTACATTTTGGCTCTTACACAGGCTGCACTTGGACTCTTACAGACACAGGATGCAGATCGGCACTTAAAGGCATAGATTGCTGATTGGGGGGCACAGGGTGGGGCGAGATGGGTTGCAAGGGGCCATAAGGGGCCGTGAGCGCCACAGGTGATAGAGGTGGCCACAGGGGTGGCAGACCATGTCAGGTTAAGCTAGGGACAGCATTGGGCCCGCCAAGAGTGCATTGTACCGTCTGTACAGGTGGTAACTTCGCCCCTGCCGGGTTCCTATTCCTATTTTAGTTTTACCCTGGGATTCTGATCTGCGGGACAAACCAGTAAACTAAGAAAGTTCCTTCAAGGGGTGCAGAAACACAGGGTTATATGTAACTGGGGGTCCAACAGAACCCAACAAAACTTAAATCCGGTTTAGGTCTTACAGTGGTTATAGACTTTTGGCGGCCTTCTACACTGACATCTGTGCTTGCTTTTGCAGTAGTTTCCTTGCACTAGATAACAGGGATGAAGAAAAAAGACCAACTTATATAATTCTATATTGTATATTAAGAGTTTCCCTTCTCCCTGTATTGTAGTAGTCCACTTCCCTGCAGTGCTCACTGGTACTTTCCAACAGCTGCACCTACATTAGCTCCACCACTGAATCTTTTCATAGGTTCACTAGAATAAACATTGTTATGAATTCAAGCCGCTTTGCTCGGGGGTTTTTATGTCTTTGAATTTGTTTGCTTATATGTATGTTAAAAACCTTAGCATTTTGTTTAACTTTCTCCTTTGACTTTGATAAATCGGTTAAATATGTGAAAGTATAAAATAGCTTTATGCCTGGTGAGTTATGTAAATAACTTTTTAAATTAAAAATGTACCTACATACAAAAAAGCAAAGTATCAGGGTATATTGATTTTGATTTTTGCAACCTTACATTTTAAAAATTATAAGGGTAATAAAAGTCTTTATTATAGAGATTATTTTCTAAACTCCATAATGCAAAGGAACTCTATTTTGTTGTAATATTTTATACAGAATTTACTTTATGTGAGTATAAAATATATTTTTATATATGACAATAACAAGTCTGCAAAATATAACTTCATGTTTAAAGTACAATTGTATATCTTTATGTGATTGTGGGAAACTCAATAAAAATTCTAATTAGAATAAGGAAACAATAGTAACACAAGAAATAAGTAATATACATCGGAACAACTCATAAAGAAATGTTCCAAGTATTTTGCTGGATGGAGAAACTAATATCATTATAGTAAAACTAGAATTGTTGTGAAACATATTTTACTCTGTTTCCTGCATTAAAACTGCAGTATAGGCAACAGGACTTGTAAATATAAAGTTTATATTTTACATTGTTAGTCAGTATAAATATATATTTAAAAACATGTGAAATCTGTTTTACTAATTACTAACTATTCAAAAGAATCAAATATATAACATATAATTTTCTTTCTCAATATATCATTCCGACTTTAGCTGAGATCTTTACAGTTCTTGAGGGTGTATATGAAGAATTAATATGGTGATATGAAATATACATATGTATGCTGTTTTATTCCAGATGTTCTTGGGAAGAGGCAAAACAGTCATAAACTGTTAATTGAACTCAGAAAAGCACATTTATGAATATACAGCAATAAAGATCTGTAAGATATAGAGAAACAAACTATTAAATGCAAAACTAAAGCTCCCCACTGTGATTCTTGTGAGTAGAGGTTCAGAGACAACAACTAGAACTCCTCATGGGAGTGACTTAAGCACTAACTATAAGAATCATAGAATCTTCAGTGTAACTAAATACTATGGAATATAACTGAATATTGAGGTCTATTATAAGTAAGGTAATGGGCCTAGAGAGGATGCAGGGCTTGACATGAGCAAGCCAGTAAAAAATCCTGATGGGGGAGTTTGGGCCCTAGGAAGTAGAACACCATGTTTTATTCTATCAATTGTAAATAAGAAATAAGAAACACCCCATCCATGCCAGGAACATACTGGTGACGTTAACCATCACCCCTTCATTTCTTAATATCCTTTGCTTATAACACTGCTCTCTTTCATGGCAAACAGATTTGAGGGGAAAATTTGTGAAGTGCAGTATGTTAAACATGCTTTGTTGTGAAACACCATCAAAAAGAAGCTCTTGGTTGTTCCATTAAGATAAATTGTAGAATATCTTTTATAGACAAGCAGGTCAGTAGAGTACATGGGAGACTCGGATTATGTAAATATAATTAGCGAAATGTGATTTGATATAAATATATGAAAGATAATTTTGATGGTTAGAGAAGAGATAAATTATTCACATAGTGTCCATACCCCCTTATTAATATTCTTAATAAGACATTTCATAGGCTTTACTTGATCCCTGTCAAATCTACCTTATACACCATACCCTACCCTAACACATTCTCCACCCATACTCCCTTGCTACATACCCTTAACAACAAACATGTCCACACCACACATATCCACTGCTAGATACCCCGTTCCATTACACTTACACCCTACACTTTATGGGGACACATACAAATCACATATCACATACATTTTTTTAAATTAAAAATGTTCTGTTATTCATGTGAATGGGAATGTTTCTGGGAGTGTGTCTGTGTAGTACATGGGAGCAAGTGGTGTAATTAGTTAATTTGTTTTTTTAATCTGAAATGGAGGGAGGAATGAAATTATGACAGGAGATAAGAGGAGAGATAGAAAGATAGAAGGAGCCCAGTGTGAGAGGAGGAGAGAGTGTGAGAGAAGGAGAGAGTGTGAGAGAAGAGAAGAGAGAGTTGGAGAGTTGTGGTGAGGGGAAGAGCAGAGAAGATGGGTAGACATGAAGGCAGTTATGATGGGGGAGAGAGAGGGAGAGGTGTGGTTAGGTTAGAGGCAAGGAGGGTGGGATAGGTGAGAAGAGGGGATGGCCAGCACAGGGTGGTCAGGACCCCCAGGCACAGTTTGGGGTTCATGAATCAGACGAGGAAATGTCCCATAAACTCCTTGTAGGCCAAGATGTTAGAGCTGGTCAGAAGAGATATGTGGCAGCAGAGCTTAGCACGTGGGCCTTCAGGTCAATGATGTGAAGAGTGTGAAACGCTGCTATGATGACTGCTGGGCCATAGTCAAGAGGAAAATGGCTGAGGAAGCTGCCAACACAACAGTCACAAGAGTGGGGGAGTATAACAAGTGGGAGAAACTGAGATGCAGAATGTCCATAACCACCATGGTTGGAATACCTGGCTGCTGGACACGGATCAGCATGAGACCATGCAAGATGAGTATGCACCACCAATTATTCAACAACATCATCAATCATGTTAAAAACATAGTCCATATAACTTAACAATGCCTCTGTAACTTAGCAATAAACATATCATAAATACAATCTAAATGACTAATGTTATCCTGAAACTCACACAAAAATATTAATTGTGATATTGAAATTAAAGACATAGAATAAACAGGCCACATCTGAATAAAGAGAGAAATCCATGGCCCGAAGGTCACTCCATTGATACATCAGCAAGATTTCAATCTAGATTATTTCAATGCCCAGACCATGACATTGTAATTCACTGATATTGTTATTATCAGCCAGGACATTGGACAGGAGGAAGTGGTGGAAGACCCTACATGTATCCTGGAGGAAATAGCTGGACCAGCTACAGAGAAAGCACATTTTCACCCTTTTGTTCCCCTTGATGTGGAAAAAATGCAAATATCCTTACATTTTGTGTGTGTGTGTATATATATATATATATATATATATATATATATATATATATATATATATATATATATAGCATTTATCACTTTTTGTTGTAGCATTTGTGAATTTTCGCTCTGACCCAGTATTTTTTCCATTATAGGCCGTGAGGTATGAAACAGCTAATAGTATATTTTGCTTAAATTTCTTGTTTTATCTTGTGGTATTTCTTCTATATTTCTTTTATAACTGAACAGTATATGGAGGGAGAGGCTTGTGGTGAGTGACGAAGGTGATCATTGCAAAGCACGAAAGTTGTTGGTTGACAAGCTTTGCAATGAGCGACAAAGCGGGTCATTGAGGGTCTCGCAATGAGCGCTGAAGGCACTCATCACAAGGCCTGTACAGTATGCGGAGGGAGAGGCTTGCAGTGAGCGCCGAAGGCCCAGCATTCCCAGCCTTAAAATTTGATCCCCGTCATTTTTGATGGCAAGTAGCTAATTTATATATAATTATGATGCTGTGGAATATACTAGTTTGGCTATTAGGAGATCAAATTATTTATGCTTTCAATACACAGAAAGTATCTGTGCAATAGAAATGTGGTAGTTTCATCAGAAGTACACTTTGGAAGTTTAAAAGTTTACAAGGACACACCCACATGAGAAAGTAACATGAAACGGGGAAGAAAGCAAAACGGAGCCATGTATTGCATAAACAAGTTGACAAAAATAAAACTTGTGTTTATTTATTAATTTTACTTTCTAAAACACAGTTTGCTATTGTCATGATTTTGGGACTCCCGCAAACCCCACAAGTAAGTATCTGGGACACTTACACATCTGATTGCTAATATCCAATACTATTAAAATGGACATGAAACTTGTTGTGGGGACTTTGACATGATGGTTTTTGTGTGTAGTGTAGTGTGAGCCACAGTAATTAATGTTGGGTTTATTATATCATGTTATTTGCACTGTAATATTGTTATCTTACCTGTAACTAGCTCGGATACAGTTTCTGCCATGATTGTTAGTGAGACAACAAAGGGTTAAGTTTCTACAAGAATGTATATGGATATAAGACATCTGAGAGTGGCCAGGCCAATATTCAAGTGATCTGCCATCTTATATGTAGACTTTCGGGGAAAATGTTTGGCAAGGTATAGTCTATATTATATTAATCCACAGCTCCACAGTGAAATTTCCAGTGTGTCACATAGTTTATGGATATTTTAAATAACTATTATTTTTAATTATCAACTAAGTTACTCAATAAATGAATATGGACTTCTACAAAATAAGCAGTAGCTTGTATCCAGTCATAACAGGAAATTATCAAAAAGAGCTCAGGGGAATATAATAAACCATTGTGCATCAACAAATTTATAGCAGTATTTTGCACTATGTGTATTGTGTGGCCAACTATGGGGGATGTGTATTGCCTGTGGGAAGAGATGTGTATATATAGTTCTGCACAACAAAATAAAGGTAGTAGTCTTTGACTCCCAATTGAGTGTCGTCCAATAAGGGAGGTTGGGAATGGTGAGACTGTAGAGCTTCTTGGATATTTTACCGTATACCAGGGGAGATATTGGATTCGTGTTCCAACTCCGTTACATTTGGTGGCAAGTGGCGGAATTGTTCCCACGGTCAGAAGGACAGCTACAGGAGACACCACATTCCGTGGAGTTACAAATTGAGGGCAACGCTAGTATCCGTACAGCGCCCCTGGCTACAGCAGGATGGAACCGGCTAGTTTTCGGACAGTGTTCCATGATGAGGAGGAGGAGGCGGCCGCGGACTACAGGGATGCAGACAGAAAGGAACTCATGAAGAGAGACCGGGCAGCGGCTACAGCACCTCTTACAGACAGCACACAGAATGAGTTTGGAAGAGAACTCCAAAGGAGACAGGCCTTTTTCCCAGGTACGCTTCCCACAATAACCTTGGAATGGTTAATGACAGATGTCCACGAATACATAATGGAAAAGCAGCGGGCATGGGGGCGGGACATCTTGGGAGCTGCTAACCCACCTCCCACCATTAACCCCTCCCAGCACTGCGTCCGGGTGGTGGGAACTACAAAACCCCTCCACGGTACATCAGGTGCCACACGTGTAACCAGCAGGGCCACATGCAGAGAGACCTTCCCAGAAACAGAAACAGCTCCACGTGGAATATTCCAACTAATTCCCCTCCCCAGCAACAGTGTATATCCCAGGGAGAAGAAGGTGCCATCCTTCCTCCCCAGCGACAGCGTGTATCCCAGGGAGCAGAAGGTGCCGTCCTTCCTCCCCAGCGGTAGTGTGTACCCCAGGGAGCAGAAGGTGCCGTCCTTCCTCTCCAGTGGCAGTGTGTACCCCAGGGAGCAGAAGGTGCCGTCCTTCCTCCCCAGCGACAGTGTGTACCCCAGGGAGCAGAAGGTGCCGTCCTTCCTCCCCAGCTGCAGGGTGTACCCCAGGGGGCCCGAAGGTGTCGTCCTTCCCCCCCAGCGCAGTGTGTATCCCAGGGAGCAGAAGGTGCCGTCCTTCCTCCCCAGCAGCAGTGTGTACCCCAGGGGGCCGAAGGTGTCGTCCTTCCCCCCCAGAGCAGTGTGTATCCCAGGGAGCAGAAGGTGCCGTCCTTCCTCCCCAGCGGCAGTGTGTACCCCAGGGGGCCGAAGGTGCCGTCCTTCCCCCCCAGCGGCAGTGTGTACCCCAGGGAGCAGAAGGGGCCGTCCTTCCTCCCCAGCGGCAGTGTGTACCCCAGGGGGCCGAAGGTGTTGTCCTTCCCCCCCAGCGGCAGTGTGTATCCCAGGGAGCAGAAGGTGCCATCCATCCTCCCCAGCGGCAGTGTGTACCCCAGGGAGCTGAAGGTGTCGTCCTTCCTCCCCAGCGGCAGTGTGTACCCCAGGGGGCCGAAGGTGTTATCATTCCCCGCTCCCCAAGCGGCAGTGTGTATCCCAGGGAGCAGAAGGTGTCGTCCTTCCCCCCCAGCGGCAGTGTGTATCCCAGGGAGCAGAAGGTGCCGTCCGTCCCCCCCAGTGGCAGTGTGTACCCCAGGGAGCAGAAGGTGTCGTCCTTCCCCCCCAGCGGCAGTGTGAACCCCAGGGAGCTGAAGATGTCGCCCTCTCCCCCCAGCGACAACTTACCCTAACAAGGGGAGACACCAATCTCCCAGACAGGGCAGATGGGACCATGGTCTCTGTGCCTGACCTACCGGGATGCTGGACAGCCTGTCCAGATCCCCAACTACCCTCACTGGGACAACCGGAGGAGGGGGTAAGTACAAATTCCCCTCCCCAGCTAACTCCTAATGTGGCCCCAGGGTTAACGGAGGAAATGTTAACCCCCACTGACCCCCACCTTTCCCTGGCTACTGAGCCGGAATAGGTCCCAAGTACCCCAGCAGAAGAGCTGACAGCGGGGCAGAGTGCAGTCGGCCTCTGCCCTCCCTTTGTCCCTTGTACAGAGCAGAATGTCCTGCAGGTTATACCAGAAGAAGAGCTGGCATCAGGGCAGAGTGCCGCTGGCCTCTGCCCCTCAAGTCCCCTCAGCGTGTTGCCCCATCACCACAGCGAAATATACAGGTGCCTGGTTAGACTTCCCCCCAAAGGGGAGATGGGTGATGAAGTGCCTTTTGCCACTTTGTCCTGGAGAGGACTTATTGCCAGCCTCCTGCCCTGCGACTATGGCCCTGGGACATATTGCCCTTTAAAAACAGTATTCGGCCATACCAGAGTGTATGTCACTCATTCTGGCCCTTTAAATACAGGGGGGTCATTCGGTACTTGCCCTGTGGGAGCGGTGATACCCCAGATAGCTATGCCATGGAGCCCATTCATATAATGAAATACTATGGGAAAGACTTTAGCTACATGGCAATTGAACTGTGTGAATAGGATCTGAGCGTTATTCGGTAGTTTTGTGCGCTCAGATCCCAGCTATCTGGGGATATGTGAAATGTCTGTGTGTTATGTGTAAAAGGTGACTTTATGTATTTTCCCTCTCCTTGAAATGTTTATTGCTGTGAATGCTGTATGAAGTGTGCGTTTGTTTTGTTCTTGAAATGTGAGTAAAGGTGAATTGTAGTAATGCTGATGGGTTGTCAAACTAGAGAATTGACCAACAAATACTTTGTCCGGACATGCCCAGGCCGATCCGTTGGGATCAGACCGTGTATGCCGGCTTATGGTCACGGGGGAGGTGTGTAACGGAACCCATCACTGTTTTACCCTGTTTTATGGTTATTTAATTATTATGGTTAAAATATGATCCTACTGTTATACTGTATGTATGTTGGTTTATGCTCTGCAGAATATTAGCCCAGAATATTGCAGACCTTGGCATAATAGATAATCCTATTACAGAGACTCCTCATAAGATAAGGAAGTCTATTGTATAAAGTGTTTTCATTATGAGACATAGAACAAAGGGAAGGATAATCTGATCAATGTCTGATTGTATCAAAGTAGCCAGGTAGCCTCAGGGAGGTGTGACCACACCTATTGTCCCTTTATGTGTATTGTGTGGCCAATTATGGGGGATGTGTATTGCCTGTGGGAAGAGATGTGAATATATATTTCTGCACAACAAAATAAAGGTAGTAGTCTTTGACTCCCAATTGAGTGTCGTCCAATATGGGAGGTTGGGAATGGTGAGACTGTAGTGCTTCTTGGATATTTTACCGTATACCAGATATTGGATTCGTGTTCCAACTCCGTTACAGGGGTTAAACACCAATTCGTAGCCTTGTAAATGAAAATAAAACAGTAATACTGCACTGTAAATTATGGGGAGAGCGATGAAAGACATTAGAATTAATTGCAGGAGAACAAATGTGGCCAGTAGATGACCTTCTCTAACAGACTAGGATAGAGGTTAATAGATTACAGAAGAAGAGGACGGATTAGGACAGATACAATTAGGGCACAGAAGGACAGGTTATATCCGAGGAAAGTACAGAAGAAAAGATTAGAACAATTATGTGTATATTATGGCAGATGAGAACAAATAATGAAGAACAAATTAGGGCAGAAGAGGACAGATAAGAGTTGAAGAGGACAGATTAGGGAAGGCAATATAGTGCACAGCAAAGCAAAGGAAGAGAAAAATGGCAAAGTTGTTAATATTTGATTGAGGAGGGCAGGTTAAGGCAGCAGACAAAAGAGGGAAGGTTATAACACCATATGCAAATTACGGCACTGGACAGAGTATAGTATAAGGGGCAAAACCGGACAGAATGAAGTAGAGGGTAGGCTAGGGCACATGGCTATATATTTGCAGAAAGTTTGGGATAGAATAGAGGGGTAGATTAAGATGAAGAGGCATAGAGTTTCTTGAATAAGAGAGAGTATTAATAAAGAGAAGGAATAGCATGGTATAGGGGACATTTGAGAATGGGCCACAACAAAGAGAGTCAAATAGAGTAAATGGATCGATAAGGGTAGAGAGGATATTCTGAGGGTATGATAGAGCACCATGCAGTAAAATAAGGGTATATAATAGTGGGGGAGTGTAGGATAGAATAGAGAAGGGTACATTATTGTAAAAAGAGTAATAGAAGGAAAGATAAAGCATATCCTGTAGATTTGAATAGAGGGGATACCAGAGGGAATGACTGAGTATAGGCAGGAAATGAGAACAGAGAGGGAATGATAAAATAAATGGGGTAGATGAATGTAGAGGTGGATAACTGAGATCAGGGTAGAGCACAGTGCTGAGTTACAGGTAAAGGAGGACAAAATAGGACAGGTTAGAGCATTGGGTATATATAAGACTGGAAAAGGGCAAGGCAAGGAAGGGACATGGCAAGCATTTGTTTTCTTTCATCTGAAAGAGGGTTTCATAATATACATTATATAAAAAGTGTTTAACTAATGTGAGGGCTTGCCCCTTTTAGACAATGCAGAGTAATACATGTATGTATTCATACTTTGCGCACTTCCTATTAGTCTCAATAAAATTGAAACATTTTTTACTTAAATATTTTTTTAAGCAAAGCAAACCTTTTGTAATGTTTAAAGCATGCACTTTTAAATGAATGAAAAAAAATATTGTTACATATCCTTTAAAGGTACAGTTGGTTTTAAAAGTGTTGAAGTAGGCAGGGAAGCCAGGTTAGAGCACAGTTAGGTAATATAGTTAAATTAGCACAGGATAATGGGGTAGCTGAGAATAAAGGACACAGCAGAGGATATGGAATAAGGTTTAGAATTGTGCAAAGGTAGAGAGGTAAGGTCCGGCGTCAGCAGGGGGATAGATTAGACTATAGGCGATAGCAAGGGGAAGGGCAGAACAGATGGTGTAGTTCAGAGTAGAGTTAAAGACAGCGTAGAGTGCACCTGATTAGAGTAGAGGGAATGATAGAGCACAGAGGGGTTGATTAAAGCAGAGAGAAGAATAGAATAGAGAGGGTAAATGAGAGCATACAGAATAGATTAAAAGTAAAAATAGAGAACACAGCAGAGGGAAGAACAAAGGGGTGGTATAGTGTCAAGAGATGATCAGAGTTCAAATAGTAGATACCGTTAAAGGGTATGAGCATAAATGACATCCCTGGAAGCCTGCTAGGTAGCCAGGTGAGGCCACTGCTTTCTACTTTCTGTTGTCTTGTAAGTGCCTGTGGGATGTTACATCATGTGACATAGTTAGAGCATGGCAGTTTGCAATGGCAAAGCTAGAGAGGGAAAGTGATATGGAAAGCCATGAGAGGAGCAGAGGAGTGACAGGGAAGTGGCATTAGTTGATCAGTAGAGGGATGGGGAAGAGATGCTGAGTGTTGCAGAAAATAAATGGAAGGGGTGGTTTTGGGAAACAAAGATCAACTCCCAAATTATACAGTGAACAAATAAAAGGGGCTGGAGCGTGGCATGGTAATTACAGATCCTTGAAAATGTGTTGCACCTACAATTTTTCCTACCATATACCTGGACCTTTGTGGCTTAGAACGAAATAAAAATATGCAAACCCACACACTTTATTGCACACTCAATACAATGTGTGTATAAAAGTCTTTACACCGCTGCAACCTGCCCTTATATATTGGGATAAATCAAAAAGTATGCCTAATTTATTTGTCACATTTGTTTTTGCTGAACTAGATAAGAACCCATGGGACAAAGGTAGTGCTTAGAGACCATGCAAACAGGAGAATCCAAAGCACAAGCAGAAAGTCAGAACTTGCATCTGAAAAAGAAAAGTTAAGTTAATACTACAAGGTCAAATCACTAATATCCAACATAAAATCTAAATAGTATCACACCCAAAGCACATTTCTCCTCATTGGACAACACGTGGATGAGTTACGTGAAACCACAGATTCCCAAATGCAAATAAAATTTGCTGGCCAGATTTTAGCAAGATCATTATGAAAATAGCTTATTGAATACTGTTATGTTTGCAATGAGAATTAGCCTGTGACACCAGCAGAAACTATACTTTTTTTAAATTATCATTTTAAGTGTCAACTAACCTTTCTTAAACCTAATATGTATAAGAGAATTCTTAATTAGTTAAGATATAAAAACATTAGGATGAAAAGCATTTTGAAGGTTGTATTCCAAGCCTTAATGAAGAAAAATGTAGGAACAATATAGGGCTTTAAATATTTTGTTTGCTGATTATGATGCAGATGAAGAATATTCTAGGGGTTATCAGTTGGAATTGGTTAGCTTAATCCATGTTTTACGCCAATCTCTAATTTTAGAACATTTTGCATTATTTTATCTTAAGATCTACTCACAATATTAGATTCTGCTGAATCTGTATTAAATAATTCCTTAGGTTTTTTTTTTTTTTATAGCTGAACTGTATTTACATTGTACATTACTGCCTAACCTTATTTCTCAAAAACCATGCTCCACTAGCCACCAAGAAAATTACCTTCATCCTCTCAGGCTTTAAACCTAGCCATCAAGCAAATTAAATTAATTCTCTTTGGACTTCCCACTGACCAGTCGTTGTTTTTTACTCTTACAATGTTTGTGTGTATATACTTTATGGAGAGACTGTTGCATATCCAAGGCACAGCACAAGAAATTACATTTTAGTGTTCCATTAATCTTCTCATAAAACTAACAAAAAAGCTTACTTCATACAGTATAAAAAGGAAAGACATTAACAGCCTTATTAAATTGTGATTTGACCAATTGAGCAGGGGTCTATTTAAGCACATAGCATAATATTTTTACAGAAGTTTTTAGTTAGTGAACTTCTATCCAAAAGCAAGGTCTTCACTAACTAAAAACTTCTGTAAAAATAATATGCTCTGTGCTTTTATAGAGCCCTATTCAATTAGCCAAATCGCAATGTAATAAGGCTGTATATGGGCACTGCAATAAAATTCCTTATTACTGCTCTTTCTTCACCTTAAGCAAAGAAGAAAAGATTTAAACTTGATAGGGATGTGCATTACTTTTTCCCCACTCCTATTCAAAATCTAGAAGAACAGTATGAATTAAAAAAAAAGTACTTGTTTGAAGTCTGACACTTTCTATCTGCCGAAGGTATTTATCAATAGATGTAGTGTTTTACATACTGTACATTGATAAACAGCCTCATAGGATAACAAATAAAGTGAAGTTACTAAAGCATCATTAGCAACACGCAGGGGGTGGACAGAATAATGAAAACAAATGAAAAATAAGTTTAACTTTGAAGTAACTACTGTATTTAAAATGTACAAATGCAGTCATATTAGTTTAATGGTCAGTTAGCTAAATAAGATGTCTGACAATTAGCTCTTATTTATAAATAAATATATATATATATATATCTTGGGGGATTTGCTGAGGCAGTAGAGGGCATTTGCTTAGTATTGGGTGGTACAGGTAGGCAGATGGATGAAGTAGTTAGGGGCAGAGGGCAGCAGTGTGAGGAAGAGGCAGTTATCATGGTAGGAAGAAATAGCACAAGGTGTCAGGGTAGCGCATGGCAGCAAACGTAGGGAAAGGCGTCGGGGTAGCGTGCAAAAGCAAAAGTAGGGAGAGGCGGTGAGGGTACAGAGGGAGGTAGCAGTTGGTAAGAGCAGGAAGGAGGAAAGACAGGAAGAAATTACCTGTTTTCTTCCTCCACTGGGCCCTCCCCGACTACACTATGGAAAAAATGTATTTTAGAATTTAGAGAGGGAAAGCCCCAGGGCCCCCTATAATCGAGGGCCCTCATGCAATGCACCGCTTACACCAACTGTAAATCCACCCCTGTGAAGAAGTGCTATTAAAACAACTGTAAAAGCATGAAAAATACATGTAATTTTGTTGGTGGGATACCAGAATTCATTTTATGATTAATTGCATGTTGCTCTAAGTATAATAAGTTCTCTATAACATGTCTCACCTTTACAAATCTCTTTGCTCACCTTCCCTGGCACCCAAATAAAATGCCTTGAACTCTGTAAGATCCATAAATAGGGGGAATTTACTAAGCATCTCAAATGAATCACAATTTATCTCCTAATTTACTATGCATTATTTTCTATGGGGAATCACAGCATTTCTCATCTATTCTCAGGCTTTCTTACCTGAGAAATTTCTTCGTGAACTTGGGGTGGGGGTTGGGGGAGCATATCACAACACTGTATTCTTTTTTAAATGATTGATCTTTATTTTTCACAGTCATATGTCATAACATTTTTCATACTTGTAAATTTAAACAGACATGCCATAAACTGCATTTAATAAAATCTGAAAGTCTTTGTATAAAAAAGTTGTTATTGTAGTTCTTTTGTTTAACTGTGACTTTCCTCCAGTTTTTTTCCTTTTTTTCTTTTCTCCTTTTGACTGTAGCTGTATATTCAGTAAAACATATTAACTAAATAAACCTAAAACATAGTAAATAAACTGAACTTTATTACAGGTGAGGGGGGATACACTTGAGTGAGTCATAGTTGATTTAGTTTCTTTCTTTTATCCCTAATGGGTTTGAACTCCAGATTCCAATTTTGTCAATAAAGTTGTAATTGAATCCGCACCTGTTCAGCTTTCGCTTTCCACTCCGAGAGGTTATTAATTCAGACAGTTTTAATATTATTTGTTAGTGTTTATTTTGTGATATTTGTAATTTGTATATGATTGTGATTGAGTATGTGGAGTTGATCCATACATAGATATGTATTGGATATGACATAAGTAATTTTTTTATTAATCATTATGAAATGTAGTTTATGTATTATTCCTTGGAGGTAAAGTTGTGGCGTCTTCCATTTTTTTGCAATGTGGCTTTTCGTGGCCATAAGCAGGAATTGTAGCCATTTATTATGTTGATTTTGTAGTAGAGGAGAATAGTCTCCCAATAGGCAAACGTCTATCGAAGGGCGTATTGTTGTCTTTAAAATAGTAGATGCCAATTCCATTACTATCGGGCATTCCCACCAAGTGTGAAGAAATGTACTTGTAGTTTGACATGGTCTATAGCAACTTGAAGATTTTTGTGTGTTGATTTTATGTAATCTATCAGGTGTGAGATAAGCTGTGTACAACACCTTTATAGAAGTTTCAAGAGGACTGTAATTTTGTGAGCCTTTGCTTATACTGTGTTTGTGCAGATTTTTTTCCCACTTATGTGGATCACATTGAGTTCCCATGTCTAATTCCCATTGTTTCAAAAAAGTTAGTTTTGAAATTTGTTGTCGGGGCATTTAGTATAGAGTAAATAGATCCAACGACACATCTGCTTTAGTGGGGCTTTGCTGCATATACAGTAAGGGATAACCAGTTGGTTTGCGGTTTACCCCATGTTTTTAATAGTATGGTCAATAAATGTTTAATTTTACAATAATTGTAATGTTCCTTGAGGGGATGTTATAGTTTATCCTCAATTGGTCAAAGGTAAGGAATTCGATAACCAATTACCTAATTTGTCAAGCTTAGCTGTTGTCCACCATTTTTTTGAATCCTCTCTAAAGCTGTTCCAAATAGGTTTCGATGTAGGGGTTAGTTCTGTTAATCTAGCTGCTAATTGATTTTTTTAGTTAGCCCTTTTCCAGTTAGTTTTTTGAAAGCTTTATTATGGGGTTGTTATGTTTCAGTACATGTGGAGGGATTGATGGATTCCATATAACGGATTCCCATGTTTGAGGTTTCATTTGGTAATATTCCAGAAATACCCAGTCTGTTTGTTGTTCACTGGAGTGTGCTTGGGGTATGAATGGGATCTGGGACGCATTATGATATAATTTTAGGTTAGGGCACGACAGCCCTCCTGTTTTTTTATTTCTGAATATGTGTGTATGGGCTATCTTCGCTCTTTTATTATTCCATATAAACCTAGTTATATTTTTTTGAAAGTTCTCTAACTCTTTGGGAATGATTGGTGTAGTTAAGGATCTGAAAATATACAATATTCTTGGTAATATATTCATCTTAATGGCATTTATACTCCCTGTCCATGATAATGGATATCTGCTCCATTTGTTAATATCAATTCTAAGGGACTTAAATAATGATATATAGTTTGCATTGTACAGTCCAGACAGGTTAGGGGTTAAGTTCAATCCCAGGTATTGTATGTGGTGTTTAGGCCAAGAGAACGGATTTTGTCTTTTAAGATGGTCCAGGTCTTGTTGGGGGAGCAAGGATCCTATCGCTTCCATTTTATATACATTTACCCTGAGTCCTGAGATCACCTCAAAGGAATCTAAGATGCCCATCAGGGCTGGTATGGAGTTTACCGAATCTACCAATGGGCACAAGATATCATCAGCGAACATGCAGCACTTAAGTTGTTGCAGTCCAACCGTGACTCCCTTTACTCGTGGTGTGGAGATAATAGCTTGGGAAAGGGGCTCAATCGCTAAAGCAAATAAAAGTGGGGAGAGAGGGCACCCCTGTCTAGTCCCACTTTGTATGGAGATATGGTATCTATTTGAGCCTTGTAGTTTTAGGTGCGCCATTGGATTTCGCTAATAAGTTTTAAGTAGATTAATAAAATAACCCTTATTGCCCATCTTGGCCAAAACATTGTGTTTATAAAGCTTACATTCTGTTTTACAACTTGGATATGTTTATAAAGTTTAGCAAAATCATGCCCACAAACCACATTTTACTAGAAACCCAGTAATGATACCGAAAAATAGAGTCCTCAGATAATTTTCTTATTATCAGATTTTATTTATACAAAACGTGGGTCAGCAACAAAAAACATCCAGAATGGCTGCTGCTGACTGACTGAACACAAACATAAACAACATAGCTTTTTATAGGGAATTACATAAAGAACATGGTATAACCTATTCTCCCTTCTAGAAAAATGACACATTCCCATCAACAGCCAATAAGCGATTATTTATATAAGGTGATCCAATAAAATATAAAACATGTGGTTAGCATGTATCAGCCATACCTGGTATATCACACTAGATGCGCAAAAAAAACTCTTACTTGTTATCTCTACTCATAGGTCAAATGTTGGCCTTGTGGACTACCGAAATGCATTTTGTTTAGACTAAAATAATTGTTGACTGTGTCCAGAACAAATTTTTATTATGGGAAGAAGGACTTGTTTGCAGTTATAGAATAAAAAACAATGAATTATAAGTAAAAGGTATATTTAACTGTTTCATACCTCATGGCCTGCAATGGAATAAGTACGGTTTCAGAGCTAAAGTTCATAAGTGCTACAAAAGTGATGAATGCTATATATATATATATACACTAAAAAATGTATGGATATTTGTATTCTCCACAAAAGTAGTAATATGTAATATAAATCAAGCCGAAACTTAAGGCCAATATATAATAACAACATGCCGTAAGCAAAAGGCAACTTACATGGCAAGGCCAAATCAAATAATAAAACCAGTCAGATCACGGCTAAATATTTTCTTCCTATCAATAAAGATCAGGAACAGGTAAGTTTATCCCCGGAATTCCACCAAGGGAATAAATCTCTGCATTGTAATCTGACTATGTTATCCGAAAACTCTTCTAATACAGATACAGAAGGTCAAGGTGAAGAACTACTAACTATTTCCAAGATGAAGGAGCTACTACAAAATTTCCAATCGTCCTTTATGCTGGACATCAAACAACAAATAATAGAGAATTCTAAGCTAATAAACAAAGTTAACATCAGAACTTCAGACTTGGAAATCAAATTTGATAACTTAATAAAAGATCATAATACGCTTCTAACTCACTCAGCAAAATTGGAGAATAAAATAACTGAGTTAAACAGTAAAATGGCCTCCATAGAGGACCGATCGAGACAAAATTATTTAAGAATTAAGGGAATTTCCGAGGACATATTGAACAACAATCTAAGACAATATGTTATTAACATGTTGTCTTCCTTGGTTCTGGAGGTTCCACAAACAGAAATGAGATTGTATGCTTGCCATAGACTTCCGAAACCTTCATATCTGGAGAAACATACTCCTAGAGATGTTATTATCAAATTACATTATCTGTCAACTAAGAAAGTGATAATAAAATCCAATATTAAAACAAAAAAGTTACAACCGCGTATGATAATATAAACATTTTCACTGATTTATCAGCTATAACGCTATTAAAAAGAAAATAATTTTCAATTATAACCTTAGCATTATGGAAAGAAGGCTATGTACACAGATGGCTTGCTCAAGGAGGTTTGTCGATTCTGAAAGACGCTCGCTGGTACAAAGTTATCACTTTAAATCAAGGATTAGAACTACTCAGCTTTTGGAACATCATGATAGAAAATCCTGAGAAGACAAACAAATCATTAACTCTTTCTAATCCAGAATCACACAAAGTTTGATTTTAATTTGTTGACCAACTGAGATTATTTAGCTGGACAAATAATATGTGGATAGGATCATTAAACTACAAAATCATATCAGATGGGTTTATAGAAATATCTATAAATTTAGATTAATTAATCTTAAGTATAATCTCCTCATATTAGTAATGATGTTGTGCTTTAATTAATCAGAATAACTGTTTACCCTTCTAGTTTGCTGTATAAATAATTAAGTTTTGACGAGCACTAATATAGGTATTGGTACAAAGATTGTTCAATCACATCTTTGAGTGTAATCAATAATGAGGTTAAATTATTCAAAAGTTAAACACTAAAGTTTATTTTTCTTCTTTCTTTTATAATTAACACTAAGTGATAACGCTGTAATATCAGCATATGTAGATAAATATTTTGTCACTAAATGTTTATGGGATTTTGATATTTAAAGATTTTTTTTATTTGAGTTAAAATGTATAAGGTGTTAGAGCACAATGCTAACTTACACACTCATACAGTAAATGTAAGTATGCTACTAGTAAGGTAAATAATTAGTAAAAGAAATTCTGAATAACACTATATTTGAATAGAATTAGAATTTTATATGTTAATATTAATTTTACACTCCTTTAATCACAGAAAAGATTTAGGTAATAGTAGAAGGGTTGGTTAATTAATGAGTTATATAGGACACTCTCCTCATTTTATTGTCAACTGAACATTTCTGAGCATTGGCATATAGCCCTATTATTAGGTGTTGGTGTATAATTATGTTTATGAATGTAAGATTGAGTGGGTATGTATGGATGAGAAGGATTGCGAATGTTCCGGGAGCTCTAATTAACTTAAGCAAAAGACTAAAGGGTAGGTTGAACTATTTAACAAAGCTGCTAGTAGAAATTGTTTTGTTTGTAAATGTATTTGCCTTGTTCAACTGCTATTATGGAATAAGATATGTCAATTAAAATATTGAGTCTAAATGTTAGGGGTCTGAACTCCCCCAACAAGAGACTTTCAATTTTAAGATTGATTAAGCAAGAGAAAGACAAAATCGTCCTTATACAAAAAACGCATTGGTCAGAAAACAAAATTCCTATATTTGGTTCAAATAATTATGAATATAAATATCATTTGACCTTTAACAACAAATCAAGAGGTGTATCTTTATTTTATGATCGTAGATTAAAAATTAAGGAAACCTTACACAAATGTGACCCTTGGGGCAGGTTTATATTGTGGATAGGGGAAATTAAAAATCAGAATGTCTCCTTGCTCAATATATATGCCCCCAATGATAATCAACTCCCTTTATAAAAAAGACTATGAAGAAACTTAAAAAATTAGGACATGGGATTGAAATAATGGCAGGAGATTTTAACTCCACTATTAAATCAATGATAGACAATAAATATAATAAAACTATTAAAAACTTAGATTTAGTGTTTAGAAATGCTGATAAACTCTCAAAATGTATAAATGATAATCAGATGTATGACATTTGGAGAACATTACATCCAAATAAAAAGGACTATTCATGCTATTCTATGGTATATAAAACCTACTCAAGAATAGATTTTTCTTTAATAAATGAAGAAAGTTTGGCTAAGGTTACCGAAGCCAATATAGGCCAGATATCTATATCGGATCATACACCAGCTAGCATAAAAAAAAATTAAATCAAGAAATTATGGAAAGACCAATTTGGAAACTGGATGATGCTTTATTGAAAGATAAAAATATAGTGTCAGCATTGACTGATGAAATAATACAATTTTCTGATATAAATTCTGGAACTGTTGAGCAAAACGGAACACTATGGATGTCATTTAAAGCCTATTTTAGAGGTATTTTGATTAAATTAAACCATCAAGTCAAAAAAAAGAGAGGTCTGCCATTTAGGACTTTAATAATCCAGCTATATAACCTAGAAAAAGAGCATAAAGAAAATCCCAAAGATAATACTTATACAGAGATAAAAAATTAGCAAAAACAAATGAATACAATTAACCAACAAATCTCTGATAAGGCAATTTGGAAATTTCAGCAAAAATGTCATTATTATGACAATAAAACTAGTAAAGTGCTAGCGCACAAATGAAAAAATAAAATATGCAATTTCTGGATAGAATATTTAATGGATGATGGTAACCGTTTTTTTAAACCAAAATATACAGCTAGGATTTTTGCCAAATATTACTAAGGCTTATATAACTTGAAATATGATACTTTATTTAAGGAACCAAGTATCCTTGAAATTCAAAAATTTCTTAGTAAGATTAAACGTCCTAAAATTTCAGATTTTGAACTTGCAAATTTTAATTTACCAATTACTGAAAAAAAGTAATGGAGGCTATAGGTAAATTAAAAGCATATACTTCTCCTGGTCCAGATGGATACACAAATCTTTTTTTTTAACTATTTGGCCCAGTACTTGCAAAACATTTAAAAGTTTTGTTTAATGAGTTTAAAGATTCGGGTAAAATTCCAAAGGACATGATGAAAGCC
The DNA here is from genome assembly GCA_027410445.1 of Discoglossus pictus. Lineage (NCBI taxonomy): Eukaryota > Metazoa > Chordata > Amphibia > Anura > Alytidae > Discoglossus > Discoglossus pictus. Next base: position 195,157,773 of record CM050163.1, on the reverse strand, counting down.
CATATTATAATGATCCTGAAAAAAAATCAAGAATCCTATCATTGTGGTAATTATAGGTTGATCTCCTTGATGAATACAGATTTGAAACTGTATGCAAGGATACTGGCGTCTAGATTGACACATATTTTAAATAAATTGATATCAAAAGAGCAGACAGGGTTAATGACCGGTAGGCAGGGACCAGACAATGTTAGGAAGCTCATGGATTTGAGGTGTGTTGCAAAGGCTGGTACTGTCCCCACCCTGTTCTTATCATTAAATGCTGAGAAAGCATTTGATAGAATAGGATGGGGGTATATGAGACAGGTTTTATTGGAGATGGGTTTCGGTTTGTTTGGTTCCCATGCAATTGGAGCCCGTTACTCTAATCCATCAGCCCCAGTAATTGGAGCAAGCTTTAGCTCTCAAGAGTTTGACATTGGCAATGGAACCCGACAGGGCTGTCATCCTCTCCCCCACCCTATTCATTCTATTACTGGAACCTTTAGCTTTAGTTATTAAAAATGATGAAGAATTGAGGGGGATAGGGGTGGGAGAGAAGGAACACAAAATCACCATGTTTGCAGATTATGTGGTGTTGTCATTGGAAGAGCCACTGACAACTTTGCCTCACGTACTGGACTTAATAGAACAATATAGTAAAGTTTCTAATTATAAATTACATTCTCAGAAATCAGAGATATTGAGCATAAATGTATTAAATTCACTTAAACTCAAATTGAAGAAAATGTTTCCCTTTGATTGGGAGGCTAATTCGTTTAAACATGTGGGTATTATTTTTGATAAAAATATAAAAAATATGATTAAAGTCATTTGTGAGATAACTCGGGAGAAAATAAAAAATATTATATCAAGTTGAGAAACATAAAAAATTTCCTTTTCAGGAAAAATTGCCAGTGTCAAGATGACAGTTTTGACGATCTTCAGTTATTTGATGAGATGTATTCCATTGGAACATCCTAGACAATTTATAGCAAAATTACAAAATAGGATTGACACCTTTATTCACTCAAGAAAACATGTCAGAATAAAAAGGAATTGAAATGTCTAGGAAATGTTCTAAAGGTGGAATTGCATACCCACTTTTATATATTTATCAAAAAGCTTCACTATTTGCTCAAGCTCTCAAATGGTTAGAGGCTGGTGATAACTTGGCCTGGTTTTCAATAGAAAGTAATATGGTGTTGAATAGGGATTTAAAAGCCTTAATTTTTATAAATAGTTTTGAGACTAAATCTATTAAGAAAGAGGCATTTGTTAAGAAACTATTTTCATTTTGGAAAAAACATAATAATAAATATAATCTTCTTCCATCTTTAGGTATGGCTACTCCAATTGTAACAGTGACTACATTTTACAATATAGTATGGAAAAACCACTGGACAAATCATGGCTTTCAATTCCTGAGTAACTTCTATTCAGCAATTGGAAAAAATAATATAGGGTCAAACCATTTAACTGGCTCACGTATACCCAATTAAGAAGCCTCTTCGAATCATTAAGCAAGGTTTGTAAATTAAACACCAATTTGAATAATTTTGAAGTATTTCTCCTTAGTGGTGAATTTTTGTCATATGACCTCTAAAATGTAAAAATGTTTACATATTCAGATAGAGTCAAATATAACAAAAAATATGCATTTATGGTCAAATTCAATTCAAACCCAAGATCAATTCAAACCCAAAAGTATGGGATCAGCTCTAATAAATACTAATATGGATTAAAAATGCATCCGAAAGAGAGATCTAATTTGAAGTAATAAATAGATGGCACATAGTGCCGATTAAGTTATATAATTTCTTTCATAAGAGCGTGGACAAATTATGTGGGAGAGGCTGTGGACTGCAGAGCAGTTATCTTCACATTTGGTGGACTTGTCCCCTTATCATAACGCTCTGGGAAAAATGCCTTGAATCTATTTCCATTACCCTTAAGGAGATTATCCCTTTGGCGGCCAGCACTGGTCTATTACATATATTTTTGAAGAATTATAAAAATGAAGAAATAGCTTATATGATACAATTGTTTATAGTAATCAAAGTTGCGATTGTCTCTAAATGGAGATAAGTTATCTCTCCAAGTTGGAATGAAATTTTAGTTAGAATGGACCGATGATGGGAGCTCGAGAGAAACCTCCACAATATTGGAGTTTTAAATAAAAATAGTTAAAAATGGCTGATTTGGGATGCTAGAATTTAACAATTTCATCAGTTAATTAGAGGTTGCTTTAGTGAACATCGTGGTATATAGGATCTATTGAGACAAGCTGACTGTAGGTATGAATGTTGGATGCTTGTATTTGTTTGTACTGTGCATTAGTATGTATATGATATTTAGCAAGTGCTGGCAAATGTTTTTCTTTTTATTGTACTAATTGTAAACTGAACGATTTGATGTCACACAAATGTTTTGTACATGTTTATATTTTATAATAAAAAAAATAAAAAAATAAAACATTTTTTACAAACTTGCATAAAGTTAGGTTTAAATTTATAACTGTTCAATATGAGCCATGGTTTGGAGGAGGAGCATTAAGGCAAAGAAGAAGATAACCATATACATTTGTCACACATATTGTTAGGTCTATGAGTGGGATTTACAAAATTAAATAAAACATATAAACCAGTGACCAAAATTCACAAAGTCACATAATATTTTCAAAATATAAAAAAGAGGAATAATAGTTTTCTTTATTTAGGAATCTATCATGCATAGCGCATTATAAGAGTATCACTAAAGGAATCATGTAGTTTAGGAGAAACTTCACTTTTGTAAAGTAAATATGAAAATAGCATTAGCAGCTATATGCATAAAAGCATATTTAAAGAAATGTTTCATTTTAGCAAACTTTGTTAGCATTTAGAGGGGACGGACTTCATGCTACCAATGCAATGCAGCTTGTCATTGTCTGTCTGCGAAACAACATTACACTGTGGGTGTGTCCTTAGGTCAGTCTGCACTGAGAGAGAAGAGGAAGAAAGGTTTAGGCGCTATGGAAGTTCAAAGTGACCCCATGACTATACTTTAGATGTAGGATCCCCGTGATCAAAGGGGCTAGCGTGTAGAAGGGGGGATCCCCTGGCTCAAATTAGGTAGTTTGTAAGAAGGGGGCTCATAGTTGGTAGCCAGTATTGAGGGGTATCCCCAACATTCCCTGGACCTTAATTGTGTCGCATTCAAGAAATCCATCTTCAGATCTGACACAATAAAGGTGTTAGCTTTATTATTTTTTTAGTGATATAAAGTATATATGAGACAGGCACTCAGCTCTTTCAAAAATAGGTATATTTGGAGCACTCGGATGGTATTTCTCTGAGGTTACATTTAGGTGAGTGATATGATAGCTACGTGGAGAGTTATGATTGAACCTTACTTAATTTTTAACTACGGGGGATGGAGGCTTACGCTTACTTTAAGAGAAAATAAAGTACCTACGTTCTGGTATTTGATTAATTCAAGTGTCAGAGAAGTATAAACATTAGTGAGACATATAACTAGTACTCAAAAGTCAGAAAATTTTAAAAAGAGACAACAGTTAAAATCAGTACAGAACTTCATAAAAATCTACTAACTTTTCAACAATACAATCTCCAAAAAAGCAATAAACGTTTGCCCTTTTTAAAACTTTTAATGTTCTTCTAGCCCTGATTTGTCAGTCTTCGATCTTGTAAACATATAAGGAAAGAAAAAAGACATATAGTGCTCTTTGTAAAAAAGGGGGAAGGTGTATACAAACTGTCCTCCTACTTCCAATTAGGTGTGCCACATTATGCAATACTATGATAATGGATAAAAACAGGCTGTTCAGGTGTAATCAGCAATTTGATTCATTATATATATACTAGCGACTTGCCCGTGAAAAAATTACGGCAATAAAATTGTAAGGCAAGTAATGCTGTTTGGTTGAGACATTCATTTTGTTGATGGTCCGAGATCCTTCGGCGCTCATTGCGAGCCTTGCGATGAGCACCTTTGGCTGTTGTTTGTTGTATACTTTTGTTTGTGATAGGCGCTTTTGCTGTTATTGTTTTGTTGGCGTTGATATGCTTTTTGTGCTTATTGCAAGGCTTTGTGTGCTATGAGCAGCGTTGGCACTCGTTGTGAGTCGCTCGGTGAATGGGTTTTGTGTTTATTGTGAGAGTGTTTTTTTTGTTTTTGTGTATATTTGTTTTTGTATGCTAATGAAATAATTAATACATTAATAAATTAATATACTTTACCTATTTGGAAAGCATTGTGCTGAAGAGCTGACAATCTGTTTTCATGTTCCTGCAGCATACAATGTGCGTTTGCACTGTTGTGGAGCTGAGGTGTAAGTGTCAGCAATGTGTTCAGTGTGTAGTGTAAATAGGGTGCGTGCGCAAGGTGAAGCCGTTAGGGTAGCTGTGTATTCCGCATTGTGTAAGTTAGTGTTGTAAAATGGCAGCTAATGTGTATGTGGTACGCAGCTGTGTAGGATGTAGCGTCCTTATTAAGAGTGTATCTTGTACCTCGTACGGCTTTTTTGAAAATCCATATGTGCTTGGTGGTGTTTTGAGTCCTATAGTCTCGCTTTCGTTTTTTTCATCGGCCATTTTTTCTGTCGCTTAGGGGATTTTCGTATGTCTAAACTCGGGAATTTGGACTTAAATTGACGTGACTTCACTTGCAGAGGTCCTGGGTGCCGCCCCTTGCTGTGGGTAAGCTTTTTATGTATTTTTTGTGTGTATTTAAAATGGCGGCAAATGTGTATGTGATACGTGGCTGTGGATGATGTTGCGTCCTTGGTAAGAGTGTTTCTTGTACCTTGTACGGCTTTTTTGAAAAGCCGTATGTGCTTGGTGGTGTTTTGCGTCTTAAGGGTTCTGTAGCCTCGTTGTCGTTTTTTTCGGCAGCGATTTTTTCTCTCGCTTAGGGGATTTTTGTGCGTGTAAACTCGGGAATTTGGACTTAAAATGAGGTGTAACTTCACGCATTTATGTATTTTTTGTGTGTATTTATTGTGTTTTTAATGTTTTCAGGTGCGCACGGTTCGCCCGTTAAGGTCATATTTTTGCGAGGTCGTAAAAAAATTTTTTCTAAGTCCCGCGTCTCGTCTTTTTTTATGCTAAGTCCGTAAATTTTCCGTTATAAGTCCTGCGGTTCGTATTTTTTTGTGTAAGTCCGTATATAATGATTGAGTGTTAAATGTATTTTGGTAAAGTGCCGCTTGTGTGGGTGTTTGTAACCGCGTGTGAGCCCGCAAGCGTTAGCAACAACCCGCATTGCTGACAACTATATATGTGATAATGCATGATGTTGGTACCAGAGGGGGACCCAGAAGGACACAGCACAGAAAAAATAAAAATGGGACTCCATATATATATATATATATATATATATATATATACCTTCTTTCCGTCCCTCTCTCTCCCGCTCTCTCCATATCCCCTCCCTCTCCTTCTCACTCTCTCTCCTTCTCCCTTCTCCTCCTTCTCTCTACTTCTCCCTCTTTCTTTTCTCTCTCCCTTGTCCCTTGTCCCTTTTCCCTCCCTCCTTCTACCTTCTCTCTTTTTTCCTCTCTCTACTTCTCCCTCTCCCTTTTCCCTCTCTCTATCTTTCCCTCTCCCTGTCCCCTCTCCCTGCTTCCTCTCTCTCTATTCTTCTCCATCTCCCTTCTTCCCCTCTCTGTCCTCCTCACTCTCTCCCTCCCCCTCTCCTTCTCCCCCTTTCCTGCTAACTTATGTTTTTCCCTTCTTCCTCCTTCCTCTCTCTCCTTTCCCCCTCTCCTTCTCCCTTCTGTCTCTCTCCCTTCTCCCCCTTTCCTTCTCCTTCTCTCCCCCTTCTCCCTCTCCCATCTCTCTCTCTCCTTCTTCATTTCTCTATCCCTTCGCTCTCCTCTCTCTTATCTCCTCTCTTTCTCCATCTCTCTCTCCCTCCCTCTATCTTCTCTCTCTCTACTCTCTCTCTCCCTCTCTTTTCTCTCTCCCTCTCCTTTCTCTCTCTCTCTCTCTCTCTCTCTCTCACCCTCCCTATCTCTCCCTCCCTCTCCTTTTTCTTCATCTCTCTCTCCCTCACAGTTGACGAACAGTAGATCTAAAGAATCAATTCAAATCAAGAAAATTTAAATTGTTACATAAAAAACATTTGAAAAGTAGCTCAAGATCAAAATAAGTCTGTTAAAATTCAATAAAATGGCTAAAAAAAAAAGGAATAACAAAAGGTACGTTGTAACAAGCAAGTAAGTAATTAATGAATTAATAAAATGATAATGAACAGATATACTTACTCGCTTTGATAACACAAGCTGCCATTTGAACTTATACAACATCTACATTCTCCACACTGAGGAACAAAGAGGGGGATGGCTTTGTCTCCTACATGGATAAAACACATAATGGATGACAAAATATTTCATAAAATGTATTTGGATATTACATTGGTAATGTTTACCCATCACATTTGTTGCTGCAATACCTAAAACTACATAATCTACATCAGTGGTAAATCTTACTATCTACCATATTGTTCAACTTCATTTAATGTGTCAAAAATAGCAAATACACTAGCGACTTGCCCGTCAAAAAATGACGGCAATGAGATGTGTATGTTTGGAAAGTTGTTTAGTTATTAATATACGTATTTGACACTTATAAGATTTTAGTTATGATGAAATAAGTACTATTGTGATGTTAAACATGTTTATTTTTGTAAAATGTTGTTTTGGTCAACAGTAACTGTTAAAGCATTTTGTATTGAAAGTATTAACATTTGAATGTAAGAACAGTTGAACTTTAAATTAATCAGTATTGTAAACTTAAGGTAATGTTTTTTTAATCTGATGTTTCAGGAACAGGTTCTAAATACTTTCAGCCTTATTAAATTGCGATTCTGTAAATTTAAAAGGTCTCTATATAAGCCCATAGCATATTTTATTTACAGAAGTTTTTTAGTTAGTGAAGACCTTGCTTTTGGATAGAAGTTCACTAACTAAAAACTTCTGTAAAAAAAATATGCTGTGTGCTTAATTAGAGCCCTTTTAAATTTACTGAATCGCAATTTAATAAGGGTGTTTGGTTAGTAGCTTTTTTTGGTGTATCTTTAATTTTAGAAGGTGATAGTCTTTTGCTTGCAATTCTTTTGCGTTCTTGTTCTCGTCGAATTTCCTTCGGCTCCGGTGTCTGCTGGCTGTCCAATCTCTGTCGTCGTTCTCTAGCTTGCCGTCTTATCTTTTCTTGTTTGCTCTCGTTATCAGCCATGTTAATCTGTAAAAAAATAATAATAATGTATTATTAGTTTATTTTGAGATGTTAAGTTTGTTTTTAAAAAAAAATCTTATCAACAGTTTGTTTCTATGTGATTCTAGTTCATTGTAGCGGTACTTTCTTTGTATTGTTAAATAAGTGTTTTTTATTTTTTTGCTTTTACTATTTTTATATTTTATTTAAAGGCTTATATGTTGGGGCAATAGGGAGAAAGGGACAGAAAAAGTATCCTTTAGAATTGAAGTGCACACCCTCTGCCCTAATAACAATATAGAACAGCAAAGTATTAAAACTTAACGTTTATTGATATTAATTAAAACTTGATAATAAAATCTTGAAATTCTGACGAGATATAATGGGTAGGGAAATCTGGAATAATTATTGAGGACTTCCTTAACTATTATCTGGAATTATTAGACTGAGGAAATACACCCTATATTCTCATAAATAAAGTGATAATTTATATGTGATAACAAAGTGCAAAAAAGTATAGTGGAATACTAATGAGTAGCAGAAACATAGGTCCAAATGTAAGACCTATATGATTGCACTGATATGTATTGCACACATGCAAAGTGTCTAGTGCTAGTAACTGTAATAATGGTGATTGCACTTATAGATATTGCACCTTCATAAAGTGTATATTGCTTTTGATATAAAGTGTCCAGTGCTAATTGAATAAATAATAAATATAATATTAGATACAATATTGATAAAGTGCTAGTGCTTGCTGAGGATATAATGGTATAATACAGTCATTCGTTATAAGTGAAAGTCCAATACGTTAATAATATTGTGGTAGTCAGTTCCACTACACAAGCTATGGAGCTAGGTGATATGCTGTCCCATTACACACTAAGGTATTGATTAAATATACATTATTGATTTTAGTTTGTGTGGATGGAATTTCACATCCCAGATTTTTTCATACCTAGAGCCACCTATCTCTTCTATTTTGTATCTACCATTATTTATGAACTAAGTTCTATCTAAAGTGTTAAGCTTGGTATTTGTTTATACTTCAATAAATAATATGGAACCTGCAACAGGATTCTTATTCCAAAATTGGAACCAAGAAAGTTGGCTAAATGAAGCCAAAAGTATATTCAATAAAGACCTAAATCTGGGTCCACGTAAAGAGCCCATGTTAAAGAACCAGTTCTTGAACTAAATACATTATATAAACAACAATATAGAATATGGTGGGAGATAGCAAGTTTGGAGAACTATCTGGCGAATAATCTAGTACCCAGAGGCCTACGCATTAATTTATTCCCCACAATTCAAGGCCTACCTGAAGAATTTGTAAAGAAATGGGATTCAGTGCTGTTGAGATGTTCCAAGGAACTCATGAATTTAATTTTAGAGTGGGAACAATCACAACTAAAAGAGATAGATCCACAATTGAAGAAAGAAGTGGAAAAAATAAGAGAACACAATACAGATCCCAACTTTATTGAATTAGAGAATAAACTGCAAAAAGATATAGAAAATGTTTAAAAAATGTTGGTTGATAGGAAACAAAAGAAATTCCACAGGGATTTAAATGATTTCCAAAGAGGAAATATTTTTAGAAGATCTAGAAAACAATTTATCCCAAGAACACATGTAGACAATACTACGTCTGAATCGGAATGGTCTGATTTGGAAACAAATGATACATTGGGATCAACTAACCCCTTAATGGCAAAAAGATCAACCAAAACTTTTTTAGATCTAAGAGAAAGATCAGGAGGGGTAGGAAAAAATCAAGACACCTACAAACCCCAACAAAAAAGAATACTGAAGAACTAGATTCTTTACAAATATTCAACCTGTCAACCAAAGTTCTAACAAAAGATCACCTAGCAGTTCTCAAAAAAGGTCTAAACTTTTCACCTACAGGGGATTTTAACCTCTTTGAATGGGTAAAGGACACTCATTTATTCGCCAGAAAATTGGCCTTAAAAAAGTTTTTCTCCAAAAGAAGGAACATAATCCCAACAGAACCTATGCATTCTAAGGGCCTCATTCTATTATTGGCCGTAAATCGGCCGTAAGGCTGCGATTCCTTGCGGGGGTTCTGTTAACTCGCAATTCAATTATACGGCCCCGCAAGGATCTCCTCTTACGGCCGGCCGCATATCTTGAAACTGGCCGTAAGCTCTGAAATCTAAAAACTCAAAAATAAATTCAAGCCTGCACTGTACAGCTCTGTAAATGCTAGGGATCATATTGGGGGACATGAGGATTAAAAGTAACCCTCTCTCAAGCTTGCACATCAGCCCAAACCCGAGTTCAAATTAACTGTTTATTTTCCGGCTGCGGCGTGGGCGTGTCTGAGGTGCTCCAAGCACTCTGGACTTTTTACATGTATATTTTACGTATATTAAAAAATATATATTTTACGGATTTGAGTATAGGGTAATTATGTGCTATTTTTGCTAACACCGAATATCACTTTATAGACTCTGCAAAGTGCAGGATGGCTTTATTTGGGCTATTTTATGTGCTTAATTGGTGCTAGCGGGACCTCTTTCCTGCAAGTAAGCTGCGGCTCGCTTTTAGCCTTGCAGAGAGGGTTCCCGGAGCAATTGAATTGCAAATCGGAATTTCTTACGGCCGATTTCCTTGCGGACGTTTTAGATCAAAGGCTTTCCTCCGGCGCGAGCGGCCGCAAGAGATAGCAAGGCCTGCCAGAATCCCCGGCCGGAGGGGAATAGAATACCCGGAAAGCTTGCGGCCGGTCCTTGCGGCCCCGCAGCGGCTGCGGCCAATAATAGAATGAGGGCCTAAGACTCTGAGAAGTCTTGAAAGCTTATTAGCAGCAAATGAAGAATTTCAGTCTACAGGTCCCTACTCTGCTTTCAAACCAAAATGCAAATACACACCACCTCTCAGTATAAGTCCCAATATAGAGCTATTTGTAAATAATGTGGTTCGTGATATGACAAACATTTCTAATAAAAGTAATGTCAACTATAATTTGACTAAAACCGAAAGGTTGGCATTAAAACAATTACAACACCGCTCATAGCGATCCACTCCTCTCGTTTACTTTTGTTTCAATGAGCGCCTTGTGCTCTCCTGACAAAGACAGATATAAATGTCAATTTTTTTTGTATAATTATTAATTAATTATTTCCTTAATAAAGTAATATACTTTACCTATTTGTAATTGATATATGCCGCAATGAATAGCGAAGTATCTATTTTTATTTTCCGCAGCATACAATGTACGTTTGGCCTGTTGCTGCTTGGAGGAGAAAGTGTCATCAATGTCCTAAATAGAAATATGCTGGGTGTTCGAGGGCAAACCGTTGTTTTGTGGTGTTAGTGTTGTAAAATGTTGTCGTTTGTCTATGTGTTACGCCGGTCTCGACTATTTTCCGTGCTGCCTAAGTGTGTATTTTAGTACCTTGCACGTCCCTGGCAAAAGTCGTACGTGTCTGGCGGTGTTTTGCGTATTTTGGGGTCATGTAGCCTCATTTTCATTTTTTTCCTTGCTTAGGCAATTTAAAATTGTCTAAACTCATTAAATTGTACTTTAATTAGCGTGCAACCTTAGTGCCAGATGTCAAAGCTGTCCCCTCATGCTCTGTTTATTTATTTTTTGTTGTATTTTGCATTGTTTTGTGTTGTATTTGAATGTACCCATTTCATCAGTTAACCTCGTATTTTTGTGACCTCGTAATTTAAAGTTGTATGTCCTTGTCAGTGTTTTATGAGCTTTGGGGTCATTGAGCCTCGTTTTCATTTTTTTACGTCGCCATTTTTTTTCTTGCTTAGCCGATTTTGAAATGGCGAAACTGCCTAAAATCGCCTTTAATTTGCGTGCAACCTCACCCCCAGAGGTCCTAGCTGTCCCCCTGCTTTCAGTGATGTTTTGTGTCTGTTTTTTTATTGTTTTGTGTGTTTTTTGCTGTACGCGTTTTGGCCGTTAAGTTCGCATTTTTATGACCTTGTATTCTTTTTTTTTCTAAGTCCCGCGGCTCGTATTTTTTTTTGTGTAAGTCCGTATTTCCTCTTTACGCGTTAGTGTAAGTCCCGCGAGTCAGATTTTTTTTTCTAAGTCCCTTTTTCTGTATTATATAGTGAACTAGCAACCTGGCCCGTCAAAAATAATCAGATTAAAATTGTAAGCCTGAGAACGCTGCTAGCCACACAATGCGAGGCTACAGCCCTTCTGACAGGATGATCTATTTTTGTTATTATTTTTTATTTTTGTATGTCATGTTCCATATCGAAGAAAAAGTACAACAATTAATTGAAATATTAGTCAATGTGTTTATTGTTCTAACTTGCAATTAAATAAATAAAAAACATTGTTTGTGAAAATTGTAACATTTTTTTCTGTAACCTATACAGAAATATTCTAAGAATGTGTAATTTATATTGTAAAACATTAGATGTTCTTTCAAACATGTGTAAATATTTATTAATGAACTATGTATTACAACCAGTAATTGATGTTGGAGTGTATGAAGTTTATCTTATTCATATCTCCTGTGATCAGCAATATTGAATCCAGAGGAAGACAAACAGAAAAAAAAACAGTGAAACTTAGTCAATCGTCTCAATGGAAAAAAAAAAAATAATTCTTTCTGACCCCAGACACTGGTGATCAGATTACTCCCTGGATCAATACTCTCTGTGTAATGATACAGTAAAAGGGCAACAAAAATGCAATAATCCCCTAATAAAACTGCTAAATACATATACTGAAACCCCTAAGTAAATACAATGCAAGTGATAATTCCATTCAATGAAACACAGAACAACAAGAGACATAAACTCGAAATACATATAATAAAACTCCTAAGTACATACAAAGTACTAACTATATTCAATGGAACTACTAACTATAAGATTTTAAAACACCTTGAAATCTTTAATATGCTTATTAACAATGACATATATACTTGATATACTTCTTTAATTATTTGAATTAATTAGTGGTTTCTCTAAATATAGCCCAGCAGACGACTAATGTTGTCTTTGGAATGTAACCACTGTACTGTTCTTAAGGTTCTATATAATAAATCATCGGCATATATAGCGGGCCTCAATTATTCAAATTTTCGATAATTTGCAATTATCAATGGGACCCATCAAGGGTGTCCTCTTTCCCCACTGTTGTTCCTACTTTTTATGGAGCCTTTAGCCTCAAAAACAAGAAACTCTGAAAAGATTAAAGGTATAAAAATTGGCAATATTGATTATAAGATAATGTTATTTGTCAATGACATTATAGTGACCTTAACAGACCCAGTAGAATCATGCACCAATTTACAACATCTTTTTCGCAGAATTCAGTACAGTTTCATATTTTAAAATAAATTCTTTAAAGTCAGATACCATCTATAGAGGCATAAATTCAGACATTTTAAATATCCTAATGGATTCCCATACATTTAATTGGCATTCTAAATATATTACTCACCTGGGCATAATATTCAACTTCTTTAGTAAGAAAATAATAATATACATTATAATAGTAATATTAAAAGAAGTCAGATTGCTACTTTATGAATGGCATAGAATATGATTCTCCTGGTCGGCTCGTATTGCCATTGTTAAAATGAGTATTACTCCCAAGTTAACCTATTTATTTAGATGCTTTCCGGAAAAAGTACCCGTCTACATTATTAAATCTATCCAGAAAATAATAGATACATTTATATATTTAGGTAAAAAAGTGAGAGTGAAAAAAAATGTAGCTAATAAAAAATATTAATCAGGGGGCATTGGAACACCTGTTATAAAAGAAATCTGTATAAATATTGCTATAACTCATATAATTAACATGAATATTCAATATAGGAAAACTTGTTGGAAAACTATAGAGGAGGATCATATAGAAGCTGTTCCAATTAGAACATTATTAGGTAAATGTAATGAGGAGGATGGAGTATGAGACAGATTACCACTGGGGATAAGGTCTTTGATAAAATGTTGAGGTACAAAAATAAAGCCAATTTTGAGTTGTTCCACACTTTATTCTAGAGGAGGATTTAAATAAAATAGAAGTTGATCTTATGAAGAAAGCAGGAATAGACTATATATCCGATCTATATCCAACAGGATCCTTAATAAAATATAGGGAGTTTCAAAGTATATATGGCCTAAAAAAAGATCTTGGTTAAAATATAGAACATTGGAGGAAAAATTTTAATTAAAGGGCTATATACCCCTAAATATGGAAAAATGTATGAATTAGAAGAACTTTTGATTAAAGGTCCAGTTTCACATATTATATCAAAGGTTAGTAAAATTAGAATAAAAGCTTTGAAATGTATAAAATCAACTAGCGTAAAAGAATGGGAAAGTAACTTTAATTTAAATTATGAAGATCAAGATTGGATATATTTCTTTAAATATTTGAATTAATTAGTGGTTTCTATAAATATAGCCCAACAGACAACTAATGTTGTCTTTGGGATGTAACCACTGTACTGTCCTTTGGATTGTTTTCTTTTGAAAAAGTGGTTCCACTAAAAAGAGCCCAACAGACGTTAAAGTTAGTATTTGGGATTGAATCACTGCTCGATATGTTGACATTTTTTTCTAATTTTTTTGCCCATTTTTTTTTAATGTTTGTAGTTTTTGAAATTTCCACATAGAGTTGTTGATGTAAAATAGTGGTTCCTCTAAAAAGAGCCCAACAGACACGAAAGTTTGTCTTTGGGATTTAACCACTGTTTTGTATGGGTAGTCAAGTTACAACACCTCATAATACGATATTTTTAGTAAATACTTTGCCATCATGTAGTAGGTCCCCCTGTGTTTCACTTTTTTTGATAAGTGTTACTGGCTTCTGTGTTGTTTTTACTACCTTTGTGTAAGTGTTACAGGCTTTGGTCTCGTTTTTGTGTGCCTCAGCCTCGTTTTTGGTCTGTTACGTTTTTTCGTCAGACATTTATTTCTCGCTTAGGGGAAATGCGATCATAAAATAAGCCAAAATATGCCTCAAATTCTCTTGCAACCTCACTAACTGGCTCTCCCCCTGTACTGTGTGTGAGTGTTTAATTTAAATTTTTGCTTTTTTGCTGGTCTTCCCAGTTCCGTGGTTTGGCCGTTAAAGTCGTAATTTTTTCCAGACTCACAACTGCGTGCCTCATTTTGCAGGGTTTTGCAATGAATCCAGGCCCTGAAATGAGCGCGTATTGCAGCCTAAGTCCCGCGGCCTTAGCGATGAGCGCCTGCAGTGCACAATGCGACCCCTGCAATGAGCACCTTTGGCGCTCATTTCTGCCTAAGTCCCACGGCCCTCATGATGAACGCCTGCAGAGCTCATTGCGACCCCTGCAATGACCGCCTTCAGCATTCATTGCAGCCTAAGTCCCACTGGCCACCCAATGAGCGCCTGTGGTGCTCATCAGAGGCCTGCAATGAGCTCCTTTGGCACTCATTGCAACCTGCAATGGCTAGCCTCGCTTTGCGAGGCTCGCAGTCAACTGCTCACCTCGCTGCCTGTGGCCCATAATATTCAGCATTGTGTGACCAACGGACCGTATATCCACAACTATTACATGTGACTAGCGACTTGCCCGTCAAAAATGACGGGGCAATAAAATTGTAAGGCAGGTAATGCTGTTTGCCACAGAAAGTAAGTGTTTTGGTCGTGTGAGTATCTTGGGCGCTCATTGCGAGCCTCTCGGTTGGTGTATTTTTTATCAGAGACGCTTTTGCGCTCATTGTAAGGTCTGCGTTGATCTCCTTTTGGCGCTCATTGCGAGCCTCTTCTCTGGTGTACTTTGTGTCCTCTGAGCACCGTTGGGGCTCCTTGTGAGGCACGCGGTGAAGGCCTTTGTCGTTTATTGCGATCTTGTGGTGTGTTTTTTTTCTGTATATGTATTTTTTTATGATAATGAATTAATTATTAAAATTATAAATTAACATACTTTACGTAATTGTAATTAATATATGCAGCAAGCAATGTGTTGAGCAACTAACAATCTGTTTTGATGTTCATGCAGCATACAATCTAGATTTGCA
This sequence comes from Discoglossus pictus, assembly GCA_027410445.1. NCBI lineage: Eukaryota > Metazoa > Chordata > Amphibia > Anura > Alytidae > Discoglossus > Discoglossus pictus. The sequence continues at coordinate 195,142,573 of CM050163.1, read as the reverse complement.
CTTTTGTTGAGCTGCGGTGTGTCAGGAATGTGTGAAGTGTGTAGTGTAAATAGGCTGCGTGCTCAAGGGCAAACGGTTTGTTTAGCTGTGTAATTCTGCATTTTGTAAGTTACTGTTGTACGGGTTTGTGTTAAAGTTGTATGTGCCTGGCGGTGTTTTGTGGGTTTAGGGGTCGTGTAGGCTAGTTTTCGTTTGTTTTGGCGGCCATTTTTTCTCTCGCATTTTTTCGAGTGGCTAAACTCTGTAAATTGGACTTAAATTTGCATGCAACCTGACTCCCAGACGTCCTGCCTGTCCGCCCTTGCTGTGTGTAATGTTTTTTTTTATTTGTGTTTGGATTTTGTGTGTTTTTCATGATTTTCGGTTCGGCCGTTAAGTTTGTATTTTTGCGACCTCGTAATTTTGCATTTTGCATCCTTGTCAAAAGTCGTACGTGCCTGGCTGTTATTTGCGGGTTTTGGGTTGTGTAGCCTCGTTTTCATTTTTTTCGGGCGCCGTGTGTTTTCTTGCTTAGCCGATTTTCAATTTCCAAAACTCCTTAAATTCGACTTTAATTGGGAGGCAACCTCACTGGCAGATGTCGTGGCTGTTCCCCCCATGCTGTGTGTGTGTATTTATTTATTTATTTTTTAAGTCCTAAATTGTGGTTGTTTTTTTTCAAAGTCTTGCTTCTCTGGGTTGTTTTGAACCTCGAGTGAGGCGCCGTAGAGCCTCCACCTCCGCAAACGCTTTGTGAGGGTCTGCATTTGTGGCCTGCAATGAGCCTTCGGCTCATTGCAGCCGATGTTGGAGCCTCCACCTTCCTCAAATGCAGCCCCTCGCTTCGCAAGTGTCCTCATTTGCAGAACAAGCTGTGTTCCTTTGCTTTGCGAGGGACGCAGTTCTTGCAAGCTCACTTCGCAAGATTGCAAAGTGTGACGACGACTCGCAGTTTGACAACTATTATATGTGATAATTATTGTATGATTGATTCAATGTTACTTGTGAATTTGTTTGTACATGGAAGGTGTCATGTTAAAATATGCAGAAAGCAGGTTGTAATGTCATTCGCTAAACAAATGTGGTTACAAACATCTAAACATCTACACTAGTTTGAAGACAGTTGGAAGATTTTTTCTCAAGTATCCATACAAATGATAAAAATAACTAAAAATGTCAGTAGGTTCAATGCTGACTAATCTTCTGTAACAGAACTTATCTTGTAATGTGTTTATTGCGCTAAGCAAAAAGGAAGAAAATTTACATGTGATAATCCCTAGAAAATTAAACTTAGAAAAATGAAATCACTGCTTGGAAACAAAGCTAATTAAGAGATTTTAAAATAATGCCTTGGAGAAATAAGAAGAAACGCATAGATAGTTACAGCCTGTTTAATTTTGGCAAGTATGTCTAAAATGACAGACTACTCATCCCTGTTTACGCCTTCCCAATCTAGCATCTGGCATGTTTATAATTATTATACTTCATAATAGTTGCTGGAAATCTTCCAGTTATTAGTCTGCATAGAAGAGCAAGTCTTTTGGAAACATTATGTTTCTTTTTATATTTACAAATATCTCATTAATATTTATGTATTTTATTTCCTTGAGAGTAATATACAGAAATGTTAAGAGGTTGCTTTTTGGAGTAAGAAAACAAAACATGATTTTTGGATACTGTTCAAGAATATGTACAAAAAAATTGTCCTATGGATCCTATTAAGGAATCCTTGAACAACCAACCAAGGTTGTACAGAAACACCTTTTATGCAGCCTTTATTTTAATTATTATTGCCACATACTAATTTAAAAAATGTAATCTTTATTTGTACATTTAAAATATTGTTAAAAATGCAACGATTAAAAATTCATGTTAAACCCAAGGTTTTTAATCCTTTGGGTTTTTTGACGTCCAGCAAATTATTAAAGGTTTATTTAGGTTTTATTTTTGTTTTTATTATATTCTTTGCTTTGATAACAGCTTTTTTATTTAATTACTTTACTATGCTCCAGTCAATAAAAGATTTTGTTTTTCAATTCAACTGTATTTGTGTATTTTTGTTTTTTTTTCCTTGATCAAATTCTTATCAGGTACCCTGATTTTTAATTTACATAAGATATGATTTTTCTTTTATAATCCTTTTATCTGTTTATAGTTTTGTTTATTCATAAAGCACTTCACTTGAGTATATTGCATTTTAATTCAAATTGTGCTATTCAAAACTGTTATCTTAAAGTGCATCTTTAAAGTGGATTCCTAAATAGGATCCATAGGACATTTTTTTGTACGCATCTAAGTAACAACACCCAGGCCTAATAAACAAACTAAGATAATTTTTTGAGCATTATTGTTCAAGAATAGCCTTATGAAGAGAATAAAAATAGAACTAACCTGTGAATCTGACTTCCTGACTTTGCAGACTAATGTTACGAGCAAAAACACAATAAAGTATCCAGAGAAAACCTTCTTTGTATTTTAGTTTATTATACTCTGTATTTCTGACATTTCATCAATTGTTATTGAATATTTCAGCAGCAAAACAAAACCACTCACCAACAAGACATCATGTCTCACAGACTATAAATTGAAGAGATGCTTTTCCAGTCAAGGATGTGGACGATAAACTTCTGTTTATTATTCAGACCTAATTTCCCAGAGGTGGTTGAATACAGAATAAAGGACACAGGCAAGTCTTCTTTTTGTCTTTTTTTAAAACAGTGGACTAGAATATGGATACTAGTTGTGATGAAATCTCATGTGCCATCAATGCTGTTTTAATCTCTCAACAAAAATATGTTTAGTCAGCTCTTTCTCAAGTTTTTGGTATGGTATCTGAAACATATTATTTCATTTATTTGAAATATTTATATAATTTTCAGAATTAAAATATTTAAAAGTCATAAGCATTCATTAAGAATAATTTCTGCTTACATGGAGCCGTATTCAATTGCAAGCCCGTAATTACTTGTAACCCGACATTTTGGCTGTGGGTTACAATTTTTAGATACATACAGTATAGATATACTAGTAACTTGCCTGTCTTAAATGACTGTATCATAGATTGTTATCTTGAAATGGCTGTGCTCGCTCTCTCTCTGTGCGCACTCTCTCTGTACTCTTGCTTTCTCTCTCTCCTTGTGCTTTCTCTCTCTCTGTGTGCTCTCTGTGCTCTCTCTTTTTCTCTGTGTACTCTCGCTCTTTCTCTCTGTGCGCTTTCTCTCTCTCTCCCTGCATGATCTGTCTCTCTGTCTGTTCACTCTCTCTACCTGTGCGCTCTCTCCCTCTCTGGATGCTCTCTCTCTCTCTTTGCACTCTCTCTCTCTGCACTCTCCTTGTGCGTACTCTCTCTCTCTGTACCTGTATGCTCTGCCTGTGCACTCTCCCTGTGCATGCTCTCTCTCTCTCCCTGTACGCTCTGCCTGTGCACTCTCCCTCTGAGCGCTCCCTCTTTCTCTGTGTGCACCCATTGTGTGCACTTCCTGTTTCTGCCTGTGTGCTCTGTCTACATGCTGTCTCTGCCTCTGTATTGTCTCTCTTTCTCTATGAGGTGTATAATGGTCGCTTTTATCTTGACTCTCAGGACCTACCCCTGATGATGTCATAGCCCCGCCCCTTGATGACATCAGGGTTACACGCAATGTAAACAATTATAGTGATTCAATTGTCTCTAACCTGTAATTATAGGCTCACAGGCTCCACACGTAAACCATGAACCCATAAGTAGCATTTCAGGGCAAGCCTGTAAGTTACATTTTAGACAGAGCCAATAGTAAATGAGACCGTCATCATGACATCAGTAAAACATGGGGTTTAAACTACAACTAGTGTTAGAAATACAATTTGTGATCAGACCAGCAATCCAGCAATGTTGAAAATCTATAAAGCAACTGTTCTAGTCCATGCGGGTTCCATGATATGTATTAACCCCTTGATTCCCGGGATCGGAAATAAAACTTAAAAAATATAGATTTGTATTGCAGATTGGCAAGCTTGAGACTGTTCTACAGCTAATTATAATGCCTTCCATTGCTTTCCCAGTATTTTAAAGTACAGTAATGTGTTTATATTTGCTTTTGCAGTATTACAAACAGGTGTTTTACCCACTTGCGAAACCTATCTAGTACTCATATAATTTTTTGATATATTTGCCATTTACGGGTTTGAAGGCAATTGCGTGCTTTTAGGGACCACAAGGCCACAGGGGAAAAGTCCCTAGGTCCCTTTACACCAACTATATAGACTCAAAAAAACGAATGAAAGGAGAGAGAAGATTACTGCATTAACAATAAGAATAATGATAAAATGTACTTCATTTTATTAGAGAGAATAAAATGTACAAATATGTGTCCGGAATAGTAAAACATTTAAAAAGACCTTGCAAAAAGATAAATATGGACAATACTGGTATCCACAGAAAGTGAAGGGTAGTAATCTTAATGTAAAAGGGGAATAGTAGGTCATATCAAATGAGTAACAAGTGTGTATATCCCTTTAAGAGGTATCTATAAAAATATATATAAAAGAACCTTCTAAAGTGTCAAGTGCTATTTAAGGTGTCCAGTGTTGTAATAAAGTGCTAAGTGAAAGTGCAATTCAAATGAGCTCTAAGGACAGGGAAGCTAACAAAATGTGTAGGAACTACATATCTGTAATAAACAAACACCTGTTGTGTATACTAAATGAAATATTCTGTGGATAACACAGATAATATGCACTTTGTCTAATGTGAAAAAAATACATACATAGTCAAAATGACAATGTAAAAGGCATATAGTGATAAAGTGCTTCATTCAATTGAAAGCCTGCAACTCGCTTGCAGACAGCCACATGTCTGCGACTGAGTTGCAGGCTCCCGTTGGACTCCATTTGTGAGGCTATTCAACTGCTAAGGGTCGCGAGTTGCGATCCTGAAGCCAGCTTTGTAAACCATGCACTGGTCCGGAGCAGTTGTAGGCGGGAACCGTATCAGTTCAACAAGCTCGTAACTGCCCATTACAAATCAGCCAATAGAACATGTGTGTCATAAATATGTCAGTAAAACAAGGAGGTTACGTGTCAATCAATCAGGTTCGGGGGTCCGATATGCGATCAGACTCGCACAACTTTAAAAATGAAGAATTATTAAAATGAATGCCAATACTGTTCTAGTCCATATGGGTGGCCTGATATGTATTAAATCATTGTTACCCAAGATCCTTTAACCCCGAAATGACACATAAAAATAAAACTAATTTCCTTCTTGAGACTGTTGTACAATTAATTCTAATGTCTTTCATCACTCTCACCATAATTTACAGTGCGGTATTACAGTTTTATTTGCATTTACAGTGATACAAATTTAACTCCCTTGCGGGTACTCTCGAGTACACATAGAAATTTCTCCTCCATTTGCTGTTTACGAGTGTGGATATGTTTGTGAGATTGGGGAATTGGAGCAATTGAATAGCAATTTGTCATTCTAGCCCTTCAGCAAAAGTGACACATCAAAGTCTTCTGGATGGTGTAAGTTACAAGTTGTATGGCTGACATTTTTTCAAGCTTGTAACACGATCCGAGCACGCAAAAAGGCGCCAATTGAATTGAAAATTTGACTGCGGCCTCCACTTGCGAGCTCGGATCTGAAAATAGCAGCAATTGAATGAGGCTTATAATGCCTAGTGTTATATAGGTAATTCTCACAAGGTGGTAAAAATCATTGGATAACAAAAAAAATATTTTTGCTAGGTGTATTCAAAAAAGTCAATAATAATATTAACAGTTAAAATAAAAAGATAATGAAAAAATGTCTTAGCTTGGGTCTCACTGATGTAAAGTGTAGTAATCAATATCAGGGAGAGTTAGATAATAAAGACTGAGACCGTAGGTTACAAAATTTCATAACTCAGGACTGTTTAATTCAGTAATCCGAGGAATCCCCAATTGGAAACCTCACTGTACAATCATATAAGAAAAGCCAACGCTCTTACCTGATTAGTTCATCATTTCTAGAGCGATTACAACAAGTCTCTAAAGATCAGTGTGGCTCCCATGCGAGGACAGACATCTGACCGGTTTTGCAGTACGCTTTCTCTAAAGATCTCCATGATCTCCTATTTATCTTTTTGCAACATCTTTTTACATTTTTTACTATTCCAGCGCCGGATATGTACATTTTATTCTCTCTAATAAAATTAAGCACATTTTATCATTATTATTATTGTTATTGGAGTAATCTTCTCTCTCCTTTCTTTAGTTTTTTTGTAGACAAAATCATATTATACAATACAAGACATTTTTATAAATTAGTATGCAATGTATGCATCTCTCGCTCTAAAAACCTGCTTTTAAGTACATCCTGGCCTTTTCCAGCTGAGATGACTTCACTCATACAATGCTTTCACTCCTAGACCTAGATCTTAACAATAGTTCATTGTGTGTATTTAGCCTGTATTTGTTAAATGTACAACAAGCATCCTCTGATGATCTATGCAAAGCCATGCTTCCTGTGTTTGTTTTCCCATGCACCCCCTCCCCTCCCCACCACCTCCTACCACCCCCACTCCCTCTTACCGTAAAATTGCTTTACCTTTCTCAAAGTCATTCTTTACTTCTTCAGATTCTGAACCTACAGCAACATCTCTTACGCTACAACCCTGCTTATAACTGCATGCACTTGCCCTCCCAGCTACCCCATCCACACCCACAAACCCATTTTTAATTCTTGTTCTCTTATAGCTCGGGTCTGTGCATTATCACCTGCATTTTCCACATCGCTACAGACACAAAATAATTTACTATTGATTCCCCTCACAGATCTCATCCTCCCATGCTCTTTTTAACTTCACTCTCTCTTTCTGGCCTATTCAAATTCCCAATTTCTATTCCTGTCCACGTTTCTGCCTCTTCTATTCCCTTTAGCTAGTAAGTCTACAAGTTTTTAATCTTGGAAGGTGCTTTGAGAAAAAGCACCAAGTACCCAAGATTTTAAGCTCAAAGACAGGGCCCTTTATTTGCCATATGTTGATATTAAGCCTCATTCAATTGCAAGGCCCCAACTCACAGCATACAGGCCGTATGTCTGCTGGCTTGCTGCGGTCTTGAACTCTGCTACAATTATGGAGTAATTTAATTGAACAAGCCCGAAAGTTACGGGCAGAAAACAGAAACAATAAACCATGCACTCGTATGTAGCATTTCAGAGTGTGAACATGATCAATTAAGCAAGGCCGTAACTACCCATTTAGAAACAGTCAAAAGAAAATGAGACCATCATCATTATGGCAGTATAAGATGGAGGTTACATGTCAATCAATTAGCGTTCAGGAGTCTGATATGCGATCAGACTCGAAAACCCGCAAAATAACAAAAATAAATTCCAAAACTGTTCTAGTCCATGAAGGTGGCTTGATATGTATTAACACATTGATTGCCGAGATTGATATAACCCTGATATGAAACATAAAATAATTGATTTTTTTATTGCCGATTTGAGAGCTTGAGCAATTAACTCTAATGTCTTTCATCACTTTCCACGTCATTTACAGTGCAGCCTTTGCGGGTCTCATCTTGTACATTTGCCGTTTACGGGTGTGAAAACATTTGTGACCTTACGGAATTGTAGCAATTGAATAGCGATTTGCAATTTTAGCAATCCTAACTCGGCCCGTAACTCGTAGACCGTTTGCGGCTTGCCAAAAGATGCCAATTGAATAGCAAATTAGTTTACGGGCTCCAGTAACTTGCAATTTCTCAGTTGAATGAAGCCCATTGTGTTTTTCTTTTGCTCAGCCCTTGTACAGTGCTACGGAATATGTTGGCGTGTTGCAAATAATGCATAATAATAATAATAATTATCCAATATGAAAATTAACATACTGTAGATACTCAAATATACCGCTAGTTTTTTATGTTTCCATTTTAACCAATAATCGGAGGATCGCAATATATTTAAGATACAGCTGTTCTAAATTCTGGTAAACTGGTTCTCTGCAGTTCTTATTGATGAATGAAGTTTATATTCCTACCACCAATGCAGGAACAAACGGCTCCGTGCTGTCATTTGTTTATTAGAGTGCTGCAGCCAGTGCACTGAGTGCTGCATTTACATCAGGCTGCAGCCATTGTGTTGTGAGTCCTGCGGGTGTGGGAGCTGGTGGGAATGGGAGTGGAGATGTAAAGCATATAGTATGTATTATCAGCCTTATTAAATTGCGATTCGGCCAAATGAATAGGCTTCTATTTAAGCACACAGCATATTTTTTTACAGACGTTTTTAGTTAGTGAAGACCTTGCTTTTGGATAGAAGTTCACTAACTAAAAACTTCTTTAAAAAAATATGCTATGTGCTTAAATAGAGCCCTATTCAATTGGCCAAATTGCAATTTAATAAGGCTGAAAATATGTATATGAACGTGACATTAACCATAATATTCTGTTGTATTTACTTGTTATATTGAATATTAAAGCATTTATGCACCATTTAGGGTACTTTTGGATTCAGCACATATTTTTTCTACAATTCCAGAAATGTTAACCCTCACGTTATATTTGTGTCTTGCACTTTTAACTCATTCATCTACCGAATTTGTAATACTTGAGGCTTATTCGGGTGGCTCTATATTCGACAATCTACGTTATCTCCCTCTCTATAGGCATAACAATTTTAAATATAAAGTTATATTTATATTTAATTTTTACAAATTACAAAGCACAGAAGTACTCATAACAAATTACTATTATAATGCCAAAGAAATACATTTGAAAAAAAAAAGACCTCAAAAGCGTAAAAAAAAATATATTATTCATACTGAATGGCAAGTTTAGTAACTAACAGCCTCATTAAATTGGAGCAACATGTTAACACGTAGCTCGTAACTGTTATCTTGGAGCTATTTGCATGCTAAGATGCCTCGTAACGTTGCTCGCAGCAAGCTTTGCATGTTAACATGCAGGACGGACGAGAATAGGCTACGTGGAGAGCAACGTTGAACTTTGCGCACGTTAATCCTTTGATCTGTCATGCCCGTAACCGCTAATTATTTAATTCAGTGCAACGTGGTCACTCGCGAGCAAGCACGTAACATGCAAACGGAGCCCAGAGGCCAACGTGTGCTCTAGAGCACCTGCAAAGTACAATACGTAGCACTTATAATGTAAATAAAATCCCACCACTGTACATTTATTATAAGGGAAAGCTATGTTAGGTCTTAGAATTAATAGCACAACATTCTCAAGCCCGCAAAACAGCCCTGAATTTTTTTTTATTTCATGATTATTTTTTGTGTTTTATCTATCCCTGCATTCAATGTGTTACGACATATACTGTAACTCACATGTAATAGAATATCATATTTACGGCTTTATTAATATTGCATTATTTCTGGCTTGTCAGTCCGATCGCAAACTGGATTTGAAGCACGTAAGACTTGGAAATCTACCCCTTCCCTTTTTCAGTGACATAACGCAAACAATCTCTTTTTCCATTGGCTCCATCTGAACCCGTAACTACTGGTTTACAAAATAGCGTCTCTCGCTCGTACCCCACAGCCCCATATACCGTATATACTCGAGTATAAGCCGAGGCACCTATTTTACCACAAAATGCTGGGTAAAATGAGTGACTCGGGTATAAGCTGAGGGTGGGAAATGTGCTGCCCCCTGTGTCCCTCTTGTGTCCCCCTCTCTCTCTCCCGTGTCTCTTCTCCCCTCTCCCTTCCCTGTGTCTCTTCTCCCCTCTCCCTTCCCTGTGTCTCTTCTCCCCTCTCCCTTCCCTGTGTCTCTTCCAACCTCTCCCTTCCCTGTGTCTCTTCCAACCTCTCCCTTCCCTGTGTCTCTTCCCCCCTCCCTTATCACCCTCCTCAACCCCACTCCTAATCCTCCCTCCTCATCCTCAACCTCCCTCCTCATCCTCAACCCCCCTCCTCAACCTCCCTCCTCATCCTCAACCCCCTCCTCAACCTCCCTCCTCATCCTCCCTCCTCAACTCCCCACCTCAACCCCCTATCCTCACCCCCCCATCCTCAACCCTCTCCTCAACCTCCCTCCTCAACCCCCCTCTCAACCCCCCATCCTCATCCTCCATCCTCAACCCCCCATCCTCATCCTCAACTCCCTCCTCAACCCCCCTCCTCAACCTCAACCCCCTCCTCAACCCCCCTCCTCAAACTCAACCCCCCTCCTCAACCTCAACCTCAACCCCCTCAACCTCCCTCCTCAACCCCCCTCAACCTCCCTCCTCAACCCCCCTCAATCTCCCTCCTAAACCTCAATGCCCCTCCTCAAACCCCCTCCTCAACCGCCCTCCTCATCCCCCCTCCTCAACCCCTATCCTCAACCCCCCATCCTCAACCCCCCTCCTCAATCCACCATCCTCATCCTCTCTCCTCAAACCCCCATCCTCAACCCCCCTCCTCAACCTCAACCCCCCTCCTCAACCCCTCCTCCTCATCCTCAACCTCCCTCCTCATCCTCCTTCCTCAACCCCCTCCTCCACCTTCCTTCTCAACCCCCTCCTCAACACCCCCATCCTCAATCTCCTCCTCAACCTCCCTCCTCAACCCCCCATCCTCATCCTCAACCCCCCATCCTCAACCTCCTTCCTCAACCTCAACCCCCTCACCCTCCCTCCTCAGCCTCAACCCCCCTCAACCCCCCTCCTCAACCTCAACCCCCCTTAACCTCCCCCCTCAACCTCAACCCCCCTCCTCAACCCCCCATCCTCAACCCCCTCCTCAACCCCCATCCTCATCCTCAACCCCCCATCCTCAACCTTCCTCCTCAACCTCCCTCCTCAACTTCAACCCCTCTCAACTTCAACCCCCCTCAACCTCAACGCCCCTCAACCTCCCTCCTCAACCTCAACCAACCTCCTCAACCTCAACCCCCCTCAACCTCCCCCCTCAACCCCCCTCAACCCCAACCCCCTCCCTCAACCCCCCATCTCAAACCTAAACACCGGTATATGCTAATGACGCCGCGAGCATGTGACGTCACATGAACGCCGGGTCAAGAAGGAGCGGAGGCCGGAGCGGAAGCAGGTACGTGAGCGGAGAGGGGGAGGTATTTAGGGGGGGTTAGAATGAGGAGAGGGTTTAGGTTGAGGAGGGGGGTTGAGGAGGGAGAATGAGGAGAGGGGTTTATAATGAGGAGAGGGTTGAGGATGAGGAGGGGGGAGGGAAAGAGACACGGGGGGGTTAGAGAGACACAGGGGGGGTAGAGAGACACGGGGGGTAGAGAGACATGGGGGGGTTAGAGAGACACGGGGGGAGAGTGACTCGAGTATAAGCCGAGGGGGCCCTTTTTAGCCTTTAAAAAAGGGCTGAAAAACTCGGCTTATACTCGAGTATATACGGTACTTACAATCTGGTGCTATCTTCTGATGACTCCATTAAATAGAATATAATACATACAATATGTCAACTTATTAAAAGTAATAAACAAATTTCCATTTAGGACGTGTCTAAACACAATAACGTTTACCAGATGAGGCATTGTGCTTTACACAAAGATCTATTCTTTAAAACTTGAAGAATAGTGATGTCGCGAACATAAAATTTTCGGTTCGTGAACCAGCGAACCCGGCGAACCGCCATAGACTTCAATGGGCAGGCGGATTTTAAAACCCACAGGGACTCTTTCTGGCCACAATAGTGATGGAAAAGTAGTTTTAAGGGGACTAACACCTGGACTGTGGCATGCCAGAGGGGATCCATGTCAAAACTCCCACGGAAAATTACATAGTTGATGCAGAGTCTGGTTTTAATCCATAAAGGGCATAAATAACCTAACATCCCCCTCCATCATCATCCTCCCCTGTATCTCTTTACCCCCTCCCTCATCATCCTCCCCTGTGTCTCTTTCCCCCCTTCCTCATCATCCTCCCATTTGTCTCATCCCTCCTCCCTCATCATCCTCCCACCTCCCTCATCATCCTCCTCTGTATCTCTTTACCCCCTCCCTCATCATCCTCCCCTGTGTCTCTTCCCCCCTCCATCATCATCCTCTCCTGTGTCTCTTTTCCCCCTCCCTCATCATTCTCCCCTGTGTCTCTTTTTCCCCTCCCTCATCATCTTCCCCTGTGTCTCTTCCCCCCCTCCCTCATCATCCTCCCCTGTGTCTCTTTCCCCCCTCCCTCATCATCCTCCCCCTCCCTTGATGATTAGGGGGGGGAAGAGACACAGGGATAAGTGTGAGGGGTGTTAGGTTAAGGGGTGTTAGGGATAAGGGTGAGGGGGTTAGGTGTTAGGGCTAAGTGTGAGGGGTGTTAGGGTGAGGAGTGTTAGGGATAAGTGTGAGGGGTGTTAGGGTTAGGGTGAGGGGTGTTAGAGATAAGTATGGAGGGTGTTAGGGATAGGGTGAGGGGTGTTAGGGATAAGTGTGAGGGGTGTTAGGTCTTAGGGATAAGTGTGAGAATGTTAGGGTTAGGTGTTAGGTTGATGGGTGTTATGGATAAGTGTGAGGGGTGTTAGGGTTAGGGTGAGGGGTGTTAGGGATAAGTGTGAGGGGTGTTAGGGCTAGGTGTTAGGGTGAGGGATGTTAGGGATAAGTGTGAGGGGTGTTAGGGTTAGGTGTTAGGGGTGTTAGGGATAAGTGTGAGGGGTGTTAGGGTTAGGGTGAGGGGTGTTAGGGATAAGTGTGAGGGGTGTTAGGGATAAGTGTGAGGGGTGTTAGGGTTAGGGTGAGGGGTGTTAGGGATAAGTGTGAGGGGTGTTAGGTCTTAGGGATAAGTGTGAGAATGTTAGGGTTAGGTGTTAGGTTGATGGGTGTTATGGATAAGTGTGAGGGGTGTTAGGGTTAGGATAAGGGGTGTTAGGGATAAGTGTGGGGGGTTTTAGGGTAAGGGTGAGGGGTGTTATGGATAATTGTGAGGGGTGTTAGGTCTTAGGGATAAGTGTGAGAATGTTAGGGTTAGGTGTTAGGTTGATGGGTGTTATGGATAAGTGTGAGGGGTGTTAGGGTTAGGGTAAGGGGTGTTAGGGATAAGTGTGAGGGGTGTTAGGGTTAGGGTGAGGGGTGTTAGGGATAAGTGTGAGGGGTGTTAGGTCTTAGGGATAAGTGTGAGAATGTTAGGGTTAGGTGTTAGGTTGATGGGTGTTGTGGATAAGTGTGAGGGGTGTTAGGGTTAGGGTAAGGGGTGTTAGGGATAAGTGTGAGGGGTGTTAGGGTTAGGTGTTAGGGTGAGGGGTGTTAGGGATAAGTGTGAGGGGTGTTAGGGTTAGGGTGAGGGGTGTTATGGATAAGTGTGAGGGGTGTTAGGGTTAGGGTAAGGGGTGTTAGGGATAAGTGTGAGTGGTGTTAGGGTTAGAGTAAGGGGTGTTAGGGATAAGTGTGAGGGGTGTTAGGATTAGGGTGAGGGGTGTTAGGGATAGGTGTGTTAGGGATAAGTGTGATGGGTGTTAGGGTTAGGGTGAGGGGTGTTAGGGATAAGTGTGAGGGGTGTTAGGGTTAGGGTGAGGGATGTTATGGATAAGTGTGAGGGGTGTTAGGGTTAGGGTGAGGGGTGTTAGGGAAAAGTGTGAGGGGTGTTAGGGTTAGGTGTTAGGGTGAGGGGTGTTAGGGATAAGTGTGAGGGGTGTTAGGGTTAGGGTGAGGGGTGTTAAGGATAAGTGTAAGGGGTGTTAGGGTGAGGCATGTTAGGAATAAGTGTGAGGGATGTTAGGTCTTAGGGATAAGTGTGAGGGGTGTTAGGGTTAGATGTTAGGTTGATGGGTGTTATGGATACGTGTGAGGGGTGTTAGGGTTGGGTGCTAAGGTGAGGGGAGGATGATGATAAGGGGGGGAAGAGACACAGGGGTGTCCTTGCAGCAGAGATCAAAAGAGTCCTTCAGGACTGTATTGCACACTGTGTACAGTAGCCTAGCTATGGTTTTCCCTATTGATGCAGTATCACCTACACTTAGCCTCCTCTCAGTAAGATTGCAAGTTAATTATGATTCCAAAATGGCTGCTGTCCATGCGGTAGAAGGCTCTGGAAGGGAGTGTATGCTGCTGATTGGCTGGAATGTGTCTGCTGACTGTGACATGCAGGGTCAAAGTTTGCTCAATGATAAAGTATGGGGGGCGGGTCGAATATCGCATATGTTCGCAGTTCGCCGCGAACGCGAACATGCTATGTTCATCGGGAACAGTCCGCCGGCGACTATTCGCGACATCTCTATTGAAGAAAAAAACTAAAATATTTTCACTTTTTACCTATTTTTAATTATCGTAGCAGCTACTCTTAAAAAGATGAAACCTAACATAATTATTTAATTTCAAGTTTTCCTTTACCTGAGCTGCTTTGCTTTTCCATTATTCATTTTACTTTATTCTTCCACAACAATAGAGTTAAGAAAATGTATCACTTAAAGCTAATAACTTATACAGCTGTTTCTGTTTTTTTGTTAAATTCATCAGAAGTGCATTGTTACATAAATTACAGTTTTTTTTAACATCTTATATGTACGCTTATGAAAGATTATGGCATTCTTTTCTTACCAGGGGGAGCAGCAATTTCTGGGTCCATATTTCTCTGATCTTCAGAGCTGATAAATATGTCTAAGAGAGAGAAACTTATCCATCATGTTCATAATGTTTTGATGAATGGGTTTATAAGATGAGATGATGTTATAAAATCGTGCATCTGTGCTATGTGCATACCTCAGTCTGAGTTATAAAATAACAATATGTCAGGTTTAAAATATATATTTTTGTAATTATTTTAACTAGGTAATTTTAATATTATAACTATATTATTACAAAATTCTGAGACCCTCTGGTAAAAGTATGCAGTACTTTTTTGTCTGGTATTTAACCACAGTAGGCTTCATCTGGGCTAAAATAAAGCACAACTTTGCCAGATATTCTGTATTCTGTAATACAATATGCAAACAAATCAACCAAAAAATCTTTAGTGTCTTACACTCTACTACTGTACTCTACATTTAGTTCTCTGAAGTACTGATATAGCCCTATTAAATTAGAGCTACGTGTAAAACCGTAGCTCGTATTGTAGAAAGTGGGACCTACGGCTATTAAATTAGCCCCGTGAAGCAGGCCACTGCCGATCTGCGGGCTTGCTGCGAAGAAAGCTTACGGGATGACCAACGTTGAACTTCGCTGCTGCAAATCCTTTGATCTGTCAAGCCCATAACCACTTCAATTCCAATCATGCTATTAAATTGCAACAAAGTCACTCGTGAGCAAGCCCGTAACACGCAAATGGAGCCCAAAGCCCTTCGAGTGCTGAGGAGGACTTGCAACGGGGGTTAAGTACAATATGTAGCATATTAACGGTAAATAAAATCACACTACTGTACCTATATGAAAAGTGAAAGTAATGCTGGGTCTTAGAATTAATAGTACAACAGTTTCAAGCCGCAAATCGGCCCAATAAAATACTTTAATTCATGTATATTTTATGAGTTATATCGATCTCAGCAATCACTGTGTTAATACATTTGATGGAACTCGCATGTAATAGAATATCATATTTGCCGCTTTATTATTATTGCACTATGACTGGAATGTGGGTCCGATAACTCTTAATTGAAGCCCGTATGACTTTGAAATCCAACCTCCATTTTTCACTGACGTAATTATGACAATCTCTGTTTCTATTGGCTCCGTCTAAACCCGTAACTACAGGTTTGCTTAATTGATCATCAACAAAACCGCAAATCTGACGGCCAACAACTGGTTTACAGGTTTGGGTCTCAAGCTCGTAACTCGCAGCCCGCTCTAATTTAATAGCACAGTAACTCTGTCAAAATTCAAGCTCGCAGCCATTGTGAGCTTCACATTGCACTTACGGGGCTAGAATTGAATAGGGTTGATAGTTCCAGATGTAGCACCATCCTTACTCTCCTTGTTACTAAGAAGTTTTTTATGACTCCCCAAACCTTAAAAAACTACTTTAGTGATCTTATAAAAGGCACTCTAAAGAATAGTTTAGGGCTTGATAAGCAAAAAAAAATGTTACAAACTTTTACAGTGCATTTCAACAATTTATATATATTTTTTTATAAATCAGGCCCCCAAGCTATGTAAGCTCCAGATCTCTTGACCATCTGAATGATGTATCTGGAGTCAGACCCTTCCCAGGAGGAAGTGCCAAATTGAAAAACCTTTTCAGGTCACTCTGTAAAATATACAATATTGTTAAGTAATAGTGCAAGTGAGCTGCTAGCAATTTACACAAATACACTTTCTAGTCGCCTCTTATTATCATATTGCATATATAATCTGTTTGGAGAGCTTTCCTCCAATGGATGATACTCACTCCAAAGACAATGCATCATTTATGGGGTGGAGACATTCAGAGTGGATACTGAGTTAGGAAATGTGAAAAAAAAAATTATATTGTTTTTAAATGTACAGTAAAAGTTTAATGAATGATTTCTTTCTTTTTAGGCCCTGCCTAACTATTCTTTACATATTAAGTATTCGTTGATCAGTTGTGTCCAACTCTCCATGACCTATGGATCGCAGCAAGCCAGTAACATCTGTATGTTTCTGGTTTTGCTCATCCATAAGCTTTTATTGGCAACAATACTGGAGTGGGTTGGCATTTCCTGCATCAGTGGACAAAGATTTGTCTGCATCTCTGCTATGACCTGTCCATCTTGGGTGACCCTACATGGTATAGCTCCCAGCTTTATTGAAGTACAAAAGCACCTTCACACAAAAAATTGGCAATCCAGAAGAGGAACTACTTTTTAGACAGTCCTTTTAAATAATGAAGTTTGTGCGTGTTATATGGCCAACTCCTTTCTCTTTGCCTATTTTTATTGACTATTGGGGGTATCTCAAATATTCAGGGTTTTACTAGACAACTAGAACATTGTTAAGACTATTGGTGGAGCAATCCAACATTGATGGGAGTTTTGGTGAGCCTCTGAAAACCTGCTTATTGTCTTGTGGACTTCCTAAACATCTAAATAATTAATTGTTTTGCTCTCTTCTATATGTTAGGATTGTATGTTTGTTACATGGGCAGTTCAGTGCTACTTTGTATTTTTTTTTATTAAAGGACCACTGTAATATATTTCCAAGTAAAGCTCATAGTTTTTGTTTGGCAAAGACTATTAAAACAGTATGCATATAAAAAAAAAAAAAAAAGAAAAAGCATTTTTTCTTATTTTTTAAATTGTCAGTTGTCCCCATTAAATGGAGATGTTTCACTCCACCTATCGTAGCTGTACATATCAGGGGGTGCTGCCAGTTCTGCCTGGGCCCTGGACTTAAAAAGTCTGCCCAGTCTAGGTTCTGGTTTAGACAGAGCATGTTCAGTAAATGGGGTTTGGCTATGGCGAAGCATGCCATTATGGGTCTTACCCGATGATCTTACTAGACAGGGCCAATAGGACATCTGGAAAGAGGTTTTACATTCAAAACCTCTATTTGGTTAGTGGGGGAGGTGCCAATGGCATCCTAGTGTGGTGTCAACATCACTATAGCCCTCCCTGCTTTTAGGTTCCATGATAGTCTAGACCCAGTAGAATGCACCACTCCCCTGATAAGTCAAAGGGAGGTGGAGAAAAGCAGCTACACATTGGTCCTTATTCAATAGCGAGCCCGTAATTACATGGAACCCACCGTTTTCATGATGAGCTTTCAAGAGCGTTCCTCTCTTTGTCGAGTCAGAGTCAATACTGATTATAGATTCACAAATACAGCAAAAAGTTCCAGGATTAATAAATAATGTTCTGTTCAGCCAGCCGTTCAAGTGTGTGGAGGTGCAGACCAGAGTAAGTAAATTGGGGTTGTAAATAGTTTTACATCTAAGGAACTATAGAGCTGTAACCAAACTCAGGAGGAAGGCAGAGAACAAAAAATAAAAAAATAAAACAATCAATAAACACACACATATATTTACAATTATGAATGCTGGAGTTTACAAGAAATTTTGATAATGAGATAAAAATTCAATGTCTACATTAAGGCCTGAGTTATTACTGTTAAAGAACATAATCCTTTTAATTTCAAAAGTCTTTCTTTCCTTAGTGTTTAAAAAAAAACTTTGAGTATTTTGATTTTTAGATTTTTCCCCGAGTGGTTATTCTGGGTTAAATGGTGTCCAACTGGAGTACAGTAAGTCTCCTCATTGTGCTTATTGATGGAAAGTCTGTGTAGATTCATCCTCATATACCTGCAAATAATGGGGACTGCAATGGGAACTAAAATGGCACCACAATATGCCAATTTATTTATGGCTGACCTTGAACAGAGATTCCCGTCCACATATATCCACAAACCTTACAGATACTACCGTTATATAGATTACTCTGCAGAACAGGTGAACTTTCTGGACACCACCATATCCATCACCAATGGTAAACTTAACTCATCTGTATACAGGAAACCTACAGACAGATGCAGTTATCTCCACAGCTCTAGCTTTCATCCCTCACATATTAAAAAAAGCGATTATCTATAGTCAAGCTATCCAATACCACCGCATATGTTCTAACAATGAGGACCGTGATAAACATTTAAAAACACTTTCTGACTACTTCGGGAGAAAGGGCTACAAACCTAATGTCATAACACAGAAAGTAACCTCTGCCTGTAATACAAAACTAAAGAAATAACCTCATGTACACCTCTGGTAACCACATACCATCCGGATCTAGTAGGAATCCGCAAAATATTTAAGGATCTACAACCACTGCTAACAGAGGACACAGAATTAAAACATATATTCCCCAAACCCCCCATTCTTGCATTTAGAAAGCCACCAAATCTCAGACAAACATTGGTGAACAGTAGATTGACCAATGAAGAGCTTAACATAGAAAATGGCACAAAACCTTGCAATAAAAATTGGTGTAAATTGTGTCAACACATCTGCAAAGAGGACACAGCCACGCACAGCAAGAAGACCTATAACATCAGAGGATCATATTCTTGTACATCATCCAATGTAGTCTACATGATACAATGTACTGCATTGGGATGAATCTACACAGACATTCCATCAATAAGTACAATGAGGAGACTTACTGTAAGGTAATTTCTTGTAACCTCCAACATTCATGATTGTAAATATATGTGTGTGTTTATTGATTTTTTATTTTTTGTTCTCTGCCTTCCTCCTGAGATTTGTTACAGCTCTATGGTTCCTTAGATGTAAAACTATTTACGACCCCAATTTACTTTCTCTGGTCTGCACCCCCACACACTTGCACGGCTGGCTGAACAGAACATTATTTGTTAATCCTGGAATTTTTTGCTGTTTTTGTGAATATATAATCAGTATTGACTCTGACTCTACAAAGAGAGGAACGCTCTCGAAAGCTCATCATGAAACCTATGAACATGTTTGTCCAATAAAAAAGGTATCACTATATACTGCAATACTCAGATTATTCATCTGGTTTACTGGACATTCATGGCTACCTCACTCTTCATGACCATATCATGAGAAGACAGCATTTCCTAGAGAAGGGACTCTGATGCTGGAAAAGACTGTAGGCACCCAAAGAAGGGTGGATTACCCATTAAACAAATTATGCAGCCATCTATGGGCACTTCCCTGAGAGGGGAGCTTGATTTTTTAGCTTAAATACCTTTTTGAATAGTAAAGGGACGGTGGCTCAGGTATAATAGAGAAGTACCAAATTCAAATGGATGATGCCAGGGTGCTCCTAAGGATAGTAGGGATAAGTAATACCAAAAGAGAGAAAAAAAGATCCTTTTTTAGGGCACACCTGGGAAATCCAATTCTCAGAAAAAGAGAATGAACTAAATGTTAAAACTTAACTTTTAATAGTAATAATAAAATCCACTTAAAATACATAAACGTAGGTAGCAGAGAGTAAATAATATGAAGTTTACTGGGAAAAATGCCACTGTGGTGGAAAATGCCACTATGAGGTAGACCATATAAAGTGCAATGTGCTAATATAGTCACTGATAAAGTGGCTAGTATATAAGAAATAAAGTGCTATAAAGTGCTATTGGTGATAAGGTGCCAAGTGCTATGACACAAATAAGAAATATATGTGAGTGAAGCAAGTGTATCACTTGAATATGGTTGCCTATAAGGTGCACTATAAGTAAATATTAACAGCTATTAGCTGAACAAAAACCAGTAAACCAAATGATAGATGTGGCAAGGGGTAAAAGATGGGAGTGGAAGATATTGAGAAGTAAATGCCCCTAGAGTACTGATATCATCTTGGGTAATGTACTCAATATCTGTGTATCTCAAATACCCTAGTATCCAAATAACAGCGTAGCCTTCAGGATATACCCATAACCAGTAGCTACTACCTTCCAAATCCACTAAACTATTGCTGAAATAGCCTAACTAATGCAGTGGTGAAGGGGCTTTATGCTATGGGCCTGAAACTGAAAACGCTGACTCTATGCTAGTCACGCCGTGGTCTAGACGCAAGGTAATGACGTCATAGACTCGCGACGGCGTTCCTACGTGCACCCGACGCACGTTTCTGGAATTTCATCAGGGGTTATTTTTTTTATATCTTATATTTTTTTTTTTATATTATTTACTCTCTGCTACCTACGTTTATGTATTTTAAGTGGATTTTATTATTACTATTAAAAGTTAAGTTTTAACATTTAGTTCATTCTCTTTTTCTGAGAATTGGATTTCCCAGGTGTGCCCTAAAAAAGGATCTTTTTTTCTCTCTTTTGGTATTACTTAAATACCTTTTTGGTTTAAAAACAAAATGCTGCAGTTCACAGACAGGAACTAGAGGGTAGAGTGCTCACTGATCCCTGCCTCCTTCACCCCATATATTTTCTGCTTTGTATACAGAAAGGGCAGAAAGGTAATGTTGTTTGTGTGCGACATTAATTTTGTTGGTGTTCTAAGATCCTTCGGCGCTCATTGTGAGGCTCTTGGTTGTTTGTGTGCTATGAGCAGCGTTGTGTTTTTTTTGTTTGTATGCCAATGAATAAATAATTAAATAATAAATGAATATACTTTACCTATTGTGAAGTAATATATGCAGGGAGCATTGTGTTCAAGAGCTGGCAATCTGTTTTCATGTTGCTGCAGCATCAGTGCTGTGGAGCTGCTGTGTAAGTGTGAGCAATGTGTGCAGTGTGTAGTGTAAATAGTGTGAGTGCACGAGGAACAGGCGTTAGGGTAGCTGTGTACTTCCGGATTGTGTAAGTTAGTGTTCTAAAATGGCGCCTAATGTGTGGTACGCGGCTGTGGTTGATTTTGCGTCCTTGTTTTCGGATCTCGTCCGGCTGTTTCGGAAAATCCGTATGTGTTTGGTGGTGTTTTGCGTGTTTAGGGTCCTTTAGCGTCGTTTTTGTTTTGTTCGGTGGCCATTTTTTCTGCCGCTGAGGGGATTTTCGGGTGTCTAAATGCTGTCATTTGGGCTTAAATGGAGGTGTAACTTCACTTGCAGAGGTCCTGGGTGCCTCTTCTTGCTGTGTGTAATCTTTGTATGTGTTTGTTGTCTGTATTTATTGTGTTTCTAATGTTTTTAGGGTCGCTCGGGTTGCGTCCATGTTTTCTTATCTCGTATGTCTTTTTTGGAAAATCCGTAGGTGTTTGGTGGTGTTTTGCGTCTTTTTTCGGCTGCCATTTTTTCTCTCGCTTAGGGGATTTTCAAGTGTCTAAACTCTTATTTTGAGTGAAATTGAGATGTAACTTCAGTTTTCTAGGTCCTGGGTGCCTCCCCTTGCTGTAGGTAAACTTTTTTTTTTTTTTTTTTATAATTAACTTTTTTATTGAAAGAATAAACAAATAGAACATCGTAAGTTCAGCAAATCATATAACAAATCTCTCAAGTATCAACAAGATATATCAAAAAGTTTCTTTCAAAGTTTTTCTTTTTTGGTTAGAATAACACATGAACATGTAAAACATATATATAAAGTCACACAAGGTCTTGAACATATATACATTCCTCAAAGCAGACATGTGTCTAGGAGGTACAGTAAGGTGAAACCATAGATCAAACATCAGGTCAACCCATAAAAGTAGTTCACACGAACCTTATTGTGGACCTCGTAGAGTCCATAAGTCCCAGCAGGAGGCCCATCGACGGTATCTTTCATCAATTTCAGCTGAAAGTGAGCTCATAGCCCGAATGAACCTGATTTTGTGAAGTACTTCAATGTGAGTAGGGGAGGTAAGTTTCCAGTGTTTAGCTATGATGCATCTCGTGGCCAAAAATATCTGTGTTGTTAAACATTGTTCTGATTTGAATAGCCCCGTAATTGGAAGGCCTAGCAAAGCTTCCTCAGGCTTTTGTGTTACTGTTGTCCCCAAAAGTGTTTCTAATAGGTCGTATGTTGCTGTCCATATGGGTCTTATTTTCGGACACTCCCACAGCATGTGAATCAGTGTACCAGTGTCTGTGCAGCCCCTAAAACATGTGTCAGGGTGTGTTTTGTTCAGAAGATGGAGTCTTGCTGGTGTAAGGTACCACCTCATTATTGTCTTAAAAGCTGTAGGTAAACTTTTTATGTATTTGTTGTGTGTTTTTATTGTGTTTTTAATGTTTTCGTGTGCGCAGGTTTTGGGCGGTAAGGTCGTATTTTTGCGAGGATATAATGGTTTTTTTACAAGTCCCGCTTCTCGTATTTGTTTCTCGTAAGTCCGTAAATTTTATTGAGGTCCGCAGTTGCTGGCAAGGAGAGCCTTTGCGCTCCTTGCCAGCAACTGAGGACCTCGATTTGCGAGGGCCCCAGGCTCGCTACGCGAGCCTGCAGCGTTAGCAACAACCCACATGCTCACAACTATATATGTGATTTGTTTGATTGCACAGACGATGGCTGAATATGTGTATGTTTATTTCAATGTATGGGACCCTAGCTGATTATGTATATATTTGTATTATAGTGCCCTTAGTGAATGTTGATATAATATTGATATAATATTGATATAATATTAAGAGGCCCTGGTGTAATATGTTTAAATTGTATGAGTAAGAGGGATCCTGACTGAGCATGATTATAATTATTTATACACTAGCGAACTGACAGTCAAAAAATGACGGCAATAAAATTGTCAGCCAGGCAAAGCTGTTTGCCATACAATGCGAGGCCATGGGCGCTCATCGCGAGCCCTGTGCTGTGCGCCTTTGGTGCTCATTGCGAGCCTCTCCCCCCATGTACTTTATAGGCCTGTGTAGTTTACTGCCTTGGGTTAAGTATTAGTACCTGCAATGAAATTGGCTGGCAATGCTGGTTGTCATACAATGTGAGTCCTCGTTGGTTCCTGGTGTGGTTAGTTTGTTACTGTTTGTGTATTTTCTAAGTTCTGCGTGCACGGTATTGCAGAGCCTCGTTTTCATCCTGTTTTCGTTTTTTGAGGTTTTTCATCTGCCATTTTTTTTTCTCTTAGCTAATTTTCGAGTGATGAAACACGGTAAATATTTTTTAAATTCACTTGCAACCTCACTCCCAGACTTCCTGGCTCTCCCCCTGTGCTGTGTGTTAGTGTGTTTTTATTTTTTTGTTATTATTTTTGTTACTTTCTGTGTTTTTGGAGTTGCGAGGCTCGCAGATGAGCATGCGTCTAACTGAAACAGACGTGTTTGGCCAGAGCTCCATGGTTTATACAGACTTTTGGGCATAAAATTAGCCCTAAGTGATCAAATATTTAAAAAACCAACTAGGGAAATAGGTGATTCCTAACCCAATTGGATCCTCTGGTTGTAATTTTTATATATATATATTATTATATTTGTTTCACTGCACCTCACTGTACCTTATCTGTGGAAAACTTAGAAGGACTCCGAGGCGATTCCTAATTTGAAGAAAGCTGATTGAAAAGATCCAAAAAATGCCCACTTAGTGACCCACAGAGACAGTGGACTAGGTCGGAGAGACACGGAAACATCCAGAAGAAAAACAGAAGGCCAGTAAAGTCAACTGCCACCATTCTTTGATACCCTAAGGTAGGCCTGAAAACTTTACTGTGCCCCATGAGAACCTGGAAAGATCTAGGGAAACCTGTTTCTCCCAAAATCTAGTAGCGGAGATGAACTCTAGCCCAAATAGACCCTCTGATTTTATTTAACTATCTAGAAAAGAAACAAAAGGGAAGCCCAAAGCCCTAGCAGGCACAGTTTTCACATCACTACACCATACATAATAAAATATCCAGATAAATCCAAGACAATACCTAATCTGGAAAGATCTAGGATATTACCCTCGTAGATACTAACAAGTGAGGAAGGTGAGGAAGGGAACTCACAAGGGGACACCATCTTATGTTGCCTGGAATGAAGGCTTAAGGCCTACACCAAGAGCTGTAGTGAGAAAATCTGCACCTAAAGAGATATACAAAGGCCTAAAGAAACCTACAGACACTATAAATTAAATAAATAAATAAATACAAAAAAAAACATAAGAACACCAGAAACAACATAAAAATCAAAAGAAACTGTTAAAAGAAATAAATTAAAAAAGGCAAGAAAACAACAGACACCATCTTAAGATACCCCAAAATAAACCTAAAGCCTATACCAATATTGACTCCCAACAAAAACCCTCCATAATCAAAAAATGTTCTTAAACCTTCAAGTACTATAACTTCTCTTAGAAGCAATACATAAAAACAAACTAAGCCTATATAAAACAGGCATACTATTACAACAATAAATCATATATATTAATCATAAGTACTACATTACAAGGCATCACTAGGATAATTTTTCTACATTGATTTTAACTGATTTAATAAACCAATATTATCACATATATAGTTGTGAGCGTACGAGTTGTTGCTAACGCTGCGGGCTCGAGTAGCGAGCCCGCGGCCCTCGCGAAGCGAGGGCACTGGCCGAGGGTCTCAGTTGCTGGCATGCCAGCAACTGCGACCCTCGAAAACTTCACGTCGCAACCCAAACAGCACGACACACACATTACGACACTCGCAAACAACATACGACACACGTTCACACACATTACGGACTCGCAACACTCGGACGCAACTCGCGAACATTACAAAATGTAAAACACAATACATACACACAGCACATACATAAAAACCTTACCTACACCAAGAGGGAGCACCCAGGACCTCAAAAATGCAACTTAGACCTCGATTTTACTCAAAATAAAAGAGTTTAGAGACTAAAAAAAAATCTAAGCGACAGAAAGAATGGCCGCCGAACAAAACGAAAACGAGGCTACAGCACTCTAAACTCGCAAAACACCACAAGAAACTCGCAAAACACCACAAGAAACTCGCAAAACGCCACAAACCACCTAGGGATATTCATACCACACAGTGCACACATTCAGCATGCTTACACAGCAGCTCCACACCACTAATGCTGCAGCAACATCAACACAGATTGCCAGCTCTTCATCACAATGCTTCAAAATAGGTACAGTATATTAATTTAGTAATGTATTACATATTTCATTATTGTACACCAAACAACATTAGCTACCTTACAATTTCATTGCCGTCATTTTTTGACGGGCAATTCGCTAGTATATATTATATCTTACAAATCAGATAACCAAGATATTCTTTCTTGAACTATACAACGCCACCCACCACATTATAACTAATTACATTTACTACAACTAGAATACTTTTATCTCATCTTATAATGTAATCCTCTATGAACTAAAATTTCCAGCTGGCGAGGATAAAGCTATAAAGCTATATTTATTTTATAGAAAACATGATCCTGAAATATATTTAAATATCGAATATCTAAAATATTGGGAGAAAAGTAAAAAACTTGTGAACAACACAAATAACAAAAATTAACTAAGAGTAATAACGGGAAATCTCAACTGATCATCAGAACTTTTACAAAACTATCTCTCTACTAATTTGAAGAATGAGAAAAAAAAAATCAGTAGAAATTAAAAAGATAGAAAATTCTGAAAAGCATACCTCCTCTATAGAAAACACTAATCCAGACCAATTAAACATTTTTAATACTAAACTAGATATGGCCATCTCACAACCAAATGTAAACCTGAATGAACTATTATTAGCCAAAATAGAAGCTCTCCTCGAAACTCCTATTTCACAAGTGGTCTCAGCACTCCAAAAATAACTTCAAGACATTGGACAAAGGACCAATCTATTAGAGGAAATCTAGGATCATATAGTCAAAGCTCAGAAAAAAAGATAGAAAAAAAATATCTGATAATTCTTCTCATATCAACATCATAGAGGACAAACTAGAAGACCTTGAGAATCGCTCAAGGAGATTCAATATTATAATCAGAGGCGTTCCAACAGCAGTAGTAGACTTACCAAGATACCTAAAAGCTACTTTTGAGAATATCCTCTCGGGACATCAAGACCACGTTTGGGAAATAGAACGTGCACATAGAGCCTTGGGCAGAAGTAAAAATCTAGCCTTGCCAAAAGACATAATAGTCAGACTTTTGCGCCAACACTCAAGGGATTTAAACATAGCAACAACATGCAAAATGTCAACAATCAAAGGCCCTGATGGATCTCCTCTACAATTTTATGCGGACCTCTCCCCTTCCACACTTTTTAAACGCAAGCAAATGAAGCCAGCACTAACAATTCTCATTAATCACAACATCAAATATAGATGGGGCTTCCCCTTTGCTCTTTCCTTTTACTTTAATGGCGCCCAATACACCACCCGCTACACTGAGGAATGCATAACTCTTCTGAGATGACTAAACCTCACCTCTGAGGATTCAAGTACTGAATTAACAGTTCCTACAATAAATGCACTACCTCAAAAACAATGGACCATTACGCCAAAACATAAAAAATCTAAAAGAAAACTTCTACTACCTCTACTACCTAACTAACTCCTATACAAAACATTTCACGATCTAAAAAATTATAAAAAATATAAAAAATAATACCTGACCAAAACATTATTTTTTATACATTAGATAAGAACTAATCCACATAAATCTCACAATTCTTTTCTTTTTTTTTTATGTATCATAGATATTTACTAATTTAAAAATGTGTTCTTGCCCCCCCAAAAAGGGAAAAATGGGTGCATGCATACCCTGTGCACTCACTCGCAGGGGCTCCTCCACTTCACTGCCTAGTGGCTCCAAAGAGGCAGACCCAGCACTGGACAGCAGAGGTGGAGATGGGGGTCATTGCAGAAAAGAACATGAGGCAGTAGCTGACAGATGTGCCTGGTGTACTGTGGTCCATAAGGTCATGGAGAGTCTGCCACAACTTGACTAAACAACAACAAATGCTAACAAACTCACTTGTAGAACAGTGGAAATGCAGTTTTGCAACACTGTCAAGACACATCTAAAACACAGATATAAATGTATCAGTTACCCTCTGTTGAAGAAGTATAAATTGCAGGCAAAAATATCAGAATGTCTACAAAAATGTTTTAAGCCTCCATCTCTTTCTGTATTTCATGTCACCCTCTCAGCACCATACACATATGTGTGTACATAGTAGAGGTGAAAATTGAAGAGCCTATAATAATATACCGCATATAGCAGTTTATACTTCAGATACTATAAAGTATATACAACAGGTGTTGTATTTTCTACTTTTGTTTATTCCGTCCTCAATATTTTTTGAGACGTGCAAAAATGATCTAATAGTAACCCACTAGACTTTCCACTAGAAGTCTAAAAACAAGAACGTTTTTGTGACAATCCAGTGCACCTGTATTATCTGTGTAGTGTGATTGTGAAAAACCTGTGTAAAAAGTGTGTCAAATCTCAAATATTTTAAACACACAGTGACACAGAATCACAGGAGCACATAACATAGGAATGGACAGGCTCTCTATGTTTTCTCCAACACTTCGTTTTCGTCACTGCATGTGTTAGTACAATCATTTAAATAGAAGCATGGCAGAAAAGTATAAATACAACTCTTTTAGGTAAATATTATATTATTACTAGCGACTTGCCCGTCAAAAAATGACGTTCAATAAAAGAAAGTGTTGAAATGCTGTTTGTCACACAATGTAGTGTAATGTGTGCCTCAAGTAACTAAATTCATCAAAAAGCAGAAATCTACATTACATTAAATAAGAAAAACTAAAATCACCAAAAATAAAAAATGTACATTACAGAACAAAAAAAGAAACCTAAGTCACAAAAAATAGAAAAATGAACATTACAGAAAATAAAAAAATACATTACAATCCCCCCCACTACAAAATGTTTAAAAAAATTACACACCTGAAAAGGAAATACATATAATACATACAATACAATACATACATATAATACATACAATCCAATACAATTAAATAAAATACAATACAATACAATTAAATCCAATACACCCCTATCTAATATACATGCCACTATCTAATATACACGCCCTATCTAATATACATCCCACTATGTAATATACAGCCCACTATATAATGTAATATACATCCCACTATTTAATATACAACACTATCTAATAATACATCCCCCTATCTATCTATCTAATATACAATACATGCTATCTATATATAGCGACTCTAATTCTAAGCTACAATAAAATAATTAAGACCACTTACCCTTGAGATGTTTCTTCAGATCAGCAACCTAGTGTAAAAAAGATTTTAAAAATGAATACAACACATTTACATGAAATAACTAAACATTCTAAACATTCTAAATATTCTAAATATTATACTCACCTTTCCAGCATGTCACGTCCCAGCATGTCCCGTCCCAGCATGTCACGTCCTCCATGTTCCATCATCCATGTCTGCGTCTTGTCCGGCGCTGCTCCTGTAAAAAAAAAACATTTTATTAGTAAACATAAAACAAAGTGAAACACAATGTACATTATACTTACCTTTCCGCGATGTCTCCGGCCTCCTGTTGTTCTTCTCCGGAAGTATCCGCGCGTTTAAAAACAAAACAAAAACAAAAACAAAAGCGACACACATCCTCCCTGGCGGATGTCTCCGACGCTAATGACCTTCCTATGGAGTGTTCCAGAATAAAATTGGCAATGGCGGCTTCTGATTGGCTGAAAAGGCTGTCTATCAAATTCAGCCAATGAGAAGACCCCAATTGTGAAGCAATGAAAAAAGTATAAACCCCAAAATACAACGCTGATTGGATAACACACCTGTCAATCTTTATTTGAACCAATCCTAAGGCTTTATTGCCATCAGCCAATCACAATGGAATATACACACACGTACTGATTGGTGAAGACATCTGCGCCTTCCAATTGGCTGTAATATTGATTGATATTAACAGTAGCCAATGAGAATGCGCAAATCCTTCACCAATCAGTACGTGAGGGTGTATTCCATTGTGATTGGCTAATGTCAGTGCAACCAATCAGAATGCGCAGAGGCTCCAACCAATCACCCTGTGGGGGTGTATTCCATTGTGATTGGCTGAAGGCATCTGCGCCTTGTGATTGGTTTAAATAAAGATTGACAGGTACATTATCCAATCAGAGTGGGATTTTAGGGTGTATCCCTTTGTGATTGGTTCACACATTGGCGCCTCCTGATTGGGTGAATTTGATAGACAGCTTTTTCAACCAATCAGAAGGCGCCATTGCTTATTTTCTTCCGGAAAAGTCTCCGGGAGCCTCATTAGCGTCGGGGATGTCCGGGAGTGCGGATGTAAGTATATATATTTTTTTTCTTCATACAGGGCGTGGCAGAAGAGGATCCGGAGGAGGCCGGAGACATCGCGTGGAGGTAAGTAGAATGTAGATTATGTTTATTTTATTTTGATGTATGTGTATTAATGTTGTGTTTTTTTAAGAGGTGCCGCGCCGGAGAAGGATTAAAAGAATGTAAGAAAAGGTGAGTAGAATATTTAGAATGTATAGAATGTTTATTTAAGTAAAGTAAACGTGTTGCACTCATTTTTTTTATTTTTTTTTCCGTAGGTGGCTGATCTCAATGGACATCTGCAAAGGTAAGTGGTCTTAATTATTTTATTTTAGCTTAGAATTAGATTAGTTTATATATAGATAGCATTTATTTTATGTTAGCTAGGGGTATGTGTTTTATATAGATAGCATAGGATGTATATGTAGATAGATTGTGGTATTTATTTAGATAGATTGGGGATCTATTATTATATAGATAGGATGTATATTAGATTATGGCATTTATTTAGATAGATTGTGTGATGTATATTAGATAGGGGTATATTGTATGTAATTGTATTGTATTGTATTGTATTTGTATTGTATTTGTATTGTATTGTATGTAATTGTATTGTATTGTATTATATGTATTTCCTTTTCAGGTGTGTAATTTTTTTCTGTAGTGAGTGGGCGGGGGGGGGGGGGGGGGTTGTAATGTTTTTTTTATTTTCTGTAATGTTCCTTTTTTTGTTTTTTTTGTGATGTAGTTTATTTTTTTTGTGAGTTATGTTTTTTATTTCATGTAATGTAGATTTTTTTTGTGTGACTTTAGGCTTTTTTATTTTCTGTAATTAGAGTGGTGGTGGTTAATAGGGGTAGGTAGTGTAGTTGTTAATAGGTTAGTGTAGAGGGTGTTTACTTGATATTTAATGTTTTATTGGGTTGGTATAGTGCAGTGTAGTGTTTATACTTAGTGTCATTATGGTCCTTGAGGACCATCATGGCACTTATGTGGTTAATGTAGTGTTGTAACAGGCCCATAATGGTGTTAATATACCCTTATGGGACTGATGGGGTTAAAAAAGGGCTTATGGGGTCTGTATTGACCCCCATGAGTGACAGGCTTAATGAAGGGCTTATGGGGGTCTCTATTGACCCCCATGAGTGACAGGGTTAATGAAGGGCTTATGGGGGTCCTTTATTGACCCCCATGAGTGACAGGGTTAATGAGGGGTTTATGGGTGTTTGTATTGACTCCCATGATTGACATGGTGACAGTGTATATATTTTTTCTTTTACAACGGGTCCTTTAAGGACCTTTAAGGTCCTTTAAGGACCTGTAACGCGGGAACTTTGAATTTTGATTGCAGCGGGGGTCCCTGATCGCGTGCAATTGGGACCCCCACTGCGATGGTAAATGTGGGGTTAATGCAGGGCTCCGAGCTTATCTCGGATCCCCTGGGGTTAATGTGGGTTTCCGAGCTTATCTCGGATCCCTTCTAGGGTAATTTGTATGTGGCTGCGCTGTGGGCCTCATTTTCGATTTTTTGGTGGCCATTTTTTCTCTCGCTTAGGGGATTTTTGTGTGTCTGAACTCTGGAATTTGGACTTAAATGGAGGTGTAACTTCACTTTCAGAGGTCCTGGGTGCTGCCCCCCCCCCCCCATGCTATGGTTAATCTTTTTATGTAGTTTGTGTGAGTATTTGGTGTGTATTCACTGTTTTTTGTTGCGCGCGGGTCGGCCGTTATAGTCGTATTTTTAGTGCGTGTGGGGGTTTGTTACGTTAAGGTTTATTCTGAGGTGTTTTTTTTTTTCTAAGTCGTGCGTGTGACGTATTTAATGGCTCGCCTCGCTACACGAGGCTCACCAGCAATGAGTGCCTTCGGCGCTCATTGCCTCTCATTGCCTAAGTGCTACGATTTAACGGCTCGCCTCGCGCTGTCGTACGCACTACGCAAACAGCGTGACGACGAATCGTAGTTGGACAATTATAATATATGATTATTATCTATAATAATAATACTAGTTAAAAAGAAGTAGCTCTTTTTACCATTGAAAAACAGACAAAATCTATTTCAGCTGATAGGTAGTAATTTCTAGCTAGTGATTTACATATTGCTAAAATACTGTCTGGTATTCTGTAATATGAAAAAATATAAGCATACTACAAAATATCTATATTGTACAGGGAAAGCAGTAGTTTTCTTAGGTTAAAGCCTGAGTGATTTTCACTGTATCATTGTACTTTTTCTTTATCAGTATAAATTCTGGCGACTGACTTCAAAAATGTACTGTAAACCTGTAGATATTTAATCCAATCTGGGAAATGTACTAAGCAGTAGTGGAGCTGCTGTATGGAGGCCACCCTCAATTACCCCAGTACATATATACATTGTGTGTCTTGTTGTAGTTTAGCCTTTCAGTATTGTCCGCCAGGCACATCTATTAGCCACTGCCCTACTGTGCTAATGTTCATTGCTTCAATGACTTCATCTATCCATCTCACCTTCTGACGCCTCCTTCTTTGTGTACCTTACATTTTTCTCAGCATTAGAGTCTTCTCTAATGAATCATGGCTTCTCATTGAAAACTTTCTTGATAGTGATATATTTTTACTTTTTACTAGCTTTTTCCAGACTTGCCATAGCCTTCTTTCCCAGAAGCAAACAACTTGAAATTTCATGACTGCAGTCACCATCATTTATTTGCTCGGAACTTAGATTGCTTTTTGCCATGATTTTTGTCTTTATGGTGTTGAGCAGCAGGCCAGCTTTTGCACTCTATTCTTTAACCCTCATCAAAAGGTCCATTAGTTTTAGCCATCAAATTAGTATCATCTGCATATCTGAGGTTATTGATATTTCTACCACCAATATTAATTCTGACTTTGAATTCTTCCAGTTTGCCCTTGAGCATGATTATTCTGCATGTAAGTTGAAAAAAATAGGTTGACAATATACAACCCTGTTACAGTCCTTTCCCCATCTTGAACCATTTGGTTGCTTCAGGATCTTAAGCATTGCCTTGCTGGGTTGTGAATTGAATGCAATTGTTTAAAAAATTGAGCATTTTTTGGCACTCCCTCTTTTATTATTGGGATATAGACTGACCTTTTTCAGTTTAGTGACCCTTGTTGAGTTTTCAAAATGTTTGGGCATAAGAAAAGCAACACTTTCACAGCAATATCTTATAGGATTTTTAATACCTCAGCTAGAATTCCATCAATTCCCCTGGATTCCTATGGCCCATCTCTTTTCACTCTCCAAGATGTCTGGTTGCAGTTCATTGGACAACTATTGAGGCCATCAATGCCATTATATATATATTGTGATGGTGTGTCCCCATGAGTGAGGGGGTCAACAGAAGCTTAAAATACATTGGTGTGGCTGCAATGGAGGGCTGCATTCTGAGAGATTGTTTGGGAGCTGTGCAAAGCTGCATTCTAGAGACCAGAGAATGAGCTCTGGGAGAGAGGGCTGACATTTTTAAAAGCAGAAGGGAAGGCTGGCTGGTTTTGAGCTGCAATGTGGACATAGGGCTACACTTGGAGACTGATAGAGCCTGAAGTTTGAAAGCAATTTTTCTTGGCCAGACCCCAAAAGGTGTTCACCCAGGTGGGGTAAGGTTCCAGAAAGGCCTGGGATTAAACGTGAGGTAAGAAGACTGGAGAAAGGCACTGAACCTGAGAGAAGTAGTAGATCTGTCACAATATATATATATATATATATATATATATATATATACTAGCAACTTGAAGCCTGCTGTCCTCTCTCTGTGTCTCCCCCCTCTGTGTCTTCTCCCTCCCTGCGAATGACCATACACAAGATCCAATCGCCTTTGGATCGGATCATTGTCAAACTGCAATTCGTTGCAAAGCGTGACGACAAATCACAGTTTGACAGTTATAATATGTGATATATATATATATATATATATATATATACTGTATATATATAGTTTCTTAAGTGATATATATAAATAGAAACAATAGAGAGTCCAATTATTATTTATTATGGATTATTATTTATTATTTATATTTTATACAAAAAAGTCCCAAAATATAAATAAAATGGCTTACTTTACCAATACAAAATAATATGTACATATACAATCTGACGCAATTGCAGGATTTTCCTGGAGTTGCTTCTCGGCTCTGAGGTAAAACAACCTTTATACAATCCACTTTTAACCATATTTTGATTTTCCAGGTATTTTTCTTCAGACAATAATAAGACCGACATTCAATTGCAAGCCCGTAATTACCTTCACACATGCGGCATGTCTTCAAGTAAGAAATTTGATACAATTACGGCTGAATTTAATTGACCGAAGCCCGCAATCACAGGGCTAAAGCCTTCATATGTAACACTTCCGGATGGCTGATCATATGAAGGGCGCCAAAGTTTACCAAGCCCGCAATTGCCAATCCTGTCACAGCCCAATTAACCAATAGGAACCTGAGAAAACTAATAATAATATACCTTGGGAAATTATTTTAAAAGCTACTGGAAACCATAAGTCCTTGACTGTGCTGTTGCTGAGAAAGTCAACACACAGTTCTAGGCGTTGGTGGGTTTTTGAATTTTGGAGAGAGAGGAGCAGTTTTGTAAGTGTTCGGTTATTTTGACTACTAAAAAATATCAACACTTCAATTACAACAAACATAATTACTAATCATATATAATTGTTGTCAAACTACGAATCGTTGTCACTCTTTGCAAAGCGAGGGGCCGCATTTGTGGAAGCGGAGTCTCTACGGCTCCTTACAAGCAGTTACAAACACCCACACAAACGGCACTTTAACAAAATAGATCTAACACGCATCACTAGATACATACTTACACAAAAAAAATATGAACCGCGGGTCTTAGAACCCAAAATTTACGGACTTAGGCAAAAAAAATACGAGATGTGGTACTTAGAAAAAAAATCATTACGAACTCGCTAAATTACGACCTAACGGCTGAACCGCACGCACATGACAAACACCCCTTTCCACTAATATATGCAGGAAGCATTGTGCTGAAGAGCTGACAATCAGCTCTTCAGCACAATGCTTCCTGCATATATTACTTCAAAATAGGTAAAGTATATTCATTTATTAATGATTTAATTAGCATACAAAAACACATATACAAAAAACAAAAAAACACTATCGCAATAAACACAAAAGCCATCCACCGCCCGCCTCACAACGAGCGCCAACGCTGTTCATAACACACAGAGACTTGCAATAAGCGCAAAAAACAGATCAGCGCCGACCAAACAGTAACAGCAAAAGCTCCTCTTAGAAAAAAAAATACAACAACCAACAGCTTCGTAATGAGCGCCAAAGGATCTCAGAACACCCGAAAAATTAATGTCTGTGGCAAACAGCATTACCTGCCTTACAATTTTATTGCCCCGTCATTTTTGACGGGCAAGTCGCTAGTATTACATAATTCACACATATAGATTAATACATACACATGCCTCATACCCCCCCTACCCCCTCCCATATCCATAATAAAATACACATAATTCACACATTATTGTTTTACCTCATACATATACACGTATATATTATATTGATTTATACTTATATTTATGTTTTCATTTGTAGGAGGGTAGAAGAGGGGAGTAGAGTGGAAGAGGAGAAGTGGAGGAAAGTGAGAAGAACACCGGAGCAGAGCAGAGTAGGAGAGTAGAAGAGGAGAGTGAGGGGAACACTGGAGGAGAGTAGGAGAGTAGAAGAGGAGAGGAGGAGTGTGAGGCGAACACCTGAGGAGAGGCGAGTAGTAGAGTAGGAGAGTAGAAGAGGAGGAGAGTAAGGAGGGATGAACATCTGTGATAGAGAGGAGGAAAGATAGAGTGTAGGAGAGCAGGAATGGAAGGGATGTGCCCCAGATGTAGGCACACAAAGAATAGTGGCAGAGAGTCAGAGGCCTGATTCCAGGGAGGGGGGTAGTGGTGAAGAGGGACCGGCCCCAAGGAGAGAACAGGGAGGCCTGAAACCCCAGGCACAGTTGGGAGGGCAAGAGGTTGTGCCAAAGCACAGGGGCCCTAATTATACCCCTGATAAGATGAGAGTCCTCCTCAGAAAATTCTGTACCCGCTATAGCATCATACATGGTGGGAGGGAAGTGAAAACTAGCCAGAAGACACATGCCTGAAGTGAGGTTGCTTCAGCTGTTGCTGCTTTTGGGTATGCCCACGGGGATGTGAAGTCTGTCAAGCACAAATATGATGACAGCCGGATGAAGGTGAAGAGGAAGATGTTAGAGGAGGCCTGAGCAGCCCGTGCAACTGGTGGAGAGGACCCTGAGGGAGTGGATCGAGCCAGCGGGGGTATTGGGCCTTCCAGGACAGGTGGACATGGATGTGTCAAGCACCATGCATTGTGAGTATCATAAACACCATTACACCCTCATATGCACACTAGTGATGTCCCGAACAGTTCGCCCGCGGACTATTCACGGTGATTTTGGCATGTTCGCGAACGGCGAACATATGGGCTTTTCTGTTCGCCCCCTATTCTTTATCATTGAGGAAACTTTGACCCTGCACCTCACAGTCAGCAGACACATTCCAGCCAATCAGCAGCATACACTCCCTCCCAGAGCCTTCCATCTGAAGGACAGCAACCCAAAAAGCCCTTTTTAGGGCTAGAACATCATTTATTTTATTTTATAATTTTTTTCTGTGTAATCTAATTGCATATGCCTGCCTGCTAGCGTGTGTGTGTGACAGGCTAACACCTAACAGCTTATATTGTGCTCAGTGAAATAAAACAACACTTTTTTGACTGTAATAGATTGAATATCAGTTGCCTGCCTACAGGCGTGTGTGTGAAGCCTATTGCATCTACTCTGCCAACTTTTGCCAGTGCACAGTGACACTCATATCTGGTGGCACCTTAGATTGCACGCGCAGTGCCCCAAATTTGAAGTGGGAGAACCGACCAAGCATCTTTTCCGATCTCCCGCTTCCAAAAATCCATGCCATATACACGTCCTCTGATAGTGGACGTAACAGGGATTAACTACTTAACAGTACACACCTTATAATACCGGAGACAGAGGCAACGCGTATAATCTTCCATGCTGTGCAGTGGAAGCCCCCAGACTCTGACCTGTGTATAATATTCCATGCTGGGCAGTGGAAGCCCCCAGACTCTGACCTGTGTATAATCTTCCATGCTGGGCAGTGGAAGCCCCCAGACTCTGACCTGTGTATAATCTTCCATGCTGGGCAGTGGAAGCCCCCAGACTCTGGGAGTCTGAAGAAGAGGAGTCAGAGGAGGAAGGTGGCTTTGAGGAGGTGGAAGACCAAACACAGCAGGCATCCCAGGGGGCTTGTTGTCACCTGGCTGGGTGGAGGAAGAGACCTTCAATGACATCAGTGAGGACAAGGAACGGGACATGGCTAGCTTGGTATCCAACCTTGTGCAAATGGGGAGTTTGCGGGTTGTGCAAAGGGACGGTTTGCAGTTCTTTGCGGTGCATTAAACGGGGAGATTGGTCTGTTACTGTGAAGCGGGTGTAACCCTTACACTACCTGATCGATACAACATCATACCTGATGTTTTAAAGCATGTTATTCCAAACAATTTAGGAATGTTATGTGATTTATGCCCTTTATGGCTTAAAACCAGACTCTGCCTCAACTATGTCATTTTCTGTGGGAGTTTTGCCATGGATCCCACTCCGGCATGCCACAGTCCAGGTGTTAGTCCCCTTGAAACAACTTTCCCATCACTATTGTGGCCAGAAAGAGTCCCTGTGGGTTTTGAAATTCGCCTGCCCATTGAAGTCTATGGCGGTTCGCCCAGTTCGCCCATTCGCGAACATTTAATGGAAGTTCGCGTCCGCTGTTCGCGAACCGAAAATTTGATGTTCGCGACATCACTAATGCACACACATGAACACCAAACACATAGATAATTGACATACAATAGCTATGCAGCACTGTAAGCTCTATGGTTACGGCTAATGATATATGGGGCTGCAATAACTATTTAAATCCAGTAAGCAAAATTATCATAATCAAAATTCATATCAATAGAATGTCTGTCCAATACCTGCAGTAAAAACTGATTCTAATTAACAGTCACCAAATACATCAAGATTGCTTTAACATTCAAAAGAGAGTACATGTATGGGTGTGCACACAGCAACACATGCGGATACAGACTCTGTAGGATTGCATGTGCTTGTCAAGTTCTAGCCTAACCTAGACCACATCCGATGCTGAGAATTGGTCACAGATTGGTCAGTCTCACACACTGCACAGCAGATTCAGCTGACCATGTGTCCTGCAGATGGTAGACCGCAGAAGAATTACATATATTGATATGAGCCATGATCCACAATGCTCATGATACAGGTGAATATTTATCTGCGAAAGACAATCACAACAGCCAATTACAAGTGACCCTGATGTCAGGGATATGGAAACACACAGGAAACAATTATTTAGGGAATCCCAACTAAAACACTATTGTCCTTTCATTTCAGTACCCAGGAGGACTAGGCCGGCCACAGAGACACAGGCGTTGGTGTTGGCTCCACCGGAGGAGTAACCAGATAAACCCCCTGAAGTGGTGGTTGAGGAAAGTGAGAACAGGTTAGAAGGCCTGTGACCATCACAGGAAGCTGCCCTTAAGCATACAGCCAATGTCTCCAGTCTGTGAATCTCCCCCACCCTCCCCCACGGGCCCTTTCACGCATCGTGGCCACTTCCACTGTATGTTCAGCCAACTCCACCTCATATGTATTGGAGCCAGCAATCACCACAACATCCACAGCTGCCCTGGTACTGGAGACAACAATCAGCAGGCCCACGACTTCCACCTGCTCCAAACCCATGGACCCACTGGCTCTTCCGACAGCAACGCCACTGCCAGCAGCACCTCTGTCATCACCACCACTCCACCAGCTATTTTGAGGGATATCCTGCACCTGATTCATAAGGAGGATTTAAGCCATCATGACCTATTAGCTGACCTGGCACTACAGCTCCAACACCAGAATGATATCACAAACTCCCTCATTGACAGCAACAGATTGATATACAGTGAGATGAGGAGGCACCATCGCAGAATGAAGAGTTATGAGCAAAAGGCAAATAGGGACAGACAAGCCCAGAGAGCAGATAGAATTGTCCAGCTCATCTCTAAAGCCTTTGGTTACACAGCCTCCAAGACCATCGCAACCGGTGGCCTCATCATCTTACATCATACCGCCAACGCCAGCTGCTACAACGCCACACCAGATGAACGAACCCTGAACGCCAACACCTCCTTCACGTGGTAGAGGGAGGAGGGGCCCAGACATGGAAGGTGGGTGACCAGTTCTGAGTAAGAGGAAGTAGTCGAGAACATCCCCTAATTCCTCAACATGGCCTTTCATGTTCATATGTATTCCGTGACAAATAAATTTCATTTTGATTTATATTTTTCACTGCTCTTTTGTGCCTCTGTGTCTGCTAAGTGATATCTCCCATTGTTAAGTGTTTTTACATAATTTTATCTAAGTGCTGCATCAACTGTATTTGGCAATATATATGACAGGCTCCTCAAGGCTCCCCAGACAGGACAGGTGTTCAGTTTAACAGTGTATGAACACAGGTGAGGCAATTAGTATTCAACGGGAGCCTCTGATTTTCTCAACTGTGTTCACACAGATAAAAAGAAAATGTGGGAAGTTTTGAGGAGAGGTTTGCGAAACACTAGTCTATGATTTTACCATTTATATGATAAATCTCACTTGAGGAGCGAACCAGATATTTTTTTTATGTGCACAAATGTGCCGTTGGGAATGCTGAGCGTTATAATCTGATGAACTTCCCTGCTTTTGTATTGTTTTTAAGTGGTTTACTATCTTATTTAATGGTGCTAGGGCACTCCTAAGTCTTTGAAAAAGCCTTTGCAAGTCTCAGTAAATTTTCTTACATTTGCCATTTATGGGTTTGAAAGCAATTGCAGGCTTGTGAAATTGTTGCAATTAAATTGCAATTTGCTATTTTAGCTACTGTCACTTTTGCGGCCTTGAAAGATCAAAGGCGTAGATGAGTTGGAGTTACGATTTTGACAACCCACAGGAATTTTTAGCCTGTACCCACAAATTGATTGCGTGTAGCTTGAAGGGGCAATTAAATATCTGTAACTTTTAAGGACTACATTACGGGCTCCAATAATTACAATTTTCTCAGTTGAATGGGGGCCTATGTGTATTTACTCACCAGCAGACGGGTGGGGCACTGGCCTGCCCTTCTCTCCAAATGTCCCACCTCACGGACCCTTAACCCACTTTTTAGTGAGTGCTGTATTCCTTATGCACAACAGATTTTTCCCTGCAGTAAAATTTTGTAAGGGTATCTTTTTTCAGAAACAGTCTCCAGATTGTCAGGTTAGGTTTGTCGATCCATGATGCTCTGCTTCTCGCTTTTCTGCCCTAGATCAAGTAGCCTATCCATGTTGATTGTAGCATCACTTCCTCTTCTTTCTTGATTGAAGCCATTGATTCATCATTTCTGGGCCTGGAAATGGCCCTCTGTCTAAAAATACCATTGTTCTATAAAGAAAAAATATTTCATAGAATGGAACTCTTGCAATGAGGAACTCCCCCATTGCAAATAGGCACAGGGACATGGTCATATCAGGACATATCATGACAGGGGGGATTATAATGATGTTCATAAGCTTTTCATAAAAGCCTTCAAACACAAAAGGAGGTTGTAGAGAGGAACATGTAGAGAATAACATCTTACCTCCATCAACGAGCATCATGGGTAAATCTGTCCTGGCAAGTCCCACACCATTGCTGTTGTGCAAGTAGCAATATCATGTATACAAATAATGATCATGTGGCAATTAGTGCTAGTATTAGTTTATCAATTAATAATAAATGAGTTCTATGGTTAACAGCCCTTCAGTAGAACAGGGTCACAATGTATATATATATATATATATATATATATATATATATATATATATATATATATATATATATATATAAAGTATTAACTCCCAATATTCACTAATGAGTATGTTCATGCATGCTTTAGAAAATAGTGATAATAACCTTGAAACACAGTTTGCATATGAGTTTGCATGAAGGGATGCATATACAGGATGATGACCAAATCCTAAAACATAATAGTTAAGTAATTACATTAACCATATAAAACAGACCTAAACATGGGTAATGGTATCGCAAGCACCATAATACACTTTTCAGTGTCTACGTCCCAACTCAAGCGGATCTTGTGGAATGGGACAAATTTTACACTGACCTGCGCAATCTAGTATAGAAAGTACCTGCAGATGACAAAGTCTTCATCTTCAACAACGTCAATGCTAGAGTAGGCAAAGATTTGGTGTGTCGACTAAACTACTGTACGGCTCAGAGTCGTGGGTAATCTATTTCCATTACCTATGGCTTCTTGAGCGCTTTCATGAACGCTGCCTCCTCACCATCCTCAACATCCACTGGAATGACCACGTCACCAACACTGAAATCCTTGAAAAGGAAGGAGTCACAGGCATTGAGACCATGCTATTGAAGACACAGTTGCGCTGGGCAGGACACATCTCTAGGATTGTGGATAATTGGCTGCCAAAGATTATGCTATATACTGTAGCAGGGGTTCTTAACCTCTTGATGACTCCAGATCCCCAATGGATTGTCCAATATGCATAGTCCCGGTTAAGAACCCATGTTATATAGTAAGCTCACCAAGTACTAGCTGAAACTATCCCTTAATGCCTGTCACATTGACCATAATCGATGGTCGGCTTTAGCTTTGGATGGCAAGGCCTGGAGAAGTACCATTCACCAAAGTACCATTCACCAGACTGTTTCATCTTTTGAGAATACACGCAGGGCTGGTCTTGCGAGGAAATAGAAGCAGAGCAAAAATTGTGTCACTGTAGCACCTAACCCAGAGCAAACTTTTCCTTGCAACTACTGCGGTCGGATCTGCCTGTCCCTCATTGGCCTTCTCAGCCACCAGAGAGCACGCAGATGTTGACAACATCCCTCTTAAATCTTTAAGACGATGTCAGTGAGGAGTGTTGCTGAGAATGTCAAATCCTAGGTACAGCACCTATATCCCCCTGCGCCTGGCCACAGAGCCCCCAACCCCCTTGTCTACACAACTAGTCCCAAGTCAAGGGGGGGGGGGGGGTTGCAGGGGGACGTATCCCATTGGATGCAAGGAAGGTCAAGGCTGACCGTGGAGGTGGCAGTGCTGGAAATCAGGGCACACTGGGTAATGTTCATGCTCAGCTATGTGAACACACTCTAATTCTGTAGGACTCCATCTGATGTTCCTCACCTCAATATGGAGCCTTCTCTGGCTGCATATCACCAAGGCACGGCTGGAGGAGATCCTAACCTGGAGAACCTGTATAGCATCACTTTGCTCACTCATCAGGACCAGTATCTCCACGTTGGTGGCCTCTAATGGTAGGCCTGGGGGTTGGAAGTGCTCATAGGCTGGGCATGGCTGTGGGAGGAGGCAGCGGTGGTGGTGGCCCAATTGGAAGATGCTGGAAGATCTTTTAGGGTTGTGGTGGGCCTGGTGATGGAGGTGGCTAGGATGTACCAATTGAGGGAGAATGAACTGCTGCTGGTGGTGACATTGATCTTGAATCAGTCCAATAAGAGGGCCCTGGAGGCGAATCAATCTGGGTGTCATCCTTTTTATTTCCAAAGTCTCCCGATTCTATTCAGGGCCCCTCAATCTGATTCTGGTGGGCAGAGCATCCATCCCTACAGAGTCTGTATCTGCATATGCTGCAGGGGCAATACACCCACAGATGTATTCTCAATTGGGTGTTTAATACATGTATATCAATCTGGTATTTGCTGCATCTATTTGTCACATATATGGTGCTGCCCACCAATGAGAGTGATATGCAAGGTTCCTGGATTTGAGGAGGAATGGATGATCCCTCACTCTCATTGGTGTACAGCATTTACATGGGATTGGAGTTATCTGTGTGTGGTGTACATGAGGTGTACAAGGAGGCTGGATCCAGTGTTGCCAAAAGCCCTGGAACTCTGGAGATGGTGCCTGAGGTCATCATCTCCTTCAGCAAACTATCACACTTGTTGTACCGGACAGTCACTCTGGGACCACCACTAGAAGCTCTCACTGCTCTGGCCTTCTCTTCGATCATCCTCCTGACATTTGCCAGGATGTCATCATAACAATTATTAGAGACCTCACATCCCTATCTTCAAAGCCAACCTCAGTGACTGCATAAGGATATTGGCGTGGGCACAGATGGCATTGAGGAGTACCATCATCTCTTCATGTCTGTCGTTAGGGGCCCTGTATTTGCCTCCAGTCTCTTGACAAGAGACTGTACAGTACCTCCCTGCTCTGTCCCTGAGGCCTGCTCCTCCCCATCACTCGCCACCCTCCCTGGAATCAGACACCCTCCTTGTCCCTGAACTAGGTGTTCCTAAAACTATGGGTGGCTCCGTTTCTATCTCACCACCCGCCTTCTTCCCTGGAAATACCACTCATAGCTTTCCACTCCCCCCTCCACTCCCTAACTCTCTTTCCCTCCACTCTCACCCTACTTCTACCTCCCTCCCTCTGCCCCCCTCCCCTCTACTCTTCAGGGCCCCCTCTCTCTCCTCTTCCTTTCCTCCTCCTCACCTCTCCCCCCTAATGCCAGAAGCTTGCCAGGAAAAATAGGAGAGTTAGAATTATTTGCAATTAATAAAAAATGGGATTACCAAAACGTGGTGGGATGAATCTCATGACTGGACTGTTAATCTGGATGGTTATAACCTATTTAGGAAAGATAGGGGAAATGGTAAAAGAGGAGGAGGGGATTGTCTATATGTTAAGCCTGAATTTAAGCCTATAGTCAGAGAAGATATTTATGGTGGATCTAGCGGTAATGGTGAATGTTTGTGGGTAGAGTTAAAAGTGGAGCAACAAATTCCAAAAGAATATTAGTAGGAGTATGCTATAAACCCCCAAATATAGCTGATAGTGAGGAAATACAATTATTGTTACAGATTGGAAATGCAGCTAAGCATGGGCAAGTTCTATTAATGGAAGATTTTAATTACCCTGAAATAAACTGGGTAAATGAGACCAACAGTTCAGCTAAGGGGAGCAGGTTCTTGAGTACACTCAGGGATTATTATCTGGCCCAGGTTATACAAAAGCCTACTAGAAATGAGGCCATCTTGGATTTAGTCATCACAAATAATTTCGATATAGTATCCAATGTTGAAATAGGGCAACCTTTTGGAAACAATGATCACAACGCAGTCTCATTTGAGATTGAGTTAAAAAAACAAAATTTTAGCGAGCCAACAAAAACTCTCAATTTTAAAAGGGCAGATTTTAACGGTCTAAGAGCAGCAATACAAAGTATAGACAAAGAACTGGCAGGTAGAAATACTAAACATAAATGGACAACATTGAAATCCTTACTAAATATACATACTTATCACCATGTACCAAGTGGGAATAAAAGTAAAAGGAGTAAATCACATCCAATGTGGCTTAACAATGATTTAAAGATCAAGATATAGAGTA
This sequence comes from Discoglossus pictus, assembly GCA_027410445.1. Taxonomy (NCBI): domain Eukaryota; kingdom Metazoa; phylum Chordata; class Amphibia; order Anura; family Alytidae; genus Discoglossus; species Discoglossus pictus. Next base: position 195,098,581 of record CM050163.1, on the reverse strand, counting down.
AAAAACAGGCATTTAAATTATACAAACAAGAGGGGACAGAGACTGCTTTACGGGAGTACAAGGAAATCAAAAAGGCTTGAAAAGGCCAATTAGACGAGCTAAAATAGAAAATGAAAAATGTATTGCAAAAGAAAGTTAGACTAACCCTAACATATTTTTTAAGTATATTAATGGGAAGAAGGGAGGAAGGAAGCTATAGGAACATTACAATGTGAGACAGGTCGCCTGAAAATTAGTGACCAGGAAAAGGCAGATGAGCTTTACAGCGTATATAAAAAGTCTACACACACCTTTTTAAATGTCAGGTTTCTGTGCTGTAAAAAAATGAGTCAAAGATAAATAATTTCAGAAATGTTTCCACCTTTAATGCGACCTATAAACTGTACAACTCAATTGAAAAACAAACTGAAATCTTTTAGGTGGAGGGAAGAAAAAATATAAAAATTAAATAATATGTTTGCATAAGTATGCACACCCTTAAAATAATACTTTGTTGAAGCACCTTTTGATTTTATTACAGCACTCAGTCTTTTTGGGTATGAGTCTATCAGTATGGCACATTTTGACTTGGCAAGATTTGCCCACTCTTCTTTGCCAAAACACTCCAAATCTGTCAAATTGTGAGGGCATCTCCTGTGCACAGCCCTCTTCAGATCGCCCCACAGATTGGATTCAGGTCTGGGCTCTGGCTGGGGCATTCCAAAACATTAATTGTCTTCTGGTGAAGCCATTCCTTTGCCACCACCATGCTTCACTGTGGGTATGGTGTTCTTTTGGTGACGTGCAGTGTTGTTTTTGCGCCAAACATATCTTTTGGAATTATGGCCAAAAGGTTCAACTTTGGTTTCATCAGACCATAACATCTTTTCCTGCATGCTTTTGGGAGACTTCAGATGTGTTTTTGCAAAATGTAGCCTGGCTTGGATGTTTTTCTTCTAAGAAAAGGCTTTTATCTTGCCACTCTACCCCATAGCCCAGACATATGAAGAATACAGGAGATTGTTGTCACATGTACCACACAGCAAGTACTTGCCAGATATTCCTGCAGCTCCTTTAATGTTGCTGTAGGCCTCTTGGTAGCCTCACAGACCAGATTTCTTCTCGTCTTTTCATAAATTTTGGAGGGAGCTCCAGTTCTTGGTAATGTCACTGTTGTGCCATATTTTCTCCACTTGATGATGACTGTCTTCACTGTGTATATCTAACCCCTTGGAAATTCTTTTGTACTCTTCTCTTGACTGATACCTTTTAACAATGAGATCCCTCTGATGCGTTGGATGCTCTCTGTGAACCATTGCTTTTGCTGTGGGATGCGACTAAGAAAATGTCAGGAAAGACCAACTAGAGCAGTTGAACTTTATTTGGGGTTAATCAGAGGCACTTTAAATGATGGGAGGTGTATGCTGACTCCTATTTAACACGATTTAGAATGTGATTGCTGAATTCTGAACACAGCTACATCCCCAGTTATAAGAGGGTGTGCAGACTTATACAACCACATTATTTTTCTTTTTTTTTCTTCCCTCCACCTAAAATATTTCAGTTTTTTTTCAATTGAGTTGTACAGTTTATAGGTCACATTAAAGGTGGAAAAAGTTCTGAAATTATTTATCTTTGTGTCATTTGTTTACAGCACAGAAACCTGACATTTTAACAGGGGTGTGTAGACTTTTTATATCCACTGTATAGGTTCTTTTCTTCCGTATACACAAGGGAGGTACCAGTGGTTAGGGCACTGCTTCATTATGGGGCTATACTACTTTCACCAAATAACTGGATAACGCAGGAAGAAATCCAAAAGAGGTTGGAAAAAATAAATGTTAATAAAGCCCCGTGTCCTGATGGAATACATCCAAGGGTACTGGGGAACTGAGTTCTGTAATAGTCAAACCATTATATTTAATTTTTCAAGATTCACTCAACACAGGGTCTCTACCAGATGACTGGAGAAAAGCAGATGTGATACCTATATTTAAAAAGGGAGCAAGAGCAAATCCGGGGAATTATAGACCAGTGAGCCTCACTTCTGTAGTGGGAAAGCTTTTAGAAGGGTTATTAAGGGATAATATACAAGAATATGTCTATTTGAACAGGATTATAAGTAGGAGTCAACATGGATTTATGAGGGATAGGTCATGTCAAACAAATCTAATTCGTTTCTATGAGGTGGTTATTAGGAACTTGGATCAAGGCAACTCAGCGGATGTAGTCTATTTGGATTTTGAAAAGGCTTTTGATACAGTGCCACATGGGAGACTATTGTGCACACTAAGGGATACAGGAATTGCAGTAAATATCTGCTCATGGATTGAGAGCTGGCTAAAAGACAGGAAGCAAAGGGTTGTTGTAAATAAAACATACTCCGATTGGACTAATGTAGTATGTGGGGTTCCTCAGGGTTCAGTATTAGGTCCTCTCCTTTTTAACATATTTATTAATGACTTAGAGGTGGGACTGGAAAGTAGTGTCTCCATTTTCGCTGATGACACAAAGTTTTGCAAGGTAATTAAATCAGATAATGATGTGCTTTCCCTTCAAAGGAATTTACATAAAATTGAGGAATGGGCATCTAAATGGCAGATGTGATTTAATATGAATAAATGTAAAGTTATGCATCTGGGAAGGAAAAATAGCCATGCAATTTATAATCTTAATGGAATAAATATAGGGGTATCAGATATTGAAAGAGATTTGGGAGTACTTGTGGACAACCACCTAGGTAACAGTGCTCAATGCCAAGCAGCAGCTGCAAAGGCAAATCAAATATTAACATGTATTAGGAAGGGTTTAGAAGCAAGGGAAGCAAATATAATTCTGCCACTATACAAATCTCTAGTACGCCCTCATTTGGAATATGGAGTACAATTTTGGGCACCACTTCATAAAAAGGACATTTTAGAGCTCAAAAAGGTACAGAGGAGGGAAACAAAACTAATATGAGGAATGGAGGGGCTAAGTTATAAAGAAAGGCTAACCAAATTAAGCTTTTTTTCTCTAGAAAAAGGGCATCTAAAGGGAAGAGAGATATGATTACATTATATAAATACATCCATGGTCAGTATAAAGAATTGTCAAGGGGGCTTTTTGTGCAAAGAGGTTTTCAACTGACAAGAGGACACCCCTTGAGGTTAGAAGTAAAAAGATTCCACCTTAAAGAAAGAAAAGGGTTCTTCACAGTAAGGGTGGTTAATCTGTGAATTCTCTACCAGAGGAGGTGGTGACAGTGGATTCGATAGATAACTTTAAAAGGGGACTGGATTTATTTCTAATTAAGAAAGGAATTCAGGGTTATCCTGGATAATTAGAGAGAGTGTATTGATCCAGGGAGAAATTCGATCGCCAGTATCTGGGGTCAGGAAATAATATTTTTTTTTTTTCCTTTAAGGCGATTGGCTAAGTTTCACTTGTTTTTTTTTTTGTTTGCCTTCCTCTGGATTAATTAATAATTAAAAAAAAATAGTTGATTAATAATTAATTAATTAACAATTAACAACTAATTAATTAATAACTAATTCTCATATTGCAGATCAGAGGAGATATTAAAATGTTGAATTTGATGGACTGAAAGTCTTTTTTCAACCTTAATTACTATGGCCCTCATTCAATTGCGATATGGCCAATTGAAAAGGGGGCTAAATAAGCACATAGCATATTTTTTTAAAATAGGTTTTTAGTTAGTGAAAACCTTGCTTTTGAATAGATGCTTACTAACTAAAAACTTCTTTAAAAAATATATGTTATGTGCTTATTTAGATCCCTATTCAATTGGCAAAATCGCAATTGAATGAGGGCCTATGTAACTATGTAACTGTGTAACTACAGTGCCTTGCAAAAGTATTCAACCCCCTTGACTTTTCACCTATTTTGTTACATTACAGCCTTAAATTCAATGTTTTGTTAATCTGAATTTTATAAGATGGATCAGAACACAATAGTCTAAGTTGGTGAAGTGAAATGAGAAAAATAGATACATAAAACTATTTTTTAGAAATGGAAAACAGAAAATTGGCATATGGGTTTGTATTCACCCCCTTTGTTATGAAGCCCATAAAAAGCTCTGGTGCAACCAATTACCTTCAGAAGTCACATAATTAGTGAAATGGTGTCCACCTGTGTGCAATCTAAGTGTCACATGATCTGTCATTACATATACACACCTTTTTTTAAAGGCCCCAGAGGCTGCAACACCTAAGCACGAGGCACCACTAGGGACTTGGAGCTGTGATTGCCGCAAAAGGTGGCTGTACAAAGTATTGACTTTAGGGGGGTGAATAGTTATGCACATTGACTTTTTCTGTTGTTTTGTCCTATTTTTTGTTTGTTTCATAATAAAAAAAGAAACATCTTCAAAGTTGTGGGCATGTTCTGTAAATTAAATGATGCAAATTCTCAAACAATCCATGTTAATTCCAGGTTGTGAGGCTACAAAACACGAAAAATGCCAAGGGTGATGAATACTTTTGCAAGGCACTGTATGTAAGGTGCTTTGTGGAAAGCACTAGGGACACAGGATTCCAAGCTCAAAGACAGGGCCCTCCATTCTTTGCAATGTGTTAATTTTTAATTTGTCATTGCGTGGAACTTAACTTATATATAGCACCATGGAATATGTTGGCGCATAAGAAATAAATGATAATAATAATTATATATATATATATATATATCACATATTATAATTGTCAAACTGCAAGTCGTCGCCACGCTTTGCATGCTCCAGAGGTAGGCAAACAAAATAAAAAAAACATTGAAACATTGCTAAATTTCTCATAAGGGAAAAAATTACTTCCTGGCCCCAAATACTGGCAATCAAAGTACTCCCTGGATCAATATCCTTTCTTCTCTAATTATCCAAGAAAACCCAATAGAACTTTTTTACTGAAAAATATATCCAGTCCTTTTCAAAGTTATCGATTGAATCTCCTGTCACAACGTCCTTTGGTAGAGAGTTCTGCAGTCTGAATGCCTTTACTATGAAGAACTCTTTTCTATCTTTAAGGAGTCTCTTTTCTTCTAACCTCAAGAGATGTCTACTTGAAAACCTCTTGGCACAACATTTTCACTTGACAAAGCCTTATATTGACCCTGAATGTATTTATTTTAAGGTAATCATATTTTTTCAGCAAAACTGCAGTTTAAGGTGGCTCAAGGTGTAGCAAGATTCTGGGAAAAATAGGGGTGCTACTAAGAATATAAATATGGAATAATGAAGAAAAAAGAGAAAGAGCAGGTATCCTTTTAAATTTTAGTGCACACCCTCTGCCTGAGCAACAATATAGGGAAGACTCAAAATTTAAAACTTAACATTTATTGATAAAGTTAAAAATGACTGGTATAAAATCCTGACACTCTGACAAGATAAAGAAATTGGGGGAAGTGTGTGAAAATGTACATATTAATAAATATTGATATTATAGACCCTATATATCAAGTTGTAAGACCCTTTACATCCATAAATAAATTTGATAGAATATAATAATATCCTATATTTATAAGATATCTACTTGTCAATGTGACCCTATATAATCCAAAGAATAAAGTGCTGAGTGCTAGCAGTGATCATACAATATACCAAAAGGTAAAATTGTATTAAAGTGCCAGATTCTAAATTATATCAGAGACGAGAAAACTCCCCCCAGTATAATATACCAAAGTGCTGAATATACCAAAGTGTTAAATATGAGGATCTTAGGGTCTATGAACGGATAAATAGGTGAATAGATTAAGTCTTGACATTAAATTGCTATTTAAATGTCACCACTTCTACTTCTTAAACTTAGGAGCTTTGGTATATAATGTTGTATCCCTAATAGGGTATGTATATAGCTGAATAGCTCATTTTAAATATAGGGAATAGCGTACACTGTGTAGCATAGATAGGTGGTAAGCCTGTATTGTTGAGTGCCAAAGCTCCTGGCTATTCGAGCGTTGCCTATGCGTCTACGTCTGACGTCATAGGTCAGCATCGCGTAATAGCGCAGCGTGCAACCCGACGCACGTTTCCAAGAATTTCATCAGGAGTTAGATAAAATATGTTTAATTTGGTTAGTCTTTCTTCATAGCTTCCCTTATTAATATTGTTGCTCTTTCTGGACCTTTTCCAACTCTACAATGTCCTTTTTATGAAGTGGTGCCAACATTGTACTGCATAATGCAATTGAAGGTGTACTAGGGATTTATACAGTGGATTTTCTTGCTTCTATACCCCTCTGAATGGATGCAAAAATTGTATTTGCATTTGAAGATGCAGCTTGACATTGAGCACTGTTATGTAGGTGATCATTCACTAGCACTCCTATATTCCTCTTTTCTCACTGACACCCCTACATTTGTTCCATTAAGATTATAAATTCCATGCTTATATTTCCTTTCCAAATGCATAACTTTACATTTATTTATGCTAAATGTCATCTGCCTTTTAGCTGCACATTCTTCTAATTTATGTAAGTCCTTTTGTAGTAAAAATATATCACCAAATATGGAGACATTAATTTACATTCCTAGTGCTAAAACATTACTAAATATGTTAAAACAACCCTGAACCCTGAGTAACCCCACTTACCACAATAGTTCTATCTGAGTATGTTAAATTTACAACCCTTTGTTTCCTGTCTTGTGGTTCTACTGGACCCTGTCCTCTCTTGTATTCCCCACATAGAATCAATAACAACATCTTGTCATTTTCACCTAAAATGCATCTCCAAAAAATTTCACTATCTTACACAAGACTCAACTAAAATTCTAATCCATTCTCTCATCATATCTTGTCTTTACTATTGCAACTCGCTCCTTGCTGGACCCTCCATCACCCGCCTATCCATAATGAATGCCTCTGTTAGGTTCATCTACCATACTGAACACTGCAGCACCACTCTGTCATTCACTCCACTGGCTTCCCATAGACCCCAGACCCTGATATTGATTATTGTTTTCAGTAGTCTGGTTACAGGATCTCTATTTCCTTTTCTATTTTTGAGAGTACTTTAGCAAGCACTGGGACATCAGTTCATAGGTAGGAGGAGCCTTTGACGATCACAGGCCTAATCTACCTATTCTGTTGCTATCCCTACAATTATATAACCAATTTGGTTTAACATATTATGTTGGGTATTGAAAAAAGAGGTTCCTTATGAATCCAAATATAAAATGTTGATTTTTGGAAAAGGAACAACAAGACTTGTGCATTTCTAAAGGCTTCCAAAGTACCATTGTTATGGATGATAAATAGGAAAATGTATTTTCATGTTATTATGTTTGTCTGCCATTCCTTACTCACTTATATATGTATAAATGAGAAGAAGATTACCTAAGATGGAGGATGGACTACATAACAACATGGCTACAGAACTACAACTGGGAGTGGCCTGATGATGCAAACATCCGTGACCAAATAAGGATACAAGCACCGCCTGCCTTTTAGACCAATGAACTGGTCCTTCCTCAACTGACCACTATGACGACAACAGACTGCAGCAATTTTGAACCAATCAATAAAGCTATTAATTCCTAGACAAAGGAATCATGTGACGTTTGATCAGATAACGTTTTTATATATAAACTTGTACATTGCCAATTTGGAATAGAGCGGTTTGAGAATTATTATACAGAAACACAGTGTCTGTGTCTTATTTCTCTGGAATGTGCACATCCAACACTAATTGGGAGAAGGATCAGATATCTAATTCAGACTGTTGTGGTCTGATCTAAATCACCATCAGTGTATTCAATTTGTATATGTCTTTTTAAAGTTGCCATATATCAGTGTTTAATCTTAAATCCCACATGTCTGATCATTAGTTTTATTAATTAATTGCACATTTAATATGCACCTCCTGTAATGTCCACCCTGCTTTTGTTGTCATCTGAAATGGATATACTGGTTTAGTTGAGGCTTTGTGACAAATTAATGCTAATATTAAAAAATATATATTTTTAAAGGAAATATTTAGCGTTACTAGAAAATAAAATCTTAAACTTGATCATCTGCATTCTTGCTGACAAGGTATATTCTTTATTGTTGCATTGATAATGTCAGGAGATTGTATTACACAATATTTTATGGTAGGAAATGATTGCGGAAAATGCAGAAAGCTTTCAAAGCCTTTTGTTTGGATATGGCTAATTGTTCAGCTCAAAGCTTTTATTTTACTAATTTTTATTAAAGGATAAGGTATTGATTAAATTTTGAATTATTAAAATGTTTTACAGCATTATTATACTTACTAAATGAAATTCCCGTACTGGTTGAGATCTCAACTGGTACATTTAATATGTAAGCAAAGCCAAACTGTAAAGCTGAGGCTATTTATTAGAAAAGTGTATAGATAAAGCTATATAAATTGACAGCTGGATTGACTGAGGAGATAAAATTGAGACATAAACATTAGAGTAAAGAGGCTGATTTACTAATAGTTTCCTACAGCTAAATGACCATAAATATAATCCCAATTATATCGCCATTATGTGTACAGGCACATTAGTTTAGTGGGGTCCATTACAGTGATAATAAAATCAAGCTTATTGTCTACATTATGCATTGCATGTATCTATGCAAAATCAAATATTGCATTACTGTATTTATGTGTATATAAAAGTATCTGGTTGATCAGCACTGCATGTTTTCGAGGTAAGCAATGAATGTAAAAACATATTTAGATAAAATTGAAATGTTCAACATTATCTATGTATAGAAGATTTCTCTGGTTTCTTTAACACCTGATAGTGTGAGACTTGTGGGTTTTTTATCCACCAATCGAGAAAGTGGTGAGAGTGGAGGAAGAGGCTGAGGTAAAGGTGTTTTGTTATATCTTGGATCTTACTGAATTTAACATCTATTGTTTTACCCCACATATGCTCAGAAACAGATATCTCTCCTCCGGATAACTCTCCTCAGGAAGTGTAAACACTCCTGACACACCTGCAGTGTTCAAAGTATCATATTGTTTTTTAATAAAAAATAGTTTTATGATGTTTTCCCTGCTTAATTATATTCTTAGACTCAAAAATGTTAAACATATATTTTGTCTTTATTGTACAATTGTCCTGTAAGCTTATAAAACCAATAGAGAAATAAACCTCATTCTTCAAATATAGACTGCATTTTCAGGATTTCCTATTTAAGTACAGTTGGGTTATTCAGTAATGATGATTTACTTGTGCTGAAAGTGGGAATAACTTCTAATAAGGCAAGTCTGATGGGGAAAAGTTTCAAATATCCATATAACATATTTATTAATTCAGGCATGAATTCCAAAACTTGGGGTTATATGTTGTTAGTGCACATTGTTCAAAGAAAAACATTTTTTGCGATATATCTCCTTATTGCAATATAGCCAAACACTGCCACAACATTAAAATATACCAGGTCTCAATACACAACATTTCAACATATCAATGATATCCTTAAGACCAATTGTTAAAGCAAAAAACAAAAAAGCGGCAATGTACCAGAGAAGTAGAAATGCAACTTTAAATAAGTTATATTGGGGGGGGGGGGTGGGGGGATAACTTTATGATCCCACATTGAGCTGCCTCCTATCTCAGGGATTGATATCCCCTCACAAAGGGCTTGTACCCTTATCGTCTGGCCAAAATGATTTGCATAATAGATAAATGGACTGGTACAATGTCTATATATGAGACAATCCTCAAGACAAAGTCACCTAACTGGGAGGTGTGGAGTAGACATACTGACTCAAATCGCTATCAGCTTCATTAGAATATAAACTTGTTAAAAGTACATAGGTGCCCTGATAATGCTGGTATTAAACACTAAAATACTAAAGGCCATTAAGCCACATAGTAAAACTCCACATTAGACACTTTAATGTAAAATAAACTATATCACAGGAGCTGAGAGTAAAGATCCAAAGATACTAGTAAAGAGGCAAGTCAGCAAAGGCAAGGCAATAGTCTCATGAGTCATAGACATCCCCGAGGCCACAAGTTTAGACAAAGAACACAAAAAAGTGGCAGAGAACCATAAAATTAAAAATGCAAGTATAAATGAGATGTACAGGGGAGGGATCGATAACTCCATGATCCCATACTGGGATGCCTCCTATCTCAGGGAATAACAATCTCTTAGCACTGGTTTGTACCTTGATGACCTGGCTGAAATATAAACTTAAATACAAAGTTGCATAAATAAGTGGGCAGGGACAATGTCTACATGCGTGACAATATAGTAAACAAAGTCCCCCTATCTAGGAAATATGTATCACACAAACTGACTCAAGTCAGCTGACTCAACAATAGAAATGTAACTTATTGAAATTACATAGGTGCCCTGATAATGCTGATACTAAAGGCCATAAAGCCACATAGGGAAAATCCACATTAGACACTTTAATGTAAGACAAACTATATTACTGTGCCACAACATGCACAGGAACTGAGAGTGGATAGCCAAAGTTATTGGTTGAGGCACAGGTATAATTAAAACATAATTTAAAACAAAATAATAGCAAACTGTAGCCTAAATCAACCGTCAACAGGCATATAAAAAATATGAAACATACAGTTCCTTATTGTTCTATCAAAGAGAGGCTACAAAAAAAAACCTAGCCTTGTGTAAGAATAACATAACAAAAGCTTTATTTGGATGTGACAGCATTTCTTTAACTTATACCATTGACTGGAAGAAAACCATTAATGCAGGTATCAACAATAGAGAGATTTAGAGAGAAAGGAAATTCTATATAGATATTTGCTTAAAGGGAGAAAGATTCCGAGGCTGAGACCTCTGCTCCCAGATGGTGTTTCTTCTTTAATTATACCTTTGAATTACAATAGAACTTAGGTTTATTTTCTTAGTCACAACAAAAAACCCAAACCTTTGTTTTTTATTCATTTTTCTTCTTCAAAATACTAAAATGTTTTTTATGTATGAAGTTAGCTGAGATGGAACAACTTTTCAAAAGATCCATATTTTTATGTAAATATTTAATACTAAGCAGTTATCACATTTAAACACACATTAAATGCTGGCTAAATTCCTTATTTCACTTCCAAAAAATCTTTTTGTTGCTTGCAGTGAAGGGGAAAAGCTGTACGATTCACTCCTACTTTCTGAATGAGGATTTATAATAGTAAATTGTGTAAAAAATAATTACAAGTTATCAGACCAAAAAAGTCTGGCAAAATGTTGTGCTAAGTAGTCATGTGTATTGTTCTTAACATATTTTCAGCTCATGTCTTTGCCTTTGTTGTAGGAACACAGGTAACTAAGATACAGAAATAAATATCCATAAAAACATTACTTAGAAAATATAAGGGAATTGTTTAATTGAGTAATAGGGATATACATTATAATACAGATGTGAATGAGTAAATGTACAGCCCATGAATAAAAGTACAGGTGAACTGTGAACATAATGTCACACCATCATTTACTTTCAGCAGTATTCATTTCTTGCCAGTTCTGCAAACTAATTCTAATTGAGCAGTGTAATTTGCGATATAATGTAAAATCAGCTGCTGGAGCTTTTTTTCCCCTATGTTACACGTTTATTTTAATCTTTTCACTGCAATATTACGCCACTCAGCCCACATCCGTAAACCTTGCCTTGTACTCAAGAGATTTCAATTTAGAAGTATGTGTTCACTCAGTATATAAAACCAAACCAAGCTTTACGGATAAGAAACGACTCTAAGAACCAATAGAAAGTGAGTTTGACATTATTATTATAATGAGTGAGAACAAGTGCCATAACTGCAGCAAGAAACCATATACAGTTGCAAGCAAAAGTATGTGAACCCTTTGGAATGATATGGATTTCTGCACAAATTGGTCAAAAAATTTGATCTGATCTTCATCTAAGTCACAACAATAGACAATCACAGTCTGTTTAAAATAATAACACACAAATAATGAAATGTTACCATGTTGTTATTGAACACACCATGTAAACATTCACAGTGCAGGTAGAAAAAGTATGTGAACCCTTTGGAATGATATAGATTTCTGCACAAATTGGTCATAAAATGTGATCTGATCTTCATCTAAGTCACAACAATAGACAATCACAGTCTGCTTAAACTAATAACACACAAAGTATTAAATGTTGCCATGTTTTTATTCAACACACCATGTAAACATTCACAGTGCAGGTGGAAAAAGTATGTGAACCCTTGGATTTAATAACTGGTTGAACCTCCTTTGGCAGCAATAACTACAACCAAACGTTTCCTGTAGTTGCAGATCAGATGTGCACAACGGTCAGGAGTAATTCTTGACCATTTCTCTTTACAGAACTGTTTCAGTTCAGCAATATTCTTGGGATGTCTGGTGTGAATCGCTTTCTTGAGGTCATGCCACAACATCTCAATCGGGTTGAGGTCAGGACTCTGACTGGGCCACTTCAGAAGGCGTATTTTCTTTTTAACCCATTCTGTTGTTGATTTACTTCTATGCTTTGGGTCGTTGTCCTGTTGCAACACCCATCTTCTGTTGAGATTCAGCTGGTGGACAGATGGCCTTAAGTTCTCCTGCAAAATGTCTTCATAAACTCGGGAATTCATTTTTCCTTTGATGATAGCAATCAGTCCAGGCCCTGACGCAGCAAAGCAGCCCCAAACTATGATGCCCCCACCACCGTACTTCACAGTTGGGATGAGGTTTTAAAGTTGGTGTGCTGTGCCTCTTTTTCTCCACACATAGTGTTGTGTGTTTCTTCCAAACAACTCAACTTTAGTTTCATCTGTCCACAGAATATTTTGCCAGTACTGCTGTGGAACATCCAGGTGCTCTTGTGCAAACTGTAAACTGTGCAGCAATGTTTTACTTGGATAGCAGTGGCTTCCTCTGTGGTATCCTCCCATGAAATCCATTCTTGTTTAGTGTTTTACATATCATAGATTCGCTAACATGGTAACATTTAATTCCTTGTGTGTAATTAGTTTAAGCAGAGTGTGATTGTCTATTGTTGTGACTTAGATGAAAATCAGATCACATTTTATGACCAATTTGTGCAGAAATCCATATAATTCCAAAGGGTTCACATACTTTTGCTTGCAACTGTACATTTATATATGTATATTATTTTTTTACTTATTTATATTTAATTGATATTACGGCACTGCTTTATTTTGCGAGCTATCTGTAAAGTCTTATTAGCATAGGGTTTTGATGTAAAAATCTAGTAATGCAAAAATCAATGGAAAGTTTGCCGTAATTTTCGTCTCTGGCTTGCCGCAGTCACTCTTAGCAGTTCTCTCACAATGTTTTCTGGATGGGTGATTAGCATAACTAGGTAATTTTACTTTGCTCTTAAACATGGTGTAATCTGCGATATAGGGGATTCAGATAGGTTTTTATTTACCATAGAGAGATTTTGTTTTAAATACATTAAATCCTTTTTTATAAAATTTCCACCTATGGAAATATTGAAATATGTGAACATTTCCAACAAAATTAACTGGAAATGTGTGTATAAGTATAGAACGTGGTAAAGATTATTGATCTTTGATTATCACTGATCCATCAACAGGAATCCCGAGTCAAGCAATAATTTGAGTGCCACTGGTCTATGGAAAATAACATGAGTCGTATTATCTGCACATCTGAGTTTGCTGCTATATCTCCCAGCAATATTATCTCCAGATTTGGATTCAGCCCAGGTTTATGCATGAGGTATTCTGTGTATAAGTTGAATAAATAAGGTGACAATGTATAACCTTGTTGCACTCTATGGTCAGTTCTGACATGGCTTCTTGATCCATATACTGATTCTTCAGAAGACAAATGAGATGGTCTAGTACCCCGGTACCCCATCTCTTTAAGAACTTGCTCCATTTTGTTGTAAGTCATACTTTCGAAGGCTTTAGAATAATCTATGAAGGCAAATTTGTTTCTGGAACTCTCTTGCTTTATCTGTTATTTAGCAGACATTGGCAATTTGATCTCTTTTACTTCTGCAAAACCCAGCTTGCACATCTGGTAGTTCTCAGTCCATTTATTGCAGGAGCCAAACTTGCAGGGTCTTAGCATTACATTGCTGGCATGTAAAATGAGTGCCATTGTTTGATAATTGGATCAGTCTTTGGCACTGCCTTTTTTGGGATTGGGATGTAGAATTAACTTTTCCAGTCCTGTTGAGTTTAAGGAGTTTGTTGGTATAATGCAAGCAACGCTTTCATAACATCATCTTTTACGATTTTGAACAGTTCAGATGGGTATTCATTAACGCCTACAGTCTTATTATCAGCAAGGCATCCAAGGGCCCATATCACTTCACTCTCCAAAGCTTCCCACTTAATAGTTTTGTAGGGCAAAGCGTACTCTCTTTGAAGCTGATGGATGTGTTGGCTAGCATAAAATACAATGCACAACGGGGCACATAGGCATTAACATAGGGGGTGGTCATTTGTCCAAGCCTAACCTATATGGAATCAGGCACTGATGTCATCCACAGTCCCAGTGTGTAAACTTGTAGGTCACTCTTCCTTGACGCTTTTATATTCTGCCATGCATGGGTTTGGGGAACCCATGCTTTTTAGCAGCCATCATGGTATTGGGGCACCCATGGTTTTTATTACCATGAGAGGTACTTTAATTAATGAGATCCTGGTTTTCGTTGAAGTTCTGTTGTGGTTGACAGCTTCAGTTGGGGTTAAGTGCCTTTTCTCAACTTCCCTTTGAAGCATTATTGTGGCTTGATTTGATGTATTTTTATGGTTAACCACATAATTAATTAATTACTCAGATTAGTTATAGTAACTGGCTCCCCCACAAAGTCATGTGTGCTGTTTTAGTATCAGTCGCCCTGTTCTCTTAAGTTGGATGTGGTTACCCTGCACCATCCAGCTCTTTAAGGGATAGGGTCCAAAAATACCAAATAAGCATATTTACAGTGATATTGACTCTTTTGAGGAAGATGTGGGTGGTAAAAGCTGTCAGTTTGTAACAGATACAACATGGACAATCAAGCTCTTCTGCCTGCCCTGCTCCAACATGGAGAGGGCCCAACATGTCCATGTAGAAATGGTCTTTATTCCAAATTCATACAACATAAACAATAACAAAAATGTCATAAAAAAGATGATGCATTTCGCCACTCATTTTGTGGCTTCATCAGTTAAGATAAAAAAAAATCTATAACAGACATATAATAATATATATTGTTATCTAATTATTGGGCCAAGTCTATAATAGAAAGTTGTTAGCCTTTATAAGTTTCTGGAATAATGTCCAAATAACACAGACAAAATACCTGAAATTAATACAAACAATTTGTTGTAATAGTTAATAATTACCGTAATAGCATTTAAAATAAAATAAATAGATACAATAGACTCCACTGAGATGGCCTAATATAATGTATAAAAGACTCTAAAACTGTGCTAAAAAAAGTTTTATATCAGTATTGTATATTATACAACACTCAGGGATAATTATTTAAGAATGTAAAAAATAATAGACAAGCAAGTCCTCCCAAGTTATGATCAGGAGATCATCAAGCATTTGCGATTATAATAACTCATAAATATTGAGGTATATAAAGGTGAGAGTTCAAACAATTGATTTCCAAGATTTTCCAGTATTTTATTAAGTGACCTGCGCAAGGTTCTTGTGCGCTTTCTCTCCCCCATCCCTCTTCTTTTTATACTCATTTATAGACTCTCTAGTGAACAGCATTCTCGGAGATAGCAGCACACTACCAAGAGGCACAAAGATAAATACAAAAAATGGAGTCAATCTATTTGGGACCATATATTTAGAAACTTGAGAGACTACCAACGAAAAATCTTAACTAGTTTACTATATCTAGTGGCACCAGGTCATTTGAGAGCGCCGACTACAAGACTGAGATTTGGTAACCCCAGTGCTACCTTTACATTAATAATAATAATTAGTAAATTGGATACATATTATGTAGCACTAGCACTATACAAGGGTAGTACAAAATAGAAAAATCAGCAAACAAATTAAATACATTCCAAAATTTTGGAGGGCTTTTGTTTTTTAGCTTACAATTTAAAGTACACAGAGCTTTTGTCCAAAGCACTTTACAAGACTGAAATATACTCAATATTACATTTAATTGAGGGATATATTGCTATGAAAAACTAACACTTAGAAAAAAAAGGGTAGCGCATAAGGCTTTTTCTGACAAAGATGTTCACCTGCAATTTTCACACCTAAAAGTATCCTCTAGAACAGT
Source organism: Discoglossus pictus (assembly GCA_027410445.1). Taxonomy (NCBI): domain Eukaryota; kingdom Metazoa; phylum Chordata; class Amphibia; order Anura; family Alytidae; genus Discoglossus; species Discoglossus pictus. Next base: position 195,082,421 of record CM050163.1, on the reverse strand, counting down.
GGTCCAGAGTAGGAGGCTCCTTGGGCATCAGTAAGCTGGGCAGGCGGTAAGTAGCTGGGCTGCGCTGAGGTGAGGTACTTGCGCTCGGCCACGCTTCACAAAGTAACCGGCTGGAGGGAAGAGCAGAACGCTTCCCAGACCTTGAGTGTTATTTCAGCACCAGCCAGCACTACCAGCAAAACAGCAACTGGTCGGTAGATGGCACTGTCACTGAGGTCCTCACTAAGGCAGAGAAGTATACGAGTGACTGACAGGGAAACACTGACTTCTGATATGTCGCTAGTGTGTGTGCTGGGCAAGGGTATCACACATTGGGTACTGGGGAGTGTGTGTGCTGGTTAAGGGCCTCAGTGAATGGCATATTACAAGTGTAATGCAATCACTGAATAACCCGTTAAGGATGGATTCATTGTAGATATGCAATAAGTGTCTAAAACACACAAGACACACACTCCCCAGACATATAGTATATCTGATGTCACTCAATCATATCGAGTATTGGACCTTGCGTGACAATCATGTAGTCAATGAAGTCAGTGTTTCCCTGTCAGTCACTCGTATACTTCCCTGCCTTAGTGAGAATAACTTTGGACAGAAGTTTGTGACATTGTCTAGAAACCAGCAGCAAATAATATCCCCAAAAGAAAGACAAATAAAAAGCCATCTATCGATCAGTTGCTGTTTTGCTGGTAGTGCTTGCTGATGCTGAAATAGCATGCAAGGTCGCCAAATACTGTTTTGCTGGTAGCGCTGGCTGGCGCTGAAATAACACGCAAGGTCTTCAAATAGTCCTGGGGTTCATATATCTGAGGGATTTATACTTATTACTATTTTTTTAATGTTGGTAGTACATCTTTCTGATAACACTCAATGTCCCAAGACGGTGCTTGTGCATTTATTATGATATAATACATTGCATCTTATGATATCAGACTGGACTCCTGTGGGTTCCTCAGTGCCAATACAAAAATAAAATTTTAAAGGCATATGAACCTATGTGTTGCTAAGTATAACTATGCTGGAACTGTGCTTGGTTAGAAATAACTAATTACAGTCATGAAAAAATAATAATTGTTATAGTTGTAATCTCTAATTATAAGAAAGATGTACTACCAACATTACAAAACCATAATAAGTATAAATCCCTCAGATATATGTATGGTCACGAACCCCAGGACTATTTGGCTTTTGGGTCGGTCAACTGGACCCTGATGTAAGCTTGCCACGTGGCCAAATGGACCAAAAGCTATTGAAATGGCCATAAGGACAATCCTAAACATACTATATCCATTTGATTTTGAGTATAGGATCAGGGCATAGCTATAATGCTCTCACATTATGTTTCCCCAATAATTAACATTTAAAAATACACACTAAAGGCACAGACACATAAACCCCATCCCTCCATACAGATTCCGGTCCTTTCCTATTTTGCTTGCGCCGGTTCGCCACCAGTACACGCCTAAGTTACCTAACCTCCCAGTACACTCTCACAGCTCCAGTCACTTCTCATTGTGTAACTTCCGACCAGTTGCTGATTTGCTGGTAGCGCTGGCTGACGCTGAAATAACACGCAAGGTCCACCAGTGCTACCAGCAAAACAGCATCTGGTCGGTAGTTACACAATGAAAAGTGACTGGAGCTGTAAGAGTGTACTGGCAGGTCAGTGAGCAGCTGCTTGTGCTGGTGGCGAACCGGCGCAAGCACAATAAGAAATACACAAGGTCCCCAAGGTCCCATGGCCCGGCTGAACAGAGGCCGCGGACCAGTGCTGGTCTGCGCCCCAGGGGTTGGGAACCCCTGCTCTAGAAGGATGTAAAAAAATAGAGATTGTGCAAAAATGTACTACTGGCAAGTATACTCTAGAAACACAGGGCTCACAGAAAAATCCTAATATATACTGTAACAATTGCAAACTATAATTATAAACTTCAAAGTATTCAACAGAAAGTAATTATATTTCAAAGAAAGAGACCATTCTTTAAAGTTAGAGGATAGCCCTCTTAGGGGAACTGTTAGAATTTCAGTATAAATTATAGACGTTACAGCAGTATCCAAATTATAAAGTGCTTGTATACAAACACATAATGGCGTTTTATATTGTAATTTTTTTTTTTTAATTACTAAGATTTATAAACTTTGATTGAATATGACATTTTCTCTATTTTGTTTTATTGTTCTTTATAACTGTTCTTTCAATATTTCATTGTCATTTCATTGTCATTGCTCATTGGTATATGAAATATCCCCTAGTACGCCCTCATTTGGAATATGGAGTACAGTTTTGGGCACCACTTCATAAAAAGGACATTTTAGAACTGGAGAAGGACAACAAAACTAATAAGGGGAATGGAGGGGCTAAGTTATGAAAAAAGACTAACCAAATGAAACGTATTTTCTCTAGAAAAAAGGCGTCTAAGAGGAGATATGATTACCTTATATAAATACATCCAGGGTCAGTATAAAGATTTGTCAAGGGAGCTTTTTGTGCCAAGAGGTTTTCAACTGGCAAGAGGACATCCTTTGAGGTTAGAAGTAAAAATATTCCACCTTAAAGAAAGAAAAGGGTTCTTCACAGTAAGGGTGGTTAATCTGTGGAATTATCTACCAAAGGAGATGGTGACAGCAGATTCAATAGATAACTTTAAAAAGGGATTGTACATATTGTTAAACAAAAAGGGCATATAGGGTGATACTGGATAATTAGAGAGAGAGAGTATTGATCCAGGGAGGAGTCCAATCGCCAGTACCTGGGGTCAGGAAGGAATTTTTTTTTTCCATTTTGAGACAATTGGCAAAGTTTTATTTGTTTTTTTTTCTGTTTGTCTTCCTCTGGATCACTTAACAATTAAACCGCATATTGCAGATCAGAGGAGATATTAAAAGGTTGAACTTGATGGGCTAAAAGTATTTTTTCAACCTCAATTACTATGTAACTATGTAACTTTATTAGGCATATGAATACTTTATGAATGCTTAATTCTTAGAACCAAAATATATCAGCTATACAAATGCAATGATAAATAAATATTTATTGAAATATCACTAGTGAAAAGTATCATTCATAAAAATTAGAGTGCATATTCCTGGCATCATGTGTAAAACTAATATGATAAGGAAATTCAGCCAAACTTTACTCTACATTACACATGTTGATCCAATTTCTCTAACAAGCATCTAATTTCCATGGGATTCACCATAATTGTCAAGATGCGAAAAACCTCCTTATGGTTATAATATAATTATTATGATCCCTAGTTCGATTGAAACTAGTCCAGGGCGGGGGGAGATGTAGTATTCTCTAAATATTTAACACATCCTTGATACTGGTATGGTGGTGGGGGGAAATCAGTTATTTATGAGCATTTCCTCTCTCCCTAGATCTCTTTACTGTGTTTCATATGAAGTCATGAAGTTTTAAGAATAACTACACATATTTATTCCTACATAATTACCAACAATTGATATTTATCTCAATATCAGTAGCAACAAGGAAAGATTAATTTCTTACAAAGCAAAGAAAGACTAGGACCCTAATGAAATTCGCTAGAATTTGATAAATATTTAGGCACATTTATTTCACTTGAATAAATTGTAGGTCTATAAGTACTCATTTACATATAAATTAATCCTTCAGAAGAGAAGTATCACTTTTTTTAATATAATGAGGTCAATTAGAATATTTTACATTCTCACTAGTGATGCAATGGATATGCTTATTAAGAATATTGAGGTATTAATGGAAAAATCTCACTTAATACTTGTAAAACATACCCGTTTTAATTTTAACAATGTATCTGTGGTTCCTTCTATCATCAAATGTTAGTTCATTTCTCCATTTATATGTCTCTGATTATCTGAATGTATCTGTTTTCCTGCTTCCCTTTTTCTGCCCTCTTCAGACTCGAATTTACTGTTTACTTGTTGATCTATAATTCTCATCACTGTTTTACTCACACTTTACATGGATTACTCACATTTAAAAATTAAATTCACCTTTATCATTGTTATTACTCCCATATTTTCTCCCAAATGTTTGTTTCCACCTCTGCTACCAACTAAAGTCTTAATCATACTAGTAGAGGAAATGTAAGCAATAGGACAAATCTTCTAAATAATCTTTTGCAGGTGCTTTACGTTAACCTGGGCCCTAAAAATCAATTATTTATAATGTTGTCAATTTAATAAAATATTTTTAATGGACACATGGTAATACAGGCATTAGTTACGGGTTTCCCCAGAGCTGTAATATTAAGACCATTTTTAGATGCTAATAACTTTCATTTTACTGGTTTGCCTAAAATCTTAGGGCTTCATTCTATTAGCGGCCGCAGCCGTTGCGGGGCCGCAAGGACCGGCCGCAAGCTATTCTGCTATTCTATTCCCCTCCGGCCGGGGATTCCGGCAGGCTTGCGGCCGGTGCCTTGCTATCTCTTGCGGCCGCTCGCGCCAGAGGAAAGCCTTTGATCTAAAACGGCCGCAAGGAAATCGGCCGTAAGAAAATCCTATTTGCAATTCAATTGCTCCGGGAACCCTCTCTGCAAGGCTAAAAGCGAGCCACAGCTTACTTGCAGGAAAGAGGTCCCGCTAGCACCAATTAAGCACGAAATATAGCCCAAATAAAGCCATCCTGCACTTTGAGAAGACTATAAAGTGATTTTCGGTGTTAGCAAAAATAGCACAAAATTCCCCTATACTCAAATCCGTAAAATATATATTTTTTAATATACGTCAAATATCCATGTAAAAAGTCCATAGGGCTTGGAGCACCTCAGACCCGCCCACGCCGCAGCCGGAAAATAAACAGTTAATGTAAACTCGGATTTGGGCTGATGTGCAAGCTTGAGAGTGGGTTACTTTTAATCCTCATGTCCCCCAATATGATCCCTAGCATTTACAGAGCTGTACAGTGCAGGCTTGAATTTATTTTTGAGTTTTAAGTTTTCAGAGCTTACGGCCGGTAGCAAGATTTACGGCCGGCCGTAAGAGGAGATCCTTGCGGGGCCGTTTAATTGAATTGCGAGGTAACGGGACCCCCGCAAGGAATCGCAGCCTTACGGCCGGTTTACGGCCGATAATAGAATGAGGCCCTTAGAGTTTAGGTCAAATTGGCAAGGTGATTTTTAAAATTTTAGAAAAGATCTGTTGAGCTAGTTTCAAGGTACAGTAGATGAAGTAAATAGATATATGGATTTATTAGCATATTTGGTACATCTATTAACCCATACAAAACATGGGGGTCTAAACAGACTCCCATGGAAACCTAAATTAACACACTCTAAGTAAAGCACTAGACTAAAATATGAAAATTAACCTCACATAAGCTACTTAAAAAAAATCTAGATTACAAAAAATAAAAAATCTGCGGGTCACAGACAGAAAAACCCTACGGGACATTGAAATTTGAACTCTGCAACCGCAAATCCTTTGATCTGTCAAGCATGTAACTATTACGTTCGAAAATTTCCATTAAATTGCTACGAATCCACTGGCGTTCAAACCCGTAACCTGCAAATGGAGCCAAAAAGCCAACAAGTGCTAGAGCGGACCCGCAAGGGGGTTAAAGTCCTATATGTAGTAATGATGACGATCTCATTTGCCATTGGCACCGTCTAAACCCGTAACTATGGGTTTTACTAATTGATCATGTTCACGGCCGCAGGTTTGCATCTATGGCCCATAACTAGATGCATAGTTCAGTTTAAAAGCTCTGTAATGCAGCCGAATTTCAAGCCTGAAGCCTTTGCAGGTGTGCAGATTCAGCTACTGGCTTCAAATTGAATGGGGCTGATACAGTAGAAATCTTTCTATCTGCCCAGATATAACACACATACAGTAGTAATATTAATAAAGATATTGGCTCCAGGGATGGGGCAATTTCCAGAGTCTTTTCCATACCTGCTGGTGTTGTATGCAGTTCTCAGTATCTCACAAAGTTAGTAATATGTAAATCATATGTAAGTCATGTTACAATTAAATCTTTATTTAAAGAAATTATTCATTTATAATTATAAATTACTATTTTTGCCTTGCAGATGTAGGCTTGATAAAGTTTGCCTAATTACTTTAACTGTTAAATCTGCTTTATTTTTATGTAGTTCTCATTTGTCCATCAGATTAATAAAAAACAAAGTGCTTTATCTGTAACATATTTGTTGTAGATCTTCTTTTCTTCTGCAATAAATGAAATCAAAATTCCATGGGTTTGTTGTAATAAAGTGTTTACTGTTATAGGCAAGAAAAGACATTACTGCATCTAATGACAAAAAATTAAAGCTGATTGGTTCAGTTCATGCAGTAGAGTTAGAAAAGAGTTTAATATCACATATATAGTTGTGAGCGTACGGGTCGTTGCTCACGCTTGCGGGCTCGCGTAGCGAGCCCGTGGCCCTCGCGTAGCGAGCCGCGGGCCTCGCGAAGCGAGGTCACTGGGCAAGGGCCTCAGTTGCTGGCATGGAGCGCCTTCGGCGCTCCATGCCAGCAACTGAGGCCCCTCGCGAAGCGAGGGCCTCAGTTGCTGGCGAGGTCACTGGACACGGGCCTCAGTTGCTGGCATGGAGCGCCGAAGGCGCTCCATGTCAGCAACTGAGGCCCCTCGCGAAGCGAGGGCCTCAGTTGCTGGCGAGGTCACTGGGCAAGGGCCTCAGTTGCTGGCATGGACTGCCGAAGGCGCTCCATGCCAGCAACTGAGGCCCCTCGCAAAGCGAGGGACTCAGTTGCTGGCGAGGTCACTGGGCAAGGGCCTCAAACCCTCGCAAACTTCATGTCGCTACTCAAAAAACACGACACACAAATTACGACACTCGCTAAATTTTACGAGGAACGCAAACAACGTACGAAACACGTTACCACACATTACGACCTCGCAAACATCGGACGCAACACGCCGACATACAAACATTTAAAACACAATACATACACACAGCACATACATAAAAACCTTACCTACACCAAGAGGGAGCACCCAGGACCTCAAAAATGCAACTTACACCTCGATTTTACTCGAAATAAAACAGTTTACAGACTAAAAAAAAATCTAAGCGAGAGAAAAAATGGCCGCCGAACAAAACGAAAACGAGGCTACAGCACTCTAAACTCGCAAAACACCACAAAACACCTACGGATATTCCGATACAGACCTATACCACACATTACTCGCCATTTTACGCCAATGCGGAAGTACACGACTACGCTAACGGTTTGGTCTCGCGCACGCACAGTGTTACACTGCACACATTCAGCATGCTTACACAGCAGCTCCACACCACTAATGCTGCAGCAACATCAACACAGATTGCCAGCTCTTCATCACAATGCTTCAAAATAGGTACACTATATTCATTTACTAATTTAGCTACCTTACAATTTCATTGCCGTCATTTTTTGACGGGCAATTCGCTAGTCATTCATAAAAACAAGGCAGACAGTGCTGCTACTATGTGAGATAATAATCTGATTGATTGATATCTGTCACTCATGTTCACCCTACATACTAGAAAAATGAATTTTCATTTTTTAATGATTGACAGATTATTATTTAATATTAGCATTTTTTAATATGTACATGTTATAGTTCACAACTCTCATATGAGTTGTTATAGTTTTCAATAGTTTTAAGTAAATCTTGAAAATGACCTATTATTTTATTATAAATGAAGACAATCAAAGGTAAACAGCTACTAAAACTAAATTATTTTAATTTGTTTTCAGTTTTCCACAAGGTTTAAAGAAATGAAATTCTTTTGAAATGTGATCATCAAAGGGTTTATTACAAAGTGACTAAGGAATTCAAACAAATGCAAAGTGCAAATTACTTGCTTGCTTACTAGTTAATGGTCTAACATTAAATCAGATAGTATTGCTATAGTGTTACTGTTCTAAATAAAAAAAAGGTAAAATTAGTGTCTAAATATGCCAACATTTAATAATTTGATAATATAATATAAAAAATAGAAAGTAATTTGGTTTAGCTTTGACCAATATCCAACATTTAGCCAACAAGACTGGCTACATTTACTTTAGAAATTCAACTGATTGTTTTAAATATTCAGTCAACACATATATGTATTACATGTTTAATATCATTAATATATGTGTTTTTTTTTGTCGAAAGAATTGTTCAGAGATATTAAGGCTAAAAATGTAGATACAATATATCTTCTTCTTATTACATCTTTTTATCACTGCCTTGAAAAAAATCTATTTTCGGATAAAATTAACATTCTGTGTCAGTTTCTGGAACCAACACAGTGTTTTCCTAAAATGTATATCAATCAATCACACTGATTGATTTTACAGTCAACTTATCCACAATTGAGGTCCCGTAATATGAAACTAAGCCTGAAAACTTGGATAGCTCACCAACCATACTGCGTATACATACATCTCTGCAACATTTACATACAAATTGATGTGGAAATCATTTAGCTGACTGAGATTGAGAAGAACATGTTGACTTAATAAAACTTGTCTATAGCCGATTGTGGTTAAATATGCACAAAGTTTCTTTTGCCTCCCTTTGCCTTTAAAAATACACATTTTAAATACAGAAAGTAACAGAATTCAATTTCCACAAGCGAGCAATACTTGTCATTTTAATTGAACTTCTAAACATGATTGACATATAGTGGAATTTACTCTGGCTGTATAACAATATTAAATTATTGCTTCAGAAGACAGGCATCAGAAACTTGGGAAATAGGTTTACAATCTAAATGTGAAAAAATCCCAGATATCTATTCATTTCTCCCATAATAATTCTTAAAAAAAACATACAATTACATAGACTTAAAACAGTGTATATATTCACCCACAACTAAGTTTTTGACATCCATCTTTAATAATATTTTACAGTCCAAAAGTATTTAGAATATTTTTTGTAGATTAGAAGCTAGTCTTCTGTTTTCTATTTATTATAAAACCTCTTCTTGGTCCCACATCAAGAGCAGATGAATACAATGCCATTTTCTGTAGTTGGTTGATATAGCATGTGTCTCCATCTTTTTTTATGTTTTTTATCTCCTTTGGAATTTATTGAAATATACATGATTCTACTGTAGAGTGACAAAACATACTATGAACATGAACTATGAACATATTTAAAACTTAATGTTATGAACAAGCTTTATGAACAAGCTTTAATGTTATTATCCTTTATTTGTAGTACAGCAACATATTTTGCAGTGCTATACATGGGTTAAGTAAAAGGCAAAAACAGTCTTAACACAATGCAAAGAATTACTTTTTGCTTTATGAATAAAATCAGTTTGCTTTATGAATGAAACCTAAATATGGCCAGGAGTACTGTACATATTTTACAATCATGTTTTCTATTAAAAAAAAAAAATTAAAACAAACAAAACAAAACAATTTAATTATAGAGTTCTGTTCCTGGAAAAAGGTACTATCCATTTACAACAAAATGAGTTTATGGAAGCCATACTTTTTTTTTCAACAAATGTGTTTTTCCATATATAATATCTGTAATTCTAGGTACAATTCAGAAATAAGTAAAGATTGATACCCTGTTAGTTGAGCGAGTAAGGGAACAAGAGAAGAATGCAGATGCAGACATTTAATTGAGTAGTGTTTAAGAGATCAATGCCTCTTCATTTGGCATATTCTGAAAGAAAAGCTGATATTATGGCAATAGGTATGGCATGTTACTTAACAGTTATAGCTACCAATATAAAAAAGTTAACATAATAAATCCTTAGGGCACCCTTATGCAAAGTCAGGTTTGTTTGAATTTCCTTAAAGTATTACTCTCCACAGCATATCCTGGAAGGCTGTTTATTTTATCTTCACTTTGTTGTTTTGCACTTTATTCTTAAAATAGCTGAACTTTTTCATATATTCTATCACTCTTTTTGCCACCATAAATTAAATGATTGTTGTGGTAAACTATCTCTGCAAAAAATCTACTACGCAATCTAGGAACCGTTCCCACGCTGATGAGAGTAACAGCTGTTTGTGGGTGAGATTCCTTGCTTATAATCCAATGCTGTGTAACACAGCAGGCATATGCTTAAAGGAAGCCATGTTTAAATATGTAAATATATATATATATATATATATATATATATATGTAAAAGCAACTTCCCAAAAGGGTTGATTGCTATGTCTATAGCGCTCCACAAGTGATATCAAGAGGACGGTGCAAATGAATATATAAAGTTGGCTCGTGCAGTGATGGGTTTAGATAGAGAAAAGCAAAGTGGATATTAATCTGAGGTTATTCAATCGTCACACCAAATAAATCCACTATGCGGGAAAGTGATGGAGATTAAATGCAAATCGTCTAACTTTGGAATGATATAGTTCTCCAAATAGTGTCCGTTCTTCTTCCCGGTTGTGTCCAGAATAGTCCCAAGTGTAATTAAGGTGGGTCCTCCAATAAATTCAATCCTGGTTGCGATGCCGCTTCCTCCAGACAAGTACTGTCCACAAAGTACTCCGAAAGTCAAAAAAACAAGGGAGGGAAAAGCGCAAAGCCAAACCAATCTTGAAATATGTAGATCAAGGTTTATTATAGCAAATAATTAAAACCATTACACTCACATTCAATCACATTATATATGAGATGTCACAGATATTGTCCTGTCGTCCTTATGTTGCTTGGTGTTTTTAATCCAGATGGCCCGATGTTTAGTGTCTCAATAGTACAGTATCCTATATATCAATTGTTACAGGGATACTTTTACAATTAAGGGTAGAAAACAAATAATAGAAACTGTCTTAGTGCTTCAGTGTCCACACACAGATCCAGACCTCACTCCCCAGACTGAGACATCTATTGTTGAGGTTAGCAAGCCTCATATAAGATGCTCCAATATGAGTGAGTTTAGGGTCAGCACAAATGACAATTCATATAATGTTTGCTCTAATTTTATAATGTTGGATCTAATTGAGACCTATCTATGGAGCCTCTCACATCAGGAAAAAATAGGACCAATATGGTGTAAATAGGTAAAATAGCAGCAACAATAAAATAAATAATGAAATTATAATAAAAGATACAAAGATCAAATTGGATCCTACCAGACATGTTTCGGCCAAGTCTTGGCCTTTCTCAATGGTGATCTTTTTTTGTTTTTTCCCACCTCCGATGCAATGCATGCCAGAAGTGACGTCACCTCCTGTTTCCTATTTCCGGGAGTGGTGGATGATGGGAATTTGGCGCCAATGAGGAGGGGAAAGGGCACCGAGGAGGGTGCATAAAGACAGCACAAATATCAGGGGAACATTTTTATTCAAGATCACCATTGAGAAAGGCCAAGACTTGGCCGAAACCGAAACGCATCTGGTAGGATCCAATTCGAGCGTTGTATCTTTTATTATAACTTCATTATTTATTTTATTGCTGCTGCTATCTTACCTATTTTCACCATATTGGTCCCATTTTTTTCTGATGTGAGAGGCTCCATAGATGGGTCTCAATTATATCCACCATTATAGAGCAAACATGATATGAATTGTCATTTCTGCTGACCCTAAACTCACTGATATTGGAGCATCTTATGTGAGGCTTGCTAACCTCAACAATAGATGTCTCAGTCTAGGGCGTGAGGTCTGGATCTGTGTGTGTACACTGAAGCACTAAGACGGTTTCTATTATTTGTTTTCTATCCTTAATTGTAAAAGTATCCCTGTAACAATTGATAAATAGGATATTGGACTATTGAGACACTAAACATCCGGCCTTCTGGATTAAAAACACCAAGCAACATAAGGACGACAGGACAATATCTGTGACATCTCATATATAACGTGAATTGATATAATATTGAATGTGAGTGTAATGGTTTTAATTATTTGCTACAATAAACCTTGATGTATATATTTAACGATTGGTTTGGCTTTGCGCTTGTCCCTCCCACCCCTCTTCATACACACATATATATATATATATATATATATATATATATATATATATATATATGCTGTATATAGATAGATATATAGATAGATATACTGATCTACAAGCAGTGATACCTGATACTCCAAGCAACATAAATTTACATGACCACATCTACACGTGGTCTGATAGTGCTTCATCTCTTTTTAAAGAGTCTTACTAGATAAGTCTGCCATTTATGCATTTGATATTTATATGAATTCACTGCTAAAATATCGCCAGCTGGGTTTTCTAAATTGTAAGAAACATTATTGTGAGTGTTCAGTGTAGTGCATTACTGATGTCCATATATTCTTCCATAATGTACCATGAACTACATTCAAATGGTCAAATGTTAGTTACTGGAGCCCGTAATGTAGCATGTAAAACAATTTGTTATTCAATTGGTGTCTTTTAGCTACACGCAAACGATTTGCGGGTTACAGGCTGAAAATCCCTTGTCGAATTGTAACTCAAACCCATCTACACCTTTGATCTTTCAAGCCCATAAATGTTACAATCGCAAATTGCTATTCAATTGCTATAATTTCTCAAGCCCGCAATTGTTAGATAGGACACCCAAGGTGGTTAAACACCTGATTGTAGCACTGTAAATCAATACTGCACTTTAAAAGACGGGGAAAGCAATGAAAGACATTAGAATTAATTGCACAACAGTCTCAAGCTTGCAAATCTGCATTCAAAAATGTTTTATTTTTCATTTATGTGTTATATCAATCTCGTTAATCAAGAAGTTAATACATATCAAGGTTACTCACATGGACTAGAACAGTATCATTCAGTGTCAACAGTGTCATTCATTTTTATTATTTTGTTCATTGCCGGATTGCAAGTCTGATTGCATATAAAACTTCTAAACGCTAACTGATTGACGTTTAAAGGGATATGAAACTTTCATGGATTTATACATTTCTGCACTCTATAGGCAAAATGAAGCTTATATGTGTGCAGCATATCTCATAAAACATTTTATTTTTATTACTATCTAAAAATTCCTCTACTGATTATGTTGAAACCCCCCCAAAGGATGTCTACTGTTGTGGAGAAATACAAATATCCTTACATTATGTAGCATATATATATAGTATTCATCACTTTTGTAGCACATATGAACTTTAGCTCTGAAACAGTACTTATTCCATTGCAGGCCATAAGGTATGAAACAGTTAATTTGCTTTTCTATGATTCTGTATTTGTTTTTTTTTTTACTTTTTTTTAATTGACACATATGCAGTCTATATTAACATATTATATCCGACTCGCAGGTCCAATACAAACTTGCATAAACAGGTTTCTTAACACAGTATTCTAGACATCATTTTCAGTTTTTTTTGTCTATGTTGTTTGTCTCGGCTTATCTTTTGTACTTTCTTCTGTATTTTGATAGTCCACAAGGCAAAACGCAAGGATATTTGTGAAATACAACATTTGACCTATGCGCAAGAGATTACAACTTGAAAGTGTTTGTGACATACTAGGCATGGCTGACACGTGCAAACTGCTTGTTTAATTTATACTGGATTTCATAATATAAATAATCGTTTATTGGCTGTTGATGGGATTGTGTCATTTTTTTAGAATGGTAGTATTGGGCCATACCATTCTCTGTATAAAAACCTATGTTGTTCAGTCAGTCAGCAATAGCAGATATTTTGGATGTTTTTCTGTTGCTGACCCACGCATGATCAAAAAAATCTGATAATAATAAAATAATCAGAGGCCTCTGTGTTTTGGTATCATGATTGGGTTTTGGAGTAGAATGTGGGATTTGTGGAAATGTTTTTCTCTAACACTGCACAGGCTACTGATGACCCCAATTAGCATGCAGCATTAGTGGATCAATTTAACCAATTATTTACCTGCTGTTGCTTGTTCTCATTGCAGCTTCCTGCCAGCATAACCAGGAACCCCAGAGTTAGTTCAAATGCTTCAGCTAACCTGATTGGCCAAAACAAATTATTTTAAATGTTATTCTAATTTAGCCTGGACATTTTGCTAACTTCAACGTATGTGTTTAAATGTTTATTTGGGGATTTTTTCATGCAAAAAATGTTTTCATACACTACTAATTCTCCTCTATCAGATGCATTCATAATGCAGCAAATTTACGTATCCTTTTAACTTCCAGGTTTTAATGATGTCATGATGACGGTCTCATTTACTAATGGCTGTTTCTAAATCGGTAGTTACTGCCTTGCTCAATTGATAATGCTCTTAAATACTACTTAGTGGTGAATGCAGGCTTTTGGCCAGGTAGCTGCAGGCTTGATCAATTGAATCGCTCTGTAACTGTTGCAAATTTAAAGCCCACAGACTTACTGCTGGTATGAAGTAAACTGCAGGCTTGCAACAATTGAATGGAGGCCCATGTAACTAACAGTGATCATTGCCATTTCATAGAGCAAGTGCTCTTCCTAAGAGTGTCATCCATATACGTAATTGTGAACTATTTATATAAAATAAATAGTACATTGGTGTTCACAATTGAACATTTAACACAAGTTAAAAAACATGTTTCTTGCTCAGAATTCAGAGAAATACAGTTATTACACTGCATTCTGGGAACCCAGTCAGGGACACGCAAATGTGCCCATAAAGGCTTCACTCTCGTAATCCATTGCCATTTTAAACGTGGCTTCTTTTAACCACATGCCTTCTGTATTACACAGCTTTGAGCAAACATACAGCTGTTTCAAGGTTACTGCCTCTCATCAGCTTGGGGCCTGTTTGTAGCTTGTGTAATATATACATTAAAAAAGATGGGGTTGTAACAAAGGTGTATCAAAGTCCAGTAAGTATCCAAATATGTACATTCTAATATGTAAATTCTAATAAGCAATCTTGCCTGTTGTTGGTCCACAATCAGTGTTGCCAATGCTGTAGATCTGTGAAATCATAATGCACAGTGCATTTTTTTTTATCTGTGGCCTCACAATTATTATGCTTTTGGATGACACTCTTAAGAAAACACTTGCATTAGAAAATGGCAATGGTCACTGTCAGTTACATGGTATATTATGGAAAAAGATATGGACATAATGTATGTGATTGGGATTCCCCTCTCCTAGGTGATAGCCATTCTTGTGTACTGAGATGAAGACAATCTGGTTTACTTTAGGAATTAATTTGAGAATGCTTTATCCAAATGTAGATTGTATATAATGGAGTGACCAGATATGAATGATATGTAAGTACAATGCATTTTTCTACAGTGTTCGGGTTAGTCAGGTTTGTTATTTTTTAATTGGGATCAATTTGCTCCATATTAGTCATATTTCTGAATGGTATTGTTAGATTGCTGACCATGCTTATTGTACATTGTACATTTTCAGTAAACATTTGAAACTGAATCACTTCTTCTGCCTACTTATTTTTTAAAGTATGATTATTATATGTACAATCATTCTACCAGTGGTAGTGAAGTCTGTCCTATTTCCAAAAAGTTCAGAACTGCATTTTTTTTTCTGCTGGTGTATTCAGATTCTCTTTGACTGAGCCTAGATGAGTTACCCTATAATATTCATTCTAGTTGCGCACATGGGCTCAACCCGATCGAATCTGAATACATACTGCAATCTTGGACTGTTGGCAGTACTCATTGTACTAACTTTTACCATCACTGTAAACATCATTAGGTGACATGTTATGGTGTTAGGAAATACAAACACTGATTGACAACACATTGATGAGGATTATTTTTATTGCACATGAACATTGTAGTTCAGACACAACACGTTATATGTTAATTTCACACATTTTACATGTTATATTATGACAGGGGATACTAATTGAATGCTAAGATAATATTATTGATGAAGGAAATTGTATATATATTTGTAGGGTAGATAGGTAGATGTTAATCTCTGGAGTTCTGCATTAGTCAGGTCAGTTGGGTTGATTCTGTAATAGTGCAAGCAGGTATTTGTAATTAACATTAGAATTAATTGCACAACAGTCTCAAGCTCGCAAATCTGCAATCAAATATTTATTTTTTACGTTTAATTTCTATGTTATATCAATCTTGTTAATCAAGGAGTTAATACATTGTGCGTTAGGTGATTGTTCATTTTATATTTATTATTGTAGAGGGCTGGGTTGACTATTTTAAATGTGTATTTTGTGCTTTAGAATGTGTAGGCATCATTTTAAAAATTATTAGGGTTCTGTAAAATACATATTTAGGTTATTTCCATGCTTGCACTGGGTTTTTACAGACACTCATACATTTTAATGTGTCTTATAATTGTTTTTGTAAGGAGTTTAGCTGCTTTTGTAGGAGGTTAATTTTGCACGTAAGGTTTAGTCTCACTGTGAGCATCCACACAGCTCTAACAAGTACACATAGCATTAGCCCATATTACTGACAGAGGCCATGTAAATGCACATTAGGTAAAGCTACACACAGAGCAGGAAGAGAATCACACTTCAATCAAGCAATCATTTGTAAAGTGTTACATGGAAGAGTTTGTTATGGGTGGCATGTAATAGCTTTGCTGGAACCTATGTGGGATTTTTATTCAAAAGATTTCCAATGGCAGCCATGTAATTGATGCCCATTAGAGATGTTGCGAATAGTTCGCCGGCGGACTGTTCCCGGCGAACATAGCATGTTCGCGTTCGCGGCGAACTGCGAACATATGCGATGTTCGATCCGCCCCCTATACTTTATCATTGAGCAAACTTTGACCCTGCATCTCACAGTCAGCAGACACATTCCAACCAATCAGCATCATACCCTGCCTTCCAGACCCTTTAACCTCATGGACAGCAGCCATTTTGGAATCATAACTAACTTGCAGTCTTACAGAGAGGAGATTGAGTGTAGGTGATACTGCATCAATAGGGAAAACCATAGCTAGGCTACTGTACACAGTGTGTAATACAGTCCTGAAGGACTCTTTTGATCTCTGCTGCAAGGACACCCCTGTGTCTCTTCCCCCCTTGTCATCATTTTGCCCTCAGATATCTCTAGTCTCTCTGTCCCTCTCACCCTCTCTCAAGGCTCCAAAGAACAACACCTAACTCAGGCTCCGAAGAACTACACCTAACTCAGATATCTCCTGGTCTCTCTGTCCCTCTCACAAGGCTCCAAAGAACAACACCTAACTCAGGCTCCAAAGAACAACACCTAACTCAGATATCTCCTGGTCTCTCTGTCCCTCTCACAAGGCTCCAAAGAACAACACCTAACTCAGGCTCCAAAGAACAATACCTAACTCAGGTACCTGGACTTCTAAGGATTT
This sequence comes from Discoglossus pictus, assembly GCA_027410445.1. Classification (NCBI taxonomy): domain Eukaryota; kingdom Metazoa; phylum Chordata; class Amphibia; order Anura; family Alytidae; genus Discoglossus; species Discoglossus pictus. The sequence goes on along the minus strand of CM050163.1, from coordinate 195,065,261 downwards.
TCTGCCATTGTTAATGATTATTTATTAATTTTGTGATTAATATCTGTTATAATATTTGCTGACATAGTTACTTTTTTTCTAGAAATAATTGTATACCTGTGATTTCCTCTGTACAATCCCCCATCATTAGCATTGTTTGTTTCAAGCCATGTGTTGTGGGCAGTAACTTATATCCCATTCTAAACAACTCCTCATTTGCCCTCAGATATCTCTGGTCTCTCTGTCCCTCTCACCCTCTCTCAAGGTTCCAAAGAACAACACCTAATTCAGGCTGCAAAGAACAACACCTAACTCAAATATCTCTGTTCTCTCTGTCCCTCTCACCCTCTCTCAAGGCTCCAAAGAACAACACCTAACTCAGATATCTCTGGTCTCTCTGTCCCTCTCACCCTCTCTCAAGGCTCCAAAGAACAACACCTAACTCAGGCTCCGAAGAACAACACCTAACTCAGATATCTCCTGGTCTCTCTGTCCCTCTCACAAGGCTCCAAAGAACAACACCTAACTCAGGCTCCAAAGAACAACACCTAACTCAGATATCTCCTGGTATCTCTGTCCCTCTCACAAGGCTCCAAAGAACAACACCTAACTCAGATATCTTCTGGTCTATCTGTCCCTCTCACCCTCTCTCAAGGCTCCAAAGAACAACACCTAACTCAGGCTCCAAAGGACAACACCTAACTCAGATATCTCCTGGTCTCTCTGTCCCTCTCACCCTCTCTCAAGGCTCCAAAGAACAACACCTAACTCAGGCTCCAAAGAACAACACCTAACTCAGGCTCCAAAGAACAACACCTATCTCAGATATCTCTGGTCTCTCTGTCCCTCTCACCCTCTCTCAAGGCTCCAAAGAACAACACCTAACTCAGGCTCTGAAGAACAAAACCTAACTCAGATACCAACTACCAACCTACCTACCACCCTGACCCAACTACCAAGTTGGTAGTTGGGTCAGGGTGGGGTCACTGGGTCAGGGTGGTAGGTAGGTGGCTTGGTAGTGCCAAGCCACCTACCTATCACCCTGACCCAGTGGCCCCACCCTGACCCAACTACCAAGTCACCTACCTACCACCCTGACTCAGTGACCCCACCCTGACCCAACTACCAACTTGGTAGTTGGGTCAGGGTGGGGTGGGGTCACTGGGTCAGGGTGGTAGGTAGGTGGCTTGGTAGTACCAAGTCAAGCCACCTACCTACCACCCTAACTCAGTGACCCCACCCTGACCCAACTATCAACCCACCTAACAATCATTTAAAAAATAAACAAACACAAACCACCCCCACCTACCAGTTAAACACTACACTACACTACCCCCCCTATTTTTATTCCATTTTTAAAAGTAACAGGCAATGTATCTTTAACATTGCAGTTAAAATAAAAAGGAAATATTGCCTGTCACTTTTACAGATAAAATAAAAATAAGGGAAGCGAAAAAAAAGGAAAACAATAATAAAGTAAAAAACAGCACATACTTACCTGTCAAATTGACCCCTCCAGCGGTGGCCTTCTGCCCTGGATAGTCGGGCATTCCAATCGATTTTGATTGAAGCCCATGTCCTCCAGTTTTGATAGAAGCCCATGTCCTCATCTTGATTGAAGCCATTGTCCATCCTTTCTGGCCCATTGCAAGAGGCCTCCACCTAAAAAACCCGACGCTCTAAAAAAAAAAAAGACAACTAACTAACGAAGCTCCTCCTTCGAGGAGCTCCCCCGGCGACTAATTGATTTTTTCCCACGCTCTGCCTTTTATGCTAATTTTTGAAGGACTCTGATTGGCTGAAATTTTGATTGACATTGATTTCAACCAATCAGAGTCTTCTAAAAATTAGCAAAGCAGGTATGGAAGCCTGGAAGGGCAAAAAAGGTTAGTGTGAACTTGTGTGACCCTGTATGTATTATATATATTACAGTGCTATTTATGTGATAAACATGTTACAGGATAATATCCTGTAACATGTATAACACATAAATAGCACTGTAATATGTATAATAAATAATGTGTAATAAAAATACATATGAACAATTATGAAATAAAAAGATATACATGTAATTTATGAATTGTTTGCATAAGTACATTTATTAAAAAAAGAGTAAAATTTATGAAAATAAATACGTATATACTATAAAAAAAATTATATATATATATATATATATGTATAATATTTATATATATTATTTATTAAATATGTATTTTTTTTTAAAATAAATATAAATTGTTATATTTTTGTTTTATGTATATTGTTTTATATGTGTGTGTGTATATATATATATATATATATATATATATATATATAAATATAATGTGTGTGTGTGTGTGTATATATATATATATATATATATATAATGTATATTTTCAGGGTACGGTTGGGGCCTATATGGTCCTGATTGGTCATTAAAGGTTTTTAGGGTACTGTTTGGGCCTATATGGTCACACTTAGTCTTTTAAGGTTTTTAAGGTACGGTTGGGGCTTATATGGTCCTAATTGGTCATTTAAGGTTTTTTAGGTACTGTTTGGGCCTATACAGTCCTGATTGGTGTAGTGTGTGTTTTTAAGGTACGGTTGGAGCCTACATGGTCCTGATTGGTCATTTAAGGTTCTTAGGGTACGGTTTGGGCCTATATGGTCACACTTAGTCTTTTAAGGTTTTTAAGGTACGGTTTGGGCCTATATGGTCACACTTAGTCTTTTAAGGTTTTTAAGGTACGCTTTGGGCCTATATGGTCACACTTAGTCTTTTAAGGTTTTTAAGGTACGGTTGGGGCCTATATGGTCCTAATTGGTCATTTAAGGTTTTTGAGGTACTGTTTGGGTATATACAGTCCTGATTGGTGTAGTGTGTGTTTTTAAGGTACGGTTGGGGCCTATATTGTCCTAATTGGTCATTTAAGGTTTTTAAGGTAAGGTTTGGGCCTATATGGTCCTGATTGGTCTTTTAAGGTTTTTAAGGTATGGGTTGGGCCTATATGGTCACACTTGGTCTTTTAAGGTATGGTTTGGGTCTTGAATGGTCTGATTGATTTGCTTGGTTTATATCACCCCCAGGCGCAAACCCTCTGTGGCAGCAGATTTGTTTGGACTCGTTGGTCAACTTACTGAACATGAACACCCCAAGAAGAAGAGCCAACTAATGGTGAGTGTCATTACTTAAATTTTTTTGTCAATGCGTATAGATACAATTTTGATATTGCTGTAGTCTTGTCACATGATTTTTTTTTAAATCTATATTGTATACCAATGAATTTAACCCATTGTTACTTTGCTTCATGACATTGCTGCAGTGCTGATCATGTATTTCAATGGGCGGGGCAAGTATAAGGTCATTAGGTGGGGCATATAAAGGTCATTATGACATCAGGGGGAGGAGTTAGAAAAATGGGTGTGGGTTGTGTAAGGGGAGGAGCCAAGGTTTGCCCTGGCGCCCCCCCAACTTGAAAGTTCATAAGCCACTCACTTTATATCACATCTTTTCCCTCTCTAACTAATGGATAACCTAACCTCTTTATTTTCACAACTTCCTTCCTATGTACCTCTTACTTCCTTCCTAACCTTGCTATTCCTTATCTACCCTTCCCCAGGTCTCTGTCTCTTCCATTACCTTTAGATTGTAAGTGGCGGGTGTCTAATCTTGTGGGTGCTTTGGGAAAGAGCACTTCTTACAAGACTTGAAGCTCAAAACAGGGCCCTCCATTTTCTGCTTCTCGTCATTATTGTATATTGTATATTTCCTTGTTCTTCTCCCCTGTACAGCGCTACGGAATATGTTGGCACAATACAAATAAAAGATAATAATAATAATCATCCTCCCCGCTCCCTCATCATCCTGCCTGTGTCTCTTCCCCCCTCCCTCATCATCTTACCCGCTCCCTCATCATCCTCCCCTGTGTCTCTTTGCCCACCCCCCCCACCCCCACTTACCCTGCAGCTGCTCCTCTGCACGTCTTCCGGCACCCGGCATATGCTAATGACGTGACGTCATATGCGCGTCACATCATTAGCATTGGCCGGGTGCCGGAAGATGCGTGAAGGAGCCAAGGAGCAGCTGCAAGGTAAGTGAGGGGGGAGGATGATGATGAGGGAGGGGGAAAGAGACACGGGAGGATGATGATGATGGAGGGGGGAAGAGACACAGGGGAGGATGATGAGGGAGGGGGTAAAGAGATACAGGGGAGGATGATGAGGGAGGGGGTAAAGAGATACAGGGGAGGATGATGAGGAAGGGGGGAAAGAGACACAGGGGAAGATGATGAGGGAGGGGGTAAAGAGATACAGGGGAGGATGATGAGGGAGGGGCTAAAGAGATACAGGGGAGGATGATGAGGGAGGGAGTAAAGAGATACAGGGGAGGATGATGAGGGAGGGGGGAAGAGACACACAGGAGGGTGATGAGGAAGGGGGGAAAGAGACACAGGGGAGGATGATGAGGGAGGGGGGAAAGAGATACAGGGGAGGATGATGAGGGGGGTGGTAAAGAGATACAGGGGAGCATGATGAGGGAGGTAGGATGATGATGATGAGGGAGGGGGAAAGAGACACAGGAGGATGATGATGGAGGGGGGAAGAGACACAGGGGAGGATGATGAGGGAGGGGGTAAAGAGATACAGGGGAGGATGATAAGGAAGGGGGGAAGAGACACAGGGGAGGGTGATGAGGATGGGGGGAAAGAGACACAGGGGAGGATGATGATGGAGGGGGTAAAGAGATACAGGGGAGGATGATGAATGAGGGAGATGTTAGGTTATTTTTTCCCTTTATGGATTAAAACCAGACTCTGCATCAACTATGTAATTTTCGGTGGTAGTTTTGACATGGATCCCCCTCCAGGGGTGTTAGTCCCCTTAAAACAACTTTTCCATCACTATTGTGGACAGAAAGAGTCCCTGTGGGTTTTAAAATCCGCCTGCCCATTGAAGTCTATGGCGGTTCACCGGATTCGCCGGTTCGCGAACATTTGCGGCGGTTCGCGTCCGCGGTTCGCGAACCAAACATCACTAATGCCCATGTTTTGTACTTACTAACAGCCTAGTATCATAGTACCTAGTACCTAGTAACATAGCCTGTATCTAAAAAGGTAGGACTAAAGACTATTAAATTAGCCTCGTAAACCTCTACTAGTAGGTTAGAGGGGGTAATGGGGTAGAGGGGGGTTGATAGTGTAGAGGGGGGTTAATGGGGTAGAGGGGGGTTAATATTGTAGAGGGGTGTTAATAAAGTAGAGAGGGGTTAATTAATTAGTCTAGATTGACCCCCATGAGTGATGGGGTTAATTTTCGGTGTCGGGGAGGGGGGTACTTGCAGTACCCATGTGGCAGGGGTTAATTTTTTAGTTATCGCGGGTCCTTTAAGGACTTTTACGGTCCTACTAGGAAATGTGAGGCGGGAAATTCGAATTTTGAAATGCAGCAGGGTCCCCATTGGGATTCCCTCTGCAAGGGGTAATATGGGGACACTGCAAGGGTCCCTTTTGGGGACCCCCAGCATAGGGGGGCTAATTTTAGGTGCTGGAGGGGTACTTGGAGTACCCCCAGCGGCAGGGCTTAACTGTTTAACTGCTGCTGGGGTCCCAATTGGGACCCCCGCTGCAGGGACTGATGTCGGGAGCCTGTGGGGGTTCCCGCAGGCTTTCATTAGTAGTGATGGCAATCTATTTTACCATTGGCTATGTCTAACCTGTTACTACAGGTTTGACTAAGTGATCCTGTTGACGATCATACATCCAACGTGCGACAGACTGAGTTAAGATTTAGCTTCTTCCACATGTTGCTCGTAGGCCCTTCTAATTTAATAGTGACGTAACCTGGGTGATTTTCAAGCATGCAGCCCATAGCCCATACATGCTACAAGTTGGACTTATGAGGCTGGAATTTAATATGGCCCTAAAGGTCTATCTAGGGAAGGTTTTTCCTAATTATCTAATAAATAGGAGATCCTTATTGTATGCACTTAACCACCCATTGAAATAATCTGCAAAAACCTTCAGCACAACATTAAACTTTAAGTGTTGTATCTTTAATATTTAGATTGCTAATGAAACTGCTTGGTAATGCATTCAGAGTGGTTGGCAAATATGTAAAACTTTTATAAATTTGACGCTTTGCTTTATGTCTTTTGCATATTCATGTATAGAATCCTGTGCTAAAACAAGTATTTGACTTTCACTATATATGTATAATTATTTTTTATATGTAATTATAAAAAATATAAAAAGTGTAGGGTTTATTTTTATGTATCATTAGTATGTACTAATGTAATATGTATGTTATAAGTCTGGTCCGAGCAATGACAAAACCAGATGAATTCAGATCTTATAAATAATGTACACGTTCAATAGAATTCCTTTTTATGTAATAAAGCAATAGAATTTAGTGGTATTGTGTTATTGTTTACTGAGAATACAAATGTCCTATTCATCAAAACAGAACAATGAAACCTGTTACAAACTGTATGTACATGAAGCCACATAATATTATCATTCCCAGAATGTATCTGTAAGAAAAAAATCTAGGTTGAGCTGCTCTCCTGTAAAAAGATTACTTTGCTTTTAGAAAATAATTATCTACTCAATGAAAAAGTATAGGTAACTGAAAAGTTAAAATGAGGAACTTCCATTAAAGATTTTGCTAATAGTATACTTACATAATCTCTTTTGGCAAAGTGTAGCAACTAAGGCCCCCATTCAATTGAGGTTTCTGGAGATCCGGAAGCTCGCAAGTGAGGTCGCAAGCTAATTTGCTAATCAATTGGCATCTTTTTGCGGACTCGGAACGGCTTCCGAGTTACATGCTTGAAAAAATGGCAATGGTTAACCTCGCAATTTACAGCCTCCAGAAGCCTTTGATCTTTCACTTTTGCAAGGCAAAAATTGAAAATCGCTATTCAATTGCTCAATTTCCCCAAGCCCGCAAATGTTTTCACACCTGTAAATGGCAAATGAAGGAGAAAATCCAGCGAGTGCTAGAGAGGACTTGCAAGGGGGTTAAACATCTATTCGTAGCACTGTAAATGCAAATAACAAATCAATATTGCAACACTAGAAGATGAGCTATTAGGAGATACCTCTATTCAGACTATTTTGTGGCATCCTATGACCTAGCATTAAGTAAAAACCTCCCCAGTAATATTAGATCAATTATTGAAATCTGGTATGGAAAGAAGGATAGTTTGGGATTAGTTAGAAACCCGTCACTAGCAGCTCCAATAGATTGTGGACGAAAGAAAATAGATCCACTATAAGTCTACTAAAAAAACATGGGGTAATCAATGTTAATGACCTATACACAAACAATATCCTCTGTGCCCTTCCAGAATTACAAATAAAATGTAATCTGGGAAAGTTTACCTGGCTAGATTATGAAGGCCTGAAGTGTCTAATGTATGCCCTGGGGTACAATCATTGTAAAAAAAATGAAAGAATTAGTAATAAAAAGGACAAGTGGATATATCCTATCTAAATGCAATAAAATAGTGCAGGATAACTTATTATTCTCTAAAAGTATTGATATAAAGGGCTGGCAAAGGGATTTAAACTCTGTATTCACTGATTTGTCATGGATTAAGACCCTTAAAATGGTTAAGAAATGGGCCCTAAATCCCTCATACATTGAGCTGTTCTTCAAACTAATCCATAGATGGCATTTACTTCCTACAAATTTGAAAAAAATTCAACCCACAGATCGATGGCTTGTGCTGGAAAGGTTGCAGCCTTGAAGGCACAGCCATACACCTGTGGTGGGGCTGTGTAAAAATAAAATAATTCTGGACCAAAATCTGTTTTGAACTAACAAGTATGCTGGGTAAACCGATTGTGTGTTCTCCACAATTGGTTTTATTTCACATGAACTTAGAAGATTTGCATATGGGGGGCAAATACATGATATCCCATTTCCTTCTGGTTGCAAAGTGGCGAATAGTTAAATGTTGGAACAAAAAAAATGCCCCCAATTGGATAGAGTTGAAAACCCCATAGATCTCAACAGAGAAATGATGAGGAATAGCAGTAACTGGACAACTACAAATATGCCCTTGCCAATAAACTGGCTAAAATGGGATCAATACTAATAATAAGGTAGCTTAAACTGGAAATGAGTACTATAGCCCGTTTACCTTCTCACCACTAACCAAATTCAGGTGGATCCCTGTACTTCAATTTATCAATACTATGCCTATTACTTGGATCTGTATGTTTTCTGTTTTATAATATTCTATTGTATGTATTTACGACTGAAAACAATAAAAAAAATCAATATTGCACTGTAAATAATGGGGAAAGCGATGATATACATTAGAATTACACGGTCTCAAACTCGCAACGGTCTCAAACTCGCAAATCGACAGGAAATAAAAATTATTTTCATGTGTCATTTCGGGGTTAAAATGATCTCGGGTATCAATGAGTTAATACATATCAGGCCACCCATATGGACTAGAACAGTATTGGCATTTTTTTTCATAATTCTTTATTTTGGGGATTTGCGAGTTTGATCGCATATCAGACCCCTGAAACTAATTGATTGACATGTAACCTCCATGTTTTACTGCTATAATAATGATGGTCTCATTTTCTATTGGCTGATTCGAAATGGCAGTTACAGGCTTGCTGAATTGATGTTCCCGCCGTGAAGTGCTCTGAACCAGTGCATGGTTTACGGTTTTGGCTTGGGGGCCGTAACTTGCGGCCTTGAGCAATTGAATAGCATCATAATTGGAGACCAACGGGAGCCCGCAACATGCCCGCAGACATTCGGCTGTCTGTGATCAAGTTGCCGGCTTCTAATTGAATGTGGCTTTAAGTTTTCATTTCATCAGTACATTAAAACATTTCAGTGAGGAAATAAGTGTTCTAGGATTCTTGTCTGAAGTGAAATGGAGAGAATGGTTTAGTGATATCTCACAAGAACAGATATTGGAATTAAAGAGACATTGTATTGGTAAAACAAGTTATGATTCTTTAATAGTATATGCTGCATCTATCTCAGCTGTATACATGTATGAATTATTACTACTGTTTAATATCCATCTGCTCCTTTCTTGGGAGCTGTTATGTTGGCCTCTCCCTATCCCAAGAATGTAACACTGTATAAGAAGTGCAGACAGCAAACTGTGGAGCATATTAGGGGCCATAAAAAATATTTGCCACTACACATTAGTATTAGACCCTACTATCAATTTAAATTATTCAAGAAACCAATACTAATGTTAAAAAAGATGGAGCTTAGTAAACATACAGTAATGTCCCTGGAAACATAGTGAAGATGCTGACTTCTTGACCAGCCTACTCATACAACATACATAATTGTCATAGGCTTCAGGAGACATCATGTAATATCTTTACTCTTATAGAGGTTCAGCTATAATTGCTTACAGATACATAAAACCCATTAAAACTGCTACAGAAATTTTAAAATCTTCTGGTAATATTTAAAAAAGAAATTGATCAAGAATAGACTCAGTTGTATGCATTTTTGTTATTCCTACTATTGACCTTGGAGTCCATTCTTGAAGCAGTTGCATAGATAATGAGGATGGAGGCATAGATACGTAGTCAATGTGTTGCTTCAGTCTGTTACGTAATCAAAACAGTGTTGTTATTCCCTTAGATAGCCAAGAAGTTTTAGCATATACCGTTTTCCATACCCTCTAAATGTATTAAGATTTGCAGAGGCTGAAAAACCAGTTCACTAAGGTCTGCTCTGTCTATTTCTGTAGGGGAAAAAAACATTACATTGCATCCTTTCACAATCCTTTGCAGCTCTTGCAATAGGTTAGAGAAGCAACACATATCTTTCACATCAGCTTCAACTGGCCTTAGAAAGCCCCTTTCTACTACTGTATATTCACTTTGTTGTAGCAAGAAAGTACTGACTGTTCTCATGAGTAACAACCCATCAGTTTATGACACAGTAGGGCATTGCTTCCCAACCGTCTCAAAGATCCCCAGAATGGTCATGATTTAGGTTTAACACTGTTTGAGTACAGGTGAGGCAATTTGAGGCTCTATTGTCTGTTGTGAAACATTGAGAAACCAATATCAAGACCTGTCTGGAGATACTTGAGGATATAATTGGAAATCACTGTACTAATGATAATTAAACAGACAGAGACACTGAAAATGGAAAGTAAATGTTCAATAAATTACTAAGGAAAAATATTTAAAACTTGTTTTTGGGGAGAGAATTTTATTATTATTATTATTATTATTATAATTATTCTAACATATTCATACATTACAGTTTGCCTTCAATATGCTTTTCTATTTCCTTTTAGAGTAGTTTGTTCCACAGTTTGGTTCCTAGCAATACAAATTGTCTCTGGCACACAGAACATCGTGATACCAGTTTTGAACAAAATGCAGACTTATTTCAAGTTGTTCGGAACGTGCTTTTGACTTGAATTTGATCACATTAAGCTTGTGTTTATTGATAATAAAATTAAACTAGTGAATTTTATATGCTGACAAATTAATGTAGCAAATTTGGTTAGATGACACGGATTAATAATGATAATTTGGTTTGCCATGGTGAGTTTATTTAAATATGCTAAATTTCTCTTGAGAATTCTGTGTGCTACAGCAAAGTTTCATATCTGTGTTTTAACATGATAATGCCAACTGAGTACAATATGAATATAACAGTATAACATAACTGCTTTAGAACAGCTATATTGTCATAGGCCCCTATTTAATTCCAAGTAAATAATTACCTTCACACAGCCTGTATGTTTGCAAGAAATGTGTTACAGTTAAATGTTTGAGATGTCGCGAATAGTTCACCGACAAACTGTTCCCGGCGAACATAGCATGTTCGCGTTCGCGGCGAACTGCGAACATATGCAATGTTCGATCCCCTCCCTATACTTTATCATTAAACAAACTTTGACCCTGCACCTCACAGTCAGCAGAAACATTCCAGCCAATCAGCATCATACCCTGCCTTCCAGACCCTTCAACCTCATGGACAGCAGCCATTTTGGAATCATAACTAACTTGCAGTCTTACTGAGAGGAGGCTGAGTGTAGGTGATACTAATTCAATAGGGAAAACCATAGCTAGGCTACTGTACACAGTGTCCAATACAGTCCTGAAGGACTCTTTTGATCTCTGCTGCAAGGACAGCTATAACATCAGTCTGTTTTTTTTTTTTTTTTCTGTCTAATCTAAGTTTATTTGCCTGCCTACTAGCCAGTGTGTGTGTCAGGCTCACAACTTATACTGTGCCCAGTGCAACCAATCCAATCTGGTGGTGTACCAGCAGTTTACTTTTAAAAACCAAAACGTTTATTTTGTCTAATCTAAGTTCATTTGCCTGCCTACTAGCCAGTGTGTGTGTCAGGCTCACAACTGATACTGTGCCCAGTGCAACCAATACAATCAGGTGGTGTACCAGCAGTATACATTTAAAAAAAAACAAATTGTATTTTGTTAAATCTAAGTTCATTTGCCTGACCGCTATTCTGTGTGTTTCTCAGGCTCACAACTGATACTGTGCCCTATGCAATCAATCCAATCTGGGGGTGTACCATCAGTCTACTTTTAAAAACCAAAACTTTTATTTTGTCTAATCTAAGTTAATTTGCCTGCCTACTAGCCTGTGTGTGTGTCAGGCTCACAACTGATACTGTGCCCAGTGCAACCAATCCAACCAGGTGGTGTACCAGCAGTATACCTTTAAAAAAATCAAAATTGTATTTTGTTAAATCTAAGTTCATTTGCCTGACAGCTAGTCTGTGCATGTCTCAAGCTCACAACTGATACTGTGCCCAGTGCAACCAATCCAATCAGGTGGTGTACCAGCAGTGTACATTTAAAAAAACCAAAATTGTATTTTGTTAAATCTAAGTTCATTTGCCTGACCGATATTCTGTGTGTTTCTCAGGCTCACAACTGATACTGTGCCCAGTGCAACAAATCCAATCTGGTGGTGTACCAGCAGTCTACTTTAAAAAAAAACAAAATTGTATTTTGTTGAATCTAAGTTCATTTACATGAGCGCTATTCTGTGTGTTTCTCAGGCTCACAACTGATACTGTGCCCAGTGCAACCAATACAATCAGGTGGTGTACCAGCAGAATACCTTTAAAAAACCCAAAATTGTATTTTGTTAAATCTAAGTCATTTGCCTGACAGCTAGTCTGTGCGTGTCTCAGTCTCACAACTGATGCTGTGTCCAGTGCAATCAATCCAATCTGGTGGTGTACCAGCAGTGTACATTTAAAAACCAAAACTTTTATTTTGTCTAATCTAAGTTCATTTGCCTGCCTACTAGCCAGTGTGTGTGTCAGGCTCACAACTGATACTGTGCCAAGTGCGATCAATCCAATCTGGTGGTGTACCAGCAGTTTACTTTTAAAAACCAAAAACTTTTATTTTGTCTAATCTAAGTTCATTTGCCTGACAGCTAGTCTGTGCGTGTCTCAGGCTCACAACTGATACTGTGCCCAGTGCAACCAATCCATTCAGGAGGTGTACCAGCAGTGTACATTTAAAAAAACCCAAATTGTATTTTGTTAAATCTAAGTTCATTTGCCTGACCGCTATTCTGTGTGTTTCTCAGGCACACAACTGACACTGTGCCCAGTGCAATCAATTCAATCTGGGGGTGTACCAGCAGTCTACTTTTAAAAACCAAAACTTTTATTTTCTCTAATCTAAGTTCATTTGCCTGCCTACTAGCTAGTGTGTGTGTCAGGCTCAAAACTGATACTGTGCCCAGTGTAACAAATCCAACCAGGTGGTGTACCAGCAGTATACCTTTAAAAAATTCAAAATTGTATTTTGTTAAATTTAAGTTCATTTGCCTGACAGCTAGTCTGTGCGTGTCTCAGGCTCACAACTGATACTATGCCCAGTGCAATCAATCCAATCTGGTGGTGTACCAGCAGTGTACATTTAAAAAACCCAAAATTGTATTTTGTTAAATCTAAGTTCATTTTCCTGACCGCTATTCTGTGTGTTTCTCAGGCTCACAACTGATACTGTGCCCAGTGCAATCAATCCAATCTGGTGGTGTACCAGCAGTCTACTTTTAAAAACCAAGACTTTTATTTTGTCTAATCTAAGTTCATTTGCCTGCCTACTAGCCAGTGTGTGTGTCACGCTCACAACTGATACTGTGCCCATTGCAACCAATACAATCAGGTGGTGTACCAGCAGTATAACTTTAAAAAACCCAAAATTGTATTTTGTTAAATCTAAGTTCATTTGCCTGCCTACTAGCCAGTGTGTGTGTCAGGCTCACAACTTATACTGTGCCCAGTGCAATCAATCCAATCTGGTGGTGTACCAGCATTTACTTTAAAAAAAAAAAACTTTTATTTTGTCTAATCTAAGTTCATTTGCCTGCCTACTAGCCAGTGTGTGTGCCAGGCTCACAACTGATACTGTGCCAATGGCAACCAATCCAATCAGGTGGTGTACAAGCAGTGTACATTTAAAAAAAAACAAATTGTATTTTGTTAAATCTAAGTTCATTTGCCTGACCGCTATTCTGTGTGTTTCTCAGGCTCACAACTGATACTGTGCCCAGTGCAATCAATCCAATCTGGGGGTGTACCAGCAGTCTACTTTTAAAAACCAAAACTTTTATTTTCTCTAATCTAAGTTCATTTGCCTGCCTACTAGCTAGTGTGTGTGTCAGGCTCACAACTGATACTGTGCCTAGTGCAACCAATCCAATCAGGTGGTGTACAAGCAGTCTACTTTTAAAAAACCAAAAAATTGTATTTTGTTTTAATCTAAGTTCATTTGCCTGACTGCTATTCTGTGTGTTTCTCAGGCTCACAACTGATACTGTGCCCAGTGCAACCAATCCAATCAGGTGGTGTACCAGCAGTCTACTTTTAAAAATCAAGACTTTTATTTTCTCTAATCTAAGTTCATTTGCCTGCCTACTAGCCAGTGTGTGTGTCAGGCTCACAACTTATACTGTGCCCAGTGCAATCAATCCAATCTGGGGGTGTACCAGCAGTCTACTTTTAAAAACCAAGACTTTTTTTTTGTCTTATCTAAGTTCATTTGCCTGCCAAGTAGCTAGTGTGTGTGTCAGGCTCACAACTAATACTGTGCCCAGTGCAACCAATACAATCAGGTGGTGTACCAGCAGTATACCTTTAAAAAACCCAAAATTGTATTTTGTTAAATCTAAGTCATTTGCCTGACAGCTAGTCTGTGCGCGTCTCAGTCTCACAACTGATGCTGTGCCCAGTGCAATCAATCCAATCTGGTGGTGTACCAGCAGTGTACATTTAAAAACCCAAACTTTTATTTTGTCTAATCTAAGTTCATTTGCCTGCCTACTAGCCAGTGTGTGTGTCAGGCTCACAACTGATACTGTGCCCAGTGCGATCAATCCAATCTGGTGGTGTACCAGCAGTGTACATTTAAAAACCAAAACTTTTATTTTGTCTAATCTAAGTTCATTTGCCTGCCTACTAGCCAGTGTGTGTGTCAGGCTCACAACTGATACTGTGCCCAGTGCAATCAATCCAATCTGGTGGTGTACCAGCAGTGTACATTTAAAAACCAAAACTTTTATTTTGTCTAATCTAAGTTCATTTGCCTGCCTACTAGCCAGTGTGTGTGTCAGGCTCACAACTGATACTGTGCCCAGTGCGATCAATCCAATCTGGTGGTGTACCAGCAGTTTACTTTAAAAAAAAACTTTTATTTTGTCTAATCTAAGTTCATTTGCCTGCCTACTAGCCAGTGTGTGTGTCAGGCTCACAACTGATACTGTGCCCAGTGCAATCAATCCAATCTGGTGGTGTACCAGCAGTGTACATTTAAAAACCAAAACTTTTATTTTGTCTAATCTAAGTTCATTTGCCTGCCTACTAGCCAGTGTGTGTGCCAGGCTCACAACTGATACTGTGCCCAGTGCAACCAATCCAATCAGGTGGTGTACAAGCAGTGTACATTTAAAAAAAAACAAATTGTATTTTGTTAAATCTAAGTTCATTTGCCTGACCGCTATTCTGTGTGTTTCTCAGGCTCACAACTGATACTGTGCCCAGTGCAATCAATCCAATCTGGGGGTGTACCAGCAGCCTACTTTTAAAAACCAAGACTTTTATTTTGTCTAATCTAAGTTCATTTGCCTGCCTACTAGCCAGTGTGTCTGTCAGGCTCACAACTGATACTGTGCCCAGTGCAACCAATCCAATCAGGTGGTGTACCAGCAGCCTACTTTTAAAAAACCCAAAATTGTATTTTGTTTTAATCTAAGTTCATTTGCCTGACCGCTATTCTGTGTGTTTCTCAGGCTCACAACTGATACTGTGCCCAGTGCTCAGAGAGCATGTTGTGTGCATGCTTGAGCTCCAAACAAAAGGCTTTTTAGGGTCTTAGTCCCTCAAATACAAGTTTTATTTTAAAACCTTTTTGTTAATAAGCACTTTGTGCACGGTGTTGTTCATTTTTCAGAGTTTTTGTGGTTTTTTTCTTAGTTTAATTTAAGTTTTAGTTTTCTGGGGGTCAGGCTCAACTCTCTATCCCAGGAGAGTGAGCTGTCTCCTGGATACTTTGCCACACCCCTCCCTTAGCACTACACCTTCACTCCTGGAGCTTTGTTACTTTGACTTTTTTTCTTTTAAAAAGTTTATTAGGTTTTGTTGAAGTTTTGTTTGTTTGGTGTTGGGTTTTATGTTTTGGGGGAGAGAAGACAAGTAACATCTTTGTAGGCAGTGGGGGGGAAAACAATTAGATTTTTTGTTGTTAAGGCTTTTTTTTAACATCTGACACAGAGACACAGAGGGGTTAAAAAGCCTCTGTGTTCTCTGTGTTGTTGCAATTAGTCACCTTGCAACAGACCATTAACCCTTCCACTGCCAAGCATCACCTCTCTCTCTCCCTTAGTTTTGTCTCCCTTAGTTTTGTCTTTTTGTTTCTTTTTCCCACTTTTATATTTAAAAAAAAAGAAAACAGTAAAAAAATCATAAAACAAAAAATAAAAATAAATAAAACAAATAAACTAAAAAAAAAGGGTCTAAACATGAGGGATAAGACCACTAAGAAGCCTCAGGGGTCAAAAGGGGGAATAATGGCCCCTGAAAATCCTAGCTGCAGCACTGCACAGCATAGGCCCCAGGCAGATAAGGCAGCCCCAGCTCCTGGTGGTTCTGCCAGCAGACCTACCCCTGTGGCTAATACCTGGTCACAGGTGGTTTCTGCTGGCCCCAGTAATACCACCGCTGGGGCTGAGGGGCAGATCACTAGGAAGCATGGGGTTAAATGTCAGATGTCTGGGGTCTACAGCATTGATATCTATCTGCGTGCTGCAGCTAACGTCATCAGCCCCTCTGTTATAGTAGCAGCCAGCAAAATGTACGGGAAAGCAGTTTTCTTTACCCGTACGCTGGCTGCTGCTCACATTCTTGTACAGAGAGGCATCACAGTGGGGGGATTATATGTCCCAATAGAACCCCTGGAAGGGTTGGGCACAAAAGTAACACTCTCTAATGTGCCCCCCTTCCTACCAGACTCCCTCCTGCGCCCCCACCTGCTAACCCTAGGGGAAGTAAAAATACCATTTATTAAAATTCCCCTGGGGTGCAGAGAGAGAGCACTTCGTCATGTGCTCTCTTTCAAGAGGCAGGTACAAATGTGCCTGCCTCAGGGCGCAGAAAACATAGAGGGGTCTTTTGGGGTTCCATTTGAGGGGGTGCTGTACAGGATTTTTTACAGCACTACGGAGGTGCAGTGCTATCATTGCAAAGGGTTGGGGCATACACGTAGGAATTGTCCTAATGTAAAGCATCATGCCCCAGCCCCAGCAAATGGCACCTCCGTCAGTACGGCACCCATCCCCGCTGAGCCCATAACAGCGGGGACCTCAAGGGTCATAGCCCCCCCACAGAGCTCAGGCAAGGAGGCCGTTCCTCAAGCCACCACCACGGCCTCCAAACCCCCTTCTTCCCCAAAAAAGCCATCTGTGTCTGTGGTCTCCAGCAAGACTGCAGACACGGGGAAAAAGGGGAAGAATTTCACCGGTCCTCCCAGTGTCACAGCTGCATCTCCCAAGTCCCAATCTGCCCCCACCATAATTACATCAGTTAGTGTGGGGGCACAGTGTAAGCAGAGGGATAATAAGCCCTCTGCAGGGGAGGCAGCTAGTGGCAGCTCCTCTTCCAGGAGTGACGTCCCCAGGAAGAGGAAGCATAAAACCAACAGGGAGGTTGCTGATAAGTGGGAAGTGCTCTATAGTGGAGCACCTCCCTCTAAAAGCAAGAAGAGGAACAAAACATCTCCTCCTCATCCGGTGACATTGTCTGGCCCAGTTATTAAGCTCAGCCAGCTGGTGCCAGACCACACATCTCTCTCTCCAGACCCTATAGGGGTTAATGTGGAAAAGGGTCTGGAGGAAAAGCAGGGGCAAGAGGGTTTCCCAAGTGAGGCAGGGGTAGACAAGAAAGATCAGGTTCTGCCTCTGGCCTTTGAGGGGGGACCCAACAAAGCCCCTGCTGAATGGGTAGTCAGTGTCCCTGAGGTGCTGAGCTTCAAGGGCACCAGTCAGTCTCCTCCTCCAGTGTCACTCTCTAGTGACGTACCTCGGGCTTTGTTAGAGCCCCAGGCCGAGTCACTACTGGAGGGGGGGAATATAGGCATGACCCCCATTCAGGACCCCATGGATTTGTCTGTCAGGGGGGATGTGGCACAAGGGGAAGTGGAAATGGGGGAGGGTGATAAAACAGGTTTTCCTGTTAACATCATGGGAGAGCCTGTCTACCCTCCTCAGCCGTCCACTGACCCTAACATCGGTGCCATCCAAGCTGAGCAAGCAGTGGTGGAACTGGCAGAGGAGGCATATAAAGCCTCCAAGGCTTCCATTAAGGAAGCCATGCCAGCCACTGCTGTCCAGCCAGCTACCCCTGAATGCACTCCTGAAGCTACAGGGGTGCAGCAGCAATCCAAGGGTCCATTATTTACCTTGAAGGGTGCTAAAGGGACTCCTTCTGTATCATCTAAGAGGGGGTCCCTGAGAATAAAGCTGAGGAAACTGACTCCAGCCGGGGAGGATGGAGTAAAAGCCCTCAGCCAAGAGGAGCCCAGGGGTGACCCACTAGAAGGAACATCAGATTCTGGGTGGGTTATCCCTGTCAAGGAAATAGATCTATTCCTTGAGAGCACCCTTCATGGACAAAAGAAAAGGAAGGTGCGGCTGGCCTTGGAGAGGTGGAAGAATATGTCGTTTATTCTCCACTCTCTCCAGCAATATCTAGTGGTCAGCACTAGGGCCAAGAATTCTGGGACTGCGGAGCATCTCCGCGTCCGGAAATTCTATAAAATGTGCGTGTCCTATCAGCAGTCTCAAGGGTCTGAGGAACGCACAATTCCTGACACGCAGTAATGGCTTTGCACATCAGCACGCTAAATACCAATGGCTGTCAAGACAGTTTCCGCAGGTTCCAGGTACTCTCCTATTTATATCAGGGAGGGTACTCTGTGAGCTTCCTGCAGGAAACTCACACCACTCCAGAGGCTGAGGCCTCGTGGCAACTGGAGTGGAGAGGCAGGGTCTTCTTCAGCCACTTCACATCGGCGTCATGTGGAGTGGTGACCCTGTTCTCAGAGTCTTTTCAGCCAGAGCTGCTGCTTGTGAAAGCTGTTATCCCAGGCCGTCTAATCCACCTCCGGGTCCGAGAGCAGGGTAGCATCATTAACCTAGTTAATACATATGCCCCTGCTGGAGGGCTCGAGAGAGTGAGGTTCCTCGCCAGACTGTCCCAGTTTTTGGAGACGGTTGACGCAGATGAGTGTTTGGTACTCGGGGGTGATTTCAACTGCACCCTCGACGCTCTGGACCGGAATAGTCCAGAGCCGTACCCGCCTTCTGCATCAGCCCTGCGGGAGATCATCGCCCGCTTCTCCCTGGAGGACATCTGGCGAGAGCAGAACCCAGGGGCATCAGACGGTTTCACCTACGTCAGGGTGAGAGCCGGTCTGGTGTCCCACTCCCGGATCGACAGACTATATATATCTAGTCACTATATGTCACGAGTCGGTTCTTGTGCCATTAGGCTGGCTCCGTTCACAGACCACAACTGTGTGTCTGTGACAGTGGCGCTAACGCCAACAGCGCCACGAGCCGCCTATTGGCACTTCAACAATGCTTTGTTGAAGGACCAGGGGCTCGTGACATTGATCCGGGAGTTTTGGACGGACTGGAGGGGTTGCAAGGGGGACTTTGCCACGTTAAAACTGTGGTGGGACGTGGGCAAGGTTCATTTGCGACTTCTGTGTCAGGAATATACCAAGGGTGCGAGTGGGCAGCGCGAAGCTGAGTTGGAGTCACTCCGGGGGGAGGTACTCCATCTGGAGCAGAGGCTGTTCACTTGTAGGGACCAATCCCTGCAGAGCGAGTATGTAGAGAGGAAGGGTGTCCTCTGTGACCTGGAACGACACCAGGCCAAGGGGGCATACGTGCGCAGTCGCTTAGGTTTTCTCAAAGATCTAGACCTCGGCTCGCGCCTCTTCTACTCACTGGAGAAAAAGGGGGGTAACAGTAGGCACATCACCTGTCTTCTAGATGAAGACTGTGCCCCCCTTACAGATCCGGAGAGTATCCGGGATAGAGCCCGGAACTTTTATAAAGATCTTTACTCTCCGGATCCCATTTCTCCAGACGCCTGCAGGGTGCTATGGGAGGGGCTCCCCACAGTCAGTGAGGGTGTAAGAGAGCGGCTTGATATACCACTATCTTTTCAAGAGCTCTCTGAAGCCCTCCGTGCCATGTCCTGTGAAAAGTCTCCAGGACTGGACGGACTGACTGTAGAGTTTTTCCAATTTTTCTGGGAGACTCTGGGACCTGATTTCCATCTGGTCCTTGGGGAAGCCCTGGAGACCGGGGAGATGCCCCTGTCTTGTCGCAGGGCAGTACTTGCCCTGCTGCCCAAAAAGGGGGATCTCCGGCTTATTAAGAACTGGCGACCGGTCTCTCTGCTCAGCACGGACTACAAGATTGTAGCTAAAGCCATCTCGCTTAGACTTGGGTCTGTGCTGGCAGAATTGGTTCACCCTGACCAGTCCTATGCGATCCCGGGCCGGACTATCTTTGATAGTATCTTTCTGGTCCGGGATCTATTGCATTATTCTCGCAGGACTGGTCTGTCACTCGCCTTTCTCTCTTTAGATCAAGAGAAGGCGTTTGACAGGGTGGACCATGGTTACCTCATAGCCACTCTGCAAGCGTACGGCTTTGGCCCACAGTTTGTGGGCTTTATAAGAACGCTGTACGCCTCTGCAGAGTGTTTACTTAAAATCAATTGGTCCCTATCAGCACCTTTGGTATTTGGACGAGGGGTGCTTCAAGGATGTCCCTTGTCTGGACAGTTATATGCACTGGCCATTGAGCCTTTCCTCTGCCTACTGAGGAAAAGGCTCACAGGGCTGGTGCTAAAAGATCCAGACATGCGGATTGTCCTTTCAGCTTATGCTGACGATGTGCTCCTCGTGGCCCAGGATCCAGTTGATCTTGAGCTGGCAAAACAGTGCCAGGAGGTATATTCAGCTGCCTCCTCCGCTCAGATCAACTGGTCCAAATGCACAGGCCTTTTAGAGGGTAATTTACAGGTGGACTCTTTGCCTCCCACGTTTCGTGACATCACGTGGGAGGCAGATGTCATTAAATATCTGGGGGTCTACCTGTCCGCTGCGGACGCTTCCGTCCCAGACAACTGGAGGGAGTTAGAGGGCAGTGTCCTCTCTCGTCTGGGACGGTGGAGGGGTCTAGCAAAAATGCTTTCCCTTAGGGGGCGGACTCTAGTGGTGAATCAGCTGGTGGCTTCTCAGATCTGGCACCGGCTGATTTGTCTAAGTCCGACCCCCGAGTTTGTCACCAATATCCAGAGGAATTTGTTAGATTTCCTCTGGATGGGAAGGCATTGGGTCTCTGCAGGGGTGGCAAGTCTGCCTTTGGTGGAGGGTGGACAGGGAGTAGTTTGTGTGTGCTCCCAGTTGTCCACCTTCCGCCTTCAGTACCTGCAGAGATACCTATATGCAGATCCCTCTCCGCAGTGGTGCGCACTGGCATCCAGCTTTTATCGCCAGTTGCGCAACCTGGGGTATGACCGGCAATTATTTCTGATCAGGCCCGAGGGGTTTGGGAGAGACCTCTCTGTGTTGCCGGCATACTACCAGGAAACCCTCAAGGCCTGGAGCATGGTCTCCGTGACCAGGCAGGGCGTGCCTTTGGGGGATGAAATATTCACAGAGCCCCTGCTATTTAATGCAGCAGTGGGGGCTCCAATGTTACAGTCCCCCAGTATCATCCGCCGCCTTAGTCATGCACGGATGACCCGAGTCGGGGATCTCCTGGAATACGGGCGTTCTGATTGGGTGTCACCCCAGGAGCTTGCGCTCCGTTTGGGATATGTGACGCCCAAAGTCTCAGGGCGCTTGCTCCAGGAGATTAGAGATGCCATCTCCCCCGACTCGCGCACCTTCCTTCGCGGGGCTTTGCAGGCCGGAGTGCCACATGCACCTTTCAACACCCCTTCTCCGGCTGTTTGCATTGGACACAAGCCCCGTGTTTCCCCTCAGGCTCCTCCTGTCCCCAACCTCTCGAGGTTGAGGGACATACCCTCGGCATGCTTTCGCGGCATGCCGAGGAAGAGCTTATATTCTCTCGTGCTCCATACAGTGCACTTCCTTGCCCTCGTGACCCGTCCCGATACCATCTGGAGGCGGGTCCTACCAGCTGACGAGGGCAAGAGGCCCCGGTGGAGGGAACTTTATTCTGATTTAGTTCCACGACCCACCGGGGACTTGAGTTGGAGAGTGCTCCATGGTGCACTGAGCACGGGAGAGTACTTAGCTAAATTCACGGACTCTCCCTCCACTTGTCCATTCTGTGGCAAGGGAGAGTCCGTGTATCATGTTTATTTTAGTTGCGCCAGACTGCAGCCCCTCTTGTCACTCTTGAGGGGCCTCCTCCTGCAGTTCTGGCTGCATTTCTCCCCTCACATTTTTATTTTTGGGCGCCCAGTGTCCCGGGGCAATAAGGCCAGGGACCTCCTCGTCAACCTGCTCCTCGCATTAGCCAAGTTGGCTATATATAAGTCCAGGAAGCAGTGTTTGATAGGGGGGGTTCCCTTGTCACCTGAGGCCATGTTCCGGGTGCTGGTGCGCTCCCGTATCCGGGCAGAGTACCACCTGGCTTTGTCTACTGGGGGAATGGATGAGTTTGTCTCCCAGTGGGCTGTAGATGGTGTGCTCTGCTCGGTATCCCCCCATCCGGTTTCTTTTTCTTTCAACCTCCTAATATGATTTTTATTTAGTTTACAGAAAATGTTTTCTCATAATTTTAAAATACACTGTGCCCAGTGCAACCAATCCAATCAGGTGGTGTACCAGCAGTCTACTTTTAAAAATCAAGACTTTTATTTTCTCTAATCTAAGTTCATTTGCCTGCCTACTAGCCAGTGTGTGTGTCAGGCTCACAACTTATACTGTGCCCAGTGCAATCAATCCAATCTGGGGGTGTACCAGCAGTCTACTTTTAAAAACCAAGACTTTTTTTTTGTCTTATCTAAGTTCATTTGCCTGCCAAGTAGCTAGTGTGTGTGTCAGGCTCACAACTGATACTGTGCCCAGTGCAACCAATACAATCAGGTGGTGTACCAGCAGTATACCTTTAAAAAAAACCAAAATTGTATTTTGTTAAATCTAAGTCATTTGCCTGACAGCTAGTCTGTGCGCGTCTCAGTCTCACAACTGATGCTGTGCCCAGTGCAATCAATCCAATCTGGTGGTGTACCAGCAGTGTACATTTAAAAACCCAAACTGTTATTTTGTCTAATCTAAGTTCATTTGCCTGCCTACTAGCCAGTGTGTGTGTCAGGCTCACAACTGATACTGTGCCCAGTGCGATCAATCCAATCTGGTGGTGTACCAGCAGTGTACATTTAAAAACCAAAACTTTTATTTTGTCTAATCTAAGTTCATTTGCCTGCCTACTAGCCAGTGTGTGTGTCAGGCTCACAACTGATACTGTGCCCAGTGCAATCAATCCAATCTGGTGGTGTACCAGCAGTGTACATTTAAAAACCAAAACTTTTATTTTGTCTAATCTAAGTTCATTTGCCTGCCTACTAGCCAGTGTGTGTGTCAGGCTCACAACTGATACTGTGCCCAGTGCGATCAATCCAATCTGGTGGTGTACCAGCAGTTTACTTTAAAAAAAAACTTTTATTTTGTCTAATCTAAGTTCATTTGCCTGCCTACTAGCCAGTGTGTGTATCAGGCTCACAACTGATACTGTGCCCAGTGCAATCAATCCAATCTGGTGGTGTACCAGCAGTGTACATTTAAAAACCAAAACTTTTATTTTGTCTAATCTAAGTTCATTTGCCTGCCTACTAGCCAGTGTGTGTGCCAGGCTCACAACTGATACTGTGCCCAGTGCAACCAATCCAATCAGGTGGTGTACAAGCAGTGTACATTTAAAAAAAAACAAATTGTATTTTGTTAAATCTAAGTTCATTTGCCTGACCGCTATTCTGTGTGTTTCTAAGGCTCACAACTGATACTGTGCCCAGTGCAATCAATCCAATCTGGGGGTGTACCAGCAGCCTACTTTTAAAAACCAAAACTTTTATTTTCTCTAATCTAAGTTTATTTGCCTGCCTACTAGCCAGTGTGTGTGTCAGGCTCACAACTTATACTGTGCCCAGTGCAATCAATCCAATCTGGTGGTGTACCAGCAGTCTACTTTTAAAAAACCCAAGATTGTATTTTGTTAAATCTAAGTACATTTGCCTGACCGCTATTCTGTGTGTTTCTCAGGCTCACAACTGATACTGTGCCCAGTGCAATCAATCCAATCTGGGGGTGTACCAGCAGTCTACTTTTAAAAACCAAGACTTTTATTTTGTCTAATCTAAGTTCATTTGCCTGCCTACTAGCCAGTGTGTGTGTCAGGCTCACAACTGATACTGTGCCCAGTGCAACCAATCCAATCAGGTGGTGTACCAGCAGCCTACTTTTAAAAAACCCAAAATTGTATTTTGTTTTAATCTAAGTTCATTTGCCTGACCGCTATTCTGTGTGTTTCTCAGGCTCACAACTGATACTGTGCCCAGTGCTCAGAGAGCATGTTGTGTGCATGCTTGAGCTCCAAACAAAAGGCTTTTTAGGGTCTTAGTCCCTCAAATACAAGTTTTATTTTAAAACCTTTTTGTTAATAAGCACTTTGTGCACGGTGTTGTTCATTTTTCAGAGTTTTTGTGGTTTTTTTCTTAGTTTAATTTAAGTTTTAGTTTTCTGGGGGTCAGGCTCAACTCTCTATCCCAGGAGAGTGAGCTGTCTCCTGGATACTTTGCCACACCCCTCCCTTAGCATTACACCTTCACTCCTGGAGCTTTGTTACTTTGACTTTTTTTCTTTTAAAAAGTTTATTAGGTTTTGTTGAAGTTTTGTTTGTTTGGTGTTGGGTTTTATGTTTTGGGGGAGAGAAGACAAGTAACATCTTTGTAGGCAGTGGGGGGGAAAACAATTAGATTTTTTGTTGTTAAGGCTTTTTTTTAACATCTGACACAGAGACACAGAGGGGTTAAAAAGCCTCTGTGTTCTCTGTGTTGTTGCAATTAGTCACCTTGCAACAGACCATTAACCCTTCCACTGCCAAGCATCACCTCTCTCTCTCCCTTAGTTTTGTCTCCCTTAGTTTTGTCTTTTTGTTTCTTTTTCCCAATTTTATATTTAAAAAAAAAAGAAAACAGTAAAAAAATCATAAAACAAAAAATAAAAATAAATAAAACAAATAAACTAAAAAAAAAAGGGTCTAAACATGA